>CM052802.1:122489375-122512347 GCA_028533885.1 Nasua narica
TTAGGTTTATTCCTAGGTATCTTATGGTTTTGGGTGCAATTGTAAATGGAATCGACTCCTTAATTTCTCTTTCTTCTGTTTGGCTGTTGGTATATAGAAATGCAACTGATTTCTGTGCATTAATTTTACATCCTGACACTTGACTGAATTCCTGTATGCGTTCTAGCAATCTTGGAGTGGAGTCTTTTGGGTTTTCCACATAAAGTATCATATCATCTACAAAGAGTGAGAGTTTGACTTCTTCTTTGCCAGTTTAGATGCCTGAAGTCTTAGGGTGGAGTCTTTTGGGTTTTCCACATAAAGTATTCATTCTTTTTATAAAAAGTCATGGAGCATCTACAACATGCAATGTTCTAAAATCCTGGGAATACAGAGCTGGCTCAGGTACAGGCCACGATCTAAGTGACATATAAACAATTGCATTTAAACATATAAACTGCATTTAAAGGGGTGGAATTTCTGAAATGGAGGGAGGCATGAATAAAATGACACTGGAGCAGAGAGAGAAAATCTGACTCACCATTTTTTTAGGGGGAAGAATTGGATTTCAAAGTACTGATAAAGATTTGCCCATTTTCAAAAAGGTATTAAAAATCGAGCCAGGATACACGGTCTGCACAAAATCTTATATTTTTTAAAGCAATAGCAGCTGTATCAATATACGGTGTCAGGTTTGAATCAGCAGTGCAAAAGAGGAGGCAGGCCAGTAGAATCGAGGCAAGCTTTAATGGAAGCACTCTTGGGCACGGTTCTCTGGTCTGGGGTTAGGACAGGGCCAAGGAAGTCGTGCCCCGCGGTAGGGCTGAGGGGTTTTTAATTAGGGGCCTTAGAGTGTGGAGGGTTTGCGGGGTATCTGATTGGCTGCGGTTTATGCATATGAGGGATACAAAATACACCAATCCATTGTCAGCTCATTATACAGAAAAAGGAATGCAAGGTCGACCAGTCAGATTGTTCGTCATCGTTGTGGGGTGATCTGGAAAGTCTCTGAGACAGGAAGCCCCATAGCAGAAAGTCCCAAGCCACCATCTTGTGAAACTTGGTGGCCATCTTGTATGTTCCCGGCATCCCTGAGCCCACCAGCCTAACATTCCAACCTTTTTGATGGTATAGGGCGATGACTCCAGTCTGGCTACTTCCTGCTGGATTAGGGGCATCGTAGGGTTCTTTGATGGTTGGGAGGCAGGTACAGGGACGCAGCTAGAGCTGGATGACTGTCACCCTGGAAACCTCGCGAATGCGGTCCTGAATAAAACGAAGCAGGCAGGGGGCGAATATTAAAAGGAGGCAGAGGATGATAAGGGGGCTTAGGATGGGGGCAAGCCATGTTACCAGTGGGGACTGTCCCCTTGGGGGGGGGTGGAGCCACCAGGGTGATATCTGTTCTGAAGAGATTCATGAATTTTGGTGAACGTGTGGATTTTGGTTTCTACTACACCTGATTTGTTGATGTAACAGCAACATTCTTCATTGAGGAACATGCAGGTCCCGTCCTTGTCCGCAGTGATAAGGTCTAGGGCTCGCCGGTTCTGCAAGGCCACTTGGGCTACCGAGGTGATCTGCCGGTGATCTGCCACTGTAGGGAAGCTGAGGATTCGGCTGCGGTTTCGATAGCTAGTTGCAGTTTTTCAGATAGCTCCTGATAGGAATCAGCAGAATGGATGAGTGCCCCTGTGCCCAGCCCAGCGGCTACCAGGGAGGAGGAACACTGCTTGTTGTTGCCTTTGAGAGGCAGTTAGGAGGGATAGTTCCGCTTGACTGTAGGTTGTAGTTGGGGAACGAGGGTGACGGATATGCACAGTAGGGAACTGGAGAGCTTGAGGTGTTGGGAAAGAGTGCCGTTGACCAATAGTGTCCTCCGTCTGGAGCAGGTGTGGAGATGTCCCTTGAGGTTTGGCTGCAGAGAGAGGGCTTGGGGGATGAGTCGCAGATTGGAGATTGAGTTTGACGTGGGTCATTCAACAGAGGGGTGTTAGGCAAGTGTTTGGGGCGTAGTTCCTTCAGTAGGACGCTGTCGCCTGGGGAGAGGGAGACGGGAGCTTCGGAGGAAGGGTCGGCTGATGCTGGTGGCGGAGTCAGCGTGTCTACGAAGAAGGGCTTGCAGGAGGGACAAATGAAGTAGATAGGTCGAGAGCGGTGGGGGTGAGGTGGGAAGGTTATGGTTAAGGAGGAAGGGTCTTCCATATAGAAGTTCAAAGGGACTGAGTCCTGAGGGGCTCCTAGGAGGGGCCCTGAGGCGTGTCAGGGCCAAAGGGAGAAGGGTGGGCCAGGATAAATGAGTTTCAATAGTAAGTTTAGTCAGATGTTCCTTGAGGAGGCCGCTGGCCCGTTCGACCTTACCCGAGGATTGAGGAGGATAAGGAATATGCAGCTTCCAAGTGACGTTCAGACTTTCAGATACTTGCTGGGTTATGTTGGAGATAAAGGCTGGTCCGTTCTCTGACTGTGGGGTCCGCGGAAGGCCAAATCTTGGGAGGATGTGCTCTACGAGGACAGAGGCCACCACGTCTGCTGTGCCCCAGGCTGTAGGAAAGGCTTCTCTCCAACCTGTGAAGGTATCTATGGTTGGTGTCCTCGGAGCTGGTGATTGGGCCCGGCCGAGGCTGCCGTGAGCGCTCACAGTGGAACAGGTTCCGCAGGATTGGTTTACCTCCACGATGACTTTTCGAAGGGGGCGGGGATAGCGAGAGGCTCCAGGAGTTGGTGTAAGGCCTTAGGGCCTATGTGTAGGGATGGGTGAATTTCAGAGATAAGAGTGAGTGCAAGCTGTTTTGGGAGAGCCAGCCTGTTCTGTAAGAAGATCCAGCCCCTGTCCCCGGTGACTCCTCCCAGTGTTTTCAGAGCTTGGGTTTCTTCCTCAGTATAGGAAGGAGAGTGAGGTGTGTTCAGGAAGAGGGGGGGCTGGAGAGGAACCCAGAGCCATTGAACGGGCAGTAGAGTCAGCCTTGTTTTTTCCCTGAGAGACGGGGTCTTGGGGATTGGTGGCCCTGACAGTGGACAATGGCCACCGCGGTAGGGAGACTGAGGGCTTCGAGTAGCTTAGAGATGAGGGGGCCATTGATAATGCGAGTGCCTTCGGTAGTGAGAAAACCTCTTTCTTGCCAGAGGACCGAGTGCGTGTGGGCAGTAAGGAAAGCGTATTTGAAGTCAGTGTAAATAGTGACCTGTTGGCCCTTCGATAAACGGCGAGCTCTGGGAAGGGCTGTTAGTTGTGCCTTTTGTGAGGCAGTTCCCATGGGGAGGGCTGCCGCCTCAAGGACGTCATCCAGGGTGACTACTGCGTCGGTGGCGTGACGCTGACCATCCCGGGTGATAAGAGAACTGCCATCTGTCTGGTCAGGGTTGAGGAGAGGCTGATCAGAAAGTCTGGGGTGAGAAGGGGTCAGGTTATCCAGAAGCTGGGGGCAGGAATGTGAGGGTTCGGGGTGGGGAGTTGCCATAGGCAGTAGGGTAGTGGGATTTAGACAGGGTGGGGGGGAGGAGGAGAGAGATGTGGGGGTTCTCGATAAAAAGCAGGTGGTAGAGCTGAATACGGGAGGGGGCCAGGTGGGCTAGGGACTTGTAACTGAGTAGATCCGATAGGCGATGGGAGGAGAAAATGTCCAGTTGTTTAGATAAACAGGCCACAGCCCTGCAAGTGGGTCCCATAGGTTGAGTGAGGAGGCCGGTAGCTGAGCCAGATGGCTCGTCTGTGAACAGGTGGAAGGGTTTAGAAGGGTCAGGGAAAGTCAGGGTGGGGCCCGAGGGGAGGCAATCCCGAAGTGTAGTGAAAAGATGTTTAACTGTGGTGGGATCTGTTAGGGGCCCTTGGGGGTGTCTTTGGCTGCCCGGTAAAGGGGCCGTGCCAAGAGGGCAAAGTTAGGGATCCAGTGTCAGAAAAAGCCCGCGAGACCCAGGAAGGAAAGTCTGTCATCTGCCGTCAGGGGGTTGGAGGTCCTGGAGGAGACGGATACGATCCCGCGTGAGGGTTTTAGAAGTCGGGGTCAGAGAGATACCCAGGTAAGTAGTGGTGGGAGTGCAGAGTTGGGCCTCAGAGGGGTAACCCGGTACCCCTTAGACCCAAGGAAGGTAAGGAGGGTAGAGGGATCTTCCTGGGACGTGGTAAGAGATGGGCTGCAGAGGAGGTCGTCCACATTCTGGAGGAGGGTTCTGCTGTTCTGGTTGCAGAGATTGGGATCTTCAGCCAGAGCGTGGCCGAAGAGGCGAGGACTGTCTTGGAAGCCCTGGGGTAGGACGGTCCAAGTCAGTTGCTCGGAGATGTGGGTATCTGGGTCCTCCCAAGTAAAGGCAAAGAGAAAGTAAGGGTCTGGGTGGAAGGGGACCGTGAAAAAAGCGTCCTTGAGATCCAGGACTGAGAAGTGCGTGGTGGGGGGGATTTTAGACAGTAAGGGCCTTTAGCTCAATTTTTAGGGGGGTGTGGTGGGCGGCCACCACAGGCCTGGATGGGTCCCAGACCAGAGGGTCGACGGGCGAGGAGGGCTCGGGGGAGTCAGAGGAGATCAGGGGTAACAGGAGGTGGGTAGAGGTGACAGCGGAGGGGGAGAGGCGGATCGTGGCGTGGAGCTCGTGGAGGATGTCACGCCCGAGGAGGGGTACAGGACATGAGGGGATTACTGAGAAGGAATGGGAGAAGGGGAGCCCATTCAGGCTGCTCGAAAGGGGTGGAGTCCCGTCAGTCCCCACGACGGCCACTGCGGGAGGGAAACTAGTACCGGGTAGGAGGGCAGAACAGAGGAGGCAGCCCCGTGTCCACCAAGGAGGAGTTGGACTTACCCGCCACCTGGAGCAGGACCCTGGGCTCGGCTTGGGCGAGAGGGGTGTCTGAGCCTGGGCCTCGTCATTCGTCGTCCAGTCCGAGTAGCTGGAATGCAGGACTTACCGGGCCGGAGTTTCCTCCACGTGTAGGCGCCGGGGACCCTCCGAGATCGGGACAGTGGGATTTCCAGTGGCCCATCCCCCGGCAGTGTGGGCATGGTCCAGTCGGTTCTTTAGGGTTTGCAGGTTGACAAGCCCAGTGTCCCTGAGTTCTGCATTTAAAGTAGGCCCCCGCAGGGGTGCGGCTGGTACCCCTTTTTGTTGACTCCCAGAGCCAGCCGACTGCAGGGCAGCTACCAGAGCTTGGGTTTGGAGTTGACCCTTCTGCTGGAGTCTGGCCTGCCATTGAAGTTTGGCCACCTGCTCTCAGGTATTGAAAACTTTAAAGGCCATTTTCACCAGGTCGGGGATGGGGGTTAGAGGGCCCTCCTCAGCCTTTTTTAACTTCTTCCGAATGTCTGGTGCCGACTGGGAAATAAAGCGGGTCGCCAAAACGGTGGCCCCTGCGGGGGAAGTAGGGTTGAGGCGAGTGAATTGGATTAACGCCTCAGTTAATCTGTTAAGGAAGACGGCAGGGTTTTCATCTGGGCCTCGAATAATCTCGCTCAGCTTATCATAGCTGACTGCTTTGTTGGAAGCCGCCGCATTCCAGCGATAAGGCACTGGACCGTGCGGTCGCGGCGCCGGCGACCCTCTTGGCCATTCTGATATTCCCATCCTGGGTCTGCGGCAGGTTTCGCCTGAGCGCCAACCGGCATGGCGGCATCAGTTAAACGACCTGATGCGCTGCTCTCGGGCTGCAGCCTGAATGCGTTCCCGCTCTTCTGTGTTCAGGGTGGAGGTTTGGATGACATGTAAGTCATGCCGGGTTAAATCCTATGCTCGTGCTGAGTATTGGAATTCCTGAATGTAATTCCCTGGGTTGGCAGAGTAGGAGCCCAAGTGTTTTTCAGTTTGGGAGGGATCTTGAAGGGAGAAAGGAACGTGTACTCGAACAACCCCCTCAGCTCCTGCAACCTCTCTCAGAGGACACACTGGGGAGGAAGCGGTTGTCCTCGAGCGTGGTCGAGTGGAGAAGCTGATGGCGAGGTGGCCGGCTCCAAGAATCGGGGGGAAAGCTTGGGCGCCTCTTCCTGGAGGGCAGAAGAGGCTTTTGGGGAGTTCCGAGAGAGGAGGAGGTAGGGGCTTGGGGGTTTTGGTAACTGAGGATAGGGAAGGGGGTGGTGGCATTCGGGCTAAGAGAACATGGGAGGTAGAGCATTGAGAACAGAGGGAGGGGCGAGAGCACAAAGTCCAAAAAAACCTGCACGTGTGGAACTTCAGACCACTTGCTTTGGCGCCGACAGAGATTGTCCAAATCAGTGAGAATCTGGAAATCGAAGGTGCCTTCAGGAGGCCATAGAGATTGATTATCCAGTTGGTATTGTGGCCAGGCCACAGTGCAGTAATGGACGAGGTGGCGCCTCCTCAAGTCCAGGGAGAGACCCAGGGTCTCAAAGTTAGCCAGAAGACATCCCAGTGGAGTCCTGGGCTAAATTTGGAATGGGTGGTTCCCATAATCAATCCCTGCCGGGCAAACTCAAGGCCGAAGACGGGCGTCCCTGCTTCAGTCCTTGAGCTACGGATGGATTTGGAGTAGACTACTCTGGAGATAGGAACGTCTCCCGATCACCGGGAGCCGGTAGGAGAGGTGGAGTAGCCCTCACGTGGCCACGGTTTAGGCAGGAGCACCCGGATGGGGGCACAGGAAGAGGGGAACTCACCCATGGTTTTGAAGTGAGGATCTGAGGCGGCTCCCTGTCGGGGAGAGGAGAAAGACCTCCCACGAGAGTGGGGTCTTGATCTCCTCCTGGGTTTCAGCACCAAATGTCAGGTTTCAATCGGCGATGGAAAGAGGAGGCAGGCCAGTAGGATTGAGGCAAGCTTTAATGGAAGCGCTCTCGGGCGAGGTTCCCTGGTCTGGGGTTAGGACAGGGCCAAGGAAGTCGCGCCCCGCAGTAGGGCTGAGGGGTTTTTAATTAGGGGCCTTAGGGTTTGGAGGGTTTGCTGGGCATCTGATTGGCTGCGGTTTATGTATCTGAGGGATACAAAATACACCAATCCATTGTCAGCTCATTATACAGAAAAAGGAATGCAAGGCCGACCAGTCAGATTGTTCGTCGTCGTTGTGGGGTGATCTGGAAAGTCTCTGAAACAGGAAGCCCCAGGCAGAAAGCCCTGAGCCGCCGTCTTGTCCCTTCCCAGCATCCCTGGGCTGCCAGCCTAACACAACTGAAGGCACCAAAGCACACAGATGAGGCTGAAAGGTAGGGCATGATATGGGAAGCATGGAAGGAAATCCTTGGCCATCTACTCAAAGCCCAGTTTCTAAGTAGGTAACTTCCAATCATCACCACCCCATGCAGGTGTATCTATCTATCTGACCATTCCCAGCAAAGGGGGCTTCCAGTTTCTAGAATAACTTCAACTCCCTTGTTAGGAAATAGGAAATAGTTCAGGAACATAGAGCAGAACTGACTAGCATTCATCACTCCCCAGCCCACTGAGATGCTTTTAGGAATGGCAAGGGACCCACCTCAGTGGGCGTGACAGGGAGATGGCAGGAACCAGTTTCTGAGGTGATCTGAGAAAAAGATATACTGATTAAAAAACAACCAAAAAAACCCTGTTACTTGACTTGAAATGTCAAGAACTTCCCTAGTCATTTTCACCAGCCTGGGGGACAACCCCACTGAGGTCTGATCCGTTAAATGGGGATATTAATAAAACCACCTCTCAGGGTTTTAGGAAGGAATATATATATATATACACATCTTAGCATCTGACACTCAATAAAGTGTAGTTTTATAAGTTTTATAAGTAGTTTTATAAGTTAGGCCACAGTGAAGCCTTTATGTCTCTGACGAAGGATGAAAAGTTAGTAGTTATATTTGACTTCAGGGATTTTAATCCTTATATTTAATACTTAATGTAATAAGTAGGGTAGATTTGCTATGTTTGCTTCTTATTTTATAAGAAACAGAGTCAGTAAATTTACCATTTCTCCCGATTTGGGGCAAGGAAGAAAAATCAGCTATGAAACTGATCACAGTAGAGAAATGACCAACCCTCAAAAACTGGGATAGGTATCCAGCTCAGGTTTTGTACCTCCCAGCACCTCTGAACCACAAAGAAAAGAGGCCTTTCTGTGAAATCAGATTAAATAAGAACTTAGGCCTCAGCCCCTTTCTGATCCTGAAGATCTGCTTTCAGTCTCATAAATCCCTGGGGTCTGAAGCAATCAGAATAACTAAGGCTCATCTATGGAACTTCTCTTGATTGTCAGCTGCATCCAAGAACGAGGTATTCGAACTCAGAATGAATGAAAGAGCAGGAGGAACACATTTCATGAACTTCAACAGAGGCAGCTCGCATATTTACGCTATGATTCGGCAAGTGAGTTTTTTCCCATCCCCAAAAAAAGGGCAGAGGGGGCCAACAGGAAATGTGTATTACTTTTAAATCTGGCATGAATTTACTTACAGTTCATTATCTCAGCCCGGAAGACTGCTCTTCTAACAATGAACTTATATATTTTTCAAGTTTTTAATGGGAATAACAAGATAATAAGAACAATAATCTCATATTAAAATGTTTCTAATTTTTCTAGCATACTTTGACACTTTAAAGCCTTGGTAGTGGCAGGAGAAAGGGTAGCAGGTGTGGAGAGTCCACAATGTAGGAAAGAAGTCAGAAATAGAGAAAGCAAGGAAAGAAAGGTGAAGGTCAAGCAGCAAGGCAGAACCACCGTTCTCAGATGTGAGCCAGCTCGCCCAGTCTCCATCGCTGCTGATTTAAACTACCTGCACTGATAAATCCTGATAGATTCAATGTACTGTGCAGAGTGACTAGTGTTTTTTAGTTTTACCAAAATACAATTATAAGTATGCAGTTATAGATACAGTGCCCCTCCCCCACAAGAAATCCCTGAACTCACCGCTGTAGTATCAAGCCGTAGGAACCTTCGGGTAACTCTCAGCCTGGTCTTGTTGACGGAGCCATGAACTAGGGCAGAAACCTAAAGCTTAGCAAAGCTTGCACCTGGGAGTACTGTGCTAAGAGCTGGAGTCTGTGTGGGATGACCACTGGCCCCTCTCAGTCCCTCCTGCTTGTCTGTAGAGTGATAAGTCTCTTCAAAGTGGGATCGTGCACCACATAAATCAGATTCACTATCTGGCATGCTTAACTAAACATGCAGATTCTCTGATTCTGACAGGCTGGGCATCGCCCTTACTTACCTGGTACTTTTGACAAGCATTGCAGTTAATATGTGGAAGTTGAGGTGGCTGTCAGTCTATCGTTGCGGAGGGGTTAAAAATTTCACCACAGTGTTCACAGGTACTATTTAAAGGAGTAATCCCTCCCACGGGCTTTGTATTTAAGGGTGTTTCCATTTTTCAAGTGGTCTCCCAGAAGGTCAAGTATCTTTTCTGATGAGAAGAAGAGAATCGTAATACTGAAAGGAGATAGCCTGTCCATGTGTGGCAAGCAAATGCTCAGATAATTATAATAATTACAACCCAGAATTATGGAACACCGATTTAGTCTGGGTCATGCCCATCATCAGCGATATTGCCAATTCTTATCCCCAAACCATAGGAGAAGTCCTATCCCCTTTTTAATGAAGAAAGAAACTGAAGGTTGAAGGGGTAAAATGCCTTGTTCCAACCATACACTCAGCTGATGCCTAAATCACAATTTTAATTTTATGTGGTTTTGCCCGTCTAGCTCAGTCTCTTTCTAGTAGCCCCTACTTGCTTCTGAAAAACAACCTTTCACAAAGTACACAGTAGACACCATCCTTAGAGAATTCCCATGACATCCATTTGGCTAAAGTTGCTGAGAACCCTAATTATATTTATGAACGATTAAAGCATTTTGCATGTTTCCAGACATTTTTTTAATCAGGTTTAGCACTGCTGGGTTGAAAATGTGTCATCTTCATTAGTGCCCGAGACTATGCCTGCACCCAACTCTTTCTTGTTTGCTACTTCCGTCTCATTTCTGTCACCTTTCAAAGAGCTGCCTGGCTGAAATTTATTATTTTCTTAGGTTGCTTTCATTTGCTACAAATTAACTCCAAAGAAAGGTTAGGGATTTTCACAAGTGTGTAGGAAGTATGGGGATTTATTTGTATAATTCTTATTGACCGAAGAATGAATTCCCAGGGTTTATTAACTTGTTCTGTCAGTCTGACATTTGGCTGAAAGCGTTCGCCTCTCTGCTTCTCAAGGAGACAAGCTCTTTTGCACGTTCCTCTCTCAGGCAGATTCTGAGACGGCCTCCGACGTGCTGAGTCTAAACGCATTTGTCCAACGGCTGTGGTCTTTGCTTTACTTTGATTTTCTCCAGCAAGGACACAAAGCGAGAAATCTCCGACGAATCTGACATGTTCGGGGATCTTAGGTAGCCATGATTTCAACTGAACCTAACTTTTACTCCAAGACATCACTGGAAGGACTTGGAAACCTTTGGGACTGGCAGGCGCGGTACAGGCTGCTCCGGGAGAGAGGCGCCCACTTCGTGTTGTGTGAGGTAGAAAAATGGGGAATATAAACCACACACGACACATCCTTGGTGTCTTTGTTGAGTTTGTAGATGCTAGGCGTGCTCACCCTGAGATCGTGTCCTCTTCACCCCCTCTCCTCTTGCCTCCAGGGGAAAAAGGAGTGTCGAACATTTTCCTGTCTGTCACAGGCCCCTTTGGGCAGGACCTTGTGGAAGGTTAGGAGACGAAGAAGCCATGGATTCCTCCCCCTTCTTCTTCGTCCCAGGTAGGTCCTTGGGCATCAGCTTCAAGCACTCCACATTGCCAGCTCCCGGGGAGATACCTGGTCCCTGGGCGGAGGGACCGCTGTCTCCTCGCTGTGTCACCAGCCTACGAGTGGGAGTGGCTCTCTGCTGTTGAAATCACATGGATCAACTCGCCGTCCCTTGGTTGGTTTTTCAGCTGCTCCACCACCTGTATCACTAAGTCCCTGAGAGCAAATAGTCAAACTGGTTTCGCATCTCTGATTAAGCCCTGATCTGTCCACCTCTGTGGTATAACATTTAGTGCCTTGCAATAGCGACAACCCCGAAGAGTATTGGGAACATGGCAACCAGCCCGACTATTGCCATGATGTGGAGCTACAGTTAACGATAAGGTATTTGGCATGATGCATTTTTGAGTGAGTAGAAGAAACGTATTTTGTTGAAAGGATTTATAATTTGCCATTTTAATCAGACAGTAACCTTTTCTGTTTCTATGTAAAGGAATTCTTTTAGAAGAAAATAACACACCAGGTTTTTGTTTTTCTTAGAGTTTTTCTTTGTTTTTTAATGGTTTTCTAAGTTACTAAAACATCTATTGACAGAATTCTATTCCAGGTACATTCCAAATAATAGTTCTCTATCCAAATCTCTTAAATGTCTAAGCCAGCATACATATAAACCTCATATCAAATGTTCTCATAGCATCAACTTTATAAGATAGGACCTAATTTATAAAAATCTCTTTACTTACCTTCAAAAAATTAACTAATAGTATAGTTTGGGTGTTTTTACCCCCCTGGCAGTTTGAATATAGGGAAGCCAACTAGACTCCCATAGGTTGGCTGGGTACTCCCTGCTCAGTCAGCCAGGGATCCTGTTGGGGAGAAAGCCTTCCTAGCTCTCGTCCCACACTGTTACACAGACAGACTGTTTCCTTTTATTCCTATCTGCATAACTAAAGTATATCTGTAGCTTCCACTGCGGATAGATGAGGTCATGTATGCCTCTTTCAGTCCTGACCTTAGAAAGTTCCTCTTATGTTCTCCACTTGAGCTGGATTCTCTTTCATTTTGTCAAGGGCAAATAATACAATGGAAGAACCTGAGCGGGGTTCCTGAATGACGGTGTGGAGCAGAGTACCTCAGATTTCCCAAAGGCTGACGAGTACTGGACTGTGATGTGTGGGAAGATATGCTTTTATTCGGATGCGTCCATGAAATATCAAGGTTAGAGTGGGCAAGTGTTTACCTTGATTAGTACACAGATAAATTACGCACTGACAGAGCGAAATTTCAGAGATATACTGCTAATCTGAGATCTAAATTTTTCCTTTTGGATTCTTTTTACCACCTCATCCATCTTTTCCTCTCCTTTTCCTTCTTCTGATTTCCCTGTGTTCGTTTTAATATGGAAAATAGGCTCTATTGAAATATAAATGAAGCAGGGCATGCTGCCAAAGGCTTGTCTTATGGTGCACCTTGAGGCTTTAACTTATATTTTATTTTCCACAGCTAAAGCAAAAAAAAATTTTTGTTGGTCTTTTGAGGGGTGAAACATCAGGAGGAAATAACAGGGATTTGCCCTACCTGCTTGCCAAGCTGGACAAAAGACTGGCTCTGGGTTTATAGCTGTTGGGCCTTTTTAAATGGGCCATCAATCTCCTCTCTTCTTTGGCAAGAGGAATGCATGAAGGAGCTCTCTATATGAGGACCTTAAGGAAAAAAAAAAATCCAGGGTTGGCAGGACCTGAGGACAGAATAGGAAAAAGAAGTTCAGGATATTTGATGATAGTCTAAGGCCAGGGGCATGCTGAAGCAAACGGACCAAATGAAGTGTGCGGAGGGACCACAAGACCTGTCTCACACTTCTCCCTATGCTTCCCTGATAGGCGACAAACCATCATATGAGCTTCCTCACATTTCCCAGGCCCACTCCCCATACCTTAGCCTGAACCCAGCCCCAGAATGACAAAGAAAGACTTAATTTTCCAAACTCCGATCCGGGAATAGCCACAATCATCTTGACTTTTTATAAGAACCTCAAGGAAGTGGCACAGGATCTTATCTGTGTCTGTCTCAGACGATCCAGCATGTTGCCATGAATAGGAATGCCGGGGGACACTCAGCTGGGTCATACAGCTTGTGGGGAGCCCAATCTCCCCACCCGCCACCCCCCTCAGGAACTTTGAACAAACAAGGCTTATTACTCACAGTTTCTAGAGGCTACACAGGAGCTCAGAGAGATGGTGGGGAGAGAGAGAGAGGATCTGGGGTTCCCCTCTATTGGGACTGAGGGGGGGGGCTAGGCTTTTCCAGGTTTACTCTTTATTAGTGAATTTAAAACACAAAAGTAGGAATTAAGGCATTGGGTCACTTACCCAGATTTATGTAGGGCTTCGCAAAAGGGGAACTTCACGGGAGGGGTCCCTGGCTCTTATCTAGTTGTCTAGCTGGTCACGTGTTTATTGGAGACGGATGTCCTTGAGATGGATACAGAGCGATCGAAATGTCAGGCACTGGCACTGTAGACGTTCGTCTGAGCAATGAAAAAGCTGAGAATCAGAGTGTAAGATAGCTTCACCAATACCACATAGCAAGCCAAAGCTTTGTCTGGAATTTACAACCAGGATATCTTTTCTAATAGGACTTAGATGTTGGATGTAATGTTCTCATTTTCCAAAATACTACTACTGCTCCAGCAAAGGCAAACAGAAGGAAATAGAGTTTCTCTTTCTTTTTTTCTTTCTTCCTCTCCAATATTTATGTCATTAGCAAAAATCCCCAGAATGTTATCTTTGTGTCTATGGACTATTTGCAACTCTCTGACAAAACCTGAAGACAGTGTCCATTTTCCTTATCCTGGTCTGATAATTCAGACTCAGAGCTGTTCGCTACCACTGGGCATCATAGCTCCTCTGTCTCTGCAGAGAATGACCGCCCATCATAGTGACCTTCATCCAAATACATGACAGTAATTTTCTTTCAGTACAGTGAATTGCAACCAAGAAATAAATAATAATCATCTGAATAACAATTTGGCTAAAGTAAGCATTTTATTCATTTGTAAAAGGCAAATATATAGGAAAGTCTATTACATGTAAGCTATTGAGTGAAAAGATTCAGAGATGTAGAAATCAATGTTTTTGTTCCATGAGTATTGCAGGCTAGTGGAGTGCAACAGCCAAGGAAGAATTTTTGAGACTTGTATGGTGCAACTCAGTAAATTTATTTAAGTAGCATGGAGACAGCTGCTTTTTTGCCGGTGGTTATATGCTTAGTGGATGAGGGGACATGCAGGGAGTATTAGATCCTAAATATCTTATTCAAATTTGCAAGATTTCTCTGGTGCTTATGGTTCAGTTCAGTATTAACTACCAGTGAGATGTACAGGCAGCCAAGAGATCCTTTAAGAATGTAGCCAGCAGACGGTTAAGCATCTGCCTTTGGCTCAGGTCATGATCCCAGGGTCCTGGGATGGAACCCCTGCATCGGGCTCCCTGCTTCCTCATGCTCTCTCTCTCAAATAAATAAAATCTTAAAACACACACACACAAAACAGTATTTAAGCAGCGGCATCACCTGGAGTCAACAGTTGAGGGATTATGGGAGTGGTTCTCAAACTGGACAGTGCTTGTTCTAGCACAGTTTTCTGGGACCCAATCCAGAGATCTTCTTTATGACGGCCGGGAAGCCCTCACAGTTCCATAGAAGGTGGAATCACGATTCTAACACTTACTATCAGACACCATATTGTATATATTTCATTTCTCATGATTAGAACAAAATGTACTTAGTCAAGGGAGGCTATTTTCATACTTATTAAATCTCATGTGTCTTTTGAACATCTGATACCAAATCACATTTCTCAGCACCAGTTGCTGTACGCACATGCCCCTTCTGGGGTCAGAATCATGACGTAACAACCACCTCGCCCAGCAGTGATGTACTGCATCGCTTCTGAAATTAAGCAACCTGAGAACAATTCGGTACATAGTGCAGTTCTCCCCTTCCACCATGTGCGTGATTTCCTTCATCTTCTATTATGACCTTTGGACCCCTAGTCATGCAAATAACACAAATGAACAGCTAGCACTCAGCGAACCAGATGGTCACATAACAGAGCAGGGAGGGTGACAATAGAGGTAATAGCCTATAAAGTAGGTTAGTGCTACTGAAATTATACTTTTTTCTATTAACACCAAGCGAAAGGTTAATTATTTCCATCGGTGTGCCCTTAATGGAGAGAATTAATCTTGAAGGCATGGTAAGAAATTTTCAACAAAATTCCATGACTGTTTAATCCAGCATAGAAGGGGAGTGACTGATGTATGCTAGAGAGCACGACAGGAACAATGAAGAGGCTTCTGGACAATTCGCTTCCTTGGCACGTATGGCTAAATTTGTAGGTGGTTGGGAAGAAGGTACAGAAAGAATATATATATCCCCTTCTTTCTCAGTATTGAACCCTCATAAAACAAAAAGATAGTCTTTTGGTTCCCAGATGCTGTTCTCTGGAATTCAAGATATTTGAAAGATATAAACTCCTTTCATCTGTGCACAGCATGGACCATGTTTAACGTGGGTTATATTTATTTTTTTAAATACTCTTTTAAGATTTTATTTATTTACGAGAGAGAGGGAGAAGCAAGCTCCTTCCTGAGCAAGGAGCCCGATATGGGGCTCGAACCCAGGACCCTGGGATCGCTACCTAAGCCAAAGGCAGATGCTTAACTGAGCCACCCAATGGGTTATACTTCATAACCCAGTGTTATATTTTATATTACATTTAATAGAATATAATGTATACTCTAATATTTTGTAGTCATAGGAATATTTGCAATCTAAATTTTGCATAGCCATGCTTTTACTTTACTCATAGAAGTCCTTCCTCAGAGCATATAGTATGTATATAACATCTTAGTTTATAATATTGTATCTAAGCATATTTCAATATCTAGGAGGAGAGAGAAATGGGTTCTAAGTGTGGTGGGCACTACTCCTTTGCAGCTGCTACGTCTACTTGCTGATCTATGAAGTTCGTGAATGGCAGTTAAAATTCAGGATTGATCTGCTGCTTGGCTCTTTATCTTTTACAGAAGCACCTAGGGCCCAGTTCTTTTGTAAATAGTTGCAGAAAATAAAAAGGATACCGTACTCCACTGTATATTGGTGCTCTGAACAACACTGAGTAATAGGAAATAAAAGAAGCCAAATAATACTTCTAGAGCAAAATAAGCCTTTGGCTCCATTAGAAAAAATCAAAAGAAAATGTTTTCAGTAAAATTCACTGAATAGTAAACCAAAACCATGAAAATAGAACAAGAAAAAAAGAGCAAAAGCAAAATGCTTGATTCTATTACATAAAAAAATTATATATTTTCCTTTTTATAAAATTAAGGCATGCTTATTTGTAGACAATTTATAAAAGGGCCAAGAACATAAAGATGAAAGTAAAAGTCGCCCGTTATTCTGATAATCAGTATTAACATTTTGCTATATTTTTCCTGATCATTTCTTTACACCTTAAACATATATAGAGTTATATATGTATACTTCAGATATCCTATATTTAAAATAGCCCATGTTCAGGAATGTAACATTATCTATTTTTCCCTGCAATACTCGAAGTTGTTTTCAAGCACTATCACCAGTCATACTATGACTGTATGCCTAATTATTTCCTATTATTGGATTTTTACTAAGTTTTTGCCCTCTGATGAGGAGGACAGAAATACAGGAAGCAACAATTCAGAGACAGAGCTATATAGGGCTTTCACTGAGTTTAAAAAGGATGGAGGAGTCAGGAATTCATTCAAGTATATATATATAAATATAATTTTAATTTTAAATATATTTATTTTAATAACTACTCTTTTTAAGGCATGGTTCTCCTGGGGATACATCAGTAGACAAAATTCATAAACAACCCTGGCTTCAGGGAGCTTGGGTCCCAGGGTTCTCATTTATTAAGATGGAGGAAAGACAAGGATAGAAACAGTGTTTTGTGAGTCTTGGTCAGGAGTCAGGGGTAGAAGCTGGTAGAACTGTGTGAAATTCTGACTCAGGGATGTTGCCTTTGGGGTGCCAGTGATTTATGCAAGTGGAGAGTCACAGAAGGATATCGGGAAATGAGTCTGGGCTCTAGACTTTGACTCCGGAGTCAGGAGCAGGCAGATGGTGCAGACGGCAGAGGCGTGGACGAAATCACCCAGGGAAGACTCCTGACTGAGAATTACTGAGGGCGGAGGACTTCACACCGATGGAACACCAACATTTTCAAAAGAGGTATTTGTAAAAGAAGGAAACTCCTAAAATCGTACAGCCATGGAGCCAAGCCGAATGTCTTACCAGAAAAAGGAAATAAACAATGCCAACCCTTCTGAGAAATCCATCAAAATAAAGATTGACAAGTGCACATTGCATTTGGAAACATGAAGCTCTTTACCAACACAGATTAGAAATACAACCCACATGAAGACTACGCCTATGTGGCCACACCTTACAAGTATGTTTTGATTTGTTACTGTGCCATTCCTGAAATCACGAAGTCAGACATTACATTTCGTAAACCTAAGCGTCATTTCTTCCATCATACAAAGCTACCTGACATTAAGCCTTTCAACAAATAATACTCCCTTTCTTTCTAACCGTTAGCCCAACACTCGCCCAAGAACCCTGAATGACTTCGACCTAGGAAAACAGGAATGCTTTGGAGACATCGAACCAATGGAAATGTTAGACAACATAAAAACATGGTACCTTCTGTTCTTAAAAGATTTTCTTTTTAAACAAGTGAGATGAGTTCTAGCAAATCTCCTTAATTACAAAACACACCAGGAGGTACATCTGTGGTTCCACAGTGGAAGGTATAACTGAATTTCCATTAAAAATTCTTAACCCTCCTATGATATCCATTTTAAAAAGCCCACCCACTTGCCTGAAATTGCCACTTATCCAAAAAGTCCATTTGGAAATCTAAAGAGATAAGATCTGAATCAATGGAAACCAGAATGGTTGGGCTACATGGCTGTTCTCTTAGTTTGAGTTCCTCCCACATCTTGAGATAAAGATGTGAGTGGTTTATTTGGGTGTGACACTGGGAAACAATTGGGGGAAACGGGTTGGGAGGGGAAGTGAGATAGAAAGAAAGGCAGCCAAAGCCAATAAATGGTGTGTTATTAAACCAAGTAATCCATTAAGGGTCTGGAGCTTAGGGGCGCCTGGGTGGCTCAGTCATTGAGCATCTGCCTTCGGCTCAGGTCATGATCCCAAGGTCCTAGGATCAAGCCCCGCAGTGGGCTCCCCATTCAGTGGAAAGCCTGCTTCTCCCACTCCCCCTGCTTGTATTCCCTCTCTTGATGTCTCTCTCTGTAAAATAAAAGGTATCTGGAGCTTAGTCCTGCTGGGGAACCTTGGGGTTCAGTATAGAATATGTGACTCAAAGTTATCTCTACTTCTCCCTCGCCCCCAGGAAGGAGCTGGAGAATTTATATTAGCTAGTAATCCTCAGTTACCAGGGGTCTTTTGTGGTGTGGGGAAAGGAAGACAAGGGACAGGAAAGGCCTTAAGCAGGCATCATGCACTGCAATGCAAAGGCCGCCTTTGCTCCAGCCTATCCATCGAAGCTCTGATAGCTCTAACTTTTTATCTCCAAGGTATAGGATTCTGTAAAATTGTATGGGCTCCTATTTTGGGAAAGGGTTTTGTTTAAAAATTGTTATTTGAATTTGAAAAGTTCTAGATGAATGATATTCAAATTGTTCCCAGTTATGTTAATCAGCAGACCCCTTTTCTGCTAAATTTCATTCAAATAAACCAATATGGGACTGTTGGTTTTGTCTGATGATATAACCCAGTAGAAAGAGATGGATGCACATGTGCAGATGGTTAAATAATACCTAACAGGAGAGTTTGACCTTATTCTCCTCATTTTGTTCTCCTTACTTGCCCCTTTAATCAACACAGGCTAGCTTTATTCGAGCATAAAAGCTAACCTCCAAATTCCGGTAACTTAACATATCAAAGGGTTACTTTTCATTCCCACCATGTCCATTACAACACCACAAGAATCTCTGCCCCATCTAGTTACGCGAGGACCCGGCTAACAAAGGGTCCATAATCTTATACCTGCATCCTGTGCAGGGGGCAGTCTGTTCAGTCGCAGTAGCCCGGGAAGAGAGTGTGAGAACCATACACAAGTTTCCTCAGTTTCACCTCAAAGGAGACAACTCATTTTTGCCCACCATGGCCTGAAGCATCCACAAGGCAATGCCTAACTGCAAGATGAAAGGAATGTAAGGGGTGGAGAGAGTATATGAGGATCCTGATGGCTTTGGCCACACCTGCCAAACAGAAGACACCTTGCAGGTCATCCACTGAGGGTTTCCAGTGCTCCCGAGGGCGTCCCCTAGGAACGCCTGCGGGTAGGACAGTTGTTCTGCCCCCTGCCCATGTTAACCGGAAAGGCTTTGCCCCCAGTAGTTTCACTAGATTGACATTCCTTACAAGACTTTGTTCGAAGAAAGGATTCTGTAGCTTTAAAAAATACGGAATACAGCAAATGTCCAACGTTTTCATTTTGAAGATAAGAAAAATCGCAACGCAGTGATACAACAGTGTTTAAGGTCATCAGCTGGTGAGAGGACCCTGAACCTGAAGCTTGCTAAGACCCCGTCCACTTGGACGTTACGCTCCTCCCCCCACGGACTCCTCGTTGTGGGGAAAACCTCTCATATGTTTGTCAGAGGTATCTGGAGAAACTTCAGCCAGAAGTGATTTGAGAGAAGACAAGAAATCAGGAGAGAGAGGCAGATAGAGGGGGAAAGTTTTTGGCAAAGTGCACAAGGGATAACGTGAGAGCCAGCGAGGTGGGGGAGGTGCGAAGAGGCTGAGAGCCCAAGTGCGCGCCGCTCAGTCTAGACTCCAGATGTGACCACGCGGCCTCAGTGAGTCCACACCGGACTCCGCAGATACTTCTGCCAGATGTCATGGCTGGGCTACAAATCCCTGGATGGGCGACAGAATCCGCCGTTGTTCCGTGCAGTGCTTTGCTTCCTAGTGTGTGACTAGTCAGTCTGCCGCCTGCGCTAAGGTTGTAACACCAGCTAATGACTTTCACCCTCAAGTTAGCGTCGTGGCTGACCTCAAAGAAGTGAAGCACGGCACTGAGGCCCTCTCGAATGTCCAGAGCAGGCTGGTAGACTCGGACTCGCTGGTACGGTCGTCACCTTCCCAGATGGAGAGCAATCTAACCCCAAGGAAGGTAAAACTACGGAGAGACACCGAGTACGTAAAACAGAAGCTAACTGCTTGCTGGCAGCAGTATCTTGGGTAAATTGCCTTATCTTTCTGGGACTCTGTTTCCTCTGAGGGATTTAATTAAATGGTCTCTAGTTTCCATTTGAACGTTGGCAATCCATAATCCTATGAAATGGCACCACGAAGAAGGATAAACAAGAAAGCCATGTTCCTCCTGAGCATATATACTAGAATATCAAAAAGCAAAACACTCTGCTTTGTTAAATAAATAAGGTAGAAACTTGTATTTGCTCTCTTCATGGGAGCAACTTGTACAATCTGGTGATGAGTTTAACACATGAGAACAAAGATGGAACAGCTCTAAGGACAAGAATAGTTCTAAGAAAAGGAAAATATTAAAGGGCCATCCCCGTGCAACAGCTGAGAAGTCCACAGAATTTGTGTTTCTAAGTCTCCGAAAACTGTTCCATTCTTTAAACCAGTATTTAGTATCTGCTATATGCCATGGCCTGGGAATTTGATGGCAATGCAGAGAGCTTGGTCATTGCCCTTGTCAGACCTCTGACACCATGGTGGTCACGGGCTTAAGCAAAGCTACAATGCAGTGTGCTAGCGACAATCATAGGGAAAGAGGATGGGCTGGTTGAAGCATCCAGACCAGGGTTGGAGATCAGTGGAGGAAGAGCATTTTCAGCTGAGTCCTATCAGAAAGGTGAGAAAGAGTCAAAAAGTGGAGAAGAATAGCTCTAGGCGACCACTTGAGGCACAGGCAGGAAACGGCAAGTGATGCATTATGACTGACGATATCGCCTGTGTGAACGTGACTATGCTACTGAACATTTCGGAGCCTCAACTTTCTCATCTGAAAAATGGAACAGTAGTACAGAGAATTGTTCTCAGCATTATATATACATATATACCCCATCTCATTTATAAATATATATACACACATACATATCTCTCACCTATTAAAAGCCTACCACATAGGAGGTGCCCAATAGATGATAGCAAATCACAGTATTAAACCACAGGACCTGGAAAGCACAACATAGGAATCAAAATCTTGCCCAAGTTTGTAAGATTGAGGGGGTTGGTTAAATGGTATTGCCATTCACTCATTTAAGGAATGTAAGAAGAAAAGGCAGGTGGAGGAGGGAAGAGTAACAAGAGAGTAGACTCAATTCTGGACACACGGGGCTGGTGGTACATGTCACTAGCAAACGGAATGTCCGGTGGGTGCCTGACTCATCTACGTATATGATGAGAAAGATCCAGCTGAGATGTATGTTCAACCTAATGCACGTATGATACGAAACTGATGCTCCCCTTTCACTTTTCATTCTCTCATGCTGTCCTTCTGAAAAACTTTTATTTGATCCATGTTGCAATCCCGCTCATTGCTGTCAACTTCCTAAATTATTAGCTGGTAAAGAATTGTATTTTAATAGACATTAAAGATGTTAGAAGAACAGAAATTCCTTCAGGACCCTAAGAAACAGAGCCCCAGTGGACAGTTTTTTGAAATCTGACAGTCACCAGAGGCTGACCTCTTTAGCCAAGATGGACAGGCTACCCACACAGCCGTAGGCTCCTAAGCGCAGTTTTCTCTCCCGCATTATGTTCTGACAAGAGAATGGCGGTGGGTTAATAGGAGGCAGGGACATATTTGGTGAAGTGAATCCTTAAGATTTTCCTGACATTTCTTCCTACCCAATAAATCAAATTAGCTTCAAAACACCATCAGTGTAGCAAATCTGCCCACACCCCTTCTTTTGTTTTTCAGTTCAAATTAATATCAGATGAAACAATTAATGCCTTTCAGAGCATTTTCCAGATCAAAAACACACACGAATCACATGATAAAATTGGCATTTAAAGAGGAAAAGAAAAAAAAACCCAACGACTTTATTTAACGTAAAACTTATTGAAAAATTCAAAGACTGCCAACTGGGCAGGAAATGAAGGTGAGCTCTCTGAAAAGTCTCTCTGCTCATCAACAGGAGGAAACAGCAGGAGGCTTGGCTGCCCTTCCCTACACTTTTCCAATGTGAAATCCTTGTTTAGTGAGGCTATAAACTGTCCCAGATATTATCTCCTTCCCTCCCACTGAGTATAAAATTCTATCAAGCATCTACTCTAGAATTAAATTCTCAGTCTAGTAGGGCTCCTTTTCTGCTCTTCCTATGACTTCATACTTTCTGGAACAGCAATTTCTGGTTTACAATCCACTTTCATTTAGCGCCTGAGCTCTTCAGTGCTGGGTAAACAGAGGCAGAAGGAAGCGGAGACTTAAGGTGAACAGTTTGTTGTTTTTTTCTTTTCTTTTCCTTCAAATGGGGGTGGGGATGAAGGATGTGAGACCCTTGGAAGATTATAAGTGTTCATTCATCCTAAATCTGACATGTACCAGAACTCTAAGCCAGTGCCCACTGCTGACGATGTAACCCGTATGTTAGGCTGGCACCCAGGGACGCCAGGAGCGGACAAGATGGCGGCTCGGGACTTTCCGCCATGGGGCTTCCTGTCTCAGAGACTTTCCAGATCACCCCACAACGACGACGAACAATCTGACTGGTCGACCTTGCATTCCTTTTTCTGTATAATGAGCTGACAATGGATTGGTATATTTTGTATCCCTCATATACATAAACTGCAGCCAATCAGATGCCCAGCAAGCCCTCCACAACCTAAGGCCCCTAATCAAAAACCCCTCAGCCCTACAGTGGGGCGCGACTTCCTTGGCCTTGTCCTAACCCCAGACCAAGGAACCTTGCCCGAGAGCACTTCCATTAAAGCTTGCCTCGATCCTACTGGCCTGGCTCCTCTTTTCCACCGCCAATTCACACCTGACATTTGATGCCTGAACCCGGGAGGAGGCTGAGGACCCACTTCCGTGGGAGGTCTCCACCCTCTCATCACCAGGATCTCAACCAGCCCGACGTCCTGAGACTGCACAAGTTTCCCTGATTCTGCGCTCCGATCCGGGTGGTCCTGCCTGAAATCGTGGCCGCATCAGGACTCTCCTCCCAGTCACCAGGTGACTCCCCGCCGGCACCTGAGGACCAGGAGACGTCCTGATCCTCACAGGAGCCCACCTCAGTTCAGTC
>CM052802.1:122512847-122540156 GCA_028533885.1 Nasua narica
CAACGAGTCAGGACTTGTGGAGACCAACATCCTTACTTTAACCAAGATACGAGGCTGCCTAAAGCATGACCATATGTCAGCAGACCCCACTTCCCGGTGGGGGCAGTCCCCACTGGTAACATGGCTTGCCCCCATCCTAAGCCCTCTTATCATCCTCTGCCTCCTTTTAATACTCGCCCCCTGCCTGCTTCGTGTTATTTAGGACCACATTCGTGAGGTTTCCAGGGTGACAGTCAACCAGCTCTTACTGCATCCCCGTACCTGCCTCCGGACCACCGAAGAACCCTACGACGCCCCTAATTCAGCAGGAAGTAGCCAGACTGGAGTCATCGCCCCACAACGAGGACAACAAACAATTTGACTGGTCGACCTTGCACTCCTTTTTCCGTATAATGAGCTGACAATTGATGGGTGTATTTTGTATCCCTCATGTATCAGCCAATCAGATACCCAGCAAGCCCTAAGGCCCCTAATCAAAAACCCCTCAGGCCTACCACTGGGCGTGACTTCCTTGACCCCATCCTAACTGGGACCAAGGAACCTCGCCCTCGAGCGCTTCCATTAAAGCTTGCCTGGGTTCTACTGCCTGCCTCCTCTTTTCCACCGCCGATTCAAGCCAATGGGACCCGCCTACCAGGCAGTGGCATACCTACGGAAACAACTGGATGTCACTGCTCAGGGCTGGCAGCCATGCCTCAGAGTATTAGCAGCGGCTGCCTCCGTTACCAAGGAGGCGTTAAAACTCACTCTGAACCAGCCTATCACTGTCTTCTCCTCCCACCGCCTGAGATACCTGCTAAGTCACAGGTTGCTCACCCACTTGGCCCGAACTAGAATCCAATTGTACCACCTGCTCTTCATCGAAAATCCCCAGTTCTGTCACCCTCCACTGACCCTACACCCACTCACTCCTGTCCCCAGCTTTCGACGACTTGGCCCCCTCACATCCAGGCCTTTCTGATCAGCCCTTTTCTAACCCCAACTGCGTGTTACTCGTGGATGGCAGCTCCCTTATTGCCCCAGATGGCCAGAGGCATGCAGCCTACACTGTTGTCACTCTGGACACTGTCCCCAAGGCGGTACCCCTCCCCCTCAGAACAACCTCCCAAAAGGTGGAACTTATAGCTCTCACTAGTGCCCTCCACCTATTAAAGGAACAACGGGTCACCATATATACTGATTCCAAATATGCCTTCCTCATTACCCACACCCACTCTACCCTCTGGCAGGAATGAGGATTCCTCACAACCAAAGGAGCCCCCATAGTCAATGGGCCCTCATCTCTCAACTACTCCAGGCCCTCAACCTCCCCACTGAGGTAGCTATTGTTCATTGCCGGGGACACCAGTCCTCCACTGACTCCGTATCCAGGGGCAACAATAAGGCCGACTCCACCACCCATGCCATGGCCCTGGCCTCCTCTCTGGCCCCCCTACTCTTCCTAAACACACCACACTCCCCTCATACACAGATGAAGAGATTCAAACCCTCAAAAACCTGGGAGGAGTTACTGGAGATAAAGGCTGGATCTTTATCCAAAATAAACTCGCCCTCCCAAATCATCTGGCCCCCACCATTGTTATAGATATCCATCCAACCCTCCATATTAGCCCTAAGGCCTTACACCAGTTCCTGGATCCCCTTTTTTATTACCCTCACTCCGAAAGGTCACTGGAGAGGTGCATCAATCTTGTAAGAACTGCTCAACTGTTAGTAGACAAGGGGGAATCCGTAGACCAGGACCCAATCATCAACTCCAAGGTCACCAGCCCAGCGAGGATTGGCAACTTGATTTCACCCACATGCCATGCCACAAATCCTATTGCTACTTACTAACCTTGATGGATACCTTTACAGGTTGGATAGAGGCTTTCCCCACAGCTTCAGAGACTGCAGATGTGGTGGCCACTATACTCATAGAACATGTCATCCCAAGGTTTGGTCTCCCGCAGACTCTACAATTGGACAACGGCCCAGCCTTCACCTCTAGCATCACCCAACAGGTCTCTGAAAGTCTGAACACCACCTGGAAGCTCCACATTCCCTACCACCCCCAATCCTCGGGGTAAGGTTGAGCGGGCCAATGGCCTCCTCAAGGAATACCTCACCAAACTTACCCTTAAAACCCGCTTGTCATGGCCTACCTTCCTCTCATTGGCACTGACAAGACTCAGGGCCACCCCCAGGGGACCATCGGGTCTCAGCCCTTTTGAACTCCTTTACAGGCAACCTTTCTTACTCACCCATAACCTTCCCGCTGATTCTCCTCCTCTCCTGTCTTACCTACCTTATCTAACCCTACTGAGGGCACTTTTATGAGCCCACGCTGACTCAATCATTCCTGCCCCAGGGGAAACCAACACGGATACTCCTCGAGCTTTAACCCCTGGAGATAATGTCCTACTAAAGGAACTACATCCAAAAACCCTACAGCCCAAGTGGACTGGCCCCTACACAGTTGTCCTTACAACCCCCACAGCTGCAAAACTTTAAGGGCCTCACCCATGGGTACATATCTCCAGATAAAAACAAGTCCCTACACAGGATGTATGGATGACACAACCTCTGGGGCCCACAAAGGTGCAGCTGGTATGCAGTCACCCTCCTGTTACTGTTCCCTCCCACTAGCTATGCTCATACATGCGGTACATGCCTGCACAGGACCGGAAGAAGCCCATATTTCCAGTCCTTCACATTCATGCCTGCGCAATGATATCAAGGCAAAACTCCCCTTTCCTGCACCACTACCCACGCCCCCAGTAAGACTTTCTGGATATCAGAACTTACCCAGACAAGCAGATCCCCCTGTACTGGGCACCCTAAATCGGGTAAGGTTTGCTGGTCTTACCTACCTCAAATAGGACTTTCAGATGGAGGCGGGGTTCAGGACCGAGCCCTAAAAAACCAAACGAGGCTTATAATAAAAAATCTGGCCACTCCAAACCCACCTCAATACAAGGGATTAAACTTAACTGCACTTCAACAACTAACTGAGCTACCTAACACCAGGCAATTAACAACAGACATCGTTAACGCTAGTTATCACTTCTGGCTCAGCACGATCAGTAGTCATACTTGCTGGGTGTGCTTTCCTCTTGCCCAATCAACTCTAATCGGGGTACTTGTCCCACCCTCTTGGCGGGTACCCAATATCACCAATTATACTGTACCTATGGGATCAGTAGGGGGACCCACACCCCTCACCAATTCCTCTCTCCTCACCTGTTTCCTACCTGCCAACCACACCATCCACCTGACAGACAACCGCTGTGTCAACATTACGGCCCCCCTTCCATATTGCACCCCACCTGGAATCTCTCTCCTGTGAAGGGGGGTTACTCCTTAGATGTCAGGACAGCGACGACTCCTCTACCTTCGGATGCATCCTCATCTTTCTCTCTCCCTCAGCCGCTTTATATTCAGCCGCTATATATTCGATTCCAGTCTGTATTGTTCCCCTCCCACCGACGACACAGAGCTGTCTTTCCCCCAGTCCTCCTGGGGGGCAGGAGTAGTAACTGGAGTGGCTACAGGAATGGCCAGCCTCAGAACCTCATTAACTTTTACTATAAGCGTTCTCAGGAACTCATGGAACGCACAGCAGATTCCCTCGCGGCACTGCAGACCCAACTCTCCAGCCTAGCAGCAATGGCTCTCCAGAACAGACGGGCCCTGGATCTTCTCACCGCTGGAAAGGGGGAACATGCCTCTTTCTCAACCAGGAGTGCTGTTACTACATTAACCAGTCTGGCATCGTGATCTCAAAAATTCAAGAACTCCAAGATTGCATCCAGATGCGATGCCACAACTCCTACACCTGGGAGTGGGAGTTAAACCCCCACTCATGGGCAACATGGCTTCTCCCTCTTGCAGGACCCCTCTTCCTAATACTCATACTAATATCCTTTGGCCCTTGTGTTACTAGCTTCATACAGGGGCGCCTCCAAGAAATGACCTGAATATCCATCAACCAACTCCTCCTACACCCCATACCCGCCTCCCCTCCTCCGAATCTCCCTACAATGCCCCTTATTCAGCAGGAAGCAGTCAGATTTGAGTCGTCGTCCTGTTTCCTTATAACAACAAAAGGATCGGAATGTTGGGTCGGCGGGTCAGGGGATTCCAGAGGAGACAACAAAATGGTGGTTGGTCCTCCATCTTGTCTTCTCCACCCAGGGACCTTCCCGAGCAAACTCCATACCATATAAGATCATATATAGGCACCCTCCATATCACCTGGGGAGGAGGGGGGACAGCTAATTCCATACCATATAAGGCCATGTATAGGCACCTTCCCTCAAGCCCATAAAAACCCGCTTGTACCCCCCTGGGCACGACTTCCCGGCCTCACTCCCTTGTGAGCCGTGAATCTCGCCCCAGAGTGCTTCCATTAAAGCTTGCCTCGGGCGCCTGGGTGGCGCAGTTGGTTAAGCAACTGCCTTCGGCTCAGGTCATGATCCCGGAGTCCCGGGATCGAGTCCCACATCGGGCTCCCAGCCCCATGGGGAGTCCGCTTCTCACTCTGACCTTCTCCCCTCTCATGTTCTCTCTCACTCTCTCTCTTTCCTAATAAAGAAATAAATAAAATCTAAAAAAAAAAAAAAAAAAAAAAAAAAGCTTGCCTCGATCCTAATGGCCAGGCTCCTCTTTTCCACTGCCGATTCAAACCTGACAAATGTCACAAAATATTAGCATTCATATTCACATGTGTTGAATGTGGGAGGAGTACAGTGATGTCATGTTATTTTCTGTATATTTGAAAATATTTTTAAAAATATTTTAATTATTTACTTTTGCAAGAGAGAGAGCATGAGCGTGTGAGTGAGGGAGGAGCAGAAAGAGAAGCAGAAGAAGCAGACTCCCTGCTGACCAGAGGGCCCAACACCGTCTCGATCCCAGGACCCTGGGATCATGACCTGAGCCGAAGGCAGATGCTTAACTGAGCCACCCAGGCGCCCTGAAAATATTTAATATTTAGGAAAACAGCAATGTTTGAAGAAGACTAAGGTGACAAGGTAGGCAAGAGTCTCTCACACAGGAACTGGCCCGGAAGGATTGAGGACATTTCCGTGACATATTGTCCCCACCCCATCCCACCCCCACGGTCACCATCATGTGATTGCAGGTCACAGTACCTTCTGCCCCCTGAATCCCAAAGATCCCACGCTGTCTGCCAAATAAGAGCTCTCCTAGTTCTTTGGGTTGAGGTCAGGTTGGGAAGGGAGGAGAGGAAGAGGAGAAAGGGTTATGGATTTCCTAAAGAGTTTGAGCCCCAGATTGAGGCACCCTCGGATCCCATAAGCAGGCCCCCTGCTGCGCTGGCTTCTTTTCTCTGATTTCTTTGCCCTTAATCGGATCATCTTCACCCCAGCAGCCACTGCTTCTCTTTGGGGAAACTTCAGCTCCTCTTTATTTCCTTATCTCTGCAAAACCACACTCCACTTCTCTGTAATTTAGGAAATCTGCGAGCAGTGGGAGGTATAAGGTTTGCCTTGTGGCTCTAGTAACAGGACATAGAAGGTTCATTGCAAACGTTTGAAGGTTTAATAAAAGGCCCCTATCAGGATTTAAACAAGAGCCTGGTAGCACTTTATGTAATTAGCACCAAGATTCTTCTGCATTAAAGAGATTATCATGAACTTGATTCCTACCTTTACACTTGGCCTGTACTATCACCAGATTCCAAGATTTTCCCTTAACTACCAGCCAGGATAGGTATATTTGTATATATTTGTGTAAGATTATATGCCATATAGAAGAATAGACTGTTCAAGCCCAGTCTTTCAATTTAGAAGTAAATAAATTGAAGGCTTATAGTATGTTAGTGGCAGGCCAGATTTGAAGTCAGGTTATTCTCTGACTGTAGGCCCAATACTTCTTCCAATTGTTGGATGAGATATGCAGATATCTGTAAAAGTACATAAGGGTTTTCTCAGTTAAAAAGTATAATACTCTTTTAAATGAAACTTAAGAAATGAGAAACCACTGACCCAAGTTATAAAAACATTTTTTTAACTAACAGTACTTTATCAAAAATTGCAGAGGGCCTATTACATACCAGACAGTGGTGTCCATACGGGTCACACAATGCTTGAAAGAAGCCATGGTGCATTTGCCCAAGATATACGGACTTAAATAACAGATAGGGTTTTTTAGAGGCTGCCTATAAACTTAATACATTTGTTTTTATGAGCACATCATGATGTTCTCCCACTCTTTTGGAGAGCAATGCGGGTTCAACATCTTGGTGCTCTGATGCTATCTGGGACACTTTCCAGTTCATTTTCTAATAGTAAATGTTTAAAGAGTTATCACTGGCTTCTAAGGTCCTTCCTCTAAAGTGGCCAAATACTTTGCTGCATCCAAGTTTGGGATTCATCAGAAACCAGTCCTGTCTAGTCTATCCTTTGTTACCAAGCGCATCAGAAGAAAGATGGTGCTGATCATTACAGAGTGAAGCAATGTTTTCAGTCAGCCACCATTCCTTCCTACCGAGCTACTGAAGTAAGGAGGAAAAACCAATGTTACCCTAGCAGAGGCTCCTGGACAAATCGGAGGCTAACAATGGTCAAATTTATGTGGTAAGACAAGAGCAGCAAGGAGAATCAGAAGCTAAAGAAGGAGGAAAATGGCAAATAAGAAACAGGTCTTTCTTTTGCCTGTGGGAGGAAACTCACTTACCACTTGCCCTCAAAACTCTCTCATACCAAGTGGCTTCTATTTGGATAACACTTTTACTTTTCAAGGCACTTGCCAGCATATTAGTGCCATCTGGTTCTCTAGAAATCATACAGCATTGGCCAAGAAACTGAGGCTTGCCAAAGGCATGTAAGTCTCAAAGATAGAGCCAAAATCTAACTCAAAAGCTCATAGAGCAATACAGGTGGAAGGTTAGAAGGTCTAAAGAAGGGGAGTGAACAGGGAAACCAGAATCGTCCTACTCTTGGTAGAATACTCTTTGTGGGCAGCCATGATATCCCAGTTTGGGTGTAGGCTATGGCCTAGAGGCAGATCTGAGGAACAGATGCAGTTCTGAAGATTTAAGGAAAATTATTGAGATTCTAATGGCTACCTAAGGTAGTCTTGAGAAATGATACAAAATAGTCCTGATAATGACTCAAAAAATATTCAAGTGATTCCCTTCATTGATTAACCAATCGGAGCTGCTTTTTTGAAGTGGCTCTAAAGAAATGCACTTTTCAAGCATTGGAGTTTCTCAACTGACTGGCCAGTCTCAGGAACCTTTCTTGATTTTGAACCTCCTAAGTCAAGCCATACTCTAGGACAAGCTGACTTTTCTCTATTCCTATTTTTGTATTTCCCATATCTCCCTTAGCCTTGGCATCCTGGTCCCAGCAGTGGTGATTAATACCCTGGGAGCCATGGCGAATGGCCCAGCAAGCCATTTCCTGCCCAGATGATGGACTTTAAAGTACCCGTGTTTCTCAGGAACCTTTGGTGGTCACGCTAATATATCCCTGTCCAACCAGGCTCTGAATTAGGTACTTTTCACATTTGATCCTATAATAGTTCTTTGAATTGCCTGTCAGTAACCTACTTTGCATATGAGGAAAAAGAGGCTCAGACTGGCTGGTAACTTGTCCTCTGTCACACATGGGAGGGCTGGCCCCACAGAGGGTATACCACAGCAGTTTGCTCACATAAACATAATTTCATCATAAAACAACCATCTCACACCTCCCCCAAGTAACTAGTGTTTGAAGTTTTGGCAGAATTATAATGGCAGGAAGGTAGAGTTCTCCTGCATCTTGAAGTAGAATAGAAAGGAATTAGTCCCAGTAGCCTCACCAACAACCCCTCCTTTCATTTTGGTGCCAACTTCAACCTTCTTTTCCACCGAGTTCCTGGATTCGGTGCCCTCTTACTCCCCTCGTCTTGTATTCAGATTAGTATGATCTGGGCACTGGGGTTTTACTTTAGTTACAATCAACTTCTCCCTGCCTTGTCCAATGATGTTAGTCACTAAGATATAAATATTTAAATAAGTAGATATCACATTAGCGTACAATGAATTCTTTTATCAAAAAGAGTTAAGAAATTATACATGATGAGTAATCAACTCTCCGATAAAGTGAATTCCCACATGTAACATATATGGGTTAACATTTTCTTAAATTTTAGAACATGACTAGGGAACTATTTCCACTCAAATGACACCCAATAGACTCTGCTTATTCTTGGAGTGCTTAGGAGTATTTTAGCATCATATAGTACTTCCCATTTATGTATGTTGGGTTTTACATTAGAAGAGCACAAAAAAGGAGCGGCTGGTGGCTCAGTCGGTTAAGTGCCTGTCTTCGGCTCAGGTCACGATCCCGGGGTCCCAGGATCAAGCCCCGCACCTGGCCCCTTGCTCAGCGGGGAGTCTGCTTTTCCCGCTTCCTCGGCTCCTCCCCTTGCTCATGCTCTCTCCCTCTCGCTCAGTCTCAAATAAAGAAAATCTTAAAAAATGAGAAGAGCACAAAAAAGTGTTAACTAAGAAATATATTTAGATGCTAAAAATCTGATAGCAGAAAATACAAAAAACAACTGATAAATGTGTAGGTTAAGATATGTGTGCAATGTCACCCAAAGACAATCAGCATACAAATGGATAACTGCGGCTCCAGACAGCTGGATAGACAGACAAAATGACACAGGGGCACAAATGCTGCCTTCACATTGATCGCTAAGTCCATGGAACAGTTGCCCTGGGCTTTCATCCCAGAGACGCCCCATTAGAATTACCAGGGAATAAGGACACTGCCTGGGGAAGAGTGACTGATTCTGTATAAAGAATTCTCAGGCTGAGAAGTATGTGACAAAGACTTCTCCACACTGTACAACAAGGCCACCCATGGGCTTTAGACTTCACTCTGTTTGAAATTACTTTTGAAAAATAAAGCCCGGATACCACATTTGAAATGTAACAGAGCCAAGCTTTGCGTGTTTTGTTTTTTTTTTTTTTTTGCTCCATCTAAATGAAACCCTTGCTCAGTTGTTTCAATGTCTCCTTCTACATTTATTTTTATTATATTGTATTGCTTCGAATCATTTCAAAATGTTTTTAATGCAATATATCTTAGAAAATATAGTTCTGAATTCATAAGCAATCCCTATGGCATGTCCTTGGCATTGGCTGTAAAATTCCAGAGTACCTAATTTATTTGATTGATTGATTTTTCAATGTTTTAAAGGGTACCAAACCCAAGAGTGTATAATTTTTCTCTTACTAAATGGAAAATGAATGAATAAAAGATAATTGCATTTTTTTGTATTCAGCCTGTTGTCTTGTGAAGTTTTTTTTTTCCTTCCTTCCTACAGTTCTGAAGTGAATGAGAGATTTCTTCTCTTTTTACACCAATAACAGTTCCCCCTGCCATGCTGCCACAAGGTTTGTATGCAGGCCCAGGCCAGAATTCTCTTTTTATGTTACCTCAACAAAGATGCTGCAAATGGCCCGTGATGCCAGCAAGCACAGCATATTAAGGAGGGCCTGGGGCTTGCATGGACCTTTCCGGTTTGGTAGGAAATCACTTTTTTTTTTTTAAAGATTTTATTTATTTATTTGACACAGAGAGAGAGGTCATAAGTAGGCAGAGAGGCAGGCAGAGAGACAGGGGGAAGCAGGCTCCCTGCTGAGCAGAGAGCCCAATGCAGAGCTCAATCCCAGGACCCTGAGATCACGACCTGAGCCAAAGGCAGAGGCTTAACCCACTGAGCCACCCACGCACCCCTGGAAGACGTTTTTTTCTAGTTAAAAGATACATCTCCATTCTCTTAGGGCTTGCAGACCTATGCACATTGGAAAGAGATTAAGTTTTATTTTCCCAAGAAAGCAGATGGATACAGCCTATAACTTAGATAATGGCCTATCTAGCATGACCTTGAAGAAGTATAGCATGACCTCGAAGAAGCAACTATTTTCTTTTCTCCTCTTCTCTCACTTCCATTCAGCTTTAACTTGGTTAACATTATGGGGTTGGCAATCCTTATCTTGCTGACCACAGCAACTGCTCTTTGTAATCCCAGCAGAAGAGCGTCGGGTGGTTATGAAGGGGCCAGAAGGCTGAAGGACAGGAGAGAGTATTGCTGTAAGCCCGTTTCACTAACACTAACGTCTCCACAGTCAGCCGCTTACCGAGCACAAAGCTATCCCTTCCACAGCTCTGAAAATCTATTATCATAGGAGAAAAAAAGTTAAGTTGAATTTAAGAGCACTTTCTAAGAGATGATAATGAACTCTTCTTTCATCTTTGAAAACTCGGAAGAACTTCAATTATTTGACATTTTATTGTGTTAGAGGGGAATGATAATGGCATGAGTGAAGTAATTCTCTCTGAAAATCCATTTCAGGTTTCGTATCTGATTATAAGTACCCTCTTAAATTTGGTTTGTCACACAGGCAAAATCAAACCAAAATGTGAATTTTTCATTCCAAGAATAACAAATTGGTTTGTTTTCATTTCTCTGAGCTTAATAGAAAAGCACGCTAGGGTAAGTTTAAGGGAAATGATCCTGTTATTTGTTTTTGCCATAGGTCTTTGCAAGGTTCCAGAACGAAAATTAATCAATTAAAGAGTATAGACTGAGCACCGACACTGTGCACCACTAGACCACAGTCTCCAAAGTAATCTTCAGGGCTCTCAAATTTTCTACAAGATTAATCTTCAAGGCTGAGCACCTCCCATGGGATCCCTTATATAGATGAACCAGTGACCTCCAGATCTGTGACAGGACTGTCTTTATGTGGCCTTCTCAAAGTACATGGCATCACAACTACGGGAAATACAGCTTCAAGAGGGTTTAGGAGTATAAGTTTTGGCCTAACACAGGAAGCCAGAAGCACTTTGTCAGTGGTCATGTCAAAAACAGTAAAAACAGAATATCTGAGAAAGTGTCTGGCTAATGTGTTTATGTAGTGAGTTGGGCATAAGGTGCCGACAACCTCCTAGATTAAAAAACTACTTGTAGTGTGCTCATTGTCTCAGACATTTACAAGTATCAACACAATAAAGCATATTTTCAAGAGTGCCATTATGAATTTTTTAATGGTTCCCTCCACCACACACACATTTTATGTACTGAAGTGGACAAATAGATTTTTTAGGGCAATTTCTAGTGTTGGGGTCAAAGATTTATTGAGGAAAGATACTTTGTACTTAGAGTTTATGGTCTGCCCCTGAAATAACTGTGCAGCTCCTCTTCTTCAAAGAGTCAGGCAGCACCAGATGGGAGAACAGGATCCAGTTCAATAATGGTGTCCTAAAAGCAGTAATGCAGGAATCCCTGACATTGACCCATTATGAAAGGATGACCCAATGTCCTAAATGTCAAGGAGCAAAAACCAAGGAAATGAATGCTGGAACTTGGCATAGAGGCACAAAGGAAAGGAGCTGGTGCCAATAATTACTATCTTCACCTGCATATACTGCACCGATGATCAACCCAACCTTAGTATTCTCACCAATACTCCTGAGTCTAAAAGTTTCACTCTGAGAAAACCTTCTGATCTGTGACTTCCTTCCTCTTCCTAGGAAGTAATGGCAACAGCTTCTGGGGAGAAAAGAATGAAGGGCGAAGGGTCCAAAAAGACTGCAAGAAGGATGTCAAAGCTCCAGGGCCTTATATCAGTCTGTGGAAGATACTCAGATGCTGAGAATACCCTTCCCATAGCAATGGGGCATACCTCCCTATAGATGGGGTAAACTCTGGCATCAGAAAAATTACCTCAGAAGATTTATTCACATTACATAATTCTACATACAAATTTACTCCATAAAAAAATCTTCCCAAGAACACAAATTTAATATATCCAGGATGAAAAGGAAAAGAGATTCCAGGCCTACACAAACAAATGAGGGACAAAATTAATATCATCAAAGAACAAATAAATTAGAAGCAGCAAGAACCATGGCATACATAATTGACAATTACAAAGAGAAAGGTCTGAGGTAAGTACAGTGAAGGCTTATGAAAAATGTAGAAATTAAGGTAAGAGAGAAATAGAGCTAATAGAAATAGAAGACGGTGAAGAATGAGCCTATGTGTAGTAATTGGGCATCCATGAATTTAAAAACTCAGCAAATTGAAAGGAAAAAGCATTTAAAGGCATTGAAAGACTTATTTTGGAAAATATTTTTCTTAATTTACAAGTTGAAAAAGCATGCTAAGTCAAGACACATCTTGCTGTATTGGACTTTGAGGAAAAATTAAAAATTTCTCCAGAATCCTGACAGAAAAAGTTACCATGAAGAAGGAAGAAGAGACTTTTCACCAATGTTCAGTGATGGGGAGTCAGTTATTTTCCAACAAAGTTCTGGATGAAAGAAATCGTGACAAAGAAAATGAAGCTCCAGAATGATGTAATTCAAATCTAAAGGTAAAAGCCAGAGTTCAGAAATGTGAAAGAAATCCATGGGTTACCACTACACCACCCAGTCCTGATGTACTCACTGTCACTGAAAAACAACAAAACAGAACCAAACCCACCCATATGAGGACGAAATTTAAACAAATGGTGAAGAAGACAGGATTTTTTTAGAGGGTGTGTGTATGGAATCTTCTTTAGTACAGAATTAACTCTAAAAAATTTGTAGTTTTTTATAAAATAGGATGTAAACAAAAGAAACTTTGAGAATACGAAACAAATAATTAACAAAATCAGAAGGAGACAGAGGGGGCAGATGGAGACAGTGTTAGTGTTAGTGTTCTCATCTTTCCTTGAAGTCAGTCTGCACTGTGTCCAGGAAAAACATGTCCCCAAACAATAATGATACTTGTTTCTTAGGAAAGAGATTATTTCCTTAATCTTAAAATTATCTTTTAGAAAATGATAAATCTGTCTGTTACATAGAATAGTAAATTAGAATATCAGCTTTCCTTTTGTCTTCCCTCAATTTTCCTTCTATAATTAAATTCAAGGAAAATTCAATGTAATATTCACTATTCCTAAATGACATAATAGTATGTACCTATCTTTGTTTCATCAGGTAGGATTTACATGGAGTAAAATTTACCCGATACTCCTGAGTCTAAATATATTTGAACATATATCACTTAGAAACTAAAATATTTTACAGAAATATTCCATGGGTTTTGACAAATGTCAGGTACACTACTACAATCAAGAATTATATAAATATTTCTGTCATGACTAAATTTTCTCTCAGGTCCCTTTGTGGTCATTCCTTGCTCAAATCCCCTCCTTCTCCCTCAGCAAACACCTCTGAGCAACTACTGATGCATTCCCAGTCCCTGTAGTTTTTCCTTTTCCTGGATGTTACATAAAAGCAATAACATGGTACAGTTGAATCTGACTTTTATTTAGCATAATGCCTTTAAGATTTATCCAAGTTGTTATTATGTGCATTTGTTCCTTTTTTAATTACCACATATTATTCTATTGTAGGGATACACCACTGTTTAAGGGACATTTGGGTGGTTTCCACTTTTTTTTAGTAAGTCTGAACATTCACATATAGGTTTTTCTTAACATTTATTTTCATTTCTCTTGGATAAATACTTAAAAATGTTTTTTCTTGGTCATATAGTAAATGCATATTACTGAACTGTGTGAGAAACCGCCACACTATCTCCCAACATAGTTGTACCATTCTGTATCACAACCAGCAACATCTGAGAATTCCAGTTGCTCTGCATCCTTGTCAACTCTTCGTATCACTAGTTTTTTAAAGACATTTTTGTAGGTGTTTAGGTACTAGTAAATGAAAATTAAATTTGACAATGCAACATCCTAATGAACATATATCACTTAGAAACTAAAACCAATAGCAAAAATATTGGGAGGATGGAACACCTGGGTGGCTCAGTTGGTTGAGCACCTGCCTTCAGCTCAGGTCATAAACCCAGGGTCTTGGGATGGAGCCCCGCATTGGGCTCTTTGCTCAGCAGGGAGCCTGCTTCTCCCTCTTCCTGCTGCTCCTCCTGCTTATGCTCTCCCTCTCTCTGACAAGTAAATAAATAAAATCCTTAAAAAGAAATACTGAGAGGGGCCGCGTGGGTGGTTCAGTGGGTTAAAGCCTCTGCCTTCAGCTCGGGTCATGATCTCAGGGTCCTGGGATCGAGCCCCGCATCGGGCTCTCTGCTCAGCGGGGAGCCTGCTTCCCCCTCTCTCTCTGCCTGCCTCTGTGCCTACTTGTGATCTCTCTCCTCTCTGTCAGATAAATAAATAAAATATTTGAAAAAAAAAAAAGAAATACTGAGAGGAAAGAGCCATGTAGCATTTGTATTTGATGCTTAACCATTGACAAAATCTTCCAGAAAAATTTACCCTAAAGAGGAACATTAATTAAATTCATCTATCTATTCCTTATGGGTATTATCTACATCAAAGTGATAAGGAAAAACAGCAAACTCCAATTACTCCATGAATCTCATGCTTTATTTTTTTTTTAAAGATTTTATTTATTTATTTATTAGGAAAGAGAGAGTGAGAGAGAGCATGAGAAAGGAGAAGGTCAGAGTGAGACGCGGACTCCCCATGGAGCTGGGAGCCCGATGTGGGACTTGATCCCGGGACTCCGGGATCATGACCTGAGCCGAAGGCAGTTGCTTAACCAACTGCGCCACCCAGGCGCCCCGAATCTCATGCTTTATTAAACAACAAAAATCTGCAAGGAAGCTATAACACCAAGTAGAATATTCCTTAAATTATATGAATTGTATTTTATAATTCATACAATTAGATAGATTTTCTAAAGAAACCACTAATATATCCACCAAATGTTTATTAGGAGTCTTGTATACGGAAAGTATTACATAGGCACTGATAGAAAAACAAAGATGAGGGGCACCTGGGTGGCTCAGTGGGTTAAAGCCTCTGCCTTTGGCTCAGGTCATGATCTCAGGGTCCTGGGATCGAGCCCCCGCATCGGGCTCTCCGCTCAGCAAGGAGCCTGCTTCCCCCTCTCTCTCTGCCTACTTGTAATCTCTCTCCTTTGTCAAATAAATAAATAAAATCTTAAAAAAAATAAACTTCTTACAAACTAATTTAATACAAATAATAAAAATAAATTTAAAAAAGAAAGAAAAACAAAGATGAATAAGTCATCGTCTTTGCTTTCAAGGGATGTACAATAACTACTATGCAATGGGTGATTATAGTAAAATGGTGGAAGCTTTGGGTTTAGTAGACTCCTAGTTGAGCATAAGGTAAAATAAAAATAATCCATTTCGATGGTTTATGTTTGGTACTAAACTGGTTCTACTCAGTGTTCTAATATATTATTTAAATAAGAGGCAAACCTCTATGCCCCAGAACACACGCCTTGGTATGTCCCCATTATAGTTCTTTCTACTGGTCAAAATCCTGCCAACAGAGTTTCTGAAAAGTGGAACCAAGGACAGGGTGCTGAGTCGAGAAAGTATATCTGATTTATACACAAGGCATGAGCTTGTTTTCCCTCCAAGATTCCTGATGTCACTCTAGTTAACATTGCTTCGTTTACCCCATTTGCACTTTCTGCCAGCCACTCTTGGGCCATTATTTCTGCCCCAAGTCAAGTAGAACTTTAAAGGTGCTATGCATGCCAAAGTGTGTACCCGGGCTCTGAAAACACTTAATACGGTTTTTTTTACATTCTGACCAAGACACCGAAATGAAGTTTTAATTGACTTTCTTATTCGATCTTTACACCGTAGAGAAGTGCGTAATACCTACACAAAGAGGTGTCATTATCCCTGTAATAGAACTGGTGAAAATGAGACCCAGACACACATACAAGTAGACCTATACCTACACGTAGACGTAGCATACATTTCTAGCGATAGCTGTGCATACGCCTATTTCTAACGATCCTTACCTACAGACACTTGGCGTCTCTGTCACTGGGATACAAATCTTTTACTATGGTATGCAATATGCTCTAACCTCCCAGACATATATACTTTTGATCCGAACAGCTTCTATCATGACAGATGGTCTATCCACTACGGTACATTTAATAATCTGAGGCTTGCATGATACAGATTATTTAATTTTACGTTCGCTCGAGATAACATTTCATCACGGCGGTCTCCCCACAGACTCGGAACAGATTGAGACTGAAAAGAAGTGGCACGGCATACCCCAGAAGTCCATAATCAGATAGCCAGGACTCCAGAGACGCGGCTCGGGCAGAATTCCACTTAATGACCCTCAAGTTATCGTCACGGACCATACATTTGTTCCAAGGTGCTGAACTCAAACAGCAGGGAGGCAGCTCTACAAAGACCTGCCTTTTGGCAAATTGTATAAAGGCGTTTCACCAGAAGGTCTGGAGAACAGCAAGAGCAGCAGTGAGCAGGACGGTCGCATTTCTGAACTTAATGTGAATTATTATTACAGTAAAATAAGATTTACTAAATGAACATTTAATGGTATTGGGGCAAGGAGAAGAAGCAAAGCTTTCATCAGCAGAATCTGGGACAGCTGCAGCCCCTCACAAGAATATCCCCTGGGCATTGTCAGGCTTTTGTAACATGTGACCTTGTGCTATTTATAAAAAAAGATATTCCTTTAAAAGCCAAGATCTAAGGCATAAAACACAACTGAAGTATCATAGAGTTTGGAGAGAGTATAATGAGCCTCGGAAGCTAGAAAATGTTACCAAGTCTGATGGATGAGATGGAAGTTTTCCCAAAAAATTAACCTCAGCATTCCCTTCGATGTAAATAGTATGCATTAATTTGGGGAATTTGCCTTTGGATTCCAATGTTTTTTTTTTTCTCTTCTTATTTACTAGGTGCTAGATGTGTCTGAGGGGGATCATGATGACACAGCAAAAGAAAAAAAAATAATAGCGCCTATATAATTGGCACCTGTTCTTTTTTTGCTTGGCAGCATCTCGTTATTCTCGAGACACCCGGGTGACCCTGGCATTAGGCTGATGGGGGCAAGGATCTGAAACATGGAGAGGTAAGTAATTGGTAGAGCGGGGTTCCAAGGCCTGTGCTTTCAGTCACAATTTAAAACCAAGACACAACCTGTCACCATAAGCTTTACATTTAGTTGTCCTTTGAAAAACAACAAAAAGGTCAAAAAACAAGTTTGGGGATTGCTCCCTAAGGTAATTTAAAAAAGCAACAGGTCATACCTGGCACTTTTCTAGGCACCGTGGCGAGTAAACAGGAAATGTACAGTAGGGCTCCAAGGTGTCTGTGGGCTCACGGGGGGAGACGTGACTGACCACGACAAGACTTGCCCAACATACGGATCACGTGCTAAGTGGTACACACGCTCCCCTACGCTCTATATGTGCTAAATCTTAGGTGTGCTCAGAGGTAAAGATTAAGGTTTCCTTCTTCCTGATCCTCATTTTACAGGAATGTAGGAATGTTTCTAAACACAGAATCCGGGGCGCCTGGGTGGCTCAGTCAATCAAGCATCTGTCTTTGGCTCAGGTCATGATCCCAGGGTCCTGAGATCGAGCCCTGTGTCGGGCTCCCGGCTCAGCAGAGAGCTTGCTTCAACCTCTCCCTCAGCTGCTCCCCCTGCTTGTGCTCTCTTGCTTGCTCTCTCTCTCTCTGTCTCTCAAATAAATAGATAAAATCTTTAAACACAGAATCTGGACTCATACCCAATAGGCTCCCCTAGAGTCTGGGATCTCCACACCATCCTACTGCCTTAGGCTAATGATTCGACTCAACTTTCTATCCCAAGGTATTAATTCTAGCTTTTGTTTAAAACAAACAAACAAAAAGTACTATCAATATTAGGCTGCTTCGAACCTGTTTGAGGAGAAGGCAAACTGCTCAGAAAAGGACCTAATCTCTCATCTCCTTAAAACATCAGACCACAGTGCACCATTACCAGTGGCTTGGGGAAAATTGTTTAGGAGGACATTTGCCACCTCCTGACCAGGACACGCCCTGAGGGACTCAATACACATTCCCTTCTGCCAGGAAGTTGACAGGATGGTTGTTTTCACCAATGCTATCGCCTGTCCTAATTCCTTGCTTTGGAAATAGGTACTGCTGCATTGTTTTCTTTTTAGTTTTGATATGGTAATATATTTAATTGTTCGAAAACCAGAAACAGTTTAAAAATACAGAAATACCAGTGGTGGAATGTCTTACTTCCAACTCTGATCCCCATTTACCTGTCAATTCACATCACCTACTCCAGGAAAGCATTGTCTACTACGTATCCTTCAAAGTTTCTTAACATGCATGCCAGCAAATATGAATAGATACTATTTATCTCTGTTTTTAGATAAAAGTTAGCATACTACAAATGCTGCTCTGCATCTTTTTTTGATTAACAATTTACTTGGAGATCATTCTACATTAGCATATAGTTTTTTTCTCTGTTTTTTAATGTCACTGCCTAGTGGCCCATTGCTTGGATGATCATAATCTGTTGAACCCCTAGTAAACTTGTTATGGATATCTGGGTTCTTTCCAATATTTTGCTATTCCAGGTACTGATACACTGGAGAGCGTGAATGTATTTCATTGAACATGTCTGCAGGTGTATCTCCAAGATTAACTCCCAAACTGGAAACGGGTCAAAAGTTATACAAATTTATCATTTTGACAGGTATTATCAAATTGTCCTCTGTAATAATTGTACCATTTCTGGACTTCCTATAGGAAAGCTTTTTCGCATCATAACACTCATAGTAAATAAAACCACTGGCACTCAGGAAAAACTGGAAGGGACCTGGAGCCCTACAAAAGTGACTTATGGCCAATGGAACAAGCCTAGGAGGTCTAACTGGCCAGAAACTCTCCAGCTGCCAGCAACCTGAGGAGGTCAGCCCTTTGGGGCACAGTGGCTGGGAAGCTTTGTGACAACACGTTTCCACCAGCAATATGTGAGAGTGCCCATTTCCCCTCAGCTTCTCCAGTAAAGAGCTAGAAGCTTTGGCATTTGCGGTAACGCTATTTAAAAAATGGCATACCTATGCAGTTTTATTTTAATATGAGTGAAGGTGATCAACTGTCATACATTCAAGGGTCTCTGTAAGCTTTTTGCATGTAAACTATTTAAACAATTCATTTTTTTCTCTTCAACTGTTTATCTTTTATTAATGACTCCAAGTGCCTACACATTAAGAAAATTACCTCTATACCTATGATATGAGCTGCAATTCTTTTCCCCTGACTTTATTCATGGTGTTTGCTCTGTTTTGTTTGCATTTGCTCATGGACATTTCTTTCCTGTTTTCTTACAGTCTTTTACAGTTTGAATTTGGAGTGGTTGGTTAGAAAGGACTTTCCCACTTCGGGTTTACGAATGAATTCTGCCCTTTTTTCCCCTCGACTTTAGGACTTCATTTCTTTAATGTGAAAAAAAAAATTCCATTTGAAATTGGTCTTGATATTGGGTATGCAATATGGTTTCAATGATTTTCCCCAGATGGGTTATACTAATACAATTTATTGAAAAGTCCTTATTTACCTTCACATTTGAGAAGGGTTTTAATTTTTTTTCATATGGGTTGTTGTCTTTTTTTACTAAGTTTACTTCTAGAAATATTGTTTTCCTTATTTATGCTGTTTTAAATGCTTTTTCTGTGATGTGTTCTAACTGCTTGATTTTTTGTACATTATACATTACTTTCTTACTTTCCATTTATTGATGTTTATATCCTCTTACTTCCCTGAACTCTCTCATGCTTTGCAGTTTTGCTTGATTTTCAAATGTACCATCATATTATCTTCACATTTTTATATTTTTACAATGCTTATGCTTCTTATTTTCCTTTATCTTATCTGATTTTATTGACTAGCCATGCCGGTACTTTGGGGGATAATAGAGATGGTAGCATTCTTGTCTTGATGTTGATTTTAGGAAGAATACCTCTTAGTCTATCTCCACTGAGCACGATCCTGACTTCTGGATTGAGACGAATATATGTTTACTATGTTTAAAAGGTGTCCGTCCATCCTGGTTTAACTGAATGTGTCCATAAAGAATGGCTATTGTATTTTCTCAAATGAATTTTTGGCATGTATGGAAATGATCATTTTCCCCCCAAAATTTTAAGTTCTCTTTAAACATATTTCTTAATAATGAATCATTCTTAGACTTCTAGAATACATTCCCCTGTCAAAATAATGATTCTTTTTATGCTTTTGGATTGCATTCACTACCATGTTCCTTAGCACAGGTCCATCCTTATTTATCACTGAGATAAATCTATAGTTTCATTTGTGTGTACAACATCTCTATCAGGTTTCACTATCAATTGCATTCCTTCTTTCCAGAAGAATTGGAAAGTTTTCTTTGGTCAACCATTCTCTAGAACAGTTTAAATAGCTTAGGTGTCCCTTGCTTTTTAAATTCCCTTTTTTGAAAGTGTCTAACCCTGCAGCTTTGCTGGGAGTGACCCTTTGATAATTTTATCCATTCCTTCAATTGGAATGTTTCTCTTTAGATTTTTTTATACTTCTTGATGCCATTTTGTATAAATTAGGTTTTTCTAAAAAAAAAAATCTATTTCATGCAAATTTTAAAATTTAGTCTATTCATGAATCTTAAACTTCTTCCGTTCCCATGTGTTACTTCCCTCTTTACTGTTCAGTTGTGTTTCATTGTTTTTGATTGTAGCTTTTCTCATTTTTTTCCTGATTAAGTTAGCTAATGAGTGGGGTTACCTTTAAAAAAAACCCCACAAAAACAGATTTTGGGGGTGCCTGGGTGGTACAACTGGTTGAGCACCCAACTCTTGGTCCATTCAGGTCAGGATCTAGGGGTTATGGGTTTGAGTCCTGAGTGGGGAGTCTGCTTGTCCCTCTCCATCTGTCCCTCCCCCCAGCTCACTTGCACATGCTCTCTCAAATAAATAAAAATCCTTAAAGAAAACAAAACAGATTTTGTCTTTACATATGAGATCTGTCATTTTTCTAATTTACTACAATTGGAAAATACAAGCCACAGGGTTTGTGTCACAATTAATCAGCTCTGCCATTATAATACAAAAGCAGCCAGAGACAATATGTAAACGGATGAGTATGTCTGTGTACAAATAAAACTCTTTTATGGATATTGAATTTTGAATTTTTTTTCACAATTTTCACATATCATGAACTGTGTCTTCCTTTCAATTTTTTTTTTAACTGTTAGGAAAAAAGGAAAAGCTATTCTGATTTTGTACGCCACATGAAACCAGGCAATGGACAAGATTTGGTCTATATGCTGTCGTTTGCTGGTCCCTACTTTATCTTAATATCCAAAATGTATAAAGAACTATACAACTCAATACCAAAAAAACAAACAACCTGATTAAGAGACAGGCAGTAGACCTGAATAGACATTTTTCCAAAGAAGACATACAGTTGGTCAACAGACACATAAAAAGATGACCAACGTCACTGATTGTCAGGAAAATACAAATCAAAACCACAACGAGCTAACACCTCAAACCTTGAGAATGATGTCTTTAGATATATATTTTTTTTCCTTCTATTTAAATTCAATTTAGTTAACATATACTGTAGTGTTAGTTTCAGGGGTAAAATTTAGTGATTTATCAGTTGCATACGACACCCATGCTCATTTCATCAAGTGGCCTCCTTAATGCCCATCCCCCAGTTACCCCATCCGCCCGCCCTCCTCCCCTCCGGCAACCCTTAGTTTGTTTCCTAGAGTTAAGAGTCTCTTATGGTTTGTCTCTCAGTTTTCATCTTATTTTACTTTCCCTTCCCTTCCTCTATGTTCATTCTGTTTTGTTTCTTAAATTTCACATATGAGTAAAATTATATAGTAATTGTATTTCTCTGATTGACATATTTCACTTAGCATAATACCCTCTAGTTCCATCCATGTTGTTGTAAATGGCAAGATTTCATTCTTTTTGATGGCTGAGTAATAATCCATTGTGTGTGTGCGTGTGTGTGTGTGTATCACATCTTTGTTTATAGCAGCAACGTCACAATAGCCAAAATATGGAAAGAGCCCAGATATCCATCAACAAGACGAATAAATCAGATGTATATTTCTTTATGCTATATTTAATAGTTACCTAATGTGAACAATAGAATTCTCCCTGTACCTTCTTTCCCTTTATCTTCTTTATCAATATTTTCATCTTTGTTGTTTTACTTTGTACTATTAAAAAAGCCTCTACTTCCCTTATGTGTTATTAACACTTATTATCAAGCTTTGACCCTGAGCTATCACAAATTAATCAACCCAGAAATGTACCCATCTTCTTTCACCTCTCCAATTTTTTTGGCACCTAATATCTACATTGTCAAAGGATGCATGTGTATGTGTGTGTGTGTGTGTGTGTGTGTGTATGTGTGTGTGGGCATACCCACATTTGTCTTATCCTCAATCCAATGAGTAAATAAATTCAGTGCTGACCACCAGTTTTGTTGACATATATTTCCCACTCTTCTCTTAGCTGAAGATTATCTACTGGTAGTTTCCTTAAAAGAAGCTTAGGTTTTATATAATTAAAACTTTATTCTTGAAGGTAAATTTATCTGGATATAAAATATAATTACTAATATAAATTAATATAAAATATAAATTAATATAAAATATAGGCCTCTTCCTCTTATTGAATATCTTTTATATGTTCTACTGACTTCTAACTTTGTACACTGCTGTAGAGAAATATGCAGACAGGGGCACTTGGGTGGCTCAGTCAGTTGGTTGTCTGACTCTTGGTTTTGGCTCAGGTCATGATCTCAAGGTCATGAGATCAATCCCTGGGGCAGGCTCAGCACTGAGCATGGGGCCTCCTTGAGATCTTGAGCTGCTCCCTCTCCCTGAGCCCCTCCCCCAGTGTGTGAAAGAGTTCACACACTCTTTCTCTGAGAAAGAGAGAGAGAGAGAGAAATATATAGACAGCCAGATTGCTATATCTTGTCTCATTTGAAGATTAATCTTTTTGCTTGACCACTCAAATGATCCACTTGTTTAAATCTAGAAATCCCAATAGCATTACGAGCCTAGTTACGTTGTTGTTCCTCTTTCTTCACTGCTCAGTGTTTACTGTCTCCCTGACGTAAGAATCAAGACAGATTCATTTTGGAGAAGTTTAATTATTTCTTTAAAAATAAGATAGTTCCGGGGCGCCTGGGTGGCTCAGTGGGTTAAAGCCTCTGCCTTCAGCTCAGGTCATGATCTCAGGGTCCTGGGATCGAGCCCCGCATCTGGCTCTCTGCTCAGCAGGGAGCCTGCTTCCCCCTTTCTCTCTGCCTGCCTCTCTATCTACTTGTGATCTCTCTCTCTCTGTCAAAGAAATAAATAAAATCTTTAAAAAAAAAAAAAAAAGATAGTTCCCATTCTGTTGTTTTTGTTTCTTTCTTCAGAGATTCCAATGATATGCATTTTTTTTTATTTTTGCTCGCTTTCCATATCTACCATTTTATTTCTGACCTTTAGAGTTGTTTTATTTTGTTAATTCTAACACATTTCATTTGTAGGTCTCATTTCTATTATCTATTTCCTTTCCCATATTTTCCACAGTGTATCCTGGATAGAGCTCCTTGAATTTTCATCTTTATCTCTATTCTGATTTTAGTTTTTCTTCTACTTCTTCCTGAGTTCTACCAGGATGATTATTATCTCCTCCAACTGCAATTCCCATATTTCTCTGAGTTCTAGTATCACTGACTAGTGTCTAAATTTTTAAAGAATACTGTTTAGTTAATTTATTTTTTATTTACTGGGAAAATTTGAGGTCAAATATTAACCATATCATCATTTTCTTGTAATTATTCCTTGTGGGGTAAGTTTGATGCTGTTCTTTGTCTATGATTTCACGTAAGAATTTTTTATGTTTGCTAGGCTGGTTCTTTTCACATTCCCTGCCATTGAATGAGTTGTCTATTTTTGGATCAGTGTCTCTAGACATTTGGTGGGAGAAAGTGGAAGCTGCAGCCAGAGTAACTTTGCGTTTTCACTACACAATGGATCTTTATTCATCTGCCACAAAGATAGATAGCTATCTACAAATATGGTTCCTCTGTAGGAATTTTTTGTTAGCTCTAACTCCTCTGATTCTCTGAGTCAAATACAGTGAAAGGTGAAGTTCTAGCAATAGCTTGTTGACTTCAATTTCAGCTGAATTTTTTTTTTTTTGGCAAAAACTGGTGATAAATTTTAAATTCCAGGTGAGCCCCCTCACTTCCAATCATTATAATTTTATCATTATCCTCTGAGCTCCAATGCCGTTGGGCTCCTTCTCAATCTTGGTATTTCGTAGATTTACTAAGTCTCCTAAGAGAGTTCTGACAATTGTTTGCAATTCCAAAATCCCATGTTTTTTTTTTTTTCAACTGCCTTCTGTGCTAGATAAAATTAGAGTTTCTAGAGGTTTTTGTTGTTCATCTGTTGCTATAGTATGATTTCCAGGAGGGGAAGAAGGACTATGATGACTTTCTCAGCCATGTTTATGCAGGAATTCTATAATGCTGTGTTTTTGGAAGAGTTAAATAAGACAGGGAGACACTTATGGGTAGCTTTCAACAGATGGAGTGTAAACTATGAGAAGCAAATGCAATGCTATGATGAGACCATGAAAACTTGAACTCTCCAAGGATAATCCTGGAGTAAAAATCTAAAGAATCAGAATAAATGATGGAGACCATAAGAATAGTAAGAGTTCAGATGAAGAGAAAATTGCATGTTGACAGGAGCAATGATTGAAGGAGTTATATGGGAAGAGATATCAGAAGGATTCATTGGAAGCTTTAGTAAAGCTCACTCATGTTCTTTAATTTTTTGGTCTCTGGACTTTGGAAAATTCTTTCTCACTTAGCATTCTGTGTTACTGGTTGCTTCTCACCTACTTCAGGATATGTCAAACTGTGAAGAAAATGGAAAGAGATAGAACCAATTGAGGGGGAGGAAAAAGGTTTTGGAATTAAAAAAATATTTTTCCTCTCTGTAGTCACCAGAGCGTATGCCAGTTCCTCAGAACCCAGCCAGACTCCCAGAGGCATTCTGGACCAAGGGTTCTTGGCACAGACAAGATTCCAAGAGACAGAGGTGCCTTTGAGCCTTTGAGCCATACCCTGGAAGCTGAAGCCGAGCCAAAACCGCTTGGAGAGTGAGAGCAGGGAAGCGGCTTCAGAACATTTTGTGTCACATAGTTGTCGCTGGCCTCTTTGCTTTATAATCTTTAAAAAAAATTTTTTTCCTCCTGAATATTTTCATCTGTGTTTACTAATCATTTCAAGGAGGATCACAGAAGGACTTAGGGAAGGCTGGACCCTCATCCTTCTCCCTGCCCTCTGGGGTAGTCCTCTCTGCCTTTTGTCTCTCATCATCATTTACTTATGAGCATGGTTTTGGCAGCCAGTAAGTTTATTTTACATTTTACTGAAGTGTGAGGGGAAATACTGATAGAAAAGCTAAACAAAATCCCTCACAAAATGGTATCACCAAACAAGCACAGTACCTGAAAGAGGCAAACATCCGGGTGCCTAGAACTCGGAGTCTGATTTTTCTTCCCTATAAGGCACGCTCAGAGTCTCCCTGCTCTGGCTGGTGATCCGCTCATCTGAAAATTAATCCCTGGTGGAGAGAGGTCTGTGTTCACTGTTGAACTATACTACATTCCTGCCTCAGAGTCCCTATCTCCCAAGGTTTCTTGTCTCTGTTACCATAAGCTTTTCAAAACAGGTGCATAAACTCCTTTGTTGTTCCTTTGAAGAAATGAAAATGCTACTTATAGTGTGACTTGTTCCCTACTCATGCCTCAATTATTGGCAATTATTGAAAAATAGCATAAAATAATTTCTCTTATGTGTAATAATGTATCTCACCACAAAATACATATTTTTAAAAGGAGGGCGCCTGGGTGGCTCAGTGGGTTAAGCCTCTGCCTTCGGCTCAGGTCATGATCTCAGGGTCCTGGGATCAAGTCCATCGGGCTCTCTGCTCGGCAGGGAGCCTGCTTCCCCCTCTCTCTCTGCCTGCCTCTCTGCCTACTTGTGATCTCTCTCACTCTCTGTCAAACAAATAAAATCTTAAAAAAAAAAAAAAAGGAGAGTTACAATGGCCATATGTAAACTAAAGGTATACAAAAGAACTTTGGAAAACATAAGTTTACGTAATTTTTCACAACAATTCTATGCGAATAGACATTAATCAGATGTGTGGGGAGAGGTGGAGTATGGAGTACAAATAATATCTGTATATATTTCAAAACAAATTATTTTCCATTAAGCATGTCAATGGTTGACTGATATACATCCCCATAATGTTTTTGTTTTTAAGATTTTATTTATTTGAGAAAGAGAGAGAGAAAGAGAGAGAGGGCATGAGCAGAGCAGAGAGAAGAAGCTGAATCCCCACTGAGCAGGGAGCCTGATGTTAAATAAGACAATTCCAGTACTCAATTCCAGTACTCTGGGATTATGATCTGAGCCAAAGGCAGACACTTAACCAACTGAGACCCAGGCACCTCCAATCCCAAGTCTTTTTGGAGTAATGTGGCAATTTCACACAAAGGAAGAATATAACTCTTTTTCTTTTCTTTTTTTCCCCTCTCCTCTCCTCTCCTCCCTTCCCCTTTTCTCTCTCTTCTTCTCTTCTCATTTCTTTTCTTTTTGTAGGCTTCATGTCCATTGTGGAGCCCAGTGTGGGGCATGAACTAACAACCCCGAGATCAAGACCTGAGCTGAGATTAAGAGATGCCTAACTTACTAAAGTACCCAGGTACGCCTGAGGAAGAATATAACTTTTAAGAGCAAACACAACAGCTGGAAAAGGTTATTCCTAAAGCATGTAAGAAAGGGTTGGCTATTATTTGTTAAATGGAGAAGGAAGAGCAAGAACCTGAATATATCTGTGAAAATGAAAATATACACAAACTGAGAAATCTTCCATGTAAAGAAACCTAACAACCATTGATAAGGTGTTTGCACAAAGCCAATACCAGCTCTATTTCCAACTTCCTACAACTTTGAGTGAAACTTGAGGACCTCATGAAAATTTCAATGCATCTTTTCTATAATGAAAATATCACGGGTTGCTGGGGTTCCTGGGTGGCTTAGTCAGTTAAGTGGCCAATTTCGGCCCAGGTCATGGTCTCAGGTTCCTGGGAACAAACCCCATATTGGGCTCTGCACTGAGAGCAGAGTCTGCTTAGGATTCTCTCTCTCCCTCTCCCTCTTCCCCTCACATGCTCTTTCTCACTCTTTCTCTAAAATAAATAAATCTTTAGGAAGGAGGAGCAAGATGGCGGAGAAGTAGGAGGTTGAGATAGAGTCGGATCCCAGAAGTTCATCTAGATAGTTAATAAATCATTCTAAAAGCCAGCATACTCAACAGGAGGGAGAAGAGAGGAAGAAGAGCAATTCTAGGAGCAGAAAATCGACCACCTTCGGAAAGGTAGGACG
>CM052802.1:122540656-122584458 GCA_028533885.1 Nasua narica
GGTACAGCCACTCTGGAAAACTGTATGGAGGTTCCTCAAAATGTTGAAAATAGAGCTACCCTACGACCCAGCAATCCCACTACTGGGTATTTACCCTCAAGATACAAATGTAGTGATCCGAAGGGTCACATGCACCCGAATGTTTATAGCAGCAATGTCCACAATAGCCAAACTCTGGAAAGAACCTAGATGTCCATCAACAGATGAATGGATCAAGAAGTTGTGGTATATATATTCAATGGAATATTATGTAGCCATCAAGAGAAACGAAATCTTGCCATTTGCAACGACGTGGATGGAACTAGAGGGTATTATGCTAAGTGAAATAAGTCAGTCAGAGAAAGACAATTTTATCACATGATCGCTCTGATATGAAGAATTCGAGAGGCAGGGCAGGGGGTTATAGGGGGGGTGAGGAGGAGAAATGAAACAAGATGGGATGGGGAAGGAGACAAACCATAAGAGACTCCTAAACTCACGAAACAAACTAAGGGTTGCTGGGAGGTGGGGTGGGGGGGATAGGGATATGGACATTGGAGAGGGTATGTGCTTTGGCAAATGCTGTGAAATGTGTAAGCCTGATGATTCACAGACCTGTACCCTGGGGTAAATAATACATTATATGTTAATAAAAAATTAAAAAAAAAATAAAAATAAATAAATCTTTAAAAAAATAAAAGAAAATATCCTGGGTTGTTGACAGCACATGTAATCTTCCCTGTGCTTTCCACATTCAGGGGTGGCCCAGATGTGGACTGAAATGTTGATAACACTGCTGAAATTAGAATAGCTAGATAGATCATGGTGAGGTAAAAAGCACAGTCTAGCAAGAGAAAACCAAAGCTGGAGGCATCACAATTCTGGACTTCAAGCTGTATTACAAAGCTGTAATCATCAAGACAGTATGGTACTGGCATAAAAAGACACATATATCAATGGAAAAGAATACAGAACCCAGAAATGGACCCTCAACTCTATGGTCAACTAATCTTCATCCAATGGAAAAAAGGTAGTCTCTTCAACAAATGGTGTTGGGAAAATTGGACAGCAACATGCAGAAGAAAGAAACTGGAACACTTTCTTACACCATACGCAAAAATAAACTCAAAATGGGTGAAAGACCTAAATGTGAGACAGAAATTCATCAAAATTCTAGTGGAGAATTCAGGCAAAATCTCTTTGACCTCAGTTGCAACAACTTCTTACTAGACAGAAGTCTCCAAAGACAACAGAAACAAAAGCAAACATGAGCTACTAGGACTTCATCAAGATAAAAGGCTTTTGCACAGCAGTCAACAAAACTAAAAGGCAACCTATGGAGTGGGAGAAGATATTTGCAAATGATCAGACACAGGGCTAGTATCCGAAATCCATAAAGAACTTACCAAACACAACACCCAGAGAACATATAATCCAGTCAAGAAATGAGCAGAAGATATGAACAGACATTTCTCCAAAGAAGACATGCAAATAGCCAACAGACACACGAAAAAATCACTCAACATCACTTAGCATCAGGGAAATTCTAATAAAAACCACAATGAGATACTACTTCACACTGGTCAGAATGGCTAAAATTAACAACTCAGGTTGGCAAGGATGTGGAGAGAGGAACCCTTTTTACAGTGTTGATGGGAATGCAAACTGGTAATACCCACTCTGGAAAACAGTTTGGAGATTCCTCAAAAAGTTAAAAATAGAGCTACCCTATGACCCAGAAATTGAACTACTAAGTATTTATCTAAAGGATACAAATATAGTGATTTGAAGGGGCACATGCACCCCAATGTTTATAGCAGCAGTGTCCCCAATAGCCAAAATATGGAAAGAGCCCAGATGTCCATCAACATGAATGGATAAAGACGATGTACATGATATATGCACACGTATATATGTATACCTATATACTATATATATGTATATATATACACATATATATAGTGCTAAATGAAATAAGTCAGGTAAAGACAAATACCATATGATTTCACTCATACGTGGAACCTAAGAAACAAAACAAATGAACATAGGGGAAGGGAAGGAAAAGTAAAATAAGATAAAAACGGAGAGGGAGGCAAATTATAAGAGATTTTTTTAAGACTCAGCTTTTGAAAAGAAACTGAGGGTTGCTGGAGGGGAGGTAGGTGGGGAATGGGGTAACTGGGGTGATGGGCATTAAGGAGCCCACTTGATGGAATGAGCACTGGGTGCTATATGCAACTGATGAATCACTAAATTCTACCCCTGAAACTAGTAATGCAGTACATGTTAATTAAATTGAAATTAAATAAAAAAAAATTTTAAAAAGCATGAGCACAGTCATCCAAGAACAGAAGCCCTGGCTATCCACAGGGATAGCAATTTACTCATATTTGTGATGCACATCTGGCCATAATAACCACCCGCATCTGTGTTTATTGGAATAAATGATAAACTGTCACTTTCAAAAAAAAAAAACCAAGAAACAACAACTCATTAAACTTTTCTCACTATTCTTTTTTAACATTGTGCCAGAATTTCTAGTTAATGTAATAAGACAAGTAAATCAAAACTACACAGATCAGAAAAGAAGAACTAAAACTTTCTTGTTCATAAGTGACATGATGGTCTATGTAGAAAATCTAAAACCAAAAAAAAACCCCCAAAAAACACAACAAAAAAACCCCAAAGAAAACTGGAACTAATAAGTCATTAAAGCAAGGTTGCATGATACAAAATTAATATAAAAAGCCAATTTCTTTCCTATATAATAACAATGAACAAAGGGAATTTGAAATTAAAAACATTATATCATTTACATGAACATCCTCAAAAAGGAAATATTAGGTGCAAATCTATTAAAACACATACAAGGTATATATGGAAGACTATAAAACTGTCACAAAAGAAAGAAAAAAAGAAAGAAATGGAGATATAGTCCATGTTCATGGATAGAGGACTCAATATTATTAAGACATCAGTTCTTCCCAACTTAAGCTATAGATTCATTCGATACCAACCAAATTGCCTGTAAGGTATCTTGTGGATAACAAAACAAGTAACAGCAACAAAAAACTGATTCTGAAGTTCATACAGAGAGACGAAAGATCCAGAATAGCCAACACAATATTGAAGGAAAAGAAAAAAGTTGGAGAATGGGTACTATTTGATTTCAAGTTTCTCTATAAACAATAATAATCAAGACGGTGTGGTATCAGTGAAAGAATAGAAAAACAGATCACTGGAACAGAACACAGAGCCCGGAAATAGACCCGCATAAATACAGTTGGCTGATCCTTGACAAAAAAACAAAGGCAATACAATAAACCAAAGAGTCTTTATAATAAATGATGCTGGAACAACCGGACATCCACATGCAAAGAAAAAATTATAATCTAGACACAGAACTTATATCCCTCACAAAAATTAAGTCAAAATAGATCACAGATCTAAATGTAAAATGCTAAACTATAAAACTTCTAGAAGATAATATAGTAGAAATCTTGGGTTGAGTGATGGTATTTTAAATACAATGCTAACAGCATGATCCATGAAAGAAAAAAATAATTGGACCTTATTAAAATTGAAACCTTCTGTTCTATTAAGGACATTGTTAAGGGAATTAAAAGTCTGGAGAAAATTTTTTGCAAACTACATATCTGATTAGGGACTGTTACCTAAAATTTATATTTATATATATAAAACCCTCTTACTTATTAGACTCTATAGTAAGAAAACAAAAAACCCAATTTAAAAATGGGTAAAAGATCACAACTGGTACCTCACCAAGGAGAATATACAGATGGAAAATAAACATGAAAAGATGCTCCAGCTCATATGTCATCAGGAAAATGCAGATTAAAACAGCAACGAAATACCACTACATAGCTATTAGAATGGACAAAATCTGCAACACCAGCACCACCAAATCCCGACAAGCCTGTCGGGATTCTGACACAACAGAAATGCTCATTCATTGCTAGTAGGAATACAAAATGGTGCACTTTGAGAGACACTTTGGTAATTTCTCGTAAAATTAAACATACTCTTGCCATGAGATCCAGCAATGACACTCTTTTGTATTTATCTGAGGGAGATGAAAACATGTTCACACAAAAATCTGCACAAGGATGTTTGTAGTAGTTTTGTTCATACTTGACCAAACCTTGAAACTATTATGATGTCCTTCAGTAGGTGAATGGATAAACATTCCATGGAGTATTATTCAGGGCTGAAAACAAACGAACTATAAAGCCATGGAGGCTTTCTGGAGGAATTCCAAATGCATATTACTAAGGGAAAGAAGCCAATCTGAAAAGGCTACATACTGTAGGATTGAACTTTGTAACATTTTGGAAAAGGCAAAACTACGGAGACAGTAAAAATCTCAATGATTATCAGACGTTGGAGAAGTGGGGAGGGCTAAATAGGTAGAGCATAGATTTTTAGGACAGTGAAAAATACTCCGTATGATGATGGAATGGTGAATACATGTCATTCCACTTTTGTCCAAACCCAGTCAGTGAATGTACAAAACCAAGAGTGAACCAGAATTTAAACTATGAACTTCAGGTGAATATAATGTGTCAGTGTGGGTTTAATGATTGTAACAAATGTATCACTCTGGTGGGGAATACTGATAATGACTTTTTAACAAAAATTGATAAGTTAATCCTAAAATTCATATTGAAATAAAGAATATATTTTAAAAAATGAAATAAGAAGTTAAAATATTCACTCATCCCAACTTCAAAACTTACTATAAAACTATATAATTAAGACAATGTGCTACTTTCATAAGGATAAACATATTGATCAATTGAACAGAATCACAACTCCAGAAATAAATCCTTACCCTTATGGTGGATTGATTTTTTTTTTAAGATTTTATTTATTTATTTGACAGAGAGAGAGATCAAAAGTAGGCAGAGACACAGGCAGAGAGAGAGAGAGGGGCAAGCAGGCTCCCTGCTGAGCAGAGATCGATGCAGGGCTCGATCCCAGGACCCTGAGATCTCATCCCAGGACCCTGAGAACATGACCTGAGCCAAAGGCAGAGGCTTTAACCTACTGAGCCACCCAGGTGCCCCTGGTGGATTGATTTTTAAACAAGGTTTCCAAGACCATTAAATGAGAGAAAGGACAGTCTTTAATAAATGGTGCTGGGAAACTGGATTAGACAAATGGATTAGACAAAGCCTTCTTAGATACAATGCATAAAGCACAAGTGACCATGGGAAACACAGATAATATGAAATTCATCAAAATTAAGAACTTTTGTGGAGCAAGCGATCCACAGAGTGGGAAAGAATATTTGCAAATCATTTACCTGACAAGAGAGTCTTAACTCAAAAATAAGACAATTCAGTTGAAAATGGGAAAAACTAAAGGCAAACATTCTGCCATAGTTGGTAAATTTTTCACACATTTAGTCAGTATATTACATTACAAATAAATACAGAAGGAATGCTAGGGTAAACTTTGTGGTGCTGGGCTGGAATCAGAAAAATTGGGATAAATTTATGATTAGGTAGATGGTCGATAGATACATGATAGACAGATTAATAGACAGATATGCATGAGTATATATGAATTAATACAAATGATGTATTTTCTACTCCTGTCTGGTAAGAAGGCCTAGAAAAACTGACACTTCAATAGCATCAAGTGCTCCTAGGGCCCAAATACTGATTTCTAAATACTAGTATCCAATAAAAGAAACCAAGTTTCCTCTGATAAGTGGCTGATTCCAAGGATGGAATAGGCAAAGTACAAGTTAAGCCTGGAACATTGATTGATACCAAAAAGTTAGAAAATGCTTAAAAAGAAAGAAAGAAAGAAAAGACGGGGACCCGTTGAAAGGACACAAACATAAATCTGAAAGAACTCCTCATGGCCAAAGCTGGAACCATTTGAACAATTACATCAGTGTTGGGCTGTAAGTTAAAGAGTAAAATAAGTATCTACGTGTCCACATTGATATAAAATATATACAGAAAAATTACGATGAATACATGTAGAAGAAATTTTAAAATGGAAAATCACCATTAGAGCATCATAGTGATAGTTGCTGTAAGCATGATTATCTGATGATGCTAAAAATAGTGATATTTAAAGGAACACAGGGTATTTGGATAGCCTCAAAGTATCTACACACAACTTACTCATTAATTATAATAGAGAAGTAACGACTTTCTAGAAGAGACTTGGCAAACACCACCTTGACTGAGTGATCAAGGTCAACATCACCAGTGATAAGACATAGTAACTTTATTGTACTTTCTGACATGATACACTGAGAAGGTATAACACCTCTATGGTATTTTACCCAAAATGCAGTCTCAATCACAGCATGAGAAAACATCACATAAACTGGTATTGATGGACATTCTACAAAATACTTGAGGATGCATAACTACAGGTCAAAGTCACGAAAGGCAAGGAAAAGACGGGGATTGTCACAAATCGAAGGAGTTTATAGAGACAGAATGAGTAACGGCAATGAGGAATTCTGGATTGGATTTTGGAACACAAAAAGAACATTAATCAAAAAACTGGTAATATGTGAATAGTCTCTAATTAGTTAACAGTATAGAAACCGATGTTAACGTCATTTTGATAACTGTACTATGGTTATGTAAGATGCTATTAACATTGGGGAACACTGAAAGATACTCAGGGACTCTTTGGAATAAGTCTAAAATTATTTCAAAATAAATAGTTATAAAAAAAAAACCCTCCCTCTAACCCAAATGCTCAGCAGCAGTAGTGAGATAAATTATTATGATGGTTTCTGAGATGTTGGTAAGGTTCTGTTTCTTGTTCTGTACTGTGGTCGCAGTTTCTCACTTGGTGAAAAGTCATCGGGCTGTAATTCAATTTGTACTCTTACATTCCAAACATAGCATTGGCTTCTAAATTCAAATGGTTCTCTGAAAATCAAGATTCGTCGGTCAGGTTTACATCTAAACCCAAAGGCTTTAACTATGTTAGAGAAGGATCTGGTGCTTAAACAAAAGCTTTGTTACAAAAGCAGCCCTGTATGAATGACTCCACTGGCCCCAAAGAGGGTCAGTCTGAGGGACACTCACCAGACAGCACTTGAGTTTACTCCAAGGAGACAGTAATACTCTGGGCAAATGATAATCATGCTTTCCCTCCTTTTCTAAAGCCAAAGATTTTCTGTCAAAATCTCAGACACCTCTTTCGTCTGTTTTGCCAGTTTTATTTAATTTCTTCTGACTCCAAAACACATGTTACTAATTTTGGTAAACATGGTCTATCAATGGCTTCAGCTAATAGAAATCCCACATAAAAGTGGCTTAAACAGTAACATGATTAATTATTTCACTTCAAATAACCCTAAAATAGGATTAGTCCAGGACTGGTTATTGTATCTCTGCAACATCATTAAAAAATCTGGATTCTAGGGCCCCTGTGTGGGTCAGTCAGTTAAGTGTCCAACTCTTGATTTTGGCTCAGGTCACGGGTCGTGAGACGGAACCTCACGTTGGGCTCTGCACTGACCGTGGAGTAGCTTGAGATTCTCTCTCTCTCTCAAAATTTAAAAAAAAAAAAAAAAAAAAGCCCAGATTCTTTCCATCTCTCCTCTCTGAAATCTTCAGGAAGTTGGCCATTCCCCAGGGCTGCAAGAGGACACCTTAGTATCAGCTTTCGCATTCGCCCACCAAATCAAACTAAAACCAGAATACAGAGACTTTCATTCATTGACTTTGCTCGTTCCCCCAGAAGACCCACAAGAAGGCATCTCACATTTCATTTTTAGAATGTTATCATTTGCTCTTTTCTAGGGCAATCTCTGCCCAGGCAAACAGAATATTCCCAAGATTGGCTCAGGTTTGTCAAAGTTCGGACTCTGGGACCGGAGAGGGACCCAGCATCTTACAAAGTACATGACCACTTGGTGCCTGAATCATATTGAGATTCTATTAGCAGAGGGAAGAAGTAATTCTTGAGTAGGAATTCACCAGCTGCCAGAGAGGGTATGATTCTATTATTCATTACTGTAATGTATTCTTTACAGGGGATCTAGTGTTCCTCTGAGGAATGATGCAGCTGTTGGTTGAGATACTCATTATAATATTAAGAAAGTACCATTTTATTTCTAGTGTACTGAGAATTTTTATTGGGAACTGATGTAGTACTGCAACAAATGACTTGTTTTGTTTCTGTGTGGTTTTTTGTTTGTTTCCCAAGAGGCCGAGTGTTTGCCTTGATCTAGAAACTATACTTTAGTGCATTGACATGCTTTATTTTATTAAGGAACATTATAATATTAAATCTTCCTTATATTCTCAGAATATGTCTTCCTTGGGCAAAGGAATACTTGGATTTGACCTAAAATTTTTCTTCCAATTTTTCAAATACACATTTGCAAAATAGGTTTTTGAGCAATGGTGATATTAATCATAAAAGGATTTTAAAGCTTTTCCATTTGTTTTATGTTTCATTTACTTTATGAACTATGTAGTCCTTAAAATTTTGAAAGATCTTTTCAATGATATCATCAGGTTGTGGAACCTTTAGTAGATCTTGGCTTTTGGTTTATTTTGGTTTGTCATAGTTTAGGGAAAGGGATGAGTTTTGTGAATTTGTTCTTTTCTCTAGAAAGCAATGGATTTCATCAAAGCATACAAATAAAGTAGCTTAAAAGTTTTAAAAAATATTAGCTTACATTTTTCTCTCTTTAGTTATATCTCTGTTTTCTCAACTTTTTTCTTTTTAAGATTTTTATTTATTTATTTGACAGAGAGAGAGAGAGAGAGAGATTACAAGTAGGCAGAGAGGCAGACAGAGGGAGAGGTGGAAGCAGGTCCCTGCTGAGCAGAGAGCCCAATGTGGGGCCCTGAGATCATGACCTGAGCCTAAGGCAGAGGTTTCACCCACTGAGCCACCCAGGCGCCCCTGTTTTTTCAACTTCTAATCTTGAGTAATTTACATTTTATCTAGTCTTCCCATAGTGTTTTCCATTTTATCAAATTTTTCAAAGGCCAATTTGTGGTTTGTTAAATCATTAATTGTTAACTTTCATTTTTAATATTTTTTCCTTATTTTTCTTAGAGTTACTTTGTTGTGCATAGTCAGTTTCTACTACTGAATATTTTGTTTACATATTGTCATTCTTTCGAGTATAATGTTGGCATTTAAGGGTCTGAATTGGCATGTGGCTAGATCTCTGACCACATATCATAATGATATTTGAAAATCATATTATGATTATTTCCTAGTCTAAAATTGAAAACCCTACCATTATTATATTGTTTTTAATTATAAAATTTCAGAAATTTTATACGGAAATCTACTTTAGTTAAAATATAAAATATATATAATGTATAACATAAATAATATATAAATAATATATAACTAAAAATAAATAAATTCTCTTATCTTCCTTACCTCACACTAACTTTTCAAGGTACCAACTATTAGAGTCTCTTTATTCTCTCAAATATTCTTTTATTCACATAAAATACATTGCATTAAAAAAGCTGTAACAATTCTTGTGCTCAAATCATTGCCTACATGAATAAATATTTCCCTATAATAGATTCCAGGGAGTGGGTTTCCTAGGTCAAGGAGTATGTACATGTTTAATTTTGATAAGTACTCTCACACTGCACTCCACAAAAGGCTCTATCAGTTCATACAACAATAGTATATATTCATGCCCATTTTCCTACACTCTGGCCAACCTTGGTATAGAACCAACATTTTAATTTATAATTTGAACTCAGTGGTATTTAGCAAGTAAGTTTTAATTTTGCTAAGAAGCTGGACATTTCTGTTGTTGGTAGTAGCTGTTTAACCTTTTATTATTGCTGTTCGAGTTTTGTTTTGTTTTGCAAAGATTCTATATGAGAATGTGATTGGCTAAAACTTTACCTTCCAAAATTTGTTGTGGTTTCCTCTGGAGTTTTATAAAGGAGCTCTATATGGTAAAATATGCCATAAGTGCCTAAAAAGATGAAGCCTTTTCTTTCTGTAGAATGCAATTTTAATATGTGTTCCATATAAATATATTATTGTTATATTTGGGGAATTATATCTATCTATATATTTTTTAAGGATTTTATTTATTCATTTGAGAGAGAGAAAGAGGGAACAAGAGAGACAAAGAGAGAGCACAAGCAGGAGGAGGGGCAGAGGTAGAGGGAGAAGCAGGTTCCTGCTGAGCAAGCAGCCCGATGCAGGACTCAATCACAGGAACTTGAGATCATGACCTGAGCTGAAGGCAGACACTTAACCTACTGAGCCACGCAGGCACCCCTATATATCTATATTTTGTATCTAGTTAATCTTTTAAAGAATTTGTTTAAAAATTTTCCTACTATATTAATTTCTTATGTTCATAATAGTTTTTGTTTAGTTACAATCTCTGTGGATCTCTGAAATCAAATTATAGATTTCTGATCTGGCTAAGAAGTCAGTCAACCTAAAGTTCTAGTTTATGTACGAATGATATGGTATATATTTATAAGCAAGTAACAAATCCAGGCTTCTGGCTTCTTCCCTTCAACTCAAATCTGGAGATGCCACAGCAACTAACAAAGGTCTCAGTAAATACCTTGAGGAGAGTAGAAGTGAGCAGGTCCCAGTATTTGGGAGCAGCTGCCACTGGGAGAGCTCCGGGGTGCACATTCGTGGCCTGACCTAAGGATCGTTTTCTAGGAGTGCCCTTTTCTCATTGCTTGCTCCTTAGCTCTGCTGGACAGCCAACGGGAAGATATGTCAGGTTGTCTAAACCATTTTCTCCCCACTTCCTAAAGCAGGCAATATTCTAAGATGGTAGCTACACTTGACTTAAACCATAGCTTTGGTCAGAGGCACTGGGTGCTTCTCTCTACTGTCAAGAGGGGCCTGGGGAGACAAAGAGGGAAAGAATTTAACAGTAGGCTCTCCTCCCTCCAGCCTCACTGAGGGAAGTACAAGCTACGGCCTATGTTTTCATCAATTCCCCTAAAGTAGACATTACTAGTCTTTGCAGGTGATGAAGAAAAGAGGATAAAATTTAGGTTTCTGGGGAAATCAAGACTTCAGGGAATATGAAAGTAAGTTATAAGTTTAGGAAGCTATAGACAAGGAAGCAGACCTATTGGAATACAGAAAACAAGAATTTAAAGTATGTATGGGTAGGAGAAGATGTCGGAAACATGAAGTAGAAACAAGCAGCCATGAAGAGAAATTATTTGGGCATAATCTGGTATAAGAGATAAAGTTAGTGACATCATCTCAGTGGATAGGCTAATGAACTACTTAGTGTGCAGGAGGTTAGTTTAAAGAACATTCCCGGAGGGCATCAGGAAAGAACAAATGGTGAAAGAAATGGTAACCAGCATGGACAGAAACAGAAAACATTCAATATTTACCCAATGGAAGTTCCAGAAAAAACAAAGAGGAGGAAGCATTTGAGCATATAATAGGAATTTGGCAAATAGTAAATGTTATAATATTTCCGATTAATCTGGCTCAGATTAACTGAAGGGGTAGATGAGAACTCTAGATGGATTTCAGTGACACTGAAGACAAAGTCTTTAAAAAAAAAAAAAGATTTTATTTGACAGAAACACAGCGAGAGAGGGAACACAAGCAGAGGGAATGAGAGAGGGAGAAGCAGGCTTCCCGCTGAACAGGGAGCCTGATGCGGGGCTCCCTCCCAGGACCCTGGGATCATGACCCAAGCTGAAGGCAGAGGCTTAACGACTGAGCCACCCAGGCGGCCCCAAGACAAAGATTTTAAAAGTTTCTAAAGAATCAGATCTTTCCCAAACCAGCAAAAAGTGAATGGACATTAGATATCTTAACAGTAACACTGGTTTGGGAAGATAATAAAACTTTGAGAGTGCCAAAGAAATGAAATTTTAACACATAACTTCACATGCAGCTGAATTTGCATTTAATACACAAGAGGATCAAAGATACTCAGGCACAGTGCCTCTCAGGTAGTCACTAGAAGATCATCTTTGAAAGAATTCTTAGAAGTCACCCTTCGGGAAAAAGAAAAATGGAGGAAGAGACAATAAGATATTAGAGAACAGGGAGAGGGATGAACTTACTAAGGGTTATGTTTTGGTCCAAATAAGCACATATTTATAAAAAGTAGGTCAATCCCTGTAATCTTGTATTGAAACTCTAGAAAATACAAACTTGACTGCAGACTGGAGGTGGTATTCAGGTGGTATTCAGGTATTCAATAGAAAGTGAGAACATGAACTTGCCGGGTAATATAGAGATACAGCTGAGCTTTAGCACTGCTAACAAGTCTGCCCTTGAGTCTTCGTAAATGAGAGGTAGCCACCAGGAGAACATAGAACAGGCAAGTCCAAGACAAGTAGGGATAAAAAATGCCATTTCCTCAATGGTAAATACGGACTGGTTTAAGAAGAAAGCACAAGAAACAGAAAATGAAATAAAATGGTAGGAGTTAAGTCCCAGCATAACGTGGCAACACCAGTATCAAAATAGTTCATTTATACCTCATGAGAGTCTAGAAATGAACCGTGGTGACGTATAAAGAAAAAAATGTATACAGTAAGATAAACTAAACCTTACTGGGGGAGGAATTCGGGCAAAGATAGGAAGACGCGGGTACAGGTGAGGTACACGTATTCAGTGCTGTCCTCGAATAAGACCATACAAAAAGATTGCTGATACACACCTATTAGAGCAAGTTCATAAACTCGACTACATGATATCACTGTTTTCTTCGGAGCCGTCACCTCTCAGGACTCTGCCTAATTAGCCCGTGGCCCCAAATTCAATTGCCGCTCTCCTGTCAGTTGCTAACAGTTGCAGTTTTAACTACCAATGCTAACACCAAAATGTTACTCGGTCAGGGTAGTTAACTCACTAAAAATATGTTTCACCTGTTTCCTGTAAACAGATTACAATCTCCCTCTCTGAAATATCAATGCTGTTCTAAAGCCCACGCCATAATCATCTGTTCCTCCAAAGACATAGTTATATATTATCATAGAGTGCCAAAGCAGAGAATTCCCAATTTCTACAGCATCATTTCCTATTTTTCTTAATCCTACATCCATAAGAAAACATCACAGCTAAAACTTTCCAACATATCATTTTAACAAGTTAGACCACAGCAGAAATTTTAAATCTGCACTCACACTGGGCTAGTCCCTTCATCTTTCTGGGCCTCGGGTATCTCCTCAGTAAGGACAGAGGTTAGACTAGATGACCTTTAAGATTCCTTCTGGTCTTCATACTTTATAAAGACTTTCTGTGTCAACCTTGCCCTAATTCATTCATGCCAATAACTTATTTTAAAATATAGATTTCTTTTTATTTGTATTGTCCTATTTATTATAGAAAAGAACAAAAATGTGAACAAGAAAAAAATCTATAAATCGATTGTCTCTATTAACATTTTATATTTCATTTCCTCTTTGCTTATGGATTTATATAACTGAAATCATATTAACATAGACTTTACAATATGTTTCAGTTGATTATAAAAGTATAACTTACATGCTACTTAAATCTTTACATAATTCATTTAATATTCTATGGCATGGCTATACCATCTTGTGCTTATTCTTTTATTCTCTTATATTTTGTCATTATAATTGCCTTCATATTTATACTGTTGTAGAGGTTGCAGTGTTTATCTTTCTGCTTTTACATAATGTTTTTAAGAGGTTTTTCTTGGCGGGCCTGGATGTCTCAGTTAAAGTTTCTGCCTTTGGCTCAAGTCATGACCCCAGGGTCCTGGGATCGAGCCTCATGTAAGGCTCCCTGCTCAATGGGAAATCTGCTTCTCCCTCTCCCTTTGCCCTTCCTCCCCTGCTTGTGCACGCATTGTCTCTTTCAAATAAATAAATATTTTTTTAAGTTTTTCTTAATAGAATATCTATATTTGATGAATGGATAAAGATGTGGTATATATGTATGTGCATATACATGTATATGTATACACACACACACATATGAAGGAATATCACTCAGCCATCAAAAAGGATGAAATCTTGCCATGTGCAGTGATGTGGATGGACCTAGAGTATAATATGCTAAGTGAAATAAGTTGGTCATAGGAAGGCAAGTACCATATGATTTCACTCATACATCAATTTAAGAACCAAAACAGATAAAAATATGGGAAGGAAAAAGAAGAGAGGGATGTAAACCATAAGAGAGTCTTAACTATTCAGAACAAACAGGGTTGATGGACGGGAGGGGGGCAGGGGTTGGGCTGAATGGGTGTTAAGGAGGGCCCTTTTGTATTGAGCACTGGTTATTATACATAAGTGATGAATCACTAAATTCTATTCCTCAAGCCAATATTCTACCACATTTTAATTAACTAAAATTTAAATAAAAATTTGAAAAAATAGAATTTCTCTATTAAATGATATAATGTTTTATACCCCAGTAACATTTATTGAGGGCTTACCATGTGCCAGACATTTCACGTATATGAACTCATGTGTTCTTCACATCGACCTACTGAAGTAGGTATTGTTAATATCCCTTCTTACAGAGGCAGAATTGGAGGCACACAGGAGAGAACAATTTCCTCGTGGCTTGATGGTAAACGGCAGAGTTGGAGTTCAAATCCAGGTTCCACAAGTGGACCACAACACGAGCACCTGTGACCAGATACACCAGCTCTGAGTGCCCGCCCGGCTTCCCAGGACAAAGCACGGGGCAGGCTATCGTATCAAGTCTCCATTAAAGTGGTTTCTGGCACCTTCGTGGCATAGAAACACTTGGTCTGCTTCCACATCTCTTTTAGATAAAAGGGCTTGCAGGCAGCATTTCTGTGTCTGGCCGTTTTTCAGGTCCATGAAGTGCTAGACTATTCGGGAAGTCTAAGATCCGTCTGCCTACATCCCCTTGTGCGACGAATAGAGAAGAATTTATAAGGATCACCAAGAGCACCCTAGGTCTCAACGCAGACCTCATTTCTGGGCAAAGGTAAAACGGTTTTTAAAATTTTTTTATATTTATCACTTTCTGTGCTCATTTGTCATTTTTAATAACCCGAAATTACAAGTCCTTTGAATAATAAACTCCTCTCCAAAGGAACTGAACGGGAGCTGCCATACAAAGTATTCCCCTTTTCCTCTTTCATCTCCCTTGGGGTGAATGACCCGGTCAGTAAGCAAAGCACGGTAAGCTCTTCGTCCACCATGGACCTGAGCGTACGAACCCAGTTCATGAGCAAACCTCCACGGTATCGTTTTTCTATTTAGGTTTCGTATTTAATTAGTCAAGTTTTCATCCACATCGCCTATTTGTCTATTCAACCCTGCCAAACACACTCTTTGGCAGATGGTGAAATAACGAAATTGCTGGCTCCGAAATCCAAAATCTTGGAGATAATTAGAAGACTTGATACAGGTAACATTTATTAGTCATGAAAAGCTTGACAGCATGGTGAGTTTTTCAACCCACACAATTTTGAAAGGGGAGAAAAGATCCTCTTTTTGAATGCGGATCAAATCATGCTTCTTTGACAAGAAGGGAGAAACACACTCCAGAAAAGCTAAGCTGGACAGCTTCGTCATTTAAACAGAATTTCAACAGAGAGAAGGAAAGTGAGCCTTTATCGTGCTGATTCCACTACTGAGCTGCAATCTCGCCAAAACCTCCTTTTGAAAATTTTCCTCTGCTCTAGTTAAACAAATTGCAAGTTCGCTTGGCAGAAGTGAGTACCAAGAATAATCTCGGTCATCACTGAAGTAGATGCCAATGAAATACAGTGTCTTCTAATGATCAGCGGTCCTTCTTCCTTAACATAAATCCTCATTCTTGGGTTGGGAAGGAGCCCTCTGCAGGGGCTGGTTGGAGAAGCTTCACGTTTTAAGATTTTACCATCTAGCTCGTTCACACCTACGATTCCACACATGAGCTACCATCCCACATATGGGCAACCTCACCCGTATTTTGCCAAAGTACAACTTGCAGACCTAGCGAATTCAAACAATCCCCCCTTTGACGCTATAGAAGGGAGATAAACAATAGTGCTGTTTCTGGGGATCAGAGCAGACAGCTGTGACTCCGTCACGGACAGAAGCTGTCTTCCTTGAGTCAATGTATTGCCACACTGAAAAAGAACTCTCAAGATCTCTAGCTACATTGTCTCCATCTTTTAGAAGAAAAGAAAATGGATGCTTTGTGAAATTAAGTGACTTGCGCCAGTGCTGCGTTGGAAAGCCTCGGAATGGATTAGAGATGTCCTGACTCCTGGCATCCTGTGTCATGGCCCGCCTCCATCACTGCTGGGAGTCTGTATGAGGCAGTATGTGCCCAAATTCACCAAACCCAGCAACCCCAATTATGTTCTGTGAATTGACCTACAATGAGTGCAAAGCCAAATAAAACTGCAATGTGTAAATTTTTAAAAGTTAAATTCAAGAGTGGATGATAAACTGAAAGCCTTGGGAAGGAAGGAAGTGGGGGAAGGAGGAAGACGAGAGGGAGAAGAGGAGAGGGGGGATGGAAGGAGGGAGGAAGACAGGCAAGTGGTTTTTTTGGGTTTTTTTTTCTTTCTGTTTTTCTAGTTGAAATAGAATGACCCTTAAAAGAGAATTTCAGAAGAGAATGGATGAATGTTATCAAAGATTGAGATGAATTCTTCTGGCTCATAAAAATGGACTGACAAACTGGCAAGGAATGAAATACAGCTAAGCAGACCAGGAAAGATGTTGGAGGAAAAATAGTAAAAAGCCAGTGAAAAACAAATCTCTCTTCAAAGGTTTGGACATGTACCATTGAATACAGGAGATTTAGATGGTCATACTCTGTGAAATGGGGCCAGAGAAAGAGAGAATATCAATCTGCAGAAATAGCTCTGAAGTCATCACAGAGAAGGGAGAGAAGGTAGTACAGATGTGAGTTTGGAAGGGATTTAACACTCTAGACTTCACCCATTTGGGGGTTGATATTCCTTTAGAATTGGGTTTTTAAGAATTATTTGGTGGTATACTTTTATTTTTTATTGATTGATTTTTTAATATTTAATACCCACTTCACCCATATCTCGCCCCTAACCCAGCCCTGACCTCTGGCAACCACTCCTCAGCTCTGTTTATTTATGAGCTTGTTTTTTTGTTTTTGGTTTTGTAGATTCCACATATAAGAGATCATACAGTATCTGACTTATTTCACTTAGCATAATACTCTCTGGGTCCATTAGTGTCACAAATGGCAAAATTTCAGTTCTTTTTATAGCTGTATAGATAGAAAACATATATCTATGGATAATTATTAAGTTATAATGATATAGTAGTTATAGTATATAATAATTATTAATAAATAATGTAATAATGTATATATATACATATATATGTATTCTTTATCTATTCATCCATCAATGGACCTATAGGTTATTTCTCTATCATGACTATTGGAAAATAATGCTGTAGTGAATATGAGGGAATATGTATCTGTTATCCAGTAGTGGATCATATGGTAGTTGCTGGGTCATGTGGTAGTTCTATTTTTAATTTTTTGAGGGAGGGACCTCCATACTGTTTTCCACAGTGACTGAACCAATTTACATTCCCTCACAACAGTGCCTTTTTCTCCACATCTTTGCCCACACTTGTTGTCTTTTTGATAACAGCCATTCTAACAGGTGATGATGATGATGATGATGATGAGGGATGTTGACCATCTTTTCATGTGCCTGTAGGCCATTTGGACATCTTCTTTGGAAAAAATGTCTATTCAGATCCTCTGCCCTTTCTTTAATTAAATTTGTTTTGTTTTACTATTGAGTTGTATGAGTTCTTCATCTATTTTGGATGTTAGCCTCTTATTGGATACATGATTTGCTAACATTTTCTTCCATTTAGGAGACTTACCATTTCATTTTGTGGATGGTTTCCTTTGCCATTCAGGAGCTTTTAAGTCTGATGTAGTCTCAGTGTTTGTTTTGGCTCTTGTTGCCTTTCCTTTTGGTGTCAAATCTTCAAGACCTATGTCAAGGGTCTTACCACCTGTTTTCTTCTCAGTTTTATAACTTCAAGTCTCACATTCAAGTCTTCAGTCCATTTTGAGTTAATTTTTGTGTATGGTATAAGATAATGGTCCAGTTTCATTTTTTGCATGTAGCTATCCAGTACTCCCAACACCATTTATTGAAGAGACTGTCTTTCCCCCAGTGTATATTTTTGGCTCTTTTTTTGTAAATTAATTGACTAGGTAAGTGTGGGTTTATTCTGGGCTCTCTATTCTGTCCCATTCATCTATATGTCTGTTCATGCCAATACCATACTCTTTTGACTATCATAGTTTTATAACTTAATTTGAAATCAAGGATCATGATGCCTCCAGCCATGTACTTTCTGAAGATCACTTTGGCTATTCAGGGTTCTCTTTTCAGAAGTCTTAAGTCTGCACAGGAAATGATTTCTTATTCTGATCCATCTCGATTATGATGGAAAACCTTTTCCTTTCTAGAAAAACCTCTGGAGAAAATTGGTTGTCTTTTGTTTCGGCTACTATGACCCCTTTCCATACATTTTTATGGTTACATCAATGGGAAGTTGGAAAGGATCACATTCCAAAACTGAAAAGCAAAACTAAAAGGCTGCATATGAAATATGTATTTGTATGTCTATGTTTGGAAGACAGTGGGAGGTGGATAATTTAGGAGGACTTTAAATAGAGTACACTTTAGCCACTGCTGCCTTCTCTTACAATTTGAAGATCATGGGTAGAGGGCACTGAGGTGGTGCCACAGCCCAAGAAAAGGCAATGAAATAATGAAACAACCTAGAGCAAAAGCAGCTATACATGCCTAAAGCAGGAATTTTTCTAGCTTACTCTTTCCTCCCTCCTAACTACTGAAAAGCAGCTGGCTGTTTTTTTAACTTAATCCTTTGTCTATTTTAGAGTTGACAAAGCAAATTCTGTTTAAAGGAGCCTTTTGCAATTCCAAAGGAGAAAAAAATGGGGTAAGGTGGCATATATTATCTGAAGAAACTTTTAAAAAAGCCTTATAAAATATATATATTGTAAGAGAAAAGTGTGAAGGGGGAAGCAAATGAGTCAAGGTTTCCTTCTTTTCTGCATATTCTCTTGACTTGAGTTCTAATCTCGAAGCCTTGCCACGTAACTTGGCAGGCCACTTCTATTTGTTTGAACTGCAGGTACTCGTCATCTTCTGGATTTCCTCCTGGGATTTTTAAACTCTGAATTCCCTCCAGTGACCCAGCCAAATTCCTGAATCACATGGGAGAAGCCATCACACTGCATTTGGTTCTGTAGGACCACCGGAATGGGAGTGTATCCAGACCCATGGTCTTCCTATTTCATCTAACAGAGATGCTACATTTTGTCTGCTTTCTCAGCGTAAGTGAGGGGGAGAGTTGGACTGACATGAACAATCTTCAATCTGGACAAGACAAGTACTGCTCAGCAAGAGGAACAGACACAGTCTGATTGCCCCTTCTATGGAAACCATGTCTTAATTTAACTAGTAAACTCCTCAATCCTAAAGCTATATTGAATTCATATCCAGAACGCCAGAAGAGACATCAAGAACTCATCTCTTATGTTCCCGCGACTCTTATAGCCAAAGTCCACTATCCCAGATAAACTGATACACAGTCAGCTTTTGATTAGCTGTACACATGTAAGCATTCTTTGGCATAAATGACCCATATTAGCAAATAATCCATGAATTAAATGTCTTGAGATACATTGTAGTATTTTGTCTCCATCAATTTATACTTCTGCTTAGGCAAAGGAAAAAAAAATGCATATTTCATTGATCCAAAGATGCTTATTTTTCACATTTTAATATTTCTCAAATTAGGATGTATTTTTTAATTGAGTAATAGCCTTTACTGATGATGTCATTTGGGGAGAGTTTATTAAAATATTTAAAATAATTGCATCTTAAAATTGATGTGGTTGTAGATCTTAAATTCTTAGATAAAATATAGGAGTTGAAATTTCTTGGAAAGTTTTATCTTGGTAGTTCTAGGAATGAGGAAGCAGGAGGAAGTGAACTTGGGAGATGAACTTGGGACTATTAAAGACAAAAGTTTTCTAAATTAACTTTAATATGTTTGGTTCTCTCACCTCTTGCTAGTTTTTTTTGAGTGCAGGGATTAATTGTTTAATTTATTTATTCAGTACAATACCTAATCTATAATGAATATTTGCTAACTACATTGTCATAATGTAAATAACAAGTAGTCATTCTTATGAGGGGACAATATCACTGAAAAGAAAAAGAGGGACCCAGCATTAAAATTCTGACTTAATGTTTTTACTGACCAATTTCATATAATATAATAGCATTATTTCCCATTATCTTGTACAAGAACTTCCCTGTTATAAACCTAAATATTGACTTAGGAAAATGTCATTAAATACCCCTGGAATCAAGAAATTTTTATACCAGTGATTCTCAAGCATGGTTGCACATTAATATCACTTAAGATTTTAGAAAATACTGGTATCCAAACCCCATCTCACACTACATTAAAGCAGGACACCTGGGAGTAGGGCTTTGGCACTTAAAACACACACACACACACACACACACACACACACACACACACAGAAAAGTGACAACATGAAGAAGTGGTTTTTCAAAAGGATAAACAAAATTAACAAACCTTTAGCTATCCTGACCAAGAGACAAGACTCAAATAAAATCAGAAATAAAAAAGGGACATTATTGCCTATGTTACAGAAATAAAAAGGATTGTAAAAGAGTGCTATGAACAATTATATGTAAAAAAAATCAGATAATCTAGATAAAATGGAAAAAAATGTAGTTTTTCTAGAAACATACAGCCTTTCATGATTGAATCATGAAAAACTGGAAAATCTGAATGGACCTATAATTAGCAAGGAGATTTAATCAGTAATCAAAAACCTCCCAAGAAAGAATAGCTCAATTTAAGATAGCTTCACTGTTGAATTTTTCTAGACATTTAAAGAATTAACACCAAAACTTCTCAGTATTCAAATTAACATCTGAATTGTTCTAGACATTTAAAGAATTAACACCAATCCTTTAAAGAATTAACACTAATCCTTCCAAGAAATTGAAAAGGAGTGAACTTCCTTATTCATGTTATGAGGTCAGCATTATACCAAAGCCAACAAAGCCTGATACCAAACCCAAACAAAGATACCACAAGAAAACTACAGACCAATATCCCTGATGAATATTAATGCACAAAATCCTCAACAAATACTAGGAACCCAATTCAACTGCATATTAGAAAGATTATATGCTCTGACCAAGTGGGATTTATTCCTAGAATGCAAGGATGGTTCAACATATGAAAAACAAATAACACACTTAACACATTATCACATTAACAGAATGAAAGACAAACACATGATGATCTCCATTGATAAAGAAAAGCCATTTGATAAAATTTAACACCCTTTCATAACAAATACACTCAATAGAGTAAGAACAGAAGCAAATTACCTCAATATACTAAAAGTGATATATATAAAAAATCCATAACTAATACCATAGTCAATCAAAAGACTGAAAGGTTTCTTTATAAGAAAAAGAGTCAAAGCTGCCTGCTTTAACTACTTTTTTCAACACCATACTGTAAGTCCTAGCGAGAGCAGTTAGGCAAGAAAACAAAGATAAAGGCATTCAAATTAAATGAGAAGTAGCAAAATTATCTCTGCTCACAGGCAATATAGATAACTCTAAAGATTCTACCCCTCATATAACTGTTAGAATAAATGAATCAGCAAAGTTTTGTGGTAAAAAAAAATCAATATCCCCAAATTAGTGGCATTTCTATACTACGATAATAAACAATCCAAAAGGGAAATTAAGAAAACACTCCAATTTACAATAGCATCTAAAAGAATGAAATGCTCAGGAATAAATTTAACAAAGGTTGTAAAGACTTGTACACTGAAAACTATAAAATGATTTTGAAAGAAATTAAAAGGCACAAATAAATGGAAAGACATCCCATGTTCATGGATTGGAAGGCTTAGTATGTTTAAGATACTCATACTACCCAGTGCAGTGCCTATCAAATCCAAACTTCATTTTTCAAGGACATAGAAAAACCATCTTAAAATTCATAGCCAAGACAGTCTTAGAAAAGAGCAAGTACTCTCATACTTGCTCATTTCAAAACTTGCAACAAGCTACAGTAATTAAAACAGTATCTTAGTGTCATAAAAATACACACAGACCAAAAGAATAGAGCCCAGAAATAAAACCTCACATATAAAATCAAATAATTTTCAACACAAGTGCCTATTTTAAAGGGAAAAGATAGTACTTTCAAGAAATGTCTTTGGGAAAACTGGATGTCCACAAGCAAAAGAATGAAGTTGGACTTTAATTTTATACCATATTAAAAAAATAACTCAAAATGGGTCAAAGACCGAATGTAAGAACTAACACTCTATACTTCTTCAAAGATAACATGTGAAAAAAGCTTCGTATATTGGATTTGGCAATGATTTCTTGCACATTGTACAATTGTGTATTAACGAATACTGTCAATGTAGTAAAAAGTCAACTCGTAGAATGGAAGAAATTATTTGTGTATCATATATTTAATAAGTTGTTAATATCCAGAATATAAAGAATTTCTACAACTCCATGACAACAGTAAGTAAAAACAAACAACCTGATTTAAAAATGAGCAAAGGGCTTGAATTAATAAGTCTCCAAAGGAGATATACAAATCGCAAACAAGCACAAGAAAACATGTTCAGCATCACTAATCATTAGGGAAATGCAAATGAAACCCCAAATGACATACCCCTTTACATTCATCAGGATGGCTATTATTAAAATAACAATAATAAAAACCGACAATAACTGATAAATGTTGGCAAGGACATGGAGAAACTGAAACCCTCGTGCATTGCTGGTGGGAATGGAGAATGGTGCATGTGCTGTGGAAAATAGCATGGCAGTTCCAAAAATAAGAAAAAAGAAAAAAAAAAGAAAGGAAAGAAGAAAGAAAGGAAGGAAGAGAGAGAAAGGAAAAGGAAGGAAGAAAGGAAGAAAAAAGAAAAGAAAAGAAAAAAGAAAGAAGAAAAACTAAACATAGAATTAGCATGTGATCCAGAAATTCCATTTCTGGGGAACTGAAAACAGGGACTCAAATAGATATTTGATGTGGAAGCATGCATAAAGTTAGATAGCTTGCCAAATGTGTATTTCTGGTGTTTCTGGCTCCGAAAGTTTATGCTTTTACCCTCTATGGTCTTTGCAGAACGGAAGAATTACTGGTTCATTCAGGTGGTCTTCGCATTTAGGTAGGATTTGGGATCATTTTCTACTGACAGTTTGACCAACATTGGTCACTAAAGGCCACTTTTGTGTTTAACTCAAGTACATCTAAGGAATTTGTGTCGTGTAGAGCTTCAGAGAAAGCTCTGCAGAATCAGACTGCTTCAGTTTGGATCCTAATTCTACCATGTTGTCTGTATGGCATTAAATAAGATACTTCCTCTCTCTGCCCCTCAGTTTCCTTAGTGGTGTAATGGGCTAATAACTGTGTCTACCTTGGAGAACTATTGTGAAGATTACATGATAAAAACCATATACAGCTCTCAGAACAGTGCCCAGAACATTAAACACTCAGTACGTGCAACTATTATTATTGTGATCAATCTTTAAATATTGGCCCTGTTTTATGATCATCATCGATTTTTATAGTCGGATTTGAAGAGCTTTTATCAATTTCTAGATTGTGTTTCTCCATCCACCATCATGTTGTAAAGTGATCTCACTAATGCTATCAGGTGCCAAGACATGGGATGAGCTCCGTTTCCCCATTTATTTTCCCGCGAGCAGTTATATTCTAATTCCCCTGGGGGTATAATTATGAAAGAAAGACTCAGGTTATCCACACCACCAAAATTCATCCTGCAATCTCATGCCAAAATGATTTCACATGAGAAGAAAATGTTATCCGAAAATATGTGCATAAGCTATTGTAATATTTGTGGTTGCAAAATGAAAGCTATTCCTCCCTTTTGCTACACCCTTCAATATTTGCTCAGGTGCAATGTGATTTCCACATGAACTGGTTCGGAAAAGTTACCGGAGAGTTAGAGCGGTTATCATTCTGGCCTCTGGTAACTTCTCAAACAAAATCATCTTCCTGAAAAGTGGTTACATAAAGTACCTCTAATAAATCTCTGTGTGTTTGTACCTTATTATAAACCCCATCGGTAACCTGCCTTTAAGCATGAGCACATTTTCAATCAAGCGGTAAAGCATTCTGAGTCTAAAGGTCGTCAAAGCTGGAGCGGCAGTGAACTGTCTTGTCTCCCAGTGATGGGGGCTTGTTTGGGGAGCTGGGCGGTTGCCCCAGAGTTCTGTTCCCTGCGCGCCTGACTGCACTCCCCACGTGACACTTAAAGGAGACAATATTGTTTTACTTATACTCAGGCCCCTAACTACAGATGGAGCAGGTTTTTTTCTTAAGAAAGGAAATGTTCACAAAGTCTATCCACTACACATCTCTCTCTTCAAGGACCACGCCAGTAATAAAATTGTAAGTAGTAAAGCTCGGTGAACACCAGAAGCAGATTGTGTGTTTATGAAACGTACAAAGGAGAAGTAGCAAATTGCAATGGAGCTTGGGACTCATGTCACTGCAGCTTGGGGTCAATGTCCCCAGATTCCTACTGGGTGCATGACCATCAGGAACTCCTCCACAAAAGCAGGGACTTCTGAACTCAAAGACGTCCGCTGGCAATTTCCATGTGTTTGCCGATGCCTCCTTCAATAAATCACATTTACTCTCTCAAACTGGGGTTGGCAATATTTTGCTGATTTTTTTTTACAAGTTTGCCTGTGATAACGTAGCACAAAGAGCAATAGAGAGTAAAAGCCTCAAGGCCTCAAAGGCCTCAGTGTACCCTTGCACTAGCTTGAAATTGGGAGGTGGCTATGAGGTGAAGCAAAATACATTTTTAAAGTAAACACATTTTTGGATACGTATCATTTTGTTTTCAAATATGAGATAATTATATCCTCATCTCTACATCGAGCTATGTGTTTACATCTCTTTCTATGATATTTCTCTCTGCACTGTGACTTAAAAATAAATATTTAGACAGAATTTACAGTTAGCAGATCAATGAGGCATTTAGAGCAGTTTGCAAGTTCAAAAGAAAGTACAGGACTCTGCAAATTTAGTTAGTATTCCGAGTATAATCATGAGTCATCACTGATCCAGAATTGATGGCAGTATCACTTTGAGGGAATGTACAAATGATGAGCCTAAAGAGACGAATTAAGAAAGGAAAGGAAAAGAGAGCTAGGGGAGCCTGGATGCTCACATTTCTATTATGACGGAGTATCTGGGTCCAGATAATTGGTATTATGCTGACTCTTATAGGAAAAATATAGATGAGACGCATTTTTGATCTGAAATCTTAAATTTATATCTAAATCCACACAATGCAGAGTAGACCATGCCAACAACTACTATCCCTGTCTGGTCGTGGCTGTTAGAACACACCTACCAACGGAACCTGATTTCTCCATTCCCGTCTTCCCAAATGTTGTGCCCGAGTTTATGTGACCCCCTTGCCCTATCCATCATTGCCTTGCCCATTTTTTCTCTCTTTCATAGAGCCTAATAATCTCCTCTCTACTTTTCCTCTGCTATTTCCTTTCCACATATTTTTCAGGCTGTCCAGACTCAGGAGTATCTCTTTCATTTTCTTTACCTCACCCTGGATGTATGCTCTCTTCACAGCCCAGACCAAAATCCTTCCATGAACGCCCACCCCACCACCCTCCCAACTTTACAAAAAGCAACCAGCTACATCTTGTATAATAATATTTTTTTAAACGTGGAGCCAGAGATGATTATTACTTTTTGCCAGTGATCTGGCTTAATAATGAAAGGCTTTATACACGCTAACAATGAAGACTTTTTTTTCCCAGTAACAATCTTTAAATAAGGCCACTAAATTGAGGTACTTCTGTTTTTACAGCTGGAAGGGGTCTCCGTGACTATTCAGTCCTACACCTTTACTTAATAAAAGAGGCGCCTAAAGCCCAGAGAGGCAAAGTGTCTTATCTCCGTGTGGCAGCAGCAGGGCTGTGAGCAAGTATCTGGGCTCCCAGGTGGGCTCTTCCCGCTGCTCCGCTGAGCCTCTGTGAACCTGACTGTCAAGCGATGAACACCCCTGTGCTGAATCACCAGGGTCAAATACTGAAGTCACATGTTCTTATCTGCGTCCAGTCACCAAATGGTGGTGACTTTGAAGAAATCCCTCCAATTCTGTCTCATTCTTTGCATTTGAAAAAAAATGCATAATTCTTCATTTCTTTACAGTCCATTGAGAGAGGGAGAGAGAGAAGGTGTGTGTGTGTGCGTGTGTGTGTGTATGCACACAAATAAGGAGGTCCTTTCAAATCAGCAGAACTTTCAGAGGCATCATTTAGAAATTGAGTTTTTGCTCAACCAGCAAAAGCATGATCAAGACAGGAAATAAATTGCCTTCAGTCTTTAAAGCATCAAGAAGACTCTATCTCTTATCCTCCAAAAGCATCATTTAATTACCTCTAGTGTTACCAACTCAATGGACCACCTATCCCAATTAAACAGCAGCACACGCTAATTATCATTAGACATAATTGGTTTCCCAATTCAGCAACTTCCCTGATCAAGTCTGCCCCAGTTAAGTGGCATTTATCGAACCACCTGAATCTTGCTTAAAAGAAACAAAAGAAAATTTCCCATCTCAAGTTCAGCAAATATGACCAAATCTCACCAAGTCACACTAGCCAGTTTCTAATTAATTTTGCAAAGCATACCCTGAGGTTGGGTATAGTAAGCATATCTTCTCTAATTAGAGTGCATATTTTATTACAATTAAGTAAGATGAAGCAAAACATTTCTAACAGTCAGTAAATGTGTGAAAGTTAACAAATATTTACTAACATATTTCCCTTTCCTTCTTGCACACTTTTTCCCCCCAAGATGTTATGATTATTTCACCCTGTCAGATTTTCCACCCTTGAAACTATGTTTGGTAATAACACCTGTTCGGAAGAGTAGACAAGCATAAAGAAAGGAGAAATTATGCTCTTGGGTTTAACCTTCCCAGAGAAATTTATGTGCATCAGCGAAGTAGATAAATGTGAAATCTGGCACTTGAGGACAGCTCAGGAGAGGGGAAGATCCTGGCTGAAGAGGCCTCACAGTCTGCATAGGTTTTAGAAGGTCAGGGCTGAGTAAAGACAGTAAGGACAGGACTCTCCTTCTGGAAAGCCTGACATTTGGAACAGCCTATCATATAAGTGCATGTGTTCTGGTGTTGGAAGTGGGACTCTGGAGTCAATGTTCCCAGTCTGCTCCCTGATAGCTCAAATGGGCTCATGGGACTCAAGAAGGCAGATGAGCGTTTTTGAGTTCTTCCTTGGGGGAAGTCTAGAATTCTCACCTCAGATTCTTTCTGCCAAAGTGAGAACAGAGCATCAAAGAGAAGTCTGTGACTCCCAAGATCCCCCCTTTCCTCGGTTCCCCCAAGGAAATAATGGGACAAGAGGAAAGGTGGGAATTGCTGGCAGAATCAGGTTGTGATTCTGGGCATTAAAACTGTTCAGTATATCTCTGGGAAAGAAGCCCATGGTCACAGTAGCCCTCCTGGAGGCAGAGGTGGAGATGGGGGGGCCCCTTACATCATCAGTAGAGAAATAATAATAATAATATCATATTTAATCTTAGCTTTCTTTGGACTGGCTTAAAATTCTTCAAATTGGGGCTAAGGGCTCCAAAAAGAAAACAAAAATATCACATAGAGTGCTTTACCTTTCCTCAAGAAACTAGTGCACATTTAGATTATATAAGAATTGATGGAGCCCATTATTAGAGTAGAGCCCTTTATTGGCAGCATGAAAACACAGAAAGTAACCTAAATTTCTAGGATGCTATTTAACTAATTAAAATCAATGTTCCTAGTAATATGTGAAATTACTTCCAATACAATTTCTATGTGTCTGCTCATAATTGAATTAAACTGTTCTGACCTAAAGCAAAATTGTGAAGAGGAATCACTGAAGGTAGAGCTGAAAGGAATCTCACTCCTTACCAGTTATTCCCAGGCCCTCCTTATACATCTAACGTTCATTTTGATCCTTTAATTTTGAAAGGATTTGGCCCAAGAAAAACCAAGTTTCCCAATTATTGTCTACTAACATTTCTACTATCCCTGGTGGAAACCTTAGAATCTTCCAACTGTGCTTTCTGGTTGCTCCTTTCCAACCAAAACTGGAAGAGATCTGCTACCAGTTTTTCACCGCTATGCTTTCTGAAGGTCTGATAGGGTCAGACGGCAATGTGTCCTAATACTCGCACACATTCTATCTGTGGTGGGAAACTTCCCTGAAGAAGTGAGGGGACATGACCAGGTAAGGAGGAAGAGCGGAGGGAACGTGGGCTAATCCAAGTGCTGGGGCATCGATCTGGTACTTGTCAGGGGGTATATGATTAAAGTTCAACTATTTGTAAGATGAGTGAAAAAAAAAAGCCTCTGAACATTGATGGGTGTTCTTAAACTAGTTAATTAACAACAGAAGATTAAAAGCTATAAAGATCTGTCAAAAAGTAGTCCTAATTACAGTTATTTACATGGACTACTAAACTATTGGCCTGAAATGTCATGGAACAACACGTATCATTAAATATGTGTCAGATTAACTTTGTTGCAAATTGTATTTCATTCATTTTCTGTCATCGGCAATTATCGAACACCTGCCATACACAAGATTACTATTTTTTTTCTCTTTTTTCACTCATCTCCAACTTCCCCCAGTTAGCATTTCCCTGTCTTTCTCTCCTTGTCCCTGGTGATCTTGAGGTAGCCCTGTTATAACTGCCTTTATGAGTTGTCTACCAATGCTCTTCCCCATCCTTGCTGAGGAAACCAAATTTTGTTGAGATACATTTTTTTTTTTTACCCATGCAGCCATGTCCTTGAGGAAAGGACAGCCCCTACCACCAATAAATTTTGATTTATCTAAATCAATTGTGGTCATTTCATTTCCTTTATCAGTGATCTGTTTAGAAAGGACCAGGTGACCTGGCTCTGGTTAATGAAATATGAAAGTAAGATCACTGAAGAGCTGCAGAGAAACATTTCTTAATTTTTAAAAGGTGTCCAAAGGACAACAAAGGTCTTTTTTCTTTCTTTCTTTTTTTTTCCCATATTTTGACCTTTGACTTTGAAATATATGAATGTGATGCCTGAAGCTAGAGCAGCCGTCTCAAGACTATGAGGAAAATTAACATATCCTCTGAGGGAAGAAGATTAAAGATATGGAAGGAAACTGAATCCTCTGTGATACTCTGAATTACTGAATGATTGGACACTAGAGCCACCCCACCCAGGATCACATGTTACATGAGATAATAACATTTGCTTATTATTTAAGCCACTTTGGGTTAGATTTCCTGTTACTTGCTGCTAATTGTATTTACGGCTATAGCAGTGAATTGGTCATGTGAAAGATTTTGGGGTCAGGCAAACCACTTCCCATCTCTCTATGTGAATCCGTTTTTTTCCACAGAATATAAAATGCATAATGTGTCTAATGCATAACATTTGCACAAAGAAAGTTTGTTAATAATTAAATAGTGTGATATGAAAAATTAACAAAGTAAAAATAATATTTGGAACATCAAGAATAATATCAAGAGGTATAAAACATGTGACTCTGATTGGGGTTTCTATTTTCAAATTCCCAAATTCACCTTCCCAGAGCACGGAACCAGAACTGACAGACTTCCAAAAATTATGCCCAGAGCTCTGAATGTGTCTAGGACTAAACACAGAACAACAGTAATTGAGAGAAATTTCTTTTGAGCACCTTTTAACACACCGCTTCGGATTATGCAAGAATGCGTAAGACACCTAAACAAAAATTAAGTGTGTAAACATAAAGCTTGTATAGAACTTTAATTAAAAGTATACATAACCATGGGCGCCTGGGTGGCTCAGTTGGTTGAGCAACTGCCTTCGGCTCAGGTCATGATCCCGGAGTCCCGGGATCGAGTCCCATATCGGACTCCCGGCTCTGCGGGAAGTCTGCTTCTCCCTCTGACCTTCTCCCCTCTCATTCTGTCTCTCTCTCTCTAATAAATAAATTAAAATCTTTAAAAAAAAAAAAAGTATACATAACCAAAAAAAAAAAGTATACATAACCATGTTAACTAAGGAGCAAAAATTATTTCAAAATTTAAAAGGACTTTACTGTCAAACTGCTAATTCCCTAGCCATCTAAGGTGTTTCTTAGTATAGAAAAATGTGTGGGTGTATTTGTGTGTGCATATGTGTGCTCGCATGTGTGTGATACAGCATTCTTTATCTCATTCTTTCCTATTAAAAAATAAGTCAATTTATCCATGGGACAACCTAAAAACTAGAAGAGACACATACTAACATGGCTAATCTATACCTCTGGCAACCCCTGTTGTCTTTAAATTATATTCACCAAATACATCAATTTCTTAGAGCACTGTATGTAAATGACAAATCTTTTTGGAAATGGCATATTCTGACAGAAGAAAATAGTACTTTGAGATGATTTTATTTGAATAACATTCTGTGCAAACTCCCAACATACTGATTTATGAAGAGATCTGAGAAAGCATCCCAGGATATCGCTCAAAAGCAGTAGACGTGGAGGGATAGTCATACTGTACCCGACAGCCCCATCTTGGGTGTCTTTCGTTGCCTGATGCAAAGTTTCCTACTGATAAGGTACAATGTCACACATGAATGTCTAACAGAGAAGGGTTATTCTTCAGTTTTAGGAACACACGGAACTAACGCTTATATCCATTCTCCTTATTTTTACTTTTTTAAATTCTTTCCCTTAAAAAAATGCCTTTTGGGGGTGCCTGGGTGGCTCAGTCAGTTAATTGTCAGACTCTTGATTTAGGCTCAGGTCATGATTTCGGGGTTGTGAGATCGAGCGCCACATTGGGCTCCATGCTCAGTGGGGAATCTGCTTAAGATTCTCTCTCTCCCTCTCCCTCTGCACCGACCCCCAGCTTGGGCTCACATGCGTTCGCTCTCTCTCAAAAAAAAAAATATATCTTCTATACTAGATATATGCTCAAAGATGTGACATGTTTGAAAGTAACTTAAAGGCAAATACTTAGCTCAGGAATGAAGGAAGAAGAAGGAACCTCTAAAAGCAAATTAAAGTAGATAAATTTCTTAGAGGAATTGATAATTAGATCATGTTGCTTATCCAAAAACCACGGAGTATGAAAGAAATGGCATAGAAAAAGGGGTTCATTCAACAAAGATCAAATGGTCATTATGTGCGAGGCAGTGTGCTGGGTGTTGGGGACACGTATGTTCTGTTTGACCCTCCCATCAGGTTTAACGTTCAACAACTCATTCCACACACATCCGTGGCTGATGTTAATTTCCAAGGTAAAGTGTTAAAAATGAAAATAATGAGTACATTTCAAAATTATTTAAAATATTTATATTGGTTATATCCCAAGAAGATTTTTAAATTTTGTCCTATTTTTAATGAAAAATTTATTGTCAGAGGAGAATCTCTTTCCAAGCAGTTGCTAGTGGAGGGGTGGCGGGGTGGTGAAACTGGTTCTGGCTTATTCCAGAGGTCTCTGGCTGGGGGACAGTCTCTGCAGATTTACAAAGTGGCAATCTGATTTTCTTTCCCACACCTGGAGGAGCTCAGCAAACAGCAGTTCACAGGTGTCTCCCAAGTCTGGCTAAGGCTGGCTCCAACAAGTCTAGCCAGAACCTGGCGTAGCTATTCGCTGTCCTGGAGGGGGGCTGCCTCCCGTGAGCTTGGGCTTGAGTACGTGGACGTGGGTGGCTGAGTGTATGTAACACCCTGGGTTATAACTCTCCACCTTTCTGCATCTAAATAGTAGTCAAACACTTAAAATAGCATTAAGACACGTTCCAGCTTGCCCTGCCAGTCAAAGGGATAGCAGGGGGAAAAACTGAAACCCTGATTTCAGAACCCCAAGGGCTTGCTGATTTGTTAGGTTTAGCGGTTCAGGGGATTAAAAGGCAGAAATATTAAGAAGGAAAAAGAAAGAAAGAGCCAGCATACCCACTGAAGCAAATCTAATGGGCTGCTGGAGCCCAAGAAGAAAAGGTTCTCCTACCTGAGCAAATCTTATTTATTATTCCTGCTTCACAATATTTTTTTAAAAACTAATAATAATTTCCTAGACATTTGTCTTTTTTTGCTATGCTAGTCACATTCCCCAAATCCTTTATCAACGCTGCTCTGCATATGAATGGGCTGTAATTGAACTGTCGCATTCATGAAGGTCAGTAACCTTTCATTAGTAAGAATGTGTCTTTCTTGATAAATTATAAAGTCTCTGAGGATTTGAAAGCATATTCAAAAAAGAATTCTCTCTTCATACCTTGGAAAACAAAATACAGATTTTTCTGTTATTCTGTGTATGGGGTAGGAGAGAATGATTGGTTGTGCTTCTGTTTAATTTGCTGCCTGCAGGTTTCTTTCTTCCTTCCTTTTTTTCTTTCTTTTTCTTTGTTTGGGGGTTTTTGTTTGTTTTTGTTTTGTTCTGTTTTTTGAGCGAGGAGTGGGGAATCCTCTCTATACCCCACCAACCTTGGCTCTTTATTTTTAATTTTTTTTTTATCAGCAGCATTATACAAAACTGTCTAGTGTGAGCTTTTCCTGAGTCCTTCTTAAAAGCAAAAACGGGAAACTTGAACTCCTTCGCTAAAAAGAATTACAGCTAGTTATTCTGTCTGTGGCATTAAAAAACAGTAATTATGGATGTTTTTCTTTCTCCTTATAGCACACTTCAGCATTTGCTGTGGAAAAGACCAAAGTCGTCATGTGCAAATGAAGACCCACCTGAGTTATGCATATTCTGCTAATCCCAATGATTTAACTGGTAATTAACTCAGACAAGCACTCAGCCATCCCACCTTTGTGTTCAAGATGGCTGACCCCAGAGCGTTTCCGGTCCTGCTTCTGCTTCCATGTAATTGGACTTGAGACCCCTCAGGGGATTTTCAACCAAAGCTACAGACTTACTCAACCAGGACTTACTCTCAGGAGCCATAAGAGTGTCCGACCAATCTTTGGTCAAAAACTACAAGTCACACATGCCTTTTAATGTACATCATTATTTTAGAGGAGGAATTTGGGAGATATCCGACATTTGGGGACACAGTTTGTTTATTCAGTTTTATCAACTTCAAATTGGATTAAAAAGATTCCTCTAGCATTACTGACAGTGAAAAGCCCTTAAAGCACTTAACATGAAATCTGGAAGACAATGATGCAAAGACCAAAATGAGGTGACAGGAAGGACTCCCTACACCATTGTTCCTGCCACACTGACAGCCTGTGTGCTTATTTGATACACCAAGGGCTTCAATTCCTTAAGAATTTGCTTACCACTCAAACACAGACAAGCATCCTTGCAAAACACATAATCTGCAGATGGAAATTTTAAACTTCTCATAGAAGAGACAAAGGAAAACAGAAGGACTTTAGCATGAGCTGACTCCACTTTCAAAGAATGTCATCATCATTTGTAGTACTATGCGGTAGCACCATGGGCATATCCAAAGCACTCCTTATCAGAAAGAGGAAATTTCCTGCAGTATTGGTTGGGTTCCAACTAAGGAAACAAGACCTAGGCCAGGTAATGCCACAGGGGGGATGTAACAACCGTAAATGGTAAATGTTTTCAATGCCACGGGAAGAGCGGGAGGAGCAACGGGGGAAGGAAGGGGAACAGCCACTACAGAAAGTTCCTCCCACCCTTAGGGCTAGAGGGACAGGGGAGGAGACATGTCACTGGGACCTGGGTGCTGACGCAAGGGCCGACAACGTGTACATCGCAAGGTCACAGCTGAGATCCACGAGTGCTCTTCTAAAATGTGATTCCCAAGAAATCAATCTCATTATTTAGTCAAGTAGGTCAGACTTTGCATCCAAATAGTTCAGCTGGGGGAGTTGGAATTGCAGCCGTGCTGGGAGGAGCTGGGGACTCCAAGGGAGGCACTGACTAGTGGAGCTGATGCCACTGATACGACGCAAAAGAGACCTTATGAGGCAGCGAGAAATGGTAATAATCCGGTACCTCCTTCCTTCTGACCCTTCAATCCCACATTAGTGCCTTCTGTTTTAGAACTTACCTCGAACCAAGTTGGCCCAGGAGTCCCAGGATTGTCGGTGCGGAGTTCTGCCCCAGGGATCCAGGGGAAAGGGCGTGGAACACACTGGAGAGCAAAGAGGTGGACGGCCAGCAGACTTCTCCCCCGTTAGAATGCGCCACCTAGGAAAAACACTAGTGTTGGGATGTGCAAAGAGGATACACAGGCGGGAGAAGACAAGTATTGGATTATGGCATTAGAATAGACAAGTTATTTCATTCATCTTAGTGGTCAACCAGAGTCAATCAAAGTTCCTGAGAGATTTTTCAAAACGTAAAAAAGAATAAAGCAGAGTCCCTGGTGTCAAGTTCGCCATGACAGTATCATCACGGAGTTCACAGATTCCTGGGACTGCCTCGACGGTTCCTGTTGGTTCAGGCGGCGCTTCTTATAGGTGCTGCTGCATATGCTTTAGGATATTGAAAATCATTCCTGTATGATTTCAAAGAAATAAAACTACTTTTTTTTAAAAAACAAGTATGTCTTAATCAACATCCAAACCATTTTTCTCCTTTAATCCTTTTGGCCAATTTAAACATAAAAAAAAAATCAAACTAAAAATCTTCCTAATAGCGACATTTGAAACACATGAAAGATAGAATATTCTTAGATGAACATAAGATGCTACTTCGGATTCCTTTTTTATTTTTATTTTTTTTAAGAGAGAGAGTGTGAGTGGGGGGCAGGGGTAGAGGGAGAGGGAGAATTCCAAGCAGCTTCCACACTCGGCATGGAGCCTGACCCTGGGCTTGATCTCAAGACTCTGAGATCAGGACCTAACCTGAAATCAAGAGTTGGACATTTAACTGACTGAACCACCCATGCACCCCTACTTTGGATTCTTATATGACTTTATTTTTTTAAAGAAATTATTAATCATGGAATTCAGTGTTGTTTCTCTTCGTTTTGGCCAGGAACTTTCTAACCAGTATTCTTCACCGGGAACAACCTAACCATTGGGGCTACTTCCCCTTCTATAGATATGAGTTTATATGACAGACTAAAGCTAAAGGGGCATCTGGTGCTTTTGATGAAAAGTCAGAATTGCTAAGCCCTCGAAGAAGGAAACTACCCAGTGTTCACATGCAAAGGATTCCTTGGGTTGATGCTGCCCTTGCTCTGACCTTGGTTTCAAATTGGAATCCTACCATCTTCTAGAAAGTACAAAGTTGTGTTGGAGGGGTAAAGGGAAGCGAAAGGTAGAAGTGAGCGAGGGGAGGGATGAGTCTGTGTGCTCCAGTCCTACTTCAATCACAGCAGCTTCACTAATTGAGGTATGGACATTGTGGTTGACTTCCTAAATCATTCATCTCATTTTCTACTAGTCCTTCATTCTGAACTATGAGAAATTTCTAGTTTCTGATTAGTCCTTGAGTTAGTCACGTGATCTCAAAGTCCCTTTGACTGATTGGTTCATAGACTCAGGCACAAACCAATCAGTGGATGCCATTCCCCTGTAGGCACATGAATCTGGTGGATCATTGTAACCAAAGGGAAGGAACTTAATTCCATGTTAGGAGAGAAATTCTTTCTCCCACCAGGTGTGAACAAGGCAGAATTGGAGTCTGGGTGTGCTTGTAACCATCTCATGACCACTGAGGAATCACCAGTGGGATCAAATAACACTAGTAGGGTAGAGAGAATGAAAGAACTGGGTCCTTTATGAAATTACTAAACGACTGATTCATCCAACCCTAAGCTCACTCTTACATCTGGCAGTCTTTACGTACAGGCGATGATTTCCCTATCCTTTCAATCTATTCATTAAGTGGGATTTTCAGTCACCTGCAGCAGAAACCGTAACTGGTAGTGTTCTACCTTCCAAAAGATTGAAAAGTACTCCCCTGGAGAAACTCCTAAAAAGCCTCATACTTCAGACAGTTTTGCTTTCCACTGTCCGTCACCTATTGTCCTTTCCTGCTTTGTGACACCCCGACCCCTTCCCTTCAGCCCGGCATTTCCCTGATTCCACGCTGAGCTGCCTAGGCTCTTGCTAGAGGGTCTTCCCTGGACCTCAGTCTTCACTTGACATTTAGTTACCCTGTGTTGCACTCGCCAAGTCAGTTGACTGGCATCATTGACGAATTTGTTCATGGCCAGTAATGGCAATGGAAACTTTTTTTGGGACCATGGTGCCCTGAGGATAGCAGATTTATAAGAGTCTGCTGGCTCAATAAAAGAATTAGTGAAATAAATATGTGATACCATCTATAGAGTATTTATGGTTGATGAGAGAACTTTTTAAAATATTGTATCAGAACCCCAACAAATGAACCCATGCTAGAATCTCAGACCCAGTGGCCAGCCATGGGACATTTCTGAGAAGAGGCACTTTCTCAGAGCTATTTCAATCATGTACTCCACTTAGCACTAAACCAACCCAGGTGGCAAGGGTATTCATAATGAAAAAAAACCAAAAAAACAAAAAACCGCCTGACTGCTGGAGACAGGTATTAGGGAACCCACCGCTCATGTCAGCATGAACACCGTCCAACATTCGAAGAGCTGCTCATGGGTCTCTGCTGGGGCCTGGCAGTCGGCCCTTCCAACCCCCTTCCCATTCTGTGCTGCCTCATGTTTACACAGCGAAAACGAAACTGTTGCCAGTGTTAATACAGCATAATTTATAAGCTGAGAAGAGAACTCAGCATGTATTCCCTTTTCAAGGGAAACAGACTGTTATTTTCGGAACCAACTGAAGGGTGGAGACATTTCTTGGAAACCAAAGCAAGTGCTGATTCTCCAGATCTTTCTGCTTCATAGGACCCACCTCTCATGAGACAGGCGGGACCAACTCACAGAAAAGCTCGGTCTGACGAACCTGTTCCCTGAATTATAGAAGGCAGATTCATCTGATGAGGCCATCCCTTCTAGGCTCTGAAAAGTCACTTACACCTCTTGTCCAGAAAGAGCAGGCAGGGACTTGAGATCCAAAACACTGCTTATTAGAGGGGACCCAGACCAGAATCTATTTCTTACCCATTAGCTATGACTTCGGGGAGCCTGCAAAACCAGATCTCACCTCCAAAGCGGGACATAGGGCACAAAATCCTAATCTCCAAATAAATGTGTTTGGATTCTATAACAGACGCCATATGCATCTATATCATATCCATCTTCCTTTGCTTCTAACATAGCAATGGAGGTTTTTGACTGAAATGTGCCCGCCCCCCCCCCATCCAAATTCCAGGACTAACCTTAAGGAAAGCAGGAGGTAAAATCTCCTGGGGTAGTTGTGTCAAATCTATCTTATAGGTCACAAATTCGGTAGTTACCTCTCCAAAATTGGATTTCTATATCTCCTCTAGATTCCTCAGTGATTTTATGCTTTTATCCAGTCTCTAATTACTGAGTTTATTATAATTCTTTAAGTCCTCTGCCCTCCCGGACCTTCCCTCCGAGCCTTCCATGGCTCTTCTTTTGCCTGATTATTGGCTTCTCTATTGTGGACCTGAAGTTGACTTTCTTCAGTGCTATCCACCTTTCTGCCATACTTTGAAATTTTAGACTTACTATTAAGCTCACATGTCTATTTGCCTGCCCTTGCAATCATGTGCTGCCATGTTTAGATGCTCAGCTTTAGCCTAGCCCCATGCGATCCATCTGGATGAAAACTAAAAACCAGTTATAATACAATACTGAGTCCTAGCTCCCTCTTGAGACACGATGCCCAGGATCAGAATGGGTCAATTATGCTGATTATTCTGCTAATCCCCACCATTGGGATAAAGAGCCATGGTATTCAATGTAGTGTAAGAACAGGATGCTCAGGAATAAAGCTGGAGGGTCCCTCCTGCCTGGGAAGAGCATAGTAATGACCCACATCACATTCCACTGTGATGGCTTCAACCTTCACAGCTGGACACATATCCCCTATAGGATGAACTTGGCCTTGGACACTAAGATCCAAACTGGTGCTAGAAAAGCATGGTCTCGGGACCCTATGGCAGCCGCTTAGTGCTATTTTGAGTTCCTTAATGTCTGCCTGACGGCCTTACACATGGTTTTTTGTTTGTTTCCTCCTATGCTTTCATTGCTAACGATCTTGCTAACAAAAGACATGCTTTCATGCGTCTCTTTAATTTAAAATATGGTATCATTTGTATCTTGTATAGTCCCATTAAAGTTTAAAAATGCTGGAGATATTAGCTTCCAATCTATTCCTAGTCCATCAGTTCCTTACTGGAAACTGTTGATTCAATAATTATTTACTGCTATTTTCCATTGTAATTCCTGGATGAGAAGAATGGCACCTGGAACAGATAAAATTTTACTGCAGAAGAGAAATAACTAGTGAAGAAATATACTTCTCTCAGTTTTCTTCTGATGGAAAGGGTAACGCAGAAGCTTACATGGGATGATGGCCTGGGGGTGTGTCTCTGGGATTTAGCTGTAGCATTGTCAGGGGATAAAATAATCCCAAACAGATAAAGGTCAAGATAGAGATCGACCTCCCAACTCTTCAGAGGGAACTGACCTCCCCCCCACCATATTCTCTATATTTGACAAACACCCAGCTCTTCCCAACCTTCTTCCAACTGGAAGATCTGTCAACCAAACCAACATTAGCATGAAGATATTTGTTACATTCATCTTGAAATGAACCCTGGAAGCCTACAAAATGTTGCAGTTAGTTAGAGAAACCTATATAAAACTCTTGATTTCCCCAGACGCACCAGGTGGAAGGAAGGCACCATTTTTTCCCCCACATGCTTTCCAGGAAGAAGCATAAGGACAGAAAGGTTGACAACGTCAGTTCAAACATATGGAAAATAAAATCACTTGAAGTACTTCATGGCTTCGTTAAGCAAACTTTGTTGAAATAAATAAAATTTAAAAAGCAAACCAGAAAGACATCAAGGTCCACGAGGTTTGTAAATAATTCAGTTCATATTCTCTTGATCCCTCCCCCTCGCTTGTCCCCTGCTGTAGTGCTGAGTCTGCCCCTCCACAAGTGAGGGGTTCCTGAGAGCTCCTGGGAAGACAAGTTGCCCTCGCTTGTCTGCCAGCCACGTGAGTTTTTCCTGGCCACACTGCTTATGAGTCACTTCAGGACCACAGACTCCCCGTCTTGTTTGTTTGAAAGCCATATGGTGGCAAGAGTCCTCTTGTCTAAAACGCTGGCTACCTAGGTAAGGTACTTTACTTTAAAGTAAAGCCTCAGGTCTGTGGCGGGCTTGAAAAACAAAAGGAGGGAGTTTATTTTATTACTATTTTTTTAACATTCCAGCTGACAGGCTTCAGCAAGACTTTCTCATCCGCTGAGACAGCTTTGAAAAGAACATTTTTCTTTTTGGTTCCCACAAAACCACCCAACACAAACAGGGTAGATAAAACTTTAAAAATACCAGGCTTCATCTCACAAGTATTATAAGCTAATCCTCTTCCATTATTAATTAAACTGTGGGGGCAAAGATCAGAGGAACATTGTCCATTACCTTACAACAGGCAAGTCTGTGTTCCAGCTGATACGTATTTTTTTCCTTCCAGAAAGCCAAACTCGAATTCCTTATTCTCTTTTTAGATGGCTTTTAAAGATGTCTATTTGGCCTTTATAAAGATTTAAGTGAGCATTTTAATAGAAGGGTGTTTCTAACTCTTAAAAATCATAAATAACACTAGGTACAAAAACAATACACCCTGACGTGACAACAGGATTCTGTCGTGTCCAGATTCATTACCAGCCATAACACTCCAAAACATGTAACTGGGAACGAACTGGCATTCTCACCGGTTTGAGTTTGGGCACCTTAACAGACTGACAACACTAGCTAAGTGTCCTCAACAGATGACGAATTCCTGGGAAGTAGTTAACAAATCAGAGACAATCTCCTTCTACGTGTCTTATACTCTAGATGTCCCCGTGTTCAGTTCCTTTGCATATAAGCAAGAGATGTCCTAACTCTTGAAAGCTTTGCAAGATTTAATTAGTGGATGTTCAAAAATATACAGACACTCACATGAGAACAGGCTCCCTGCAGGGACAAAGGTAAACCTGCCTTTCGTTCAGAAACAGGAAAAGGAAAAGCTTCTCAATGTGTGACTAATTTATTGGAACTAGGTAATAATGTCTTCTCATTCTTGGCTCTTTGAAAATACCTCAGGAGGCATCTGGCTGTCAGACAGTTCTAGACATTGTCGACTTCCCAGTTTTCCAGCGCCGCTAACATCAATGTAAACATTTATGAGTCTAGGACAACCGCAGGTTCCGAAACAGCCATAATCCTTTCTCACCCTCTTAGAGACTGAGCCACATATTTGCATGACTTTCGCTCCAAAGTTTTTTTGGCATCAAAGAAAAAAGGGATGGGAGCCTAAGGGAGACTAGAGAGAAATACCAAAATGTCATGCCTATTTCCTTACTGAATTTCCTAAAAGGAAAATCAAGTTATAATGACATCTATTGAGACAGTTAGGGGAAACAGTACCGATTTTCTTATCAGATGATCATGTTGCATAAATTTTAAATGCCCTGACACTGGATTGTGGTAATGCAGGGGAATGCCCTTGTTGTCAGGTGGATGCTGGAGTATTAACAGATAAAGCATCACAATGAGTGCAAATAATTTCAAATAGTTCCAGACTAAAATGTAAATATAGTTGATAGATAGCCAAATGTGAATAATTGGTGATTCTAGGTGAAGTTACATATGGCTGCTCTTCACACTTTTCCTGAAAATTTCTCTGTAGGTCTGAACAATTTTAAAATAAAAAGTTGGGGGAAGAACACCAATCTTAGGATGGGGAGGAAGTATGAGGGACAGAGATGGAAAAACACTGGTCATGTGTCAGTGATTGATTCTAAGGGCGGAGCAGTTCATGGGAGGTTCCTCAGATGAGTCTCTCCATTTCTGTGTGTTTTAGAAGTCTCTATAATGAGAGCATTTTTTGTTTTTATTTTTTATAGAGCAGGAATATTTCCTCTTCACCCATCTTTTAGTTTTCCTCCATGCTCTGGATCAAAGCCCCTTCCTACTTTAAAGAAACAGAAAACCAACCACAAGTATAGCCCCATTTTCGTGAAGTGAGACATAGGTTGACAGCAACTACAGGATTGACTTGGTAAGCCTGTCTTCATTCCCCTTAGTAATGTCTACAGAACAAATAGTATTTGCACAGCATTGGCTTCATTGGATGCTAGGCACTGGAAGGAGAGGACAGACACGCGAGAACAGCACAATTTAAAAGTCTTTGTGGAAATAACCCAACTGGGCGGGTGGATGAATGGATAAAATGCAGTCTACCAGACAACGGAATATTATTCACACGGAAGGACATTCTGACACATGCTACAACATGGGTGAACCCTGAAAACATGCCAGGTGAAGTAAGCCAGTCACAAAAGGACGAGTGCTGTGCGGATCTTCTCATATGAGGTACTTACAGCCATTAAATTCATGGAGACAGAAAGCAGAATGGTGGTTGCCAAGGTCTGGGGAAAAGGGAGAACGGGGGAGTTCGTGTTTAATGGAAACAGAGCTTCAGCCAGGGAGGATGAAGAGAGATCTGGAGAGAGATGGTGGTGGATGGTTGCACAGCAATGGGAATGTACTTAATACCACCTAGCTGTACACTTAAAAATGGTTGAAGTGGCCAAAAAAAAAAAAAAATTACGTTGTATTTTATCAGAAAAGGAAGGAAGGAAGGAGTTCCAGCCTCTGTCCTTAAAGATCTCTGAAGTGTTAAAGCCTCCTTGCTTCGATACTTGCAACAATGCAGGGTAAAAATGTGTTTCCCATGGCTGTGTAAATTGCAGCTACTGGTAGGAATCCCCACGTTAACATAGACCCAAACCTGGGTGTCAGGAGGACAGGAGCTTCCAGATACCAGAGGGCTGCCCTGTGGGGAGACGCTGCTATGTGGCCCCAGGAAATCCTAGTTGGCCAGAAGTGAGTGGGGGTGAGGGGTGGGGGTGAAGATTTCCTGGTAGCGCTCTTGTAATACCTTGTTAGTGCTTGTAATCAACAGGGCTCGGATGAAAGAAGTCGGGCTTCAGTACAGAAACATTGTGCTTTAAATTAAATCAGCTCCCTGCTGTGAACCACTTACTCCCTTCCTCCCCACAGCCAGGGACACAATTCAGAGGTTTCTCTGCGCCCTGAGCAGCAGGAGTGACCTTCAGTCTTTCCACTTAAAATCCATTCAAGATGATCACAGTGGCTTACATAAGAATCTCCATCCCAGCCTCCCTGCCTCTCCTCCTTTTCCCAGTGGCCTGGCTGTCAACCTCTTTGTGTCTGCCTCGGTCTCTCCACCGGTCCCTCTGTCTCTGTCTCTCTTTCTCTGTCTCACACACACACCCCGACATTGATTTCTTTTGTGCATCTGTGTGTAAGAGTTGCTAAACCCATCTCCTAGTGCATCGCCCTTCTACCTGGCTCAGAACTGAGATTTTTTTTTCACCACCTTGCTCTCCTTTCTCCCCTCTGAAGAACAAGGAACCAGATGGCCATCCCCCAGTCTCCCAGCGTGAGTTTGACTGACAGGAGCCTTTGATAAACCTCAGAAGAATGAAGTCATCTCCAGGTCACTGCTGCTGCCTGGCCTTTAACACCCCACACAGACCACCATTATCTGCTGAATAGGAGACAAAGGAAATTAGCCCAGCTTTCCTATCATCCCCATTATTTCCAGGCTGATTTAAACAAGGAGGCAATGAGATGCCCTTCACTTTCCTCCAAAAGGTACAAATGTCAGCTGTTAAAAAATGCAAACAAGAGGCTTTCCTATGTTAATGGCTGGGTTTCTTTGTTAAGGCTGAGGACTAGAAAGTACATTTTATTCTCTGCCTTTGAGGAAAGACTTAACAAGCTTCTAAACAACTTCCTTAACTACCCATACCTTAGACCAGCCAGTGGGGATTCTTAAGCCTTTAGGTTTCAGCTGGAAAAGAAAGATGGAAGGGAAGCTTCATTTCCAGTCTTTAACAGAAGATAATCACAGAAGCTAGAGAGATCAGTAAAAGAAGTTTCCTATCATCTTAACCTAAAGTTGAAAAAGGAGAAAAGATCCTCTCCATTTTGCCCCAAACAATTTTTTTCCTCAGAAACTAAATGTTTAAGTGTCAGCAGAGCTTAAAAAAAAAAAAAAAAAAAAAATGAGGCATATGTACCATGTATCCTTCTAGATATGACATCAGAGGAGATTGTTACTGATCGTCTCTTGCCATGTTGTGAAGGGTTGCCGTGTGTGTGTGTGTGGTGTTATTTGTTACTCTGGGTGAGTACCCCAGTGTTAGCTGGAAAATGGAAAATTATGGCAGAAAGGTCCATTAATGGGAAGGAATCACAATTCCACAGTTTCTGAGTATTGGGGGGTTGGAGTAAATTTTCTTTGGATGACAGTCTACACTTTTAAGAAGGCAAGGCTGTTGTCATCATCTGGGCTATCCTACTTTATAGTTGGGTGGGTGTAGTGGGTTCTACAAAACAGCCAGGGGATTGCAATAAAAGAGCAGCTCTCAGAAAGATCATGATAATCTAGATAAATTAATGACTCAATCGGTAGACACTTGTTAGGCATCTGAGCCAGATACCACATGAGGTCATTCAGGAGACACTAATTTGGAGACAAAGTCCCCATCAGGTGCTCACAGTCAGGACGCAGGAGCCAAACTAGACTTCATTCCTAAAAGGTAGATAGGCTCTAGATAA
>CM052802.1:122584558-122597309 GCA_028533885.1 Nasua narica
AAAAAAAAAAAAAAAAGTGCGTTTCTCACAGTAAAAGGCTGGAAGACAAACCATAAGAGACTCCTAAACTCACGAAACAAACTGACGGTGGCTGGGGGTGGGGGGAGGGATGGGGTAGCTGGGTTATGGACACTGGGGAGGGTATGTGCTATGGCAAACGCTGTGAAATGTGTAACCCTGATGATTCACAGATACGTACCCTGGGGCAAATAATACATTATATGTTAATAAAAATAAATAATTAAAATAAAATAAAAAATAAAATGAGAAAAAAAAAAAAGAGGCTGGAAGATCAAGAGCAAGGTGTTGATACCTTGATGGCAGGTTTGGTTTCTCCTGAAGATTCTCTCTTTGACCTACAGGCTGTCACCTATGTGATGTAGGTTCCCATGACCTTGCCTCAGTGTGTGACCATGTCTGTCTCTTTCTCTTCTTGTAAGAACATCCTGGATATTAGATTACTTAGACCTACTCTTATGTCCTCATTTAGCCTTAATTACCTCCGTAAAGGCCCCATCTCCAGACACAGTCACATTGGGGCTTGGGACTTCAACAATGAATTCTGAGGGGACATAATTGTCCCTAACACTTCCTTAGATAATGAGAAGGCAAGGGAGCGACAGGAGAGGGGACCCACAGGATGAAAAGTTGTCTTAGAAGCACAAGCAATTAGTGAAGAGAGAGGCCAAGAGACAAATCAAGAGGTTTTAAAATAGGCAACAGGTAAACCAGACAGGGCCTGGGTTTGATGTTGGCAGCAGAAAGAACTAGATGTAAAAGCATGAAGGGAAAATGAATAGGACTCAATGACTGATGAGAGATGGCGTACAAAAGATGTTCTCAGATCATTCATTAGTTCTGAGACCTGGGGAAACGGTTGAAATACAGAATGTGTATCTCAGAGATGCTGCTACTGAAGGATAGAGTAGGAAAATCCTAAGTTCTACAGCCAGACATACTAGTTAAAAGATTAAAATTTGTCACCTTTTAGATATGCAGCTGTAGCAATTTACTTAACTTTCCTGGGCCTCAATTCCCTTTAGTATCAAGTTGGGAGGATAGAACAAACCACAGTGAATGGCTTATATTTTATGTATGAAAGGAATCACCTCATTAGACTATCAAGGAGAATTCCAAAATAACTCCAACAGATTACAGAAGAACCTTAACGATGATGTATCATTCAAATTTCACTGAGATTCATTTAGGTAAAAGAGTATAGAATAAATAAGACTAGAGCAGCCGTGGAGATGTAGGAGTCACCCCAAACCATGGGATAAACATGGAAGCTCTAATGGAAGCTCTAAACATAGTAGCTTTCTCTGACAAGAAAGCAAGTCTGAGCTTGGGCACACTCAGAAGGAATGCAGCACCTGAGAACCCTGAAGTAGTCCTTTGCGCTGGAAGGTAGGACATATAAAGAGAAGTGAAAGGAATAAAACAGTGGGCTGAGGAGGAGATGGGATTATCTCACACAGACCAATGAAAGGTTATTGTCTGGAGACTAGTGTTCTATTTTCCATCCCCATAGAAGATGGGATAAGAGGAAAAAATGGACTCAAAGCAAATCAGAAGAAATATAAATTATCTCTGTGGAAGAAATTCTGATGATGTGGTTAAGCATATGCTATGGGCTCAACTGTTCCTCTCCCTTTCCCTGAAAAAAAAAAAAAAATCACATGTTGAAGTTGACCCCTCCATACTTCAGAATAGGACTGCATTCAGAGATAGAGTCTTTCGAGAGGTGATTAAGTCAAATGAGGTCATTAGGCTGGATCCTAATCCAACAGGACCAGTGAACCTATAAAAAGGGGCAATTAGGACACACAAGGAGACACCAGGAAGGCACATACACAGGAAAAAAAGGCCATATGAAGACACAGCAAGGAGGTGGGATTCAGAAGAAACCAATCCTGCCTACACCTTAATCTCAGACTTCTAGCCTCTAGAACCATGAGGAAATAAATTTCTGTTGTTTAAACCACCAAATCTGTGATATTTTCTTACAGCAGCTGATGGGGTTCAGGACATGCTAACTCCCAAAAAACATGGTGCCTTGGCATTTTAAGTATTTTAAGGTGAATGTGTTTGAGAAAACAGCAAAAGCACAAAGATCACGGTGACCTTCCCCTGCTCGTCTTGACTGAAACATCGTAAAACCTCCATGTGAGAGGTGCCCTCCCTGAACCTGGAAGAAAGGAGCATCCTTATCTCTGAAGACAAAAGGACACTTAGAAGAATCTAAAGTTTCCCCGTTTACTACACTTACTTCATGCTCCTTAACCTGATTTCTCCACGACTGTCCACTCTTCATCAAATCAACATAATGCTGTTTATTCAAGTCTTCATTTCCTTATGAAGGTCCTATGTCATGTAAAATTTACAGTAAATCTGTTGCATTTCTCCTGTTAATCTGTCGTTATCAGTTTAATTTTTAGACCCAGCCAGAGATCCTGGGAGAGTCAAGGAAATTTTTTCCTCCCCTATAGTTTCTGGTACCCAAATGTAAAATGCTCAGTTGAAGACACCTTGCTTAGTCCAAAAGCTGCAGTTAAGAGATCTTGGACCTCAGACAGCAGCTGGCAGAAGATAAGAGTTCTGACCATGTCAGTCTCTTGGATCTCTGTCTATGGGGGCTGGTTGAGTAAAGGTGCTAAGAGTCTTTTCCTTTCCAAATTCAAATTAGCAGAAGAAAAACATTTGTCTAAAAATTAGTTCTTTGGATTGTGACTTTGGATTGCGATTATCAATTCCTTCTCTCCCGGGAACAGTTATTATTTTTCTGCTTGTCTCTCCTTTTGCGTCCTCGGCTTAGCTTTGTACCCATCAGGTCACACATGTGTTGGTTTGTGTGCGTGCATTTGGCCAGTTGTCGGACGGGAGTCCCCCAAAATACATCCAGACAGAAGGTGGGTTGCACCCCCTTTGCAGTTAACACAGTACAGCGGTTGCCAGTTCTCAAGAAAATTGTCTAAGTCTTTCTTTTGGCTATCTTTGAGAATGGCTCTGGACCTTGGGAGGGTAACATCTTTTGCACCTTCTTTGGGGATGCCTCTTGCATTCCTGGTTAAATTGCTTTTGGTTTCAAGTTACTTGATAGATATAAGTTTGGTTTAAATACTTAATTTTTTAAAAGACTTCTGCGGTCAAAAGTTGGCCAAACTGGAGGCTGATACTCAGAGCTTGGTAAAAACTATTTTTTAAAAAGCCCTTTCTCCTAAGCTAAATGGAACTATGCATTTAGAGGGAAAGAACATTCTGAAGGCTACGGAGAACAATTTATTAAAACATTCCAAAGACACAGGGCTCTAAATCTAGAACATCTTATTTGGAGAGCTTCTCTCTGATAGAAAGAAGCAAAGTTGAAGGTAATTAAGATAATGGACCGGTGGGCCAGCCCCTTGATATCATTCAGGCAATGACCTAATTCTTGAAGAATTATAACAACAGGTTTTGTCTTATAAATCAAGTCTGGAAAGCCAGAAACTTGGCCCTTGAAGCAATTCAGAGCCCACCTATCCATACCAATCTCCAAACTTCCCTTATTCATCTCAGAATGCTTGCAGATATTATAAAAGATAGAATACTAGAAACAGAACTGTCCTGCACTTAAGAAAAAGGACATTTAAATATTAGTAACACTAGATTTCTGATCTGGCACATGTCAGGAACCTGACACATGGCTAAAATTTTAAAACAAAAGCTATAAGGCTTCCATTTGTATTGTCCATATGTTTGTGTGTGTGTGTGTGCGTACACGCACGCACACACACACACACACACACACATATCCAAACTAATTTATAAAATTCCCTGAAGAAGTTCTACTCAAACTGGATTAGATATAAATGAGCACTCATACAAATTAAGTATTTCTAAAACTATGAGTAAGATAGCAACTAAACCAAATGTTTTTTTAAATTCACAGGATCTAGGATAATCTTTGACAAATAAAGCTAGTTTCTAAATTGTTCATACAATAAAAACGGGCATGTCTTCAGAGTTGTCAGCATTAAATATAATGCAAACATACATTTTTTTTCTTCCTAGGTTTACTATTCAAACAAACCTATGTTATCTCTGCTAGGTGTTTAAGATTATAAAACTATAAATCCAACCTAAGAACAAAATGTATAATAAAAACGAATTGCTTGATGCATGTCAAGCATAGCAGTTAAAAAATAAAAGAGGGAAGAACCATATGTTTAACTTTTGAGGTTCTCTGCTTCAATGATATTTTGATACTTTGCTGCTTTGTCAATGAGAAAAACAAAAAGATGGCTAACTTTGTTTTTTCTCATGAAATTTTCATAAGCTATTCAAATACAGTTGTTAAAAACAAGTAAATTGAATGTAAGTGGAATAAAAGTTTATAAATGAACTTTTCAACAAAATTATGATTTATAATGTCTACTTAAAAAGTTTCAAAAATCTTTTGATGACTTTAAACCTTAAAGCTATACAAAGTTAGGCTAAAAGATTAAGATTCATTGGATATAGAAATTATTTCTAAATAAAATAAAACATTAGAATATTAATGACTGAGTTTATCTACCTTTGTAGATAGTCATTAAAATATTAATGACTGATTTTGTTTATCTGAGTTAATGACTAAGTTTGTTTATCTACCTTTGGCATCTTGTTTTTATATAGTATAGATTTGGGTCAGTTAATAGACATGATATATTTTATAGTGAAAAAGTTATATGCCTCTGTAAATTATGAAGTGATGTATTAATAAATTAGCTCCAGGATGATGGTATATGTCAGTTCAAAATTTCTTACTTCCTACTTTTCACTGAAAGACTACTGATTAAAAATTCTAATTAATGTACATAAATGAGACTAATAAAAATAATAAGAGTAAGAAAAACCCCTCTGTATGCAAGGAAAATAAGATGTGTTTTAGCAAGGTAAAGTAGAATGACTAGTTGTTCCAGAATGAGAAGGAGAAAAAGTATAGGACAAAAACTGAATGGATTAAAAAAAAAAAATCACAGGCAGTTGCAAAAAAGGGATTTTATATGTGGTTAACCTAAGATTGAATAGATTTGTTTACAAATTCTTTTCTTCTTTTTTAAATGGTCCTAAATATCAAATTACATTGATGCAAAACTAGAATTTGGTTCCTCTCTCTGCTAAAACAACAGGCTTTTCTTCAATTATTGAGCTGCTCTTAATAAGAAATTACAAAAAAAAAAAAAAAACCAAAAAAACAAAAAAAAAGATTACTTTAACCTTTTCAGTAATTTCTCTGAGAAACCAAGATTTTGTGTCTTAAAATACTTTCCTATCCTTGTGTTGTCTTTATCAGGTCTTTGATTAGTTAAAACAAAAACAAAAACAAAACAAAACAAAAAAAAACCCAAACTTTCTCAACATTAAAGAGCAAAGGTGGTTTTTTTTTTTTAACATTCATATAATACAGCCATAAGTATTTATCTTTGAAGTATTTTATGCCATTTTGGTTAAACAGATAATTTTATAATGAGGTGTGATCCTATTTCATCAAGTCTGACCCTGGACATTATGTACAGTTTCTCCCAATCAACATGAAATGAGGTCATTTTGACCTCAAACTTTCAGATTTCTCAGAGGGTCCCTGGGAAATCTCGCAAAATTCTTCTCTTACTACCTAAAAGAGAGATGGGAACCTTAATTAGGTTTATATGGCATGTTAAATTACATGGTAGGCATTACCAGACAGGAAGTGATGCCATACCTTCGTAGGTTATAGGTATATGGATATTCGAGAAATTACATGAAGTTCATAGACATTTGTCTGTACCCTTATTGCCCAATTACATTAAAATGTTGTATGTCACAGAAATAAATAAATTTCCTTACCAAGTGAACTCTTATCAGATCTTTAACCATGGCCCTTTTTAAGCAATTTGTCATTCACAGACAGTTATCGATTTAGTCGGACTGAAAGCATTTGCAATGAGCTACAGGTGACAGTTCTCTACCACAGAATCACTGGTCCTATGTTGAGACTATTCCACTAGACTGAACAAGAATTTCTAGAATTAATGAAGAAGCTGATGAATTCATAGAACTGCTAATTCCAGATCAAACAGAATAAGAATTACAGGGAACTGAATGGAATGAGGAGGATAATTACGATTTTTATAACTTTTGGTTGAAACATTACTGGTTCTTTAGTGTTTTGTTTTCCAGATTTTTCTCTTTTCTCCGAAGTTATCTGTACCTTACAGGAGTTTGGTAAGGTATGCCTTTGTGAACAAAGATGAAACGGTTACTTTTTCTTCTTACCTGGTCCCTCCAGAATTCAGAAACTCTTAGTAAGTATTCTTATTTTCATGGCAATATAGTTATTTGCTTAAGTTCAATAACCTATTTTTGTAGATTCTGTGTAATAGGATGTAATTGGAAACATTGCTTATGTTATCAAGGCTTTGACTAGAATGTTATATTTGAGAATGATGTGCATAGAATAAGATACCACCAGACACCTTTAGGAAACTAAGGTTGACCTTATGGAAGCAACAAAACCCCTTGAAAAAAATCACCTGATGCCTTTTTTATCAAGGTTTCTATCCTTACCAGTTGAGTAAGGAAATCCACCTCATGGCAGACCCAAAAACTGAAAGATATTCGGGAGACAGAAAGAGAAGAAGAATTCACCCAAATTCATAGGTATCACAGGCCTACTCTGATGGAGTTTGCTTGGCTTGGCTTCCAAGTCTCAAGAGGCTTTTAAAAGTCCAATTTGAGATTCTGTATGAAAAGTTCCAACAAAGCAGACCCCCCCCTCAAAAAAGCCAACTGTTCAATTATTATTTTGCCTGCACTTCCACAAGCAAGCAGACCATGTTAAATGAGACTAGACTTATTTTGCTAACAAATTAGTCTTACTTTGTTCATCTTTGATAGAAATGGAGGAGACAGTAGAGAAAAAAATATATATTTCAATGGAAAACTATAGCACAGTCTTTTGGGTATTAAACTGTAGTCTTTTTGCCTATCATCTTTTAGGTTTTGTTACCTATCTCTACACTGGATTGGATCCTTAATTCTAATTTCCTGTGATACCTGGCCGCAACTCTCCAAATGAACATTTCCACTTTTTCTTCTACCCATCTGATTTGGAATCAGTAAAAGTTAAAACTGCCGGTTTTCCTTCAGCCTTGCAAGCTGAAACTGTCCAACCTGATGATATCACCAAAGGCATTGAAACTGCAAACCAAAAAAATCTACTGGATTAGCACTGCCTACCTTCACTCCAGAGGATGCTTTGAGTCCAACATCTAGAAATCTTGACTTACTGCCCTCTGGACTTAAAAAAAACTGAGTTTCTAGTTTGTTCTAAACATGAAGCTTTGTTTTTCTTTTGTTTTCATGGAAATACCCAAGACTAAGAGACTAGTTTGATGGGTTATGGGGAAATCTGCTCAGTTTCTCAACTGTGAAATTTGGGGAAAAGTTTCAGATGGCAGAATGATGGGGTTCAAGCCTTGCTACCCAAAATATGGCCCCTTGACATATTAAATATTTTAAGTTGAAGAAGTTTTGAGAAGACAGCAGAGGCAGGAAGGTTACTTTTATTGCCTTCCTTCCATTCTCCCCTGAAACAGGTCATAAAACCCTGAGTGAAAGGTTGCCCTTCCAATAACCAGAGGAAAAGAGCACCCTTATCACTGGAGACAAAGGGAAGCCAGGAAGAACCTGAACAAACAGGAGTTCCCCAGTTTATTGCACCTCCCTCATATTCCTTAACCTATCATATTCCTCCGTGACTTCACCCTTCATCAGAACTAGCATAAAAATACACAGCTCTTTCTTTGGGTCTTCATTTCCTCAAGAAGGCATCCCTGTCTCACAAAACTTATATTAAATAAATGTGTATGCATTTCTCCTGCTCATCGGTTTCTGTCAGTTTAGTTTTTAGTCCCAGCCAGGTACCCTGGAGAGTAGAGGAAAACTTTTCCTCCCTTACACAGCCTTAGTAACACAGCACCCACTACTCAGCACATATACACACATTACTCAGCACCTAATTCATAACACATACACAATTATATATACAATTTACATATACATATATATATATAATTGAATCCAGTACTCAAGATGTGGTTGACTAGGGTAGCAGATTACTTGGTTTGGCGAATACATCCCACTGGAATATAAAAAATACCGTGTATTTCTGAGTAATACAGCATATATCACTATAGTATCTCTCTGCTTTGTCATTGTTAAGAACAGACTGAAGAAAGTTTTCAGAGAGATACTGTGAAATCCCTAATTAATATTTTTATTTCCTACATATCTCATTATTTACTACATACCTCACCACTGTCAGTTCAGAAATCTTTCCTTGCCTCTAGTACTCAAAGTGAGCTTTGGATAATTTGAGTTATGCTCAGTATTACAGAAGCAAATGGTCTCCCTTTGCTATGACTGATTTGTGAAATCACAGAATTGCAGAGCACCAAAGATCCCTTAGAGAATGCACTTTAAATTTATTATGTAGCTTTACTGGGTCAGTTCCAAAGGTTTTGCAGTAATCTTCGGGCCCCTTGGAATTCCATGCAATTTTTAAGAGTGGTGATTATTTCATTTCTTATACTAGAAACTTCAGTTCTTTGTAATGAAGTATGCAAAAAATTAAGGAAAATTTATGGAAGGAAAGTATCTTGGGATTGCATGGAAATTTAAACATAGTCTAGCCAAATTCTTAACTCAAACCATGAACCCTTTTACACATGTCACCCACCTGATAATTAAACACCTCCAGTGATCAGAAACTCATCTTTAGCAGGTGGCCTTTATAATCACACTGAGCTCGAGTCTGTTTCTGCGTGCCTTTCACCAGCTGATAGCAGTTTATAGTGATTATTATTTTAGTCTGCCCTGCCTGCCTCCCTGAGCTACCCCTCACCTTACCCCTGACCCAGACACTGAGGCAAAGTCCTTTCCTGGCTAAACTGACAGTGAAGAGCCTCCTTTTCTCTCTGGTTGCTAAGCTTGATAAATAGCAATTTGGAGCACCCTGCAGCAGTAGGAGAATATGAAGTCTGTTGCCAAAGTAAGGAGCAGAGAATGGGAGAGAAGGGAGAAAAACTGAAAGAGAACACCCCAGTTTTAGATCCTCCATGGGCAACTCTGCATCTGCCTTCCCCACCATTTGGTTATGTGAGCCAAGAAGCCCTCTTTTATTTATTTACTTTTTTTTCTTTTTAAAGATTTTATTTATTAGAGAGAGAGCACAGTCAGGGGGAAGGGTAGAGGGAGAGGGAAAAGACTCCCCACTGAGCAGGGAGCCCAAGCAGGGGCTCAATCCCCGGATCCTGGGATCATGACCTTAGCTGAAGGCAGATGCTTAACTGAGTCACCCAGGTGCCGCCCCATAAGTCCTCTGATTTGCTTAAGGTATTTCGAGTTATATTGCTGTTACATACAAAGAGGAATAAGTCCAAGTCATCCTCATTGAAACAGCTCTTAAGATGTTTGAAAGTCATCATTAGAGAGATCATATTTTTGTTGTCCAAATTGGGGCACTTTTTAGGTGTGAACTAGAACACAATTTGCAAATACGCTGAGACGGAGCCATAAACTTGGACTGTTCCAGAAAACTTATTGCTAGCCTTTCTCATGCCTATTCTTTCCAGTTCACTCGTCCCTGATTCCTTCACATTTTGGCACAAGTCACAGCTGCTAATCCCCAGGCCACGCTGACTGGTAGTCTTTGAATACGTGGCAATTTGCCAATGTCTCTCTTGGAATGTGGCAGCTAGAATTGAATCTGGTGCTCAAGATGTGGTTTACTGGGGCAGCAGATGACTTGGTCTGGAGAACACACTCCCAGGATCCCACTGATGAAACCTTATTCATCAAAACTCCTTCTAACCCTGGTTCTTTCTCTTACATAGCACATTAGATGATGCCTGGCATGTCGTTGGTACTTAAAAACCAATGAATAAATGAAGTCAACTCTACTCCAGTTGGCTTTTGAGGCTTCAAATATGGGATCTTTTTTTTTTTTGTCTGTGTGAAATCTCATCTTCTTCATTTCAATCAACTACATTAGTTTATATTTCACAATATCGTTGTTTCTCCCAACTTCTGTTCTTCAGTAAATGTAGTGAGCATGTCACTGGTGTATAACTATTGATGTTGGTCTTAGCCAACACTTGGTGCTTCCTGTGGGCCAGTCCTCATTCTAAGCATTTTAGACATTTTTAACTCACTTAACATTCACAATAAAGTGATGAAATGGATATCATGATTAGTTTCATTTTACAGATAAAGAAATTGAGGCACGAAATGGTTAAGTAAGCTGCCTAAGGTCACCGCTCAAAGAAATTGAGGCACAAAATGGTTAAGTAAGCTGCCTAAGGTCATTGCTCATAAGCAGCAGAGCCAGGATTCAAAACTAGATAATCTGCCTCCAGAATCTGTACTCTTTTGCACGTTTTTCTCATCAAGTGCACTGATTACTAAGATTAGGGGCAAGTCAGGGCCAAGGACAGAGACCATAACATCCCTCCAGAGTGTGGGTATATAGCAAGCACTCAATGTGTGGGCTTTGTTCTATCAATTTCTAATCTACCTAACTGTATAAGAACAACCATCTAAAAAACATGTTGATATCAGAGGGAGGAGCAAGATGGTAGAGGACTAAAAGACTTAAGTATCCTCAGGTCCCAGGAGTTCAGCTAGGTGGTTATCAAACCATTCTGAACACCTACAAACTCAATAGGAGATCGAAGAGAAGAGCAGCAATTCAAGGAACAGAAAAGCGACCACTTTCCAGAAGGTAGAATGTGCGGAGAAGTGAATCAGAGCCAACCGGAAGACAGCCCGTGGGGGGAGGGGCTGGCTCCCGGGAAGCAACAGAGCCACGAGACACAAAATAAGAACTTTCACAGTCTGCTCCACTGCTTCACATACTGCTCCACAGTCTGCTCCACGTCACTCCAGAGGCTAATCCCTCATGGGGACAGGGTGGTCTCAGGACCCGCGGGGTCACAGAAAGACCGGGGGTGTCTGAGTGCAGCAGAGCTCCCAGGTGCCGGGGCGGGGAAGCCGGGCGGGAGAGACGGAGCCGAGCAGTTCACTCTCAGCTCAGGCTTACCTTACACCGTGATCTGAAGGGGCCACTGCTCTTCGGGCAGGGACCCCGCAAGCAGCAGTCTGGGACACTCACCTTCCTCCTCCAGGAGGAGCGGCGCGGGAGCCGCTGCAGGAACCTGCTGGGTTTGGAGACTCCAGACGGGCCGAGCACCAGACACAGAAACGCTCGGTCGCAGGCCGGGTGAGCTCCGAGCGGCCGGAAACCAGGGAAACAGGAGGGACTGACTGCTTTTCTCTGAGGGCGCGCTGAGGAGCGGGGCTCCGAGCTCTGGGCACCCCCCAGCTGGAGACGAGGACGCCAGCCGCCATCTTCATTCCCGTCCTCCAGGGCGGTACGGAAAGCGTTCAGGGAATAAAAGCTCCCGAGAGCGAACCTGCGCAGATTCGCTTTCTGAACCAGGCCACTTGGCCCCGCCCCTGGCAAGGGCGGTGCAATCCCGCCTCAGGCAAAGACAGCTGAGACTCAGGGCAACAGGCCCCTCCCCCAGAAGATCAGCAAGAACAACCAGCCAAGACCAATTCACCAATCAATGAGAACTGCAGAACTTCAGAGCTACGGAATATAGCACATGGCTCTCCCCCCATAATACTTTAGTCTTTCAAAGTTAAATTTTTTTAATTTTACTTTTTTCTTATTCTATTTTTAAATTTTTCTTCTTTCTTATTTTAACGTTTTTTAACTATTTTATCTTACCAATACCTTTATAAAAATATTTTTTAATTTTCATGGTTATAGTCGTATTTTATCCCTTCATTGTATTTAACCTTATTTTTTGTATACATATAGGTTTTTGTCTTTAAAATCTTGGGATACAATTTCTTCTAATAGATCAAAATATACCCTAAATCTAGCACATGGCTTTGTTCTAGTCTCCAGCCTGATCACATTCTTTCCTCTTTTTTTTCTTTTTTCAACCAACTTCTTACCTTTTCAATTCCTTTTTTAGAATCTTTTTTTAAATTTTCATCTTTACACTCATATTCCATCGCTTCATAGTGTTTATCCTTATTTTTGTATATTTATAAGTTTTTCTTTCTTTAAAATTTTGGGAAGTAGTTTCTTCTAATGAACCAAAATACACCCAAAATCAAGTGTGGGGCAGTTCTATTCGCCAGTCTAACATATACATATTTTTTCCCCATTTTTTTCCTTCTTGTTCTCCCCCCCCCCTTTCTTTAGCCCCCAGTTTCAGGTCTCTTCTGATTTGGTTAGTGTATACTTTTCTGGGGTCGTTGCTACCCTTTTAGTATTCATTCTCTCATTCATTTATTCTTATCTGGATGAAATGACAAGGCAGAATAACTCACCACAAAAAAAAGAACAAGAGGCAGTACCGAGAGCTAGGGACCTAAACAGTACAGACATTAGTAAAATGTCAGAACGACAATTGTCAAGGTGCTAGCTGCACTCAAAAAGACATGGAAAATACTAGAAAATCCCTTTCTGGGGAAATAAAAGAACTAAAATTTAACCAAGTTGAAATTAAAAAAGCTATTAATGAGGTGCAATCAAAAATGGAGGCTCTTACTGCTAGGATAAATGAGACAGAAGAGAGAATTAGTGATATAGAAGACCAAATGATGGAGAATAAAGAGGCAGAGCAAGGGAAAGACACGCAACTACTGGACCACAGGGGGAGAATTTGAGAGA
>CM052802.1:122597809-122645906 GCA_028533885.1 Nasua narica
GCAGACTCCCCATGGAGCTGGGAACCCAATGTGGGACTTGATCCCAGAACTCAAAGATCATGACCTGAGTTGAAGGCAGTTGCCCAACCAACTGAGCCACCCAGGCGCCCCAATAGTAAGGGACTTTAACACCCCCTTCACTGAAATGGACAGATCATCTAAGCAAAAGATCAACAAGGAAATAAAGGCTTTAAATGACACACTGGACCAGATGGGCATCATAGATATATTCAGAACATTCCATCCCAAAGCAACAGAATATACATTCTTCTCTAGTGCACATGGAACATTCTCCAGAATAGATCACACCCTGGGTCACAAATCAGGTTTCAACCAGTACCAAAAGATTGGGATCATTCCCTGCATATTTTCAGACCACAATGCCATGAGTCTAGAACTCCATCACAAGAGGAAAGTTGGAAGGAACTCAAATACACGGAGGCTAAAGAGCATCCTACTACAGAATGAATGGGTCAACCAGGAAATAAAAGAAGAATTAAAAAAATTCATGGAAAGAAATGAAAATGAAAACACAACTGTTCAAAATCTTTGGGACATGGCAAAAATGGTTCTGAGAGGAAAGTATATAGCAATACAAGCCTTTCTCAAGAAACAAAAGGTCTCAAGTACACAACCTAACCCTAACACCTAAAGAAGATGGAGAAAGAACAGCAAAGAAAGCCTAAACCCAGCAAGAGAAGAGAAATCATAAAGATCAGAGCAGCAATCAATGAAATAGAAACCAAAAGAACAGAACAAATCAATCAAACTAGGAGCTGGTTCTTTGAAAGAATAAGATTGATAAATCCCTGGCCAGACTTTTTAAAAAGAAAGAAAAAGGACCCAAATTAATAAAATCATGAATGAAAAAAGAGAGACCACAACCAACATCAAAGAAATACAAACAATTATAAGAACATATCATGAGCAACTATATGCCAGCAGATTTGACAATCAGGAAGAAATGAATGCATTCCTAGAGACATATAAATTACCAAAATGGAATCAGGAAGAAATAGAAAACCTGAACAGATCCATAACCAGTAAAGAGATTGAAGCAGTCATCAAAAATCTCCCAAAAAACAAGAGCCCAGGGCCAGACGGCTTCCCAAGGGAAGTCTACCAAACATTTAAGGAAGAATTAATACCTATTCTGTTCTAAAGCTGTTCTAAAAAATAGAAAATGAAGGAAAACTTTCAAACTCATTTTATGGAACCAGCATTACCTTGATCCCAAAACCAGACAAAGACCCCACCAAAAAGGAGAATTACAGACCAATATCCTTGATGAACACGGATGTAAAAATTCTCATCAAAATAGTAGCCAATAGGCTCCAACAGTACATTAAAAGGATTATTAACCACGACCAACTGGGATTTATTCCTGGGCTGTAAGGTTGGTTCAACATCTGTAAATCAATCTAGGTGATACATACATTAATAAAAGATAGAACAAGAACCATTGATACTCTCAATAGATGCTGAAAAAGCATTTGACAAAGTACAGCATCCTTTCTTGATTAAAACTCTTTACAGTGTAGGGATAGAGGGTACATATCTCAATATCATCAATGCCATCTGTGAAAAACCCACAGCGACTACCATTCTCAATGGGGAAAAACGGAGAGCTTTTCCCCTAAGATCAGGAGCACGGCAGGGATGTCCACTATCTCCACTGCTACTCAACATAGTACTAGAAGTCCTAGCCTCAGCAATCGGACAACAAAAAGAAATAAAAGGCATCTGAATTGGCAAAGAAGTCAAACTCTCACTCTTTGCAGATTATATGATACTTTATATGGAAAACCCAAAATACTACACTCCAAAAGTGCTAGAACTCATACAGGAATTCAGTAATGTGTCAGGATATAAAATCAATGCACAGAAATCAGTTGCATTTCTACACCAACAGCAAGACAGAAGAAAGAGAAATTAAGGAGTCAATCCCATTTACAATTGCACCCAAAACCATAAGATATCTAGGAATAAACCTAATCAAAGAGGCAAAGAATCTGTGCTCAGAAAACTGTAACATACTCATGAAAGAAATGGAGGAAGACACAAAGAAATGGAAAAATGTTCCATGCTCATGGATTGGAAGAACAAATACTGTGAAAATGTCTATACTGCCTAAAGCAATCTACACATTTAATGCAATCCCTATCAAAATACCATCAATTTTTTTCAAAGAAATGGAACAACTAATGTTAAAATTTATATGGAACCAGAAAGGACACTGAATAGCCAGAGGAATGTTGGAAAACAAAACCAAAGCTGGTGGCATCACAATTCCAGACTTCAAGCTCTATTACAAAGCTATAATCCACAAGACAGTATGGTACTGGCACAAAAACAGATACATAGATCAATGGAAGAGAATAAGAGAGCAGAAATGGACACTCAACTCAATGGTCAACTAATCTTCAACAAAGCAGGAAAGAATGTCCAATGGAAAAAAGACAGTCTCTTCAACAAATAGTGTTTGGAAAATTGGACACACACATGCAGAAGAATGAAACTGGCCCATTTCCTTACACCACACACAAAAATAAACTCAAAATGGATGAAAGACCTCAATGTGAGATAGGACTCCATCAAAATCCTTGAGGAGAACACAGGCAGCAACCTCTTTGATCTCAGCCACAGCAACTTCTTCCTAGAAACATCACCAAATGCAAGGGAAGCAAGGGCAAAAATGAACCACTGGGACTTCATCAAGATAAGAAGCTTTTGCACAGCGAAGGAAACAGTCAACACAACCAAAAGACGACTGACAGAATGGGAGAAGATATTCGCAAATGACATATCAGATAAAGGCTTAGTATACAAAATCTATAAAGAACTTCTCAAACTCAACACCCAAAGAACAAATAATCCAATCAAGAAATGGGTAGAGGACATGAACAGATATTTCTGCAAAGAAGACATCCAAATGGCCAACAGACACATGAAAAGTGCTCAGTATCACTCGCCATCAGGGAAATACAAATCAAAACCACAGTAAGATAACACCTCACTCCAGTCAGAATGGCTCAAATTAACAAATCAGGAAACGACAGATGTTGGCGATAATGCGGAGAAAGGGGAACCCTCCTACACTGTTGGTGGGAATGCAAGCTCATGCAGCCACTCTGGAAAACAGTATGGAGGTTACTCAAAAAGCTGAAAATAGAGCTACCCTATGACCCAGAAATCACACTACTGGGTATTTACCCTCAAGATACAAAGGTAGTGATCCGAAGGGTCACACGCACCCGAATGTTTATAGCAGCAATGTCCACAATAGCCAAACTCTGGAAAGAACCTAGATGTCCATCAACAGATGAATGGATAAAGAAAATGTGGTAAATATATACAATGGAATACTATGCACCCATCAAAAAACCTGAAGTTTTGACATTTGCAATGAAGTGGACAGAACTAGAGGGTATCACGCTAAGCGAAATAAATCAATCAGAGAAAGACAATTATCATATGATCTCTGTGACATGAGGAATTTGAGAGGCAGGGCAGGAGGTTGTGGGTACTAGGGAGGGAAAAAGTGAAACAAAATGGGGTGGGGGGGAGACAAACAGTAAGAGACTCTTAATCTCACGAAACAAACTGAGGAGTGCTGGGGAGTGGGAGGTAGGGGTAGAGTGGCTAGGTTATGGACACTGGGGAGGGTATGTGCTATGGTGAGTGCTGTGAAATGTGTAAGCCTGATGATCCACAGACCTGTAAACCCTGGGGCAAATAACATATTATATGTTAATAAAAAATAATAAAAAATAAAAATAAAATGTCAATTGTCTTGCTGAAGCCCAGATACACTCTTCTAATATAAGTGTTTTAAGTATTTACAAAGCATCATTTTCTTAATCCAATTTAGAATTTTCTCTTGGACCAATGTCAAGCTGAGTTATTGTTCTCCAGACTCTTCCTCTTCCCTCCCTCCTTTCTTCCTTTCTCCTTGCTTCTTTCCTTCCTATTTCCACTCCCTTTCCCTCCCTCTCTCATTCTTATCCCCCACAACTTTCTCTTTCAAGAAGAATTTCACTTGCCTGACTCTGGTCTGCTGCTTCCTCCACAATTTCTTAAAGATAAAATTTACCTGGAGGTAATCTACTTACTTAACCCAAGGTTCTAATTGCCTTGGCCAGAGGTTTGAAATAACTTACAGATGCTCTATCATCTATAGCTTTCTCTCTTGAGAAATTATAGTTATTAGCCAAATTTGCAAACTTTTATAATTTTACAATTCAAATAATTCAAATTTTAATATACGGAGTATTCAACAGAGGCTTGCCAGACCAATCAATGACCTGAACCAATTTTGAGAATTTTTCTTCATGGAGCGCCTGGGTGGCTCAGTTGGTTAAGCAACTGCCTTCAGCCCAGGTCATGATCCCAGAGTCCTGGGATCGAGTCTGCTTCTCCCTCCGATCCTCACCCCTTCTCATGCTCTCTCTCTCCCTCCCTCTCTCTTTCTCTCAAATAAACAAACAAACATATAAATAAAATATTTACCAAAAATAAAATAAAAATCTTTTGGTGAACATCATTTCGCTCTGACAAATTTATATGTCAAGCCAACTGTGGCAAGAACAAATCAGACACAATGCAATGATCCTGACCAACATGATAGGCGCAGGGACGATATACAGTAATTACAAGGTTGGCAGTTTCAAAGATAGCAAGATTCTTATTTGAATAACCCAAATTTAAATGTGAGAAGTAAGAAAGGAACTGTACAAAAATCTGAGAGATACCTGATGCTACGGTCATCCTAGATCCAAGTCCTCCTCGAGGCAGAGAAAGGCAGAGCCATTTAAATATGGTGGAGTCTCCATGGAAATTAGTCTATACAAACACAGGGCCTTCACTTAATTTGGACAATCCTGAAAGAATTAAAGAAAGTCAAGATATAAATAAAAGTGAAAAACACCGCTCCTGACTAGCCTGGCTATCGAATGCCCAGCAGTGTGCCTCTAGGAAGGACAGAGCCAGTGACAAATGTTGCCAGCCGAGAGAGTTTTTTCACCTCTCTGCAAGGCTGAATAGAAGGAATTTAATTTGCCTGCTTGGCTTTTATGCAATGCCAGGTAACCTTAGAATAAAGAGAGCTTTGAGAGAGAAAGCCAGACTTCGCAAACACATTGCTCCAATCCTATCCCTCCAATTGCACCAACATGTCCCAGACTGCTTCTCGCTATCACTCAGATTCATAAGGCTCTGTCTCCCATGGAGAGGAATAGGAGATAGGAAGGCTCCAACTGCTCTCCCTGTGAAAACTCCCGAGTGAAATTCCATCAGACAGAAGCCAGCTCGCTGCCGAGTCAGTTGAGCCTTTTCTCAGTCAGATTTGTATACATTATAGAAAGAGCCAAAGAAGGGAGTTACTGTATACCGTGTATATTTTTAGTTCCCCAAGATTCGTCACTGTTGGACTGAACTGTCAGGGGCAGGGAAAAAAAAATCACCTTCAGTCTCTTCTGTGTGTACTGGTGGCTTTTTGAGGTCTCCAAGGTTTGCTGGACTTGTCTGCTTGCTTTTCAGATATACTTGGGTGAATTCCGTAGCACCGAGAACGTGCTATCGGTTTCACGATCCAAATTCAACCGCTATTTCACTGATTTTTCAAATAATTTCCTGGAAAGAGCTAGTGTGCGCGTGTGTGTAAATACACACACGCGCACACAAGCTTCCCCTGATCCGATTTTAGCTTCAAGACTCATTCTGTTCACCAACAGCAGCACAATAAAAACATTTCAATTGGCAGAACCAGCAAGGGAACCTTGCAATCCTCTCACTTTCTCTACCGACTTCAGCTTGCGCTGAAGCAATTCCCTGTGGGAAAATAAACACAAAAACAAGCAAACAAGATATGTGGATGTGGAGATAGTATTGCCATCACTGGTTCACAATAAAGAAACTTAACATTTTTTTTAGTTGATCTCCTTCAGACTTTGAGAAGAGAAATCATTCTCCTACCATTTTATTCAGTGCCATAAGAATTTTAAGTGTCTCTACTTGCCCTCCGGTGTCCTTTCAATCATTCGATATTTCAATCACGTGACAAGAATGTATTGAGCACCTGTTATGTGTCAGGCAAGGGTGGGAGACTGGGGATAGGACGGTGATCAGGCAGGCATGGTTCCTGCCCGTCTAAATGTAACAGGGGCCATCCAAAGAGGAAGGGTGAGATCCCCCAAGTCAAGTTATAGACACCACAGGGAATAAATGCCATGTCTCTGGGGATGGGAGAGGAAGGAAGGGAACACTTATCATCCAAATAGAGTAATTTCTTCGGCAAGATGCTTATAGAACGAAGCACGAAGGTACTGCTCTCAAAGGCCGGGCGTGGACAAGGTGGTCTCTGCTTTCTCCTTCGGAGGTAAAGCATACGAAAGTGAGCCCCCATCTCTGTAGACCCCAAAGGCTTCCTGGATGTACAACCTCTTCAGTCGCACAGAGCCCCAAACCCAGAAAGGCCCCTGGGCTCGGTTTAGTGCTCTATTGTTGCTGTTTAAAAAAAAAAAAATTTTTTTTAAGATTTTATTTATTTGACAGAGATAGATAGTGAGAGAGGCAATACGAGCAGCGGGAGTGGGTGAGGGAGAAGCAGGCTTCCTGCTGAGCAGGGAGCCCTGCTGCGGGGCTCAGTCCCAGAACCCTGGGACCATGTCCTGTATGGAAGGCAGATGCCTAATGACTGAGCCACCCAGGCACCCCGTTGTTTTGAAATTCTTGCTGGTTTTTGCACAAGGGGCCCTACACTGCCATTCTGCACCAGGCCTTGCAAATTATGCAGTCAATTTTGTCTTTAGAATTGGTGGACAACTTGGGGGGAGGGGTACGGAGATGTGGGGATGTGGGGTAGGGCAACTGTGCTTGGGAGGGGCTAATTCTAAGCTCATATCCCCTCAGGTGGGTTCCATAGAGACCCAAGTTTGGGAGATTATGGCACTGGATATATAGTCACAGATATTCAAGGAATAATTTATTAAGCAATTACTTTTCTAATATTTATTCAACAAAAATTTACTGAGCAAAAGCTTTACAGATGAACCAAATAACACTTAAAGATTTAATTCACCAATCACATTTGAGCCCTCTGACAGCATTATTTTAAAAGAGCAGTGGAGAAAGCTTCATACAAGATTATTAACTTATTTCCAGCAGTTCTTATTTAGAAGTTAATATATTAAATATTGACTTTTGTATCAAAAGCCTGGTTTCATATACAGGATTTTTGTCTCACTACTTGTATGTTCTTGGGATCTTGGGATCTTGGGAGACTTAAGCATTTGGGGCCTCTTTTATTTTTTCTATCTATAAGACAACAATAATAATATTATGTTCTTGAGTTGCTAAAAGGATCAAATTGAATAGCATAAGTGAAGTGACTCTCAGAGTCTGTACCACATATTAGGCACTCAATAAATGATTGTGTTGGTCTGCTATAATTATAGGCCTTTACTTAGAGACAGAAATAGATTTCTACCATGTGAATCCACTGAGAAAAAAAGTGTATCATTACTATATTAGAATTTAAAAGATAGTGCTTTCTCAAATAAAAAAAGATGACGTAAAAGTTTACTATTGTACTTATTTTTCTCTACTTTTTATTTCTTCTCAACACAAGCCAGAATTCTTACCTTTGATGCTAGAATTCTTCCCTTTAAAGAGCACTTATACCTTATACACATAATTCTTAAATAAATTTTATTGAGAGTCCAGGAATTTTTGTTCCTATGGTATATGTAGGTGCACAGCCATGCACAATTAATCAGAATTTTCAAAGTACAATCGAATCAACCCGCCACCACCATTTCCTCAAAATTACTACTGTCTCTCTTTCTACAACTTGACCAGTCAAGAATCTGGGGTTTTATCTCAAACTCTCCAGTCCAGTGCTAATTACTTCTATGTCAGAAAACAAATAATCTTTGTTTGCTTTCACCACTGTCCTATTAGCCAACCCAGAAAACAGAGTTCGTACTTTTTTTTTAACGTAAAAAGTAAAATTCAAGTCAAATTAAATTGAATTTGGCATAATCCTACAGGGAAATGCTATCATTCTATTCTACTCCCTAACTACTTTCTTTCCGACTTTGAAAGGTTATTTGGCTACCATTTGGTTATCATTATTACATTTGGTTATCATAATTTTGTTGAGTAACACAAAATAAGACCTCAGTCGAATATCAGAGACAAGTCCAGGTTCATGCAGAGCACTCAGGGGAAAGGACATTTAGGCGTCTCCAGGGTCATAGCCATGGCTATTCTCTTTAGAGCTTCTATTCGACACCACTGAGAGCACCTGTGATCACAACCAGAGACCATGGCGACCGCTCAAGAAGTAAATTCCATAAATTGTGAAAGTCATTTAGTATGTGTTACAAAATACTTGTAAAGGATTTGTTGAAACATGTGTAGAATGTTAATTATTTGGCTAGCCACTTTATGCATATGACCCAAAAGGATTCCGTGAAGGAGCCCCATTTTACCGAAGATGAACCTGACGTTTAGAGAGTTTGAGACCTACAAGAATCATGACGGACGTCCAAGTACGTCAGACTCCAAATGGGGTGCTCTTATCCACAGGATTATTAGTCTGCCTTCCATTTGGCCGTTTGCCATCTGGTTCACTACCTCTGCTGACATTCCTTATCTAGAACTAAGAATCTTGGTAAGTGAGCTACCCTGCAGGGCTTACCCGGAGCAGAAGAGGACCTGGCCAGAAACCAGTTACCTAAATATCATATTCTCAAGCCTGGGGCTCAGAGTCGATGTGTTCTTACCATCCTAATCCCAGAGCCGCCCTCGGGCAGCAGCGCACCACTAAAATTACATGCATACACCACACAGGCATATGCAAGTTCTACCTCCCACTGATGTTTCCTTTGAAACAGGAATTTGCATTAGCCTAGACAATAAATACTTTCGGGACACAGAAACCATTTAAACATGTAACATGATCTAGCTATTTGAAGCAATGAGTAATTCTGGAGTAAAATTCAATAATCGTCATGGTACTCTCTTTTAAAATAAATCAATGTTTTTCATATTCTATAACTCTAAATAAGCCATTTAAAGCACAGGTTTGCCAAACACTATGATACCCAATTTTATTCCATACAAGTGTCCCCCATGTGGAGGATGCTCGGTTCCTGAGTTGCTGCCGGCCCAGTTAAAACCTTCGTTGCTATCCGAAGGACGTGAAAGTGTCCAAATCGCCTAATGAGGCCTTTTGCACCTTGCAGAGTGGAAGACATTTTAATAGACTGTATTGCATCTGCTGAAAGAGAATGCAGTTTGCAGAGATATTTACTTTTGAACAGTCAGTGAGAAAGCTATAGAAGGCACAAAACAAAACCATGAACTCACTTAGATCATGACTTTCTTGCTCATCTCTCGTTTCTCCGTCTTCCACCGCCTCCTCTCTGTAATTTTCTGCTCAAGCTGAAAGGTAGAAAATCCTTTAGCATCTGCTTCTTGGTAGCAAGTAAAAAGAGGTCAAGCCAGAAAGGCAGCATAACACGCACTGGTTTCTAGGCCACACACACCTGAAAATCTCCAAGAAAATGTTCAGAGCTCTATCCAAATTGCCACGAAAGGTGCCACGCCATGTCTTATGGTTATTTGAACTGAGCATCTTTGGATCAAAATCACTTCTTAACCTTTTCAGTAGCTTACTCTCACCTACCCCCCTCTCAAAAATACAGAAAATTGGTTTTCTGGATTCAACGTATAGGTCACTGCATTTAAGCCTCTGCTCAAATGTCACCACCTCAGAGTGGCCTTTGCAAAACACACATCTAAAATGTCACCTCACACCCTCTACCCCACTTTCTCCTGCTTTACTTTTCTTCACAGCAGTGACGCCTACCTGACAGTTTATAATATATTTTCTGATCATTTATTTGTTGGTTCTTTCTCCTTCTGGAATGGGAGTCGATCTGCTTCGTTGACCACTGTCCCCCCCCCAAAGCCTATAATAGTACCCCACACATGATAGGGACTCAATAAATTATTGAATTAATTAAATACCTGTGAAAACAAGCCGGGCCATATGGAGCTGGCAGAAGTATCCCTACGTGCTATTTTCTGATGTCATTCGTTCTCACATAATTCCGCCAGAAAGAAGCCTTTCCAGGGAGAGGATCCCCAGTCCAAGTTTCTTCCAGTTCCTTCCTTCTGTTCTCTGTGTAGTCAACCCAAAGGATATTGAGTTCCATTTGCAGAGAAACACTGAGATAGAAATGATAATGTCCCCTCAACTTAAAAGGGCTGAGCATGTTTTGAAAGTGTTTTATGAACTGGAAACCTTTCTATGAGGTATTTCACTACAGCCCCATAAAGCCGTACACCCCGCTGGAATCTCATTCTGTGAAATTTGGCAGTGTTTCCTTCCTCAAGTAATGAGTTCAATTCACGTTTTCATTTGAGTTCATACCCAGATACAAATCAGTGTCACCGCCACAGGCAACAATTTGCAGAATTCCCGGGCCCTGGGGGGGCTGAGGGGTGGAGGGGCCTGGAAGATGGAGCGCCAACTTCTCCTGTTCGCATGTAGGCTTCGTGGCATGGAGCGTCTCCTGCCGGCCCGGCTGCCAGGTCCTGTGGAGGCGGTTGGCTGAGGGGGCTTCCGGCTTCCATCTCAACGCAAGCTCCTCTTCTAAAGCCTCTCTGGATTTCCTGTGGTAATCCCTCTTTGTGTCCCTCTGTGAAAGAAACAATAATCGCTTTTTTTTTCCCCCTGAGAGGAAAGTTCAAGAGCACAAGTGGTTTTCGTTAGGGATTCAATAAACACTTTGGCAGGAATGAGAAAAGCAGTGTGGAAAAGACCTAGTGGTTCTTCCAGTTCTAGCCAAAGGTGGATATTCTTGTGTGAGGAAAATCAGGCAGTCAATACTGAGAGAAACTACCTCTGTCCTTCGCTAATACACCAGGCAATTTAAATCTATGACCTCCTCCATGGTTAGTTTAAAGAGTGCCATTATCAAGAAATGATTGTTACTGCAACAAAGTTGGTAACAATGACAGCCCGTGTTCTCGGTGTTCGGAAGTTCTTTTCTGCCTGTGGGGAATTTGCCCTGATTTGCATTGACTTTATGACTTCCTGCAGGCAAACACCTGGAGACTCTTTCCTGAAGGAAAGGCTGAGCATCGGGACAAAGCCATCATATTAAGTCTTCATTAACAGCCAGCTCTTCCCTTTCCCAAGCCAAGTTCTCAGACTTCAAAGAGGGTGAAAATAAAAGGGTAGTTAAAGGAAAGTTAAAAATATATATATATTTGTCTGCTCCATGTTCAAGAGAGCAAGCTAATTCACACACACATATACAGACACACACGGACATACACACACACGTTCGTGTTTCAATGGCTTTTTTGCTCAGATGTCAGTTTGTCACCCTGAGCTCCCCTGAATTTAGGATTGAAGCTAGGGACCCCAAATCTTGGTATCGATAGCCCATCCCATCACTTTTCCTGATGCCAGGAGAGGCAGACAACTGAGGACACCCTGAACTGATGGCTGACGGACTCCTGTGGGAGAACTACCTGTGGGACTCTTGCCATTGATCAACGGCTGCCATATTTTCTGAGTGGGCAACATTCAGATGCCTAGTGATGAATGACAGGACTTGCTTTATTAAAATAGTTGGTTTTTTTTACGCTTACAGACTCTAATTTGACCCCTCTCCTTAGTAAAGACGAATATGCTATAATTTGGTATAAAACTGCATATTTTCCAAATTGTCGCATAACAGGCTGAAATATATATGCATATGTTGCTTTTAATATGATAACTTTATACCATTGTGATTCACTAGGAATCATTATTATATATTATATCATATATATATATTATATATCATTAATATGCTTTAATTCAACGGTTATTTTACTGAACACCTACAAATTCCAGGCATTGTACCACAAGTTGGACACTGTGAGAAATCATAAATAATACAAAGTTCTTTGGCGGTGTACTAAAAATATGGGGCTAAGATGGGAAATAATCGGTCACTAAAATAAACTGGACGTAATATAGGAGAGAGTGTATGAAGAAGCTACTTCAGCCCCTAAGGCATTTGGTTTAAGGCAGAGTCTCTATATTACAGCTTCTATTTTGCTTATTAAAAAAATTCTTGGAATTTTGAGTGGTTGCATTTTATGCTGTCATATCTCAACCTAACATGCAGGAAGTGGCCTCGTTTTTTAAAAATTGTGTTTTACCAGGGGCTTTGATCTGGCGTGACATCAGTGTGCCTGTCACCAGAAACTCTTACTAGCCCAAGAAAGAAAACTATTGTCTCCATTATCAATGTCTTACCTGAGATGCCTGGGATTTTGCCTGGGGACACTGAAAGGTGTAAGTTCACGGCACGCTGAATGATGGGCTTGGGTCCCCGCAGAAATGGAAAAATAATCACCCTCTGAAGACCTGCTACAGAAACCACAGAATTTTCTTTCTGCAGCCAAAAGGAAGCAGGGTGATTTCAGAGAGAAGATGAGAGGCAAGGCTAGGATAGGACTTAGCAAGGGCTGGGGGGTGGGGAGCGGGGAGGGGGGAATGAACCGAGGAAAAGGGCTGATGCCAAGTTGTCAGTAGAAAGGGAGGGTGACGCTCTTACAGAGCTAGAAGAGGTCAATAAATCACCACCCTTATCTTGCAAACAGAGCCTGTGACTTCAAAAATTAGCTCATTTATTCTGCACAATTAAATTTATTGAAGTGTGACAGAAAAGTTTAGCAGGCAGCGAAGCATAAAGCCAGCAACAGCCGAAGCGAACATCTGAGTGAATGACACAATTAGTTGATTTTCATTTTATTTATCAATATAATTATTGAATTGTATTTATCCTTTTTCACAGATTTCTACAATTATTACAGCCTGGGCCTCTGGGGAAAGAATTAGTTCAAATTTTCGGTCTAAGTTAATGTGATTATAGAGCTGCTAATAAAAAGAAAGTTCTTTAAAGTGCTACACAATCTTGTATTCAATGTCACTCCCATCACGGGGCTTAGCAATCCAGTCCCTTTTCAAGTGAATGTGGTCAATTGAATTTAAATTTGTGAATGTGACAAATTCCCTGGGTGGGGACTGAGCGCTCACGGGCCAGCGCCTTCCCTCCCTCTCCTCGGGGACTTTAAAACAGCTCCAGGTTTGTCTGGTATCTTGGGCTGGAGAGGAGCACAATTTTGTTTGTTTGCTTTGAAAATGATGAAAAAGAAACCCTGGAAATATTTTCTGGCTTTAATGAAATTTTAGAAAAAGAAGGAAGACCAGAGGCGATACAAATGCTTCCTTTTTTGCCTTATTTTCACCCTCTACACTACCTGGCATCAAAAGATGGAACAAATCCAAGTTGGTAAGACAATATTCGTGTTCCAGAGGGGATAGGGAGGAGGCCAGTTACAGTTTCTGGGAGCCTGGTTTATCCCCCTGAAGCAGAAGCATATGAGTACACCAGCTGTCTGGGGCTGAACAGTCTTCTCAAAAGACTTCTGGGTGCCCAAGTACACACTTCTCAGGAGGTCTGCAAAATGACCCATTTCCCACAGGAAACTCAATTTCATTCAGCTCCTAAAGACCTCTCAGTGAAATGTGTGTTATCTCTGGCATCAGAGAGATGCTAGGTTTCTCTGTTAAGGTGGAGAAAGGTCATTCCAGCTCAACTTCTTTTTATTTTTTTGAGGGAGAGAGAGAAAGAGAGCACACACATTCACCCATGCGAGCAGAGGGAGCGGAAGGGAGAATCTTGAGCAAGGCTCATGCCCAGCGTGGAGCCCCACACGGGGCGCAATCCCACAACCCTGAGATCATGACCTGAGCGAAAGTCAGGAGTCAGACGCTTAAACCATTGAGCGGCCGAGGCACCCTGAGCTCAACTTTTAATAGACCCAACACGGGATGCAGTTCCAAAGAAATCCATTAAAGCAGTGATTTTTCAGGCTTAGAATTTCTAAGGACGTTGGAAGTTTCTTAAAGTGAAGATTCCCAGGTCTTACCTCCAGGAGAGGAAGGCGGTATGCAATTTTAAATGAATACTCAAGAGGTGCCTTTGACCATGGCCTTGGAACCAACTTGAAGAAGTACTGAAGGGGCTAAATAAATCATGTGCTTGAATAGTGGCAGCTTATCCAAAGATAAGCAGTCCTGCTATCCATAAAACTTGGAGACCGGCTGACTCACAGTGAAGACGAGAGCACTGGATTCTGACCCTAATGTGGGTATCTAACATAGCAGACTAAAGCCGGGCCGTCACCGTCACAGACCCAGGTGCTAGGTTTATTCAGTTATTAGTCACATTTGTTAGTGCTCACTGAGTGTCCATTATGTCCTAAACTAATTCTACATTCCTCGTTTCCTTAAACCGTCACCTTTAATGTGTCAGCAAGTCTTGTGTATTCCACCTCTAAAATAAGTCTCAAAACCATCGACTTCTTCCCATATCCACTAGGTAAAGTCCTTGATCCCTCCCGCCTGGGGCTGAAAGCAGAGTGGGGAGGAGGGAGCTAGAGGTTCAAATCTGTGAGATAGTCAAGGACCAGGCTCTGTAGGGCCTTGTATGCCTTCCACTTTGGATTTTATCCTACACGTGACAGTCACTAAATGGTTGAGATGTCATGTCCATCCAGATCTAAAGTATCCTTTTAAAAGACTCAATCTGGGGCACCTGGGGGGCTCAGTCGTTAAGTGTCTGCCTTCAGCACAGGTCATGATCCCAGGGTTCTGGGATTGAGGCCCGCATCGGGCTCCCTGCTTGGTGGGGAGCCTGCTTCTCCCTCTCCCACTCCCCTTGCTTGTGTTCCCTCTCTCACTGTCTCTCTCTCTCTGTCAAATAAATAAATGAAATCTTAAAAAAATAAGACTCAATCTGACAGCTACATGGAGCATAGGACATAAATGTATACAAAAATGAATCCAGTATAAAACTAAATTCTGAAGTCATAGGATAAGAATTCACAAAGATACATGAGCCCACTGTTAATTACAAAATAAACAGATATCCGATGGGGGTAAAGAGGAGTTCTCTTCTGTTATGGCTCACTCTTTTATAAATCATGGACTGCTTTTGATATGATTCCACTCAATCTTCATGCCCTTATAACACAATTTTTTTTTAAGATTTTATTCATTTATTTGACAGAGAGAGAGATCACAAGCAGGCAGAGAGGCGCAGAGAGAGAGAGAGAGGAGGAAGCAGGCTCCCCGCCGAGCAGAGAGCCCAACGCGGGGCTCGATCCCAGGACCCCGAGACCACGACCCGAGCCGAAGGCAGAGGCCCCAACCCACTAAGCCACCCAGGCGCCCCTATAACACAATTTTTTTAAAAAGACTTTATTTATTTATTTGAGAGAGAGAAAGCGTAAGTGGAGGGGAGGGACAAGCAGACTCCCCGCTGAGCAGGGAGCCCGACCCTGGGCTCTATGGAGCTGGAGGCAGCTGGAAGCAGATGCCTAACTGACTGAGCCACCTAGGCTCCACAACACAATTTTCTGATACATACTTTGAATCATATTTTTAATGGTCACAAAGATTTAGCTATCTTTTTTCCCCCTCCCTGTATATTTTGAGAGGGGCTAGCAATAAGCTGGATAGTCAGATATAATGGAGAAAATATAACTTGTGGGAGATACTGAGCTACATCCCCAGAGCATATGGTCTATCATACTAATGACAGCATAGACGTCTCATTCACAAAATTCTATCACACGCGATGCCCAGGTGGAAATTTTTATTAGTGTCAGGACCCTCACATTCGGTAGCCACCCATATTTTTTTTAAGTGGGGTAGCAGGGAAGGGAGGGAAAAGTATAAGATATTCATGGGTCATTAGAGAAAGGGCTGACTCACCTCTGGGATGATTGGGCCTAGCATAAGAGCACAAGGGTCAAAATCATGCACAAGTGAAATAAATGTGCTTATCCTAAAGTGAAATAGAGAAGGTCAAATATTTCATTTTGAAGTCAAAGAGCAGGAGACCTGCAGTTTACAAGTCCATCTTGTAATGATCCAGTTGGACCCATGACCCAAGGCTAGACCGTTGATCCTTAACATGGATTTGAACTGTGTGGGTTGACTTACACGTGGATTTTTTTCAATCAATACAGTACAGTACTGTAAATATATGTCCTCTTCTTTATGATTTTCTTAACAACATTTTCTTTTCACTAGCTCACTTTATTGTAGGAATACAGTACAAAATACGTAAAACAAACAAAATATGTGTTAACTGGCTTTTTATGTTATTAATAAGGTTCTGGTCAACAGTAGGCTCTTAGTTACATTTTTGGGGAGTCAGAAGTTATATGTGGATTTTTAACCTAACCCTTGTGCTGTTCAAGGGTCAACTGTCTATCAATTTACATGCATGCACAAATTTCCAACATAGCTTTCAAGCTACAGAGGAACAAGTTAAATGAACCCTAATGGCCCTGTTTTGAATGTAGCACTTCTCTGAATGTTTTGCCCCTGTGTCAGACACCTTAGACCTTGAAATTGTTCTTGGTTAACTTCCAATTCAAACTCTCTTAATAATACCCAACACCAAATATATGTGTTGAAATTTCCAAGAAACTGCCATTTTCTTTTGAGTTGGGCTTCCTGGAAATCTGTCATGGATTTTAATGCATGTGCTGTAAATGAACCAGCTTTTGCATTTCATTAGGATAATTTCTTAGGCCAGAGGCTGATAACTTTCCCCAAAGGATGGGCTATGACCATATATATTGAGACATAAATCTTTTTAGCCTTCTTGGATTCCCTCGACTTTCTCTCTCCCTTTCTTTTCCTCATCAGTTTATAAATACTCCTTCCTCCATGCTAGATCACCTTTTCAGTACTGGTTTTTAATAAAACACCACATTGTGGGGTACAGGATCATCTTCTGGGGAAGTGGTGGAGAGATCAGCGGACATAGCCCAGAAGATACAGACTTAGCTTCTCATGGGATGAAACTCGGCCAGCTGGAAATGGGAGAGAGGAGAGGGCTGGACAAATAAGATTCCTTACCCTTTTTGTATCCTGTGGGTTACTTTGGGGTGAAGTGTCTACATGTAAACCTTCTGTAGAATCCCCATGTATAGAATTAACAATCCTACTAAGGGACCTGCTATGGCTTGTTATAAAGTGGTGACATATTGCATTCCATCTTACCTTGCTTTCCTGATCTTTTGCTCTTATCTTCACTGCCCTGGACTTGTACCTCCAAGGAAAATTTTGCACCAAGTTCTTGTCTCAGGATCTGCCTTCTAGAGGACTCAGGCTAAGATACCGAGGTTTCTGTAGATGTGGAGGAAGGCAGCTCAACCAGCTTCACACAGCCATTAGGATTCTGAGTCCTGGGGAGCATCAGAATGATTCACGTTTTAATAACACAGTCCCCCTCACCACCCCTCTGCCCAGGCCAACCTAAGAATGTATCTATCATGTCAAAATGCGATAAAACACCACCAACAAAGATTAACCCAGTTTGTCTCTCTGACTAGAGAAACCCAAAGAAGGGGCTTGCTTCACTTCACCTACATGGTTATAATAGGTGCAGAACCAGAATCTATCTCACTCTTTCTCAGGCTACTTTTCCACTCCACTCCCCACTATGATGACAAGACTGGGACAAGAGATAAGTCACCATAAAGCTTTAGGGTAAAAAGAGGGTAAGGCCAGAATGGAGAAAACTGGTAGCAAAATGGAGAGTGACCCCCTCCAAAGCTACATTTCCTGACTTCAACATTGGTCTGGAGTTGGCTTGGACTTCCTAGTGGAGCCATTAGCAGCCACACCCTTGGGCTTCCTTGGACCTCTGACCCACATGTTGTAGACCTTGGATGGGGAGACAAAGACTGAATAACAGCAAACATTTCAGTTCTATCACAGTGTCTGGAGAACCAAGAGGAAGAAATATGGGTAACTTTCATGTGTCTGGATACGTTCTTTTGTGAGCTGTAGAACAAAAACTGGAACTTGGAAATGACAGTCTCCACTAGGAAGAAAATCTGGCATTACATCTATTCATTCACCCTGGAGATTAAGAAGAAATATTTTCGCCAAGTTCATCCTATCAGCAAGATTCCAGTAGGATACATAGCTATCTATATGAAGGTATTAAAAGAAGTGAGCATTCGTGAAAGTCCAAGAAATAGATTAAGTATTAGAAAACAAAATGGAATTACTATATGTAATGGGGTTGTATGACTCTTAAGCCATAGGTATCATTCTAAGCATATCATGGGTTTTGAATCATTTAATCACTGACATGATCCAATGGAGAAGGTATTATCATCCTAATTTTACAGATGAAGAAAATAAGTAGTTGAGCAGTTAAGTTAAAGAGATGGATCTGGAATTCAGCTCCAACCAAAGTGCAATTTCGTCCTCTTACACTGAAAGTATGATGGCATTATTTTACATATTAGATAAATTTTCAGCTCTGCATCAGATAGTATCATGAAGTAAATTCCTTAATTAAGGATCTGGAAAAAGAGGTTCCTTTTTCTTTGCAGACTATTACAAAGATAGTAGATTCACTCCCAATGTGAAACAAAACAAAACAAAACAAAACAAAACAAAGTTTGGGGATACATTCAATCTTTCTGAAGTCATTTTCGATCTCTTTTCCCTGGGCAACTATAACGCTAATCCATACATGACTGTTATCCTTGTCTGGCTAAAATTAGCTCTGTTTTAGTCTGGTCATGAGAAAGCTGTTAGACAGGATTTAGGCTAGGAAATTAGGATAGAGGTCGCTACCAATGAAAAAGCATAGACAAGAATTCCTCCTCCAAGAAGCTGTGCAACAGATGTCCTAAAATCACCAACGCCGAAGCACATCGGTCATGGGCAATCATGGCAGGAGAGCTCGGAAGCAATGTTCCATTATCAGTCGGTCCTTTCCAGGGGAGCAACATTCTCCAGCCTTACTCTTCTACTCTCTTAGAATCAATTGCAATTAACTATGACCTTCTCTGATACTGCAATGTTCTGGCTTTCTTATCAGTGGACTTAAAATCTACCAAGAGCTGTGAAGGTAAATTGAGTGTTTTATTCAAACTTTACTGAGAATAACGTAACAGCTAAAACTTCTTGAGCACTTAGATATGAACAGGATCACTATGTATATTTCCTTTTTCAGATTGCTTACTAATCTACGCATTGACATGATTTCTTTCTCATTTCCTCCTTCCTTCCTTCCTCTCTTCTTTCCTTTCTCTTAAAAATGTTGAAACCCAGCCCCACCACATTAATTTATTTGCCATCTTGGAACATCTAAAGGGGGCTGGATGGAATACTTTATTGACTCTGGTGGTAATTCTGTGGTCCCTGTTCCAGAAATAGCTGATAAGACAGTCAGATTCTTTTTCTCACAAAATTAAAAACAGAAGAAAAAAAAAAAAGAAGGCAGAAATTTAAAGTATTTTTTTTCCTGCAATCAAATGCATTAAGTGACTTAAAGAGCTTGACCAGATCTATTTTCCCAAATCATTTCAGACAGTATTTTCTAAGGCATCTTTTTGAAAAATATTAATTATTTGTGGATAATGTTAGATTCTATTTTGTCTTATCACAGTGAGTCCACTTGAAAGAAATGTCCATGAGTCTGAGCAATTACATCTGCCCTTTATACTCTGAGTCTTTGGTGTATACAATCTCTTATAACGTTTTTCAAGCTGCACCCATTAAAGAAAGGTTAAAGGACTTCAGAATCTTGGAAGCTTGGGTGTTACTACCCTCTCTCTCTCTGGCATTTTGGGATGAATACATGTGATGGAAGTCAGTTCTTCACCTTCCATGTGGATAACCAGCTCGGTTACTAAAATGTCTGTTGACAATTAGAATGTGTTCTCTTTATAGACACTTTAGGGACTTTAAACACTCACCCAGAGCCCCAGGAGGGAGTAAAACTCTAAGGAAGAGAACTGGTGAAGGGTTGAGAATGAGAACTAACAGATCCTGGTTACCACTCAGTCCAGTTTCAGACCAGGCTGAAGGGAAGGGGGAGAGGAGGGGAGGGAGGGAGGAAAGATGGAGGAAGGGGAGAAGGAAGGGTGGAAAGAAGGGAAGATGAGGAAAAAAGGGAGGGAGGGAGGATCAAAAGGAAAAAAAAAAACATTTTTGTTAGGTTTCTCGTAGCTGGATTTACATAAAGCAAAATGAAATGTTGAAATTAATTAGGCAAGTTAATTAGAAGATAAGACTTTGAAACAGATCCAGAGAATTCGGTGATATCCACTGAGCATCACACTTGTTTGATTCTGAATATAAATGTTTTGACCTAAAAACCAGTGGAAGGAGGCATGGGAGGACTTGGGGATCTGGCTTAGGGAGTACAAATGATTCCTGGGGAGGGGAGGTAAAGGAGAACTTATGGAGAAAAGAAGCAGGGGTGAGTCAGGAGGAACTGCAAGGAGAATAAAGAGTCCTCAAACTGAGAAAATCATTTCTTATAAGCTCCGCAATATTTTGTATTTTCTAAGTAGCTCTAGTGGTTATTTCTTGATTACTGTTGATAGAAGACTTCCTAGTTCATAAACTCACTAAGACTGTAATCCGGGTCTCATCTAGCATTTGAAATCTCTCTCCAAAAAAAATATAACTAGGCTATTTATTTAATGGATATCAGTATATTACTACGATCTAAGGATATGACTTGGTATCACAAACTGTTAAACTTAATACAAATTTCTCTGTGGCATTAAAAAGGAAAATACCTTATCAAGTCTATATATCTCATAATAATAATTTCAACATTACTTTTATGGGCACTGACACTAGAATTATTTTGCAAAAGAAAAGAAAAAGACTTTCTGATTTGTCATAAAAGTCACTGAAGGGGGCTGGCATTTTTGTTATCTTGGTCTTCCACTATATTCCCAGCTACCAAAATCTGATTCTCTAAATAAAATCACATTAGGTATGAACATCAGGAAAGCCCATATTTTCACACTTCCACATAAAACTCCAGAGACTGAAACTCCAACATCATCACTAGCTCAAAACCTTACACCTTTACATTCTCTTAGAGAATCTATAATTAACATTGTCAAACACAATATTCACCCCAAATCATCCAAATGCACATATTTAATTTATTTTTCCTGGAACAATACATGCTTTGCTTAGAAAGAAAGTTCCAGATTAAGCTATTTAACAGATTAGTGAAAATCTGGTTGTGCCAACATTCTGGTTTTGCATGTTCTGTATACCTATTACAGGAGACAGGGTTAAAAAAGAAAAAAAGCACCTAATTAATCTAAAAGACTACTTAATGAAAGGAAATTTGGAACTTGACAAATAGTTTCTATATTAGCAGTATATAATACATAACAGAATTAAAATTCTTACCAAGTCCTAGTCACCGCAAAAATCCGAATTTTTTTTCCCTTGCAATTGTTTAAGCAACTGCTTTTAACCCAAAAGTACAGGGCCTTAGTTTTGTTTTCATCTTTACTATAAATCTGTCCATCTCTTCATAACCATCCATAAATGCTACTGTCCTTAACTGTGTGACAGATATTTTGAAATGAAAATGATGTCTAATACTCATATATATACTTTTAACAAAAACAGTTTCACGTTTTTCTAGCTCTTATATCAATGATTTAAGTTGCTTCAAGTTAAAACGCTTTGTTTACAATATAGATAATACAACTGACTGAGTTACGAAGGGAATTGCTGAAGGTCACCAAGCCAATAAGTAGCGGATAAAGATTACAACCCTCTTTCCTAAGTCTGAGTCCAAACAGCATCCTTCCCTCTACACGGCAGCTGGCTGGCTCTTTTCGGGTATGGAAAATGTACAGGACGCCTGGGTGGCTCAATCAGTTAAGCAACTGACTTCAGCTCAGGTCATGATCCCAGAGTCCTGGGATCGAGTCCCACATTGGGCTCCCCCTACTCTGCGGGGAGCCTGCTTCTCCTTCTCCCTCTGCCTGCCACTCCCCCTGCTTGTGCTTTCTCTCTCTCTCTCTCTCTCTCTCTCCTCTCTCTCTCCCCCCTCTGTCAAATAAATAAAATCTTAAAAAAAAAAAGAAAATGTACATAGATACTGATTCTCACCTTCCAGAAGCTTATACACCAGCAACGGCACAGAACTATTTAAACGAGTCCAGTTCATCTGCCCTTTCTTTTTCAGTTGTCTCTTCTGTCCCTGCTTTCACTCGAAGGTAAGGAATAATATCAAAACTCAGGAAATGATTCAGAAGCCTTGGAGCAAATTGGCCTGTTAGCAGAGTTGGTTCGTATGAACCAACTTTATGGATTGGATTTATGCCTTAAACTTTTCAGCCAACAATGGATTAAAAATGGTTATGCCCTTTCCAAAACTTCCAACCTTAAAACAAGGAGCACTCTTTTGCTTTAAAGTCACCCTCAGGTGATTTTTTTTTCTAACAGATAAATATAAAGTTGAATTTGAGCTTTGGCATGATTCTTTACACTGTTTTTCCTGAAAGGTCATTTTTTCTCTTTTTTTCACATGTAACATAAACAAATGAAGAAACATATCAAAACTTAAATTAGCACATGACTACTAGACTAACAAACATTTTTGCTTAAATTTACTTAACACATTTCCAAGTTAAAACATTATTTTCTGGAGATTATAAAATGCTTCTTGCCTTAGAGAAGCCTAAAAATGAATCTGTACTTTTAACTCTTTCCAACAACGGAAAATCCTAAGAACACTTTAATTCCATTTACCCCACCTCCTACCTTAATACTATTATTCTTGTGCATTTTTTTTAAGATTTTTATTATTTATTTATTTGACAGAGAGAGAGATCACAAGCAGGCAGAGAGGCAGGCAGAGAGAGGGGGGGAAGCAGGCTCCCCGCTGAGCAGAGAGCCTGATGCGGGGCTCGATCCCAGGACCCTGAGATCACGACCTGAGTCATAGGCAGAGGCTTTAACCCACTGAGCCATCCAGGTGCCCCTATTCTTGTGTATTTTAATTTTATATATTTTTAAATCCTATAAGACATTTTGGGGTCTTACATAGTCAATATCAATTTAGAATTGGCTGCCTATTTGCCCTTCCTGTTTCTCTTAAGTCCTTCTTATTTATTTGTTTATACTGATCAGGATATATTTTATGTTTTTAATTTTTAAAAAATTTGATGTGATAAGATGCTTACCGCGAGAACTAGCCTTAACATTTTTGAGGGTATAATAAATACATTATTGTTCACTACAGATACAATGTCACAGAGCAGACATTTACAGCTTATTTATCTTACTTCACCGAAACTTTTGTCTATTGATTAATAACTCCCCATTCCCCTCTACCCCACATCTCTGGTAACTACTACTCCAGTCTTCAGTTTTATGAGTGGACTATTTTAGATTCCTCATATAAGTGAGGTCATGCAGGTCATGTGTTTCTGCATTATTCCTCTCAACAAAATAACCTCAAGGTCCATCCATGTTAACGCATATTGTAAGATTTCCTCCATTTCTTTTCTTTTCTCTTTTTTCTCTTCTTTCTTCCTTCCTTCTCTCTCTCCCTTCCTCCCCCCTCCCTCCCTCCCTTCCATCTTTCCTTCCTTCCTTCCTTCCTTCCTTCCTTCCTTCCTTCCTTCCTTCCTTCCTTCCTTTTTTTTGGCTGAATAGCATTCCATTGTATGTCTAAATCACATTGTCTATATGTATTCATCTGCTAATGGTCACCAGAGTTGTTCCCACACCTTGGTTATTATCAATAACGCTGCAATGCACATGGGAGTGCTAATCTATTTCTAAGATCCTAATTTCAATTCTTTTGGATACATACCAGATGTGGTATTGCTGGATGATATGATAGTTCTATTTCTAATTTTTTAAGAAGTCTTTACACTGCTTTCCATGGTGAGCCCTACATTTCTTTTCGCAGCCCTGAGCTTTTTCTAGGATCATTTCTTTCTTCCTAAAAAGTCTTTATCATTTCCATTAATTTCCACCTTTGGGTGAAAAATTTTTACCTGTCAAGGACACTCTGCCAGTGTTTTTATAATCACTTTTAGTTTGGAAAGATATTTCCACTGATTATGGAATTTTAGGTTGAAAGGTGTTTTCCCTCCTTAGTTTGATGTTCTATTTCCATTGTATCAGCTTCTGTTATTTATAGAGAAGACAAAAGTGAGGAGAGTGACTGTTACAATAAAAATACATCTTCCCCTTCTGTCTGCCCCTAAGATTTCCTGTATGACTTTGGTTTCAGTCATTTTTGCAATGATGCCTTAGGTGTGGTTTCCTTTCTATTACTGAAGTTTATACAGCTTTCCAATAATGGGGCTTGATGTCTTTTAGTGGCTTTGGAAAATTCTCACCCACTGTCTCTTGTAATATTGTATCTGCCACGCCTTTTTCTCCTCTCTCGAACTGCACTGTTTCTTCTTCGTCTTATACTTCAACCATATTCTCTTCTCACTTCAGTTTGGATATTTTTTGTCACATTTTCCCAGAACACTGTTTCTCTCTTCCTTCAATCTATCTACATTAAATTAAATATCTTCTTGTTTTTGAAGGTCTAGATTTATCCTTCTTTTCTTTTTTCTATTTCAAATATTTTCCAGTGGTCTGCTGAAAGCCTCAGTCGGAACTTAGAATATAGGAACTACAGGTATCTTAAAATCCTTATTTTCCATTCCATTACCTGGTACCCTCTAGGAATTTTTCTATTTTCTGTCGTTCCTCTTGATATTCAGCCTTCAATCGTGTCTTTTGTATCCCTGGTCCCTTTAGCGAACTCATGGTTTTTTTTAAAACCATGTGTTTTTATAAAACACACGTAATTTGTAACCTAGAATTATAACTTCCTTTACAAGGAATTTATGTTTGCTTTTTCGTCACACAGGAATATTTGTTTACAATGGTCTGCTTTCCTTGGTGGGATTGAGGTAGGTACGGACCATGGGAACTAGCCCCTAGTGGAAAAATGTAGTACACCTGAGGTGCTGTTGTCAACCGCTTTTCCTACAAAGCAGAACCAGGAGGCTGCCAGGATGGGCCCCGCAACAAAGCTGGACTTAAAACAGAGGAGCCGGTTCCAAAAAGCACCAATGGGCTGCCTGAGTGGTGAGCAATATCGACCAATCAAGATGAGGTCCTTTCAACCAATCAGGACACAGCCCTTCCAACCAATCAGGTTGATGGAACTGTCTCTATATAAGTAGGGCCTCCCTATGGCTTGCGGAGGTAAGTTAATTCCTTCGTGGTGGTGATGTTTTGGGTTCAACTCAAGCCGTACATGCAATAAAGCTTTACTTCTGCTTTTGATTTTTGGGTCCAGCCTCCTTTTGTAACAGGCTTGTGACTTTATTTTTGTTTTTCCAGACTTGTAAATCTGTCAAAAATTTAGTTAAGCTTTTTAGACTGTCAGCCACTCAATTTGGAATAGGTAGATGACTTTAAGAGAATAAGAACTCTAAATACAAGACTTCCTTCTTTGGCATTCATTCTTTTCCCTAGTTCTGGTTCTGTAATTCCTCACTCTCTCTTCCCCCCGCCCCCCCAAGGATTTTATTTATTTACTTGACAGAGAGAGAGATCATAAGTAGGCAGAAAGGCAGGCAGAAACAGGCTCCCTCCTAAGCAGAGAGCCTGATGCGGGGCTCGATTCCAGGACCCTGAGATCATGACCTGAGTCAAAGGCAGAGGCTTTAACCCACTGAGCCATCCAGGCGCCCAATTCCTCACTTCTTGTTAGCTTTCTAGTGCATCAGTAAGATGGAATTTTTTTTTTTTGTCTTAGCAGAAGAGCTGGTCCTAATTTCCTAATGCAACAATCCTGGAAGAAGAACCTTGCATCATTTTAAGAGAAAAACCAATATGATGATGTGTCTGTGGTACAGAGGGCTTCAGATTCACAGCTAAAAATGGAATTTAGAAATCATAATTTAATTTAACTCTTGTACAAGTGAACAAAATAAGAGAGTTGGTTAGTCAATCAAAGCAGTTGAAGTATCTGGTACTCGGTCTGGTAATTATATGAAAAAAAAAAGTTAACTAGAAGAAAAAATGACTGGATGCTCTATTCACTCCTTTCCCCAACATCAAGGAAATAGTTATAATGTTGTATTACTATACTGTATGCAATAAGATAAGATATAAGGGAACAAATAATGACGAAGAAGCAAAATCTTCTAGCTATTTACTTAAAACAGATAGAGAGCCAGCTACCTGTATTTTCTTAAAGATCTTTGGGAAAAGAAATTCACCTAGTATTTGGACATATTATTTGAGAAGAGTCAGGAAACATTGTCTTAAATTCAATATATACTCTATTGCTGTAGCTATTTCTAATTTTCTACTGTCTTTGGAAAAGATGAAAAATGGCTTTTCTCTTCCATGGAGTAATACCTCAAACACATGAAAACTATTTTAGGCCATCTCTCTGATACTTTTGCTTTAGAACAATTGATTTTAAAACTTTTAAATAAAAAGGAATGAAATACTGCTATCAGTATTTATAATACTGTCAGTATACATATAAATGTATATATGTTTATATATATTATATAGTTATATTTTATATATATATAAATGTGCATATATATACACACATATGTACAGATATATACCAACATAGAATAATCTCTAAAACATTATGTTAGGTAAAAAAAGGCTGGGCACAAAAGAGTACATTTATATGGATTCATTCATATGGAATTTCTAGAATAAAAAGAAATCTAAAGAGACAGCAGATAGCAGATTAGTGGGTTGCCTGGGGCTGAAATGGCAGAAGGGATTGATGGCAAACTAATGCAAAAAATCGTTTTAGGTAATGACATGTTCTAAAATGTATTTTGGGGGCACCTGTGTGGCTCAGTCAGTTGTGTCTGCCTTGGCTCAGGTCATGATCTCAGGGTCCTGGGATCGAGCCCCGCATGGGGCTCTCTGCTCAGTGAAGAGGCAGCTTCTCCCTCTCCCTCTGTCCCTGCTCCTGTTCTCTCTCTCTTGCTCTCTCTTGTGTGTGCTTTCTCTCTAATAAATGAATGAAATATTAATTTAAAAATAAAATGTATTTAGGTGATAGTTGCATAATGTCAATTTACTAAAAACCAATGACTTACACCCTTAACATGAATTTTATAGTATGTATATTCTGGCTCCATAAAGCTGTTGTGGCCACTCTGATGACATAAATGTTCCCCCACCTAAAATATAGGTCAGATGTCAAGACTAATGATGTCACATATACCCAGAAAGCATGGAAAGTTTTATTATTCACATAACATGGCTTTCTGGAGATAGTAGGGCAGGCTTCTCAAGTTGGTCTGAAAAGTGCTTAGAGAATACAGAAAAGAGATTGGAGTTTTTATTGTGGTTAGGTGGTGGGGGAGGGGGTGAAGGTGTCCTTTCATGGGCAGGGGTTTGTGCGGTTTGAAACTCCCACAGGTACCAAAGAAGGGAGCTTCTGAGATTTCTTATCGGCTTTCCCAGATGTGAGGCAGAAGGGAATGAAAGAGAGGTATGGCTCAAAGGTTGTCAGTAGTCAAACATCAAAAAACGTAGAATCAGACTTGTTATTAGGACTGTTAAAAATTCGTTTCCCCGAGCCGTTCTGTATCAGTTCTTCAAGTCAGCTTCCATACCCCCTGAGCATATCCTGGTAAACCCTACCTACAGCACTTTTCAATCCTTATTGTCCATTTATTGTCCCCCTCACTAGATGGCGAGCTGCCTGAGTGACCTTGAAAACCCCAAAACTATCATAATATTGGGAATATGGTACACACCATCATTTTGTGTTGCACACAGGTGACAGTGTGGAGTGAACAAAGCAGGGAGGGAAAAGATTAGGTTTGTAAGGAAAACCTTCCCCCTAAAGTCTGCTCTCCTTACTCATTCCTTCAAGCCCTATATTTTGTTGTATCTTGGATGATTTCATTTCTTATTGCAAAGAAAATAGAAAAGTGACAGGATAGCAAAAATGAAGCTCACGTTTTCTTTGTTGTCAGAGAGGCAACAAATTCATACTTCATATGAATACTAATATTTTCTCGTTTGGCTACTAAGTATGTAATTTCAATGCCGTATTTTAAAATACTTAATTCATACCCTTTTACTTAAGCTTCTCTCATGCTCAGAAAAAAAATGAATGTGATGACTCTGAGGATACACAGAACCTGTTTCCTCCTATCTCTTACTTCCTAATAAATTCCAAGTTCTGCTACCCCATCCTCACCCATTACCTGGTTGACTAGAAGTTCCTTTTTGGCAAAGAAAGTTCCAAGTCACTCTCTTATTCTAAAGAAATTAGGGATAACTCATTCTTAAAAGTGGTTCGCTTTGGATAATAGCACAGTTACAATCCACATTATCCAAGACAGATTTCAGCAACTTTTTAGATAAGACTACTCTGAGTAGACCCTCTAATTTTAGGTTAATCACGTATAACTATATATAGTTGTACAATAGCATCATAAACGTATCTAGCTTTCCTAGGTCTGTGTGTATACATGTGTAACATAAACATATATCATTTGTAACAGAATTGTTGAGAAAGCACTGGTTTACCAGTCAAAATGCATAAATTCTAGTCTTGGGTAAATCATGCCCAACTTGGTAAATCATATAATCTCTTTGAGTCTCAAATTCTCTGTAAAATGGAAGTAAAAATCTGTGCCCTACTGAAAACCAGATGATTGCTTGTGGTCGGAAGTTCTTGGAAAATTTTGCAATTTTACACATTTTTAGGATATTTTAAAACCTACTGCCAGCTCCTGAAGAGATGACCCAGATATATAATCACGAGAACCATATACAAATGCTAACCATATATAAAGCCAAGACCTTCTCTGTACAGACCGTAAGTGGTATGCAGTTTCAGATGAAGGACGGCATACTTCAACCATGTGATCAGAGAAAGTCTTAGAGTTGAGTGGCAGACGCTGCTAACTCACTGACTCAACACCCAGTCCAAACCCATTCTTAAGATCTCTTATTGACGTTGAAAAAAATTTTTTTTTTGACGTTGAAAATTTTAAGTACAAATTCTTCATACCTCTGTGCCCTAAATATGGCAGGCAATACATTTCTCAGTCAATGAACTATAAGAGAATGTCTCTAGAGACTCCGGGGAAGACTTTTGCTGACTAAATAAGAGGACAGATATGACAACGGATAAGACACTCCTTCCTGGATATGTGGTCATACTGTGAAGATGCCATGAAAATCCAGCATGCGGAACACGATGCTATGGACTGCCTACCTCTAGACCTTTCGCACTGTGTGAAAATTAATGTCTCCATTTTGCCACTCTTAGTTGGATTTCTTTTATTGAAGGCAAAAACACTTTTACGGATACTAGACAAGACATAAGAAGTGGGTGAATTCTGCAGTCGAGTACTGGCTCAAAGGAAAACACCCACTGCCCTGGCCACACCTAAAACAAACTGGGTTTAAAGATGAGGGAGACAAATGTGGAATAACAAATTGTGTTTCCCTGAATTTGCTGCCTCTGACCAGGGCTTTAATCCAGGGCTGCTGATAGGATTCTCACCTGTGTTTGGCATTTCGTATTGATCTTGGCCTCTATTGTTAAGCAAGAGTTTCTTCAGCGAGATGATAAGTAGGTGGATAACAATTATATGGAGATAAATATTTTGTTCAACAGGAAAGTATTTTTTAATAACTAGCGCTACTCAACCTGACCCATGTGACGCTTTTCTAACAAACCAATCCATCAGAGGAGCCATGGAATGGGCTTTCCATCTGTGGACCCAAGCGGAAGGCAGGGTGTCTTTAACTCTGAGAGTCTAGGAATATCTGATTATAAGCATTTATTGATTCTTATTAGATGCTACCATTATGCAATAAGTGTAAGATGCAGTCTCTTCCCATAGGAAGTTTATCACATAAGAAGCAATCTACTGAGGAAGGAAGGAAGGACATTAACATGATAGGGAAATTGCCTTCATTATCTTATTCAAAACTCAGTGAAAATTTTAGCTTGTTTTGCATGTGCATGGATGAATATTAGGGAATGCAAGTTACTTTCGTAGAGTTGGCTTGTCTGCTCCTCGGGGACACCAAGTACCCCTTTAGAACTCTGCCCCAGAGCACATGGGCTTGTAGGTGTCTCTCGCTATCTGGTTCGGAAAATATATTATGCAGAACAAAAGTGACTGAAATCAAGATTATTGCAGACAAAGTAATTGGTCTTTCCTCTTAAATGTTAAAAGAACCAATAGCACTGGGAGCAATTTTGCCTCCATCCCTTCCCCACGTCTCAACAGTCCTGCCGCTCAGACGACCATAGTGATGACAATTCTTGATTAGTCTTTTACAATTTCCTAGGAGCTACTTTATGTTAGGCACCTTACGGGCACTATCCACTTTAATCCTTGCATTGATCATCATCCCCATTTTACAGCTGAAGAAACTGAGGCAGATTTTTTTATGTGACCTGACCCACTCTTAAGCCAATAAGGAACAGAGTAAGATTCAAACCTAGGTTTTGTTCCTGGCTCTGAAGTTTACACGTTGCTAATCTATTTTGTCTTTACCTGCTTTATATTGCTTAACGATAAATGGTGGATTCTCAGCCCTTTCTCTCATTTATCAGGACTGCGAGCACATGACAGCCGATCAGTAGTGCCTTTAGGGTGTCACTCTCTGTGGTTAAGACCAGCGTGAGGACAAGTATGATCAAGTGCCTTGTATGACAACACGTCAGATCAGATGCACAGGGACGGTGTCCAAAACACGTACTTTCAAAGTCATACTTCATGTACTCCAGCCCTTTCATTCTCCAGAAGAAAAACAGCCAGGTTAGTGGACAGAGGACATTTTCTAGGAGCAAAGTCGAGGGAAGAACTCCATCTCCCTTCCCCCAAACCCCTTCTCCTGCCCAATCTGTGACAACAGTCTGTGTGAGTTAACTTCAAAAGAAAGTGATGCATTCAGGTGCTTCAGGTGACACGGTTTGGAGACGACATCCATTCTATAACACGGAGAGAGCTTGGTTTGTCTGAAACTCGCGCCATATTGGTTATTCTAGAGTCTGATGGCTTAAACGTACACAGGAGCATTTCTGAATGTATAAGCATTTGAAATTCAAAGAGATCCCTTGGATTAATCTTTGTCCACAGCTGAAAAGTACCCAGACCAAGACTAGCGTATCGACACAGGCATACATAAGAAGGAGAGCACATGCTTTCCCTTCATAAATCTTTTCCATGTTTTATGGCTTTTGCTGCATAAAAATTCCCTCCCAAGACTAACTAAGATACTTCTTAGCAGAATGTACTCGTGTCTTTCTGTGGTATATTCTCTGAAGTCAGACAGCAGGTGGAGATTTTAGAAACAGTTTCATAGGAGATGACGGGGAGGGGCTGAGATGTGTGTGTGTGTGTGTGTGTGTGTGTGTGTGTGTGTGTACCTGCTGTAGAGGAAAAGACACTTGGCCGGGCTAGCTGCAAGTCAGAAAGGAAAGTTTAAGCCTCTGCTATACATTTCTCTGCTCCTGCTTCCTTCTATGAGAACCAGTGTTGGACTTGATCTCTCTTCCCAGCTCCAACATCCTATAATGCTATAAAAAGAGGCACAGTTTGAGTTGTGGCCGGTTGTCACTGCCCATTTTACCTCCCTCTCCAGCAGGATTAGAAGACTAGTGTCTTTTAAATTCAATACTTCCATTATAGTATTGTTTGTTCCAGTTGAAATAAATCAGTAACAGGGTTTATAAAGGCCTGGACAATCGGGTGGTTTAATAATGATGAACCAGAAGAAAGATGGTACAACCTGTAGCACTCTTTTTTTCTTCATATTTTAAGAGAGTAGAGTATATATGCCTTTGATCTTCACCAGTTAAGAAAGGGACACATCCCAGGGGCTAAGTGGACGACACAGCAGGTTGAACGTGGTGCCATGTTTAGCGTGTACTCCAGGAGACATCATGTCCTCTCCACTGCAACCTCATCTTCCTTCACTGAATGCCCCAAACTCAGCTATTTTACGCTCATCTCTCTTCATGTTGGAAACCAGGCAGTCTTTGTACGAATAAGCATGTTATCTTACGCATGGAAATCCACAAAGCCAAAGCCAGAGTGTGTACTTCTCTAGTTTTGTACAAAAGAACACCAGATTTCGAGTTCTAGTCCATTCTACACCTTGTTTTTCCCTACTTGGAACTAAGGAGTAGCAGGTACAAGATTTGAGACTAAAGCCAAGGGACTTTTGGAGTATGCTAAGGCTAATAACAAAATAAAACGAAAACTACATTAGCAATTTACATGTATATAATATATAGGTAATATGGATTTGAAAACTATATATCTATTTCAAGAAAAGGCCTCTTTGTTATTATAATTTCAGGACAGCAGTAAAGACTACAGAGCTCAGGATTTCAAGCACTTCCCTGCTGGGCTAGTGACTTAATTTATTTCTTTAATTTGTTATAACCTCACAAAAAATGATATTCTTTGGAGACCTCAGTAGCCTGAATTCTGCATGTATTATTTGCTGTAAAAGATTAATGAGGGAGCAGAGGCAATTTCTAATGGAATCCCTTGGTTTTCATCTCTGCCTTCCCCACCCCCACCTTCAAACTCACTTGCCAATTCAGCATTATGAATCTACTAACTGTGCTTGGCAGGTTTGATGGGAAGAGGGAGAAAAGGTAAAAACCCTAGGCTAAAAATTAAAAAACCCTTTCTTTCCTACCCTCACTCTGTATCTGTTAAGTGCAATGCAATAATTTGCTGTCTCATCTTCCATAAGAAAATGTATGTTCGGGTAGCTTGAAATCTTCAGTGTTTTGTGACTTGTAATCTATGGATATTTCCAGGGTCTGGTCCATACCCTATCTTTCCACAGAATACCCAAACCACCAGATCATGAGAAGGCATCACCAATTGCCTTTCTCGATGATGTTAACTTGTGTATATTTTAGCATCATTGGTATTAGGAGTACTTTTTAATCACGCTACCAGGAAGAAAAGTAGAAGGTGGTTCAAAGCATGGCCATAAGAGTTGTGTGTTCTGGTTGATCTTTTGGAGGTGGAACGAAAAATCAGTCCCCTCCTGATAATGAACTACAGTACTCTGTATGTCTTTTCCAGCAAATACTCCCACAGCTAAGCGCTAGGGAATGGCACGGCTTCCCCACCCAGGAAGAGCACTGCTAACTCTGTGGACTCAGTGACGCCCAGGTGATAAAAGCCGAGAGAATCTTGACAAAAGCAGTATTTCTTCCAATAGCTGTGGAAGGGCTGCTGCAGAAGAAAATTTAAGAATTCAAAACTTCCTTTCAGCCTCAAATTAAATGGTGACTAGGCCATCACAGTAGAAATGTAAATCGAACCCACAAAATGACTCTTGGGTGGAAAAATATTTACTACACGAGATATTCAGCGAGAAAAGAAAACTATAAAACTGAATGGTAGGAACTCAAATTTGGAAAAGGACAGAAACAAAGATAAAACAAAACAAGTGTGTACATTTGCCCATGTGAGTGTTTGTAAAGAGACTAGAAGTAATTAGACCAAAAGATTAACGATGAGTGGTAAGATAATCCATGGTTACAGTTTCATAGTGATATTTAAAAAAAAATTCTGTGTATTTACTAGGAAATACAGAGTACATATTGTAAACATGTTTGAAGGAAAAGAAGCTTTTAAGGACATGAGTTATAGCCTCAGTGAGTTTCACATATGAACTTTGCACCTTCTACATTTGTGCCATCTTTCAAAGAATGTCTTCCCTTCTCCACCCAAATTTGTATCTAGTTTTTTGGAGGGTGGAAGATGAGGAGAGGCACAAATAATCTGACGGATCTATCGGTTACCACACAGGTGTAGCAAAGTTAAGATTAATGAAAACTTTTGAATACTTATCATGGACAAGATATCAGAGCTAGAAAGAAAAGCTCCTGGAATCATAAAAGACTGGATATGCCATTATGCCAAACCAGGTTAGAAAGGAATGTGGGCCAGTAGAAACAAAATTTGGAAGAGACCGTAATCTGGGAGAAAGCAAGCAGGGCCAGGGAAGTGTCCACATTTCTCACATTTGGGGCAAAGTCTCTAAGGAGCAACTTTCTGTTTCTCTTGGAACCATAATTCATCATGTATATTTTTAACCAGGGGTAAGCCCAAAACATGTCCTCTATGAGCAGTAATAACTATCACTAATATTTTTATTGATTATACATCCTGTGCCAGATATATTCAGGAAACATGTCATATAATATTGTACACCTATTATCATATTTAGCTATCCCCAAATAGCCCGCTTTTGTAATAGTGAAATTGTGGCTCAGACATGAGTCTACTTATCCAATGCCACACAGCTCAATGTGTGTAATCTACACTTGACTCCAAGTCTGCCACATTTCAAGGCCTGTGCTTTTTCCAGCATTCTACACCATCCTACATAGTGCAATGGGAATGCGACATATTACTCAAAAAGCTTGCTGGGCGAAGGTAGAGGTAGAATTTCTGTGAGGGAGAGAACTTATCTTTGGTTAGGAAGCCTCTTTAATGGCTGTGTTTGGTTAGGAAGGTTTAAGTAGGCAAGATAAGGCAAGGGTAATTCAATGACTTAAGGACTAAAAAAGTCCATCTCTTGGTTACATGATCATCTGGGGTGTATCAGTTCAGAGCATGGCTCTCCTCCACCTGATTATTCATGAACCCAGGCGGAGGCCATGTCCTCATCCTCAAGAGGTGCCTTTCAGTGTCATTCTTGAGGTGGCCATTCCAGCCCCAGCAAGGAAGAAAGACAGGAGAAGATGCATAGGACAAATGATTGGCCAAGCCTGGAAAAGGCATATGTCAATTGCATTCACATTCCCTTGGGGAGGCTCACTGTCCATATCTCCAGAGAGGGAACCTGAGTTGAAGAGACATAATTCAGAGCAGAGATTCCAAAGGCAGTAGAAAGAAGGAATTGGAGTGAGGAAAAAAAACAAGAGGAAGAATAAAAGAAATTGGAGCAAAAGACACAGGGAAGGTCCTAACTGTAATAAGTCTTGGAGATATTAGGGTCTGATGAGGTGCCCAGAGTATAAGATTTGGGGCATCTAGCCATTTCATTGGAATATTCACTGAGCGTAGTCCCAGAAAACTTGAGAATTTGAGGATATTCTGGATACAAGAGACATCACTATGGTAGCAAAGAAAGATCACTGGATTTAGAAGTAGAAATTCAGGATCTTTAGCCAGACCTTGCTACGAACTAGTTCTTTGATGTAAGACAAATCTCTTCATCAACCCAAGCTCAACTTTCTATGTCGCTGAATTGGGAAATAATACTTGCCACACCAAGTGATTGGCCAGTGAAATAAGATAATGTACGTAAAAAGTATTGGAACCTATAAAATGCTAGGCAAATGTAAGATGAAACTGTGTTATTGACCTAGGACGTGCACAAAGTATGACCACTTCACACTGTCTGGGATATGTGGTCACTTCATTCAATGATAGGACACAAGAGCAAGAACTGAAAACACCATGAGGGTTAAAGTAGCGTGACAAGAGAGTTATCCAGGGTTAGGAGAAGATGGGGTGCAGAAAATCAGATCTCAGAATTAGGCATATGTTTCAAAGGAATTTTGCCAAAAATCATATCCGTCTCTTCAATAATGTTTGGTATTTTTAGCCAACGAAAAGACCAAGATATTTAGAAATGGAATGCGCAGGAGAAGTTAGGCATATTTCAAATTCAGCCAGCTACTCATTTTGCGTGTGTGCAAATGTGTGTGTGCAGGTAAGTGTGTGCCTGTGTGTATCTGAACTGTGCTTAGAGCTGTGCTTGTTGCTTTTCCTTTAGAGATGGATTTTACTTGCCTTATGTTCTGTGGAGTTAATTAAATACTGGAGAAATATGTTTACTGTTTCAGGTTCCACATACTTGTGAGGATTTTGTCATTGACTTTGGTCCAAACAGGACACCTCTAGAAACATAGCAACACTTAGCTGCTCTTGGGAAAAGCTAATGAGTCATTAACATGTCAATATTGCTATTTCTGCCTTAATATCTCAAATCCCTGCCTTGGTAGTCTCATATATTCATATATACGTGTGTGTGTGTGTGTGTGTGTGTGTGTGTGTGTGTGTGTGTGTGTTCTTTAGCATGAGGGAATTAATTCCTAGATAATTTTAAAATATATCTCCTTATGAAGGGTACACTGAACCTTCCTGCACATTTCTTTGCAAATTCCTATGTATCTGTAATTGCTTCAGAAATAAGTATCTTTCCTTAAATATTTCTAATACATAGAAGACTATGAGAACATTTGTTTGAAGCATTGGTTAAAGCATTTCTATGGTTTACCAAATGGAGTACTAGAAATACTACCCAGTAGATTGGGGATAAAAGAGGATTTTCCATTTAGATACTCCCCAAATTATGATGTAAAAAGGATTTCTTAAAAATGAGGCTTCTTAGTAGAAGGCATCCTTTGATTCAGAAGAAGCCACATTGGGAAAAAAAAATGCAGACATTAGAGCTGGTCCTTATATTTAACAAAAATCCCTTAAGAGAAAAAGGGATAATCTGTAGGGTCATAAAAAAAGTCTATTGGAAGGGACTTTTCAAAGTATCACGAGCCAACCAAAGCACTACTGTTTGGCATGTATTTTAACACTTCAAAACATATTTATTGAACCTTTGTGTGTATGTGTGTGTGTGTGTGAGCTACTGTGGCAGGCTTACAGAGCAAGTCAAAGAAGAAGGTGTCAGACACACCGAGTCATTGAAGTCACCACCCCAATCCCTTCATCGTTCCCTGCATCTGAACATCGCCCAAGTGTGGTACGTTCTATGCCTCTCCTCTCTCCTCCCCATTCCCACCACGACTTTTTGAAGTCATAGGGACCAGCTCTTCCCAGAATTACTTCAGACTCAACTCTCTCTTCTTTTCTAACTTCACCATTGGGAAGATTTTTTTTTTTTTCAATTATACCATCATGTTGCTCTTAAATCCTTTATTAGCTCAAAATTACTTATGCTTGAGATATTCAATTCATATTTTATGCAAGTGGGATACTCTTTAGAAACCAAGTAATACCTCAAAATTTTGGGGCACCTGGGGGGCTCAGTTGGTAGAGAACATAACTCTTGATCTCAGGGTCCTGAGTTCGAGCCCCACGCTGCGGGTAGAGTTTACTTAAAGAAATAATGATTGATAAATAAATAAATAAATAAATAAATAAATAAATAAATAAATAAATAAATACCTCAAAGTATTAAGTAGTTGGAACTAACGGTATTGTATTACAATAACTTATTTTATGACTTCCAACCCATTGATTTTAACAGCAGTCAATGAGAACATTAGGATCATGACCAAAATTCGAAATTGGGTTTTTGTATAAAATACCCGTCTTACATCAACCTCCATGTCCAGTTTTATTTCTGTGTTTGGTTTAGAAATTTAGAGAAATTTAAAATAAAATAAATCCCAACTAACACCAATAAATACTTGAAATTAGGAACATGTTCTTACCAGCTACTTCCGCAATCTCAGATCTTTCTGTAGTTACATAGAAATGACAGGAGAAGCTTTATTTTGAAGTCTGTGCAAATGGTTGTGAACTTGACAGCATGAGTTAATTGTATTACCATGCCCACCATATAGTTCCTTACATATTTGGAAGGATTTCCTCCCTTTATTAGTTATTAAAATAGTTTAAAATCTAACAATATAAAATTCAGGGGCGCCTGGGTGGCTCAGTTGGTTAAGTGTCTGCCTTCAGCTCAAGTCATGATCCCGGGGTCCTGGGATTGAGCCCCGCATCGGCCTCCCTGGTCAGCAGGGAGTCTGCGTCTCCCTCTTCTTTTCCCTCTGCCCCTCCATCTATTCATGCTCTCTCTCTCTCTCAAATAAATAAATAAAATCTTAAAAAAAACAACAACATAAAATTCGAATCAACCCTATGAAGGAGAAGCAAATCCAGAGTTCTCATCATGGCCTGTGAAACCCTCCTTGTCCTTTGTTTTTCCTCCAATTTTATATCTGTACACCCTTCTCCACAGACTTGAGCCTGGCCAACTCTTTCTGGGTCTTGGAAAGTACCCCAATGTTAAGCAACTCTCTCTCCTAGCAAATTTTATGTTCCAATCCTATGATCTAGAACCTTCAAGATTCAGTTCCTCAATCCTCTCCTAGCTGTTGCCTGTATATGTGGAATAGGTCCTTGTGATTCTTTCAAAGCAGAGTTCTTTCCTTCCTTACCAAGCCCTGCACCTCCCAGCATGTTATATAACCACTTAGCCACAAAAAGAGAGTGGCCAAGAAAAGAGAGGAGGCGTAGGTACTAACCTTGACTAAAAGCTGTCCTGTGAGGCATCCAGAAGCATCCTCATTGTCTTCAGCAAGGAAGGCAGTGTTTGGTCTTTAATAGGGATCAGTGAGCCACTTCTGCAGGCCCCAAGATTTCAAAGCATCTGGGATTTTAATATATTTGAGGGTATTGATTTAGATACTTTAGGGTTTATGCTTCCCCAACAACGGCCCTGACCTTGGGAAAACAGATTTTCCAGAGTTGAGAATTTAACCATTTCTGGAGCTTTGTTATCCTTATAATTAAGTCTTGGGACTGATCTTTGGCCTGTTCTGCCCTCTGGCTACAGGAGATAAGAGTCTTTTTATGTGCTGCTGGAGAGAGATCCTCTGACTTGCACACTTTGCCTTTAATTGGTGATTAATCATTCTCAACCTTTCATTGTCTTTCTCCAGTGCAAAACTGTGTCAGCAACAGCTGTATCATTCCTTTGTCTTTATAACACTACTGCTCCATCCTCTCAAATGCCTGAGAGAGTGCACCCGCCATTGCCTCCCTTCCATCAGTATTGCATCTCCTTTGACCATCAGAGAAGTGCGAACAGTGGTATAGCGGCCACCTGCCAGGGGCTCTGAGCGCTCTCCCTACCCCTGGCAGTGGGGTACTTCGTTACCGGCCCCCACAAAACCCAGCTGCACAATCCCATTTCACGATCTGCTTCTTCAGAACACTTCTCCTACCAACTGGTTTGTGTCAGATTCCCTGAAAAATGACTAAGAGATGGAGATTTTCACTGCAGAAAGATAACCAAGGACATTGGGTGGCCACGGGGGTGTGTCACTCAGATCTACCTTCAAAACAACCCGCTACAAGGAAAAAATTGACTGAGAGACTCTAGATGCCATGCCTTTGGTTTTGGGGTTTTTTTCCCCAGCATTCACACTGTGCCCATGGTCTCCTCAGGCTTCTCAATGGCAAAGGTTCTAGAGACAGGATGTTTCTGCCCAACTCAGGACTCTTCTGATGGACAATCATGGTTCTGGGACCCCTTATCAGCCAGGCTGAGACTTTTTCTAGGAAAAAGACCTTTCTAGACCTTTTCAAGGAACCCTACCGGCTGTCCTCTCGCCCTTCATAGGTGTCAGACCCGAGGTACAGTCTGAAAGCTGTCCTGCTTACTCCAGCATCCTCTGCCCTGCCTTTCATAAGCATTTGTATACAAATATCTTCATGTTGAATTCTGGTTTGGCGTCTGCCTCTTGGAGGACCCTACGTGCCACTGGAGTGTTCTCAGGAACAACTCCTATCAGGGATTCGAGAAAGGATGAGGGCAGGAAGAGAAATTAGACAGGATCGTCTGATTTCATGGGGCGTTCTGGACCTAAAATGGGCTTTTTAAGAGTTGTTACTAATCGAGGCCATAGGACCAACTATTTATACCTGCATCCATGAGTCACTGGATGAAGGCTGTCATAAGGAAGGGACACAAACTTGGGTGAGCCAGTGCGCACTGGGTGAGAGAAAGTCCCAGAGAAAGCCTCAGCTGTGAGCCACTAGCGGCAGACAGTCCTGGAAACTGGGGTATTAAGTGCCTTGGTCACCAAGGGGACAATCTGGGTGGCATACAGCTGCTACTGCAAAGAGGAAACTGAAGACAATTCTTACAGCTAAAGGACAATGGTAATAATTTCTGTGCTCTTTATGAAGGGAGGATACCACATTTTGTAAAATTCTGTGGGTGAGCAGAGCACCTCTCTGGGACTAGCGTAGGGGGTCGGGGGAACAGAATCTCATTAGCAGACTAAGCAAGAGCTATACCACGTGTGGATGGAGTGTACTTTGTATGGGTGAGATTTTTTTCCCTAACATTCAGGTCTCCTCCTTCACATCAGGAAGATATTTCTTCCTCTTCTCCTTAGAAGATATCACCAACTCTTCAACCATGCTAAAGTCAGCCACAAGGCCAGGCCAAAGGGAGGCTTCTCTCTTTTTTTTTTTTTTTGAGAGCTGGCTTGGGGGAAGGGTCAAAGGGAGAGGGAGAGAGAGAATCCCAATAGATTCCACGCCCAGTGCAGAGCCCAACGTGGGCCTTGAGCTCCCGACCTTGAAATCATGACCTGAGTTGAAATCAAGAGTCATCCGCTTAACCAACTGTGCCATCCAGGCATCCCATTCACTCTTTTTTGTTCCTACAAAGTGCTTTTTTCACAACAAATAGAAGTAACAGTAACTACAAGTACAACTATCTACTAAGAAACAGGTATGATGTTGCCACTCCATAGTGCTTGCCACTTGATGTCATTTAATCCCCAGAAAAACCCACAAAGTAGAGATTATTATCCTCATTTAAGTTGAGCCAACTACTGGTTGGAAGGTGGATAGTTTCCCCCAATGTTATCCAGCCAAGAATCAACAAACCTGGGATTAAACCCAGTTCCCCTTGCTCCAAGAGCAATTGTCTTTACACTCCCCAGTGCTATCAAATCCACCTGGGAATGGGCGTTCCGACGGCAAATGCTTTTATTCTCCATCACACCTTTCATTTTAAAGGAAAGGCCAAAGTCAAAGCCTCAGAGCCCCTAGACTATAGTGATCAACACCATTAACAACGATGATCAGGAGACAACCGCACAAGGGTTTGGGGGCAGCAGATTTCCTCTGAAGACTGGGAAGTTAGTCTGTGAAATGTATGTGCTCTTTTGCACACTCAACTGCTTTTGTCCCATGGTACCTCTATTCTCCCACCTGATTATTCTCCCTCCGTTTGGCAGTCCTCAACATAGGGGCTGCCGCGGACATATGTACACACACACACACACACACACACACAGCTTCTCCTGCTCTCCAATTACCAGGATGCAGCAGGCTTCAGGGGTCTTTCATTCTCTTTCCATACTCAGCCTTTTGATGTGTTGCCTGTACCATTCTTTCCCCATGTGCTAACAAGGCTATCTGTGAGGAAGGTTTCACGGGCAGCCAATTACAGAGAGGATGTGAGGTTGATCAGAGGAGTGCAGCCTGCTGGGGGACTGTCATTTACAGCATGAAAGGCAGCATAATCATTGCTAAAAGGTTCAGTTTGGACAGGAGCTGTAACCTTCCAGCCATACTTCCTCTCATCTGGATTTGATGGGTTGTTTTTGTGTGCTTTAGGTTGTTTAATTTTTGCTGTTTTCTTTTCTTTTTTTTTTTTTATTTCTCAAGCTGCCTTTATTGTTGTTGTTTTCTTAACTTAGTCTTTTTTTATTTTTTTTCTCCCCAAATATGTTTATTTTAATTTTTCAGTGTTGCAAGATTGATTGTTCATGCTGTTTTCTAAGTAATCGTTGCTCGTATTTTCGAATGCCTAATAGTAATGGTAATCTCTCTGCAGTAAAACAAGAATGAAGATGGCTTGCTCATAAAATGCGACGCGGTGAAAAGAGGCCAATGACCATTTGAATATATACATGTAAATGACTGATGGCTGGGAATAGAATCTCAACATGCAAATGAAGAAAATGGAAGAAAATCGTGCTTCTCTGGGTGTGTGACAGCCAGGGTGATGCTGTATTACCGTCGTAAACGTCGGTACCTACATAACATGAAGGTTGGCGACAACCGGCTCTGTCTCCACACTCAAATGTAAGAGCCCACGGCAGCAGTGGGAGCCTATGGATTAGTGCAAAACAGCAAAACAGAGGGGAAAAGGGTCTCTTCACTTTCACGCCTCCCTCGATCCACAATGAGAAATCCATCCTGGTTTTTCTTAATTTACTTGGGTCTTGAATGGAAAACAGACCTCATTTTTGTCAGGGAGCAAAAAGGGATAGAGAGAGAAAAGGAGGAAGGGAGGGTGGGCGGGCGCATGGGAAAGGCTTTATCTGGTCTATCTGCCCCCACAACCCAACAAGTGATGGCCTCATTCCTCCTGACTATTCCCAATTCACTGCAGCTGGAGTCCCAAAATGACCTAACTGAGGTTGTCTTGTGCCTGCCATGATTTCTGTCAATTATTAAGGACAGACAGGCTTTGACACATTCAAGTGTGTTTTCTGACCATGTTGAAATACAAACAGAAGAGTTGTGTGTTTATAACCAACATAAGCAGATGTCAAGGAGTGCAAAAATATGCCTCTTTGAAAGTCAGCATGTCTGTGTATTTGTGGCGGCATATGCCCAGAACATGTGTATTTTGAGTGCTAAGCATGAGGAGTAATGAGTAAAGGAGCAACACTCTTTCCTTAAAAAATAATAAATAGTCTGTTGTAATCTCGGTAAGCTTAAGGCATTCGAATATGATGACATTTTCCATCTATTCAAGAGGATGGAATGTGGACAGGTGAATGCGGGAACTGGAGGGAGCCATCTAGAGAGTATGGCAGAGCTGGTGACCTAAACCATGTGGCTTCACTCTTCCACTGGAATCTGGAACGTAAAATCAACTTCCTCTACTATAATAATGAGCTGAGCTCAAGAAACAGCCCTCATGGGTAGAACAGAAGTGTGGAAGTAGGTTAAATGCAGAAAGCAATTTTTATCTTTTTGGAAAGATTATTTATTTATTTATTTGAGATAGAGAGAGAGAGAGAGAGAGAGAGAGAGAGAGAGAGAAAGAGAGCACATGAGCGGCGGGGAGGGAGAAGCAGACTCCCTGCTGAGCAGGGCTCAATCCCAGGACCCTGAGACACTAAACCAAAGGCAGGGGCTTAACTGACTGAGCCACCCAGGTGTCCCGAAAGAAAGCACCTTTTAAATAGGAAAAGACAGAATTTAGTTAGGAATCTTGAAGGGAGCTAATGTGAAACCAACAGTTCCAGATATTACCTTTGGAAGGTGGATGAAGAAGCTTCTATACAAAAATGGTAGAATTAGCAATGGACCAGAGGAATACTTTTTAGACAGCCATAGCAAGGAGGGTACTGGAAACCAATATTTAAATGGTTGCCAGGGTGCCAGGCACCAGGGTGGGCACTTTCCAAATGTTTTACTATTTAACCTTTATTAACAACTCTCTGAGGTAGGGGTGATAGTCCATATTTTACCCATGGAAAATCTATGGGGTCCTCATTAGTACAAGAAATTAGAAAGCAGATTCTTGAAGGCATTGGGAATTTCCCAGACCCTACAGTAGGGTCAACCTGAATAGAAAGTAGATGGTCTGAGGAACCTGGACTTTATCAGGGAAGATTAGATGAGATAGGCCCAAATGACTGTTATGTTCTTCCAGAAATATTTGAGCCCATGTCTGAGCAGATCAAGAATATTAGAGTCAGGCCATTTCTGCCTATGTAGAACTGCTCTAAGAGGCAATCATTGCCCGTGGGCTTCTCGTCAGCTTGGTGGAGACTTTCTCAGAGCTGCATTATAGCCTGTGGCTCTTCCTACTCAATTTTCCCTCATTCTCTGGGTCTCTCAGGAGGTGTCGACACTTGGCATCCTGGTCTGAAGCTCTTCTTGCCCACCTCCCGCTACCACTCCATTACACTTCACAGGTGATCCTCCCTAAAAATCCCTTGCATTTAAAAAAAATTTTTATTTATGTATTTGGTGGACAGAGAGACAGCAAGAGAGGGAACACAAGCAGGGGGAGTAGGAGGGGGAGAAGCAGGCTTTCCCACCGAGCAGGGAGCCCGATGTGGGACTCGATCCCAGGACCCTGGGATCATGACCTGAGCTGAAAGCAGCCGCTTAACCAACCGAGCCACCCAGGCGCCCCAATCCCTTGCATTTTTAATTCAGTCTTGGCAACAGCTTCCCGGAGGGCCCTAAATGACTCAGTTGACCCAGGGAGTGGTTCCAGAAAGCCAATGATAAAATGGGATTAGAGTGTGGATCACTCACTGAATCTAGCTGATAAGAAGGTCCTCATTTCACGTTTTCAGTGGAGCACAGAGAGTCTCACGAGGCCAGGATGGTGTCCCAGTTGGTAAAGGCTTATACCCAGGGTAACCTGGGAAGATGACGCAGTGGAGGGACAAGCCATTGCCAGAGGGAAGATTCGGGTACTTGAAAGGCGTGGAAGGAATAGTTCATGCTAGGACAGTGGAATTGGCTGGCTGTTACTAAGTTGCACTGAATTGCAATGCAGAGATAATGAGATTATGAGGTCCATTAACGGACAGTTAAAGATGGAAATATGAGAGTGAGAGGACTTCATAATGAGCTTGCACAGAGATCCTTCTCTTGTGCAGTAGGAAGGCAGACACAGCTGAGTTGCAGTCTTTAACAGTTAGAGACTTAGGCCAGGCTGGTATGCTAAGGTCAGAGTCCCGGCTGGGAAACCGGGATCCCTGAAATGTGCAATGGGGTGGAGTGGATGCCTTCATCATCGTGGCTGTGCAGGCTCAACCGGACTCTCAGAGTCTGCAAGGTGTCACTCCCTTTTAAGAATTAGCACTTTCCCTGTGGGGGAAGACAGTGCGAAGATCTCTCTCCTATAAAGCAACAGGTGTCCACCCAGGAACTGTCAGCTCCTTCCCTGGCTGCCAGACTGATCATTACGGATAAACCCCAGCATATCCTGCTGGAGGATGACTGAAATTTGTTAAGAGAAGAAAGAGATGGCATCTCAAGGAAGCTCAAAGAATTAGTAGGAGCCACAGCTGAATTTTACAGGTACCTGGTCAAAGGAACCAGCCTAGAAAACTGAAGCAAGAATTTATTGATTCAGAAGCACTTGCTTGAGACACAGGATACGATACTCTGGTCAGGATCCCAGGGATTTAGGACTCTTCCAAGGCTGGAGAAAGCACTATTGCCCATTTGAGCATAGATGAAATGTCTGAATTGCCGACAGCAGACAGAACAGGAAGGAATGAGAAGCCTGCGAGTGTGGGCATCTGGAATGGCTATGTCATGACCCAACAGCCGAGTGTTCCCCAGGGGGCCCAGAGGACACGCTGCTGAGGGGCACCAGTGTCACTAAGGCGTTCTGTGGGCATTGTTCCCTGGAGCAGGGTTGAGGGTAGAAGCGATCACAGCAGTGGGAAAGACAGAGGCTCGTAAGACCAGCGGAGATGGCGCTCCGGGAACACACGTGGGTGGATCTGTGTGGTGCCAGGACTGGCACTCGGAGCCCGGGGGGCGGAGCTGCTCCCTTCTCCCTCTGAAACCACATGATGGGACTGGGGACGCACGGTTCAGGTGCTGTACCTGCAGGATCAGCCACGCTACATGGTGCGGTGGGGAAGGAGGGAGGAACACCAGAAGGGGCGTTTCTGTCTCCTTCTGGACACTTTGCTGCAAGGGGGGAGTTGCCTGGCTGAGGGGGGTTTGGAGCTGACTGCAGTGGGAGGCTCTTTCTGTGCCATCTCCTTTCCCCTTCCTCTTTCACAGACACCGCACCTGTATCATGACTGGAAACCTGTTCCCTCTGCCCTTTTTACATCCCAGTCATCTCTCTCCAGAAATCTCCTACATGTCAAGCCCTGTCTTTGTGCCTTTTTCCCAGAGGACCCAAAGTAACATAAAAACCTTGCGGAAAAGGGAGTGAGAAACTATGGTGTGAGAAAGGGGAGCTTGCAGCCATGGGTGTTTCAATCAAGAGATCAAGACCAAGGACTCATTCACGGTTTTTGTGTTGAGATTTCTGAGACCTTTGTAACTGGCTTGGTGCTTTTTTTTTTTTTTTTTTTGCTTATTGCTGCTTGATGTTATTGTATTTACTTACAGTAAAAGTTCTTAAGAATTAAAAGCCGTGGCAGTCCCAGTTTCTAAGAGAGAGGTGACGTTAGAAGCCATGTTCAAGTAGTCTGGGCAGAGAAGACTCCAGCAAGGAAAAGCTGTGTGTGGCAGAGAAAGTGATGCTTAGCCACAGGGAAGGAGGGGGGAGGAATAAAATGCCTATTAAGAACCAGCTGGGGCCAGGCTGCACACCTGTGCACTGAGTCAGATTTCAAACATTTACATTTTCCCACCAGTTTTCTCTGGGCAGAGTGATCTTGAATATGAAGCCCCTGGCTTGGTATTTTGAGTTTACGGAGACAACCTTTAACTCCTTCGAGAACGCCAGCATGAGAGACAAAATAACTTCCCACACTCTTCGGTCTTGAACTTGACATGAAGGCAGGGCTCTCCAGCCACATCACTGGTCCATCACCATCCTGCCTGCATGTTCCCATCTGGCTGCCATTGCCCACGTGTGCTCTGCACACTCTCCAGTTTCTCTATCGGCCACTCTGCTTCCCCAGACATCTCCCTGAAGAGGAGAAATGCCCTTTCCTTCCACATCTTGGGGCCTTCTTGAATTCCCAGTATCTTGGTAGAGATTTGTGGAATTCTCTGTTTCTTTTTAAAATTTCTCTGTATTTCTTTTAATTTTCCAGAGGCTTCTCTACCTAAAGCCCTGGAACAAATTTGCAGGGGAAAGGGCAGGGTCTGAGAACAAGCTGAACACAGTACATGAGCCCTAGGTATGTAAAACACTCCTTCATTTCTCTTGCTCCACATTGACTATGTTCTTGGGAAAACTCCTTAGATCATTGTCCTCCTTGGGGCTCTGTAGTCTCAGCCTGCCTCTGGACTTTTCAAGATGTTTGAATTTGCAATGTCTATAGTCTGAGATCCCCTAAAGAGCCATAAAAGTCATTTCTGTATATGAGCATCAAAGAGAAGTGACCTTTCTTCATAATTTGTTTTTCTCTAATAGGAGTTTTCAGTATTGACTACTTAATGGTCTTCACATCAACATTACTGGGTCTCATCCAACCAATTAAATGTGTACATGGTCAATTGCAAAAACCATAAGAGAAATCTAGAGAAACCTAAAGGAAAAAAAGAGAGAGAGAGAGAGGGGGAGAAAAGCTTGGAATAACTTGAATAGCCTTTGCTTCCTCTTTCAAATATTATTTCTTGTTCTGGTCGATGGGGAGACATGGTGGAAAGAATGAAAGGAGGAATTTCAGAGTAGTATCTACAGTCATGGAGGAATATAGTCTGTCGTCATGTTCTCTGGCCTCTAACATCGGAAGTGGCAAGAGAAAATGTGTGTAACTAGGGTCAAAAGAAGCCTTCTTCCTTTCAATCTTCTTTGACCCTGAATTATTTATTATTCTCAGAAGAACAATACAGACTGATGTGATTGACATTATAAGAACCAAAGATTTTACTTTCATAGAAACTTTTCAAAAAGTTGCAGTGGACAGACGAGCTAATCCAGCTGGACAATCTTTCTTCTCTATGCTCTTTTGATGAGGCAGGCAGCTGAATGACTCTGCAAGTGAGACACCATTTTGGTAAGATATAAGGTGGTGACTTGCCTCGCTAATCAAGATGGAGTTGAGACGCTATCACCTTGTAGAAATGCAAGTGCCAGAAACACAGCTGGAATTTTGATGGGTAATAATTATTAAATCTGAATAATTAAACATATCTATTCTTAGGGATTATTTGACCCAATAATTATTACCCAGAAAAATTAAATGTGTATTTGAAATCCACGTTTTATCCCCAGTGATGAGCCTGTCAATTCTATTCCATTAGTCGTTTTTTTTTTTCCACTTTATATAGAACGTCTAACAACCTGATTCATTTAAAAACAAATACAGCCCCACCAGATCATATTCCACACTTCTCGCTTCGCTATAAGACAGGAAGAAGGGACAAGATCAACATCCGTTTCTTGGCTACATTGAAGATGCTGAATGCCTCAAGATCATGTCCCCCTCAGTTCTCAGACCCACTTTATTGTTAGCCTTGGTTATAAGGAAACCGAAGATTTGAGAAATAAAGTCCGTTGCCCAGTTCACAGAGCTGGTCAGGAGTGGGAATGGATCCCAGATCCGCGTGAGTCAATAGCCCAGCCTCTTTCATCACCTCACCATGGGGTGTCCGTTTCACTAGGAGAACTTGCCCAAGTGCCAGGGACAAGGACGCTCACCGCATAATCCAAGAGGAGAAAAGAAAAGCAGGC
>CM052802.1:122646406-122700879 GCA_028533885.1 Nasua narica
CTTATTTTGTCATTCCACTTTTTTCACTTCTGCAAAGAAAAAATGCCAAGAATCTGCACAAAGATGTGACTGTTGGGGAAAACACACACACAAACACACACATACACACACAACAACAACTGTTAATTCCCACTCGGGGCGCAGACGGTCGACTCTCGTCTATGCAGTACAAATCAGGAAATGCATTTGGTCCACAGAGGTCCTGTAAGAAGAGCAGACCCTTGAATCTATCATCTCTCAGGTCTCAGGAGGTGAGAGGAGGAGCCACAGAGGTCCAACTCCGGGTCACATTTTGCCTATAAGTATTTCCCACCCCTCCCCCCCCTTTTTTTTTTTTTTTGCCAGAGGCTTTTTAATTCCAAGTGTGCCAGCTTCCCTACAGCCTTCCCACTGTCATCCAATTCTGTATTTGGCATCGCTTGCCACAGGTTCTAGGGTCACTTTTGTGAGCTGGGAAAGCATTAGATACAGGCTGTGACAAATAACTGAAAAATAAAGAGGTGCGAGTCAGAGACAATATCGGAGAGATGTTGAGGCATTGGGGTGGTTTTCGTCTTGCCTCTGGAAGGCTGCCATTTTGGGGCAAGTTGGTAGCGGGGAAAGAGGAAGAGACCACAGTTGGAGGAGTAGGAGAGAGGACTGGGAAGCTTTGGTCACATAGGTGAGGTAGAACAGGCAGGGCAGAGCCTGGATCTGGAGCCTGGAGAGGCTGAACATGGGGTCGCGTGGGCAAGGAACCCGCTCTCTTTCGCTGTCTGCTTCATAGACACTGCCAATGCCCCTGAATCTCCACCTGTTGCTCTTGTGTTCCTTTCCTCTTCTCCCCACAGGCAGACACACAAATAAAAAAGACAACCAACCGAGCTTTAAGGTCCTGACAGGAACTATGGAATATGAGTCAGAAAAACATTTGTAGTATAAAAAGAGTGGGAGGGTGAGGCGACCACAGGAGCTGGTGCTCGGCTGCTAGGAGAGCTCCCAAGTACTGGGAGAACTTCTTTCCAAATGACTTTTCTCCCAGCCATTTGGGCAGTATATGTATAAATGAGGTGGCTTCCGTCAAGAGATATAGGAACGCTAAAATTGTTCAAGGTGATCAGACAACAAAAAATAAATGTTGTGATTTTGATCTCTTAATTTCAGGGTATGTGTAAGTAGAATGTAAACCTGTGTGGCTCCTCTAATTGATTTTTACTACTGAATGAATCTCTCTCATTCATTCCTTGGGGTTTGCTTCATTTCTTTTGAGTTCCCTTTGTGCCCATGCAGCATTTGTCTGCTTTTCACCAATTCTTAGGTATATTTGCCTAGCCGAAGTTTGTTTTTTTTTTTTTAAAGATTTTATTTATTTATTGGACAGAGAGAGAGATCACAAGTAGGCAGAGAGGCAGAGAGAGAGGGGGAAGCAGACTCCCCACCGAGCAGAGAGCCCGATGTGGGGCTTTATCCTAGGACCCTGAGATCATGACCTGAGCTGAAGGCAGAGGCTATAACCCACTGAGCCACCCAGGTGCCCCTCCTTTTTCTTTATTTGCCTTTTTTGGATATACCAACCAAAATGATACCATTTTGGTATAAAGATACCATTATATCTTCTGTAATGAAGCTATTTCTAGCCAGAAATATTTTCAATAGAAATGGTTTGCAAGTTCTTCTTGACCTCATTCAGTCTTGCCTCAGGTATCGGTAGAATCTTTTTTCTTATTTTGAGCCTGGAAAACATATTCTTGGTCACTCTTCCTCATAAAAAGTTCCAGAATCTAGTAAGAATTAAATGCATGTTATTCTGCTAAATTGTTTGGAGTTAAAACAATATCTATCATTTCTTTCACATTCTGAACATACTGAATACATTGTAAAAAATAAATAAACAGGGGCGCCTGGGTGGCTCAGTTGTTAAGCAGCTGCCTTCTGCTCAGGTCATGATCCCAGCGTCCTGGGATCGAGCCCCACATTGGGTTCTCTGCTCAGTGGAAAACCTGCTTCTTCCTTTCTCACTCCCCCTACTTGTGTTCTCTCTCTCTGTCAAATAAATAAATAAAATCTTTTAGAACAAAACAAAAAATAAATAAACAAAAAAACCCCAAATGTGCCAAATTTTCAGCTCTCAGTGCACTTCTTGTTTCTACCTCAAGCAACTATTGGTCTACTTCTTGGAATTATACTTCTCAGGACATGAGAGATCACAGATAATCTTATTTTCCATCCACCCAGTTGCTACTCCTTTCGACTTGATCTCTGGGAGTTTCATTTCAAAGTAGATATATAAAAGGGGGAGCCAGTAGGGTGAGGGAACGAGTATGAGTACTCAGAGTGCCTCAAGAGCAGTGCCCACGAAGCAAGTACCTTGATTTCAGTTGGTATACAATGAAAGGCTCTGAATCAGTAGCCTCGCTGTTTTAGGCCAGCAGTATTTCTTGGTTTCTGGAAAAAGGTGAGTTCATACATTCTTTGTGAAGCTCTATAGTTATTCTAGTAGTGGGATCTGCTCTTGACTTGGCAGAAGTGGACTGACAGGTTCTGGTATTTACTTATTTGTTTTCATTTTTTTCCCCCTGATATCTCTATGGGGATTTTAGGGAAAGCTCAGAGATGCTATATTAGGGACAGTTTAATAGGCAACACTTTAAACTTGAAAGCCACTGGAGTCCTTCTCTTTGCCATTTAAAGCCCCTATTCATTGATTTCAAATTAATCTGTCAGCAACCACCTACATAATATTTGACTTTGTGACCCTGCTTTACTCATCTCTTCAGTGTGAAGTATGATTAATCACTCTTTCTAAATGAGTCAGCCTCTGATCCTTTATGATCCAGCTCAGCACTGCAGAAGTTATAGAGAAAATACTTCCTTTAGGGGTGCCTGGGTGGCTCAGTTGGTTAAGGGTCCCACTCTTGATTTCGGCTCAGGCCATTACTTTAGGGTTGAGTCCCACGTCATCAGGCTCCATGCTCAGTGTGGAATCTGCTTGAGATTCTCTCTCTCCCTTTCCCTTTGCCCCTACCCCCTCCCCCACATGCTTGTGCGCTCTCTCTCTCTCAAATAAAATCTAAAAAAAAATTACTTCCTTTAAAACCATCTCAGTAAAGTTAGAGAAAGAGTGAAGAATCGTTTTGCAGCATTTGAGTAGGGTAAAACAGTCTATTTTCTATTTTCTCTATTTCCTTCTCATTGTTTTTACAGACATGAAAAATATTTCAACATTACCAGTACAGACCATTGCCATTGTGATGAATTATAAGAGGAACTCGCATGGGGGACTCAAAGGGACATTGAATTAGGATTCTCAAAGTTTAGGTTTTAATCCTGATTCTGTTTCTAACGAGTTTTGTTACCTAAATCAAGTCTCTTTACCTCCCCAGATTTCAGTTTCTCCGTCCGTAAAATCAATATTCCTTTCAACAATGAAATGAAAGTATCAAACACACTTTCATGGAGAGAAAACCATGCTGAGAAGATACAGCAGTTTATCCAGTTGTGTCACATATTTCCAAACGTCATAGTTTATATAACCCCCAACCCTGAGATCAACACTTTTCTTAATCTGGTAGCATTTCCTTGAATTCAGAGACTCAATATTAAGTTAACCAAAATTTCATTTTGTCCCCTATAATGTGATTCTGGCTACCAGATTCTTTTCTTGACCATTTGGACCGATCACTGCCTTGTTCATTTTTTTCTGTTTGTATATCTAAAGTTAGCTTCATGGACATCCAACTAGTGCAGTTGCCTGGTGTTCCACACTTCCTTTAATGTTCTGCTGTGAGAGTCTTAAAATTCTTAATGGTTTTAGCTTTGAACTTGTATTTTGTATGCGAAGTCCCTTGGGACAATGGAACCTGTGTATGAACATAGGTCATATGCATGTCTACCATTCCTTTCCTCTCTATTCACATATAGTGTCGATAATGCCCTCCCCCAGGCTCAGAATTCTGGTGGATCCATAATGCATGGAAGCTCAGCAAGATCCAGAGTAAGTACAAGGTAAACATGCCATATCTACAACTGAGTAAGTTGAAGGTGGGGAGCACAAACAGCACCAAGAAACAATGCTTTTTGTCCATACCGGAATTTGCTTCCAACGCAGAAAAAAAGGCAATGGCATTCTAAGAAACACAAATGAATAAACAACTCTATTGTGTCCTTTCCTACTTGTGTTACTTGCTTGCATTTGTCACTCACTTATGCTAAAAAATAATGACATAGAAGAAAGGGGAAAGTCAGGGCAACCCATAATTCGATTTTCCCTTTCCTTCCTTCCTTCCTTCCTTCCTTCCTTCCTTCCTTCCTTCCTTCCTTCCTTCCTTCTTCCCTCCCTCCCTTCTTTCCTTCTCTTCCCTTCCTTTTCCCTCCTTCCTCCTTTCTTTTTCTTTTTTTCCTCAATCATTCCTTACTCATCAGTAAATGAAAGGTAGAAAGTTTTGATAGAATATGTGCATATCAAGAAGTCAAAAATAGTTGCATTGTTTTTGTGCAGTGTTTCCACTGTTCTGGTGAGAACAAAATACATATGCACGTACGCACTGTGAAATATGTCATTTTGGCCATTCTGCAGAGAATTAAGTGCTCTCATATGCCATTTTAAATGGATATTGCACAACTTTTAGATGGCAAAATTCATGCTAATAATATAATATTTTTCTTTTTCTTCACTTAGAATTATATTAACTAAACACTATAATAAGTTGAGAAAGATCATGGAAGGAAGGAGAAAGCTTTGTATTATAGTACATCAATGGCACTTATTTCCTACTTACTGAAGAAGGGGCATTTTCATTTTTCACCAGGCTTATAGATTATGAAGCCTATGCTGACCATCTCTCCATGGTCTTCCCCACCTTTTACCTTGTTGATCTAGGAGAAGCCCTGTTTTGAACTTACGAACCTTCAAAGGAAACAGAACTGCAAGTCCTGGTCATCAACTCCTCCTATCTGCTGGGTAATGTCCCTGACCACCTGGCCCTCTGCTCTCTCAGACCCCTCCAGCATGCTCCTCACCTTCCCAGTCATCCCATTTCATCTTCCAGGATTGCTAGGTATCATTTCCCTCCACACATCACCAGCTCCTGGTCTGTGTCACAGTCAGCCCTCAATTCCCTGGTATATGTGCTGCCGAAGCGAGCACAGCCCTCAATTCCCTGGGCTCAAATATCTATGTGATCAGGGACACACAGTAGAAAAGACTCATTCATAGTTTGGAGCTGGTTTTACTTATTTTATATGGTATGAAAGACAAAGTAACCAAAGGCAAATTCAGATGTTATTGGTTTCAGGTACAACCCCAGAAATTCTAACTTTTAAATATATAGCTCATGACATGTCATCAAGTTAGTGACTAAGACGACTGTCAAACACATAACACGCAATCCCCTGGGGTACAGAGGAACACACTGATGCCTAGGGATAATTCAGGACCTGCTTGTTACCACACAACTAGTTAGTAACAGAACTGGAATTAGGATCAGAATTTTCCAACTCGTAATATTTTATCCAATACAGGTGAGATTACTAATTGGGACCATAATTAAAAAAAAAAGGTTCAATCCCAGGTCTCTAGAAGAGGAGGAAGAGAAAGGCATCATTGTTATTTTAGAGTCCTAGCGTATGAGACAATCACAACCATCTCTACCACATCTGGTCATGTTGTTACTCCTCCTGCTGTCCCTTCAATCCTCACCATCATCCAAATAATAGTCCAGGACTGGCAGCACCAGCATCACTGGGAGCCAGTGGGATGTGAAAATCCTCAGGTCCCACCTCCGACCTGTAGAATCAGAATCTGCCTTTTGACAGGACCCCAAGGTGGTTTAAATGTGCTTTAAAGTTCGAGAAGCATCAACCTCAATTTAAAATGCTTTTTAAATGAAGAGAGAGTGAAAGAGAAAGAAAAGAAAGAAAAAGAAAGAAAGAAAAAATAAAGAAAGAGGAAGAAAGAAAGAAATAGAGGAGGAAGGGAGGAAGGGAGGGAAAAAAAAAAGAGGGAAGGAAGGGGACAAAACTGCCACTAAAAATCTCTCATTCTATCCTGTTTAATATGAGAGGCCGGGGACTTAGCTTCATTGTTTCCTTTATTCATTTTTCTTCCTTTTCTTCTGCTTTTTTTTCCCAAGGCTTTTTGTTGCTATTACACCGAGGAGCTACATGAGACAGAAAGCTTGGCAGCCTTCCCACAATCCTCAGCATGTGGGAATAGCAAGTAACAAAGTGTTGGCCCCTGCCAACTGGTGGTTCCGTGTAAATGTCTCTGTTAACAACCAACACTGCTGCTAGCAGCCATCGGAGCAAAGCAGCAAATCTGTTCTTCTCTCTGGTGTGGAAAACACCACCGGAAAAGTCACCTAATTACTTGATTAAGATGTATCAGTCCCGAAAATTGCTGATCTAGAACATGGAGTCTCTGACATTTGATTCATTCTTGATTAAACAGAAAAGTTTCAATCTGAAATTTGTGTTGTTTCCAAGTATTGTGTGGCTTGCAGAGAACGATAACAGTGGGAGATTTTGGGGGGGGGGGCACGATGCAGAGAAGAAAAAAACAGTGTGGGGCCAGATCCTTTTTGTCTGTCTCAATACAGTCCTTCAATAAATCTCCATGACAATAATCAGAAGAAATGGAAGACCCTGGAAAGATCAGGATTCTACAAATCTCTGATAACAGTTGGGAAAAAAATCATAATTTTTGTAAGCATCCTCATTTATTTTGAAAAAGAGAGAATATTCTCCCATATTTAAGATACAAAGACCCCACCACACCTCTGCCTTGTTTAAATGTGTTACTGACGAAGATTTCTACCTGTACAATCTCATATCAAATTCCTTTTAATTTTTCCCTCCCTTTCAAATACAGTGTATCTGGCTCAGTCATCACCCACCTGGGGTGGGAGGGGCGGGGAGGCAGTTTAGTGACTGGCGGCTTCTCGTGGTCGTGACGTCCCAACATCACTTTAAGAGAAGCAGGTGGCTCACCTTCAGGGATTACTGGCACCAAAGAGTGCGGCAATAACAATAAAGTTCTTCCAGAAGATTCAGGGTTTTCTTTGAAAGCTAGACTGAGGAGAAAGAAGAATAGGATATCATCCTCCTCCAGAAAGCATATCATGGCTAGTTATTTCAAGGATGCATTTTCTATTTTTAATTAAAATAAATCAGCCCCCTTTCCTCCTAGAAGCACTTTCCTTGATTTAAAAAGAATAGAAATTTGCTTTTATTATTGATTTCCTGTTGACATTCAAATAGGGTCCTTTACCATAATTCCGTGTGTTCCTCTTCATATTGCCACTTGGTTGTTGTCACATAGATAGAAACACAGGGACGAGTGCGTAGACAATCCCAGCCTTCTGTCTAGTTCCCAAGCATGATGAAATGACCCAGGTAGCAAGTCAGCATCATCTGTGGCTTTGTGTACTTCCAGAAAGTAACCCGGCTTGGCCCAGGGCTAAAGCAATGCATCCAAACCATTCAGATCATCTCGGCTTTAAAGATAACGGAGTTGGCCTATCTGGTGTTATCACTGTCTAAGAATCAGAATCCAGGAGTGCCTAAGAGGCTTCAGTGGCTCACTTTCAGCACCATACGTATACAAACTTGTTTCGGCTGGCTGGCCCAAAGATGACTTTGCAAGCTGGAATTAATTCTCACTTGCCAAAACAATAGGTAGAATTTCCAGCATCAGGCTCCCCTGTCTCACTGGGGAGTGATATTACAGAGTTACTAGATCTCCACCAATGTTCAGCCAAAATCTTCTAAGACAATCTCAGTTTTAAATATTACATCCTATTATCCCAGTCTATGCTCTTCACTGTTGCAATATCACATCCCTGTCTCCAGGAACAGTGAAAATGTCCTAAGTATCTAAAGTACGTTTCCTAGTGTTCCTCTCACAATGAAAAATGATTCCACATCCTCTTTACCCCATGTTCTTATTTTGTATTCAGAAAAGTGGTGATGGTGTTCCATACAACACCTGAATAATGACACTTAGTGACACCTGTCATCTTTCCAAAAGATAAGAGCTGCTAACTACTGGCAAGAGGAAACACACTTATTCTTGAACTTTTGACTTCCAGTATATAGTATTTTCGTCCAAATGAATCCTGGGTGGGGAATTACAGGGGAATTAGCATCCAGATTTCCAAAGCTGTTCCTTTCTATCTTTTCAGAGCAAAATCTTGAGCCAACCCTGGTAGTTTGTCATGTCTGAATGTGTGTCACTAAGCTGTACCACTGCCTACACAGCAAGAATTACCCACCCATTTAGGGTGAGTTCCTATAAAGAATGGGGGAAATCCCTGGAGAGGTTGGTTTGGTTGATTTTGTCTTATTTTTAAGTTACGTGTACTCCCCTCCTAGTAGAGGACTATTTATAATAAAGGAAGAAGATGTGCAAAATGGAATCCAGGACGAAAGAAATATCTCTGAGCCTCAGCATGATTCATGGTAAGAAGAACGAGATCCTTCTTACCCAGAAACAAGGATAAGAGAAACTAAGAAAACCTGACACACCTGACTCTTTTTTTAATGTTTTCTTCCCTTTCTTCTCCATAGCTCTCCTCTTAACTTATCTTGCCATGTTTTCAAGTCTCATATGTTAGACTCCTTTCCAATATTCAGATATGATATCATTCTCCAGTGTTCCATCATTGATTCTCTTCTATTTGCTACCCTTGGATAATTTGATTTACTTCCACGACTAATATTGAAGCCCATGATCCGCACATATACAGCATCAATCCCATTTTCTTTTCTAGGCCAGACTCCCCACTCATTTGTACTCTTATGGTCTTCAGATAGCTAATCTTACCACTCTCAAACCAAACTCAAAAATCCCATTGTCTTTAAGCTTTTATCTCTTCCTGTATTTCCAAGCATGTAACAGTATCTATATCTCATCCATAAACTGAGCTAGAAACTTGGGATCCTTCTCTTCCCTCCACTAGGCTCTGAGGTACATGATTGTAAGGACTCTGTTTTAGGAACCCGTATATACCGTTGTGTAGTAAAGTCCCCAGCTCAAGACAGGTGCTTAATACATATTTAATCAATAGATCAATAAATCTTAACTCATTATTTTCCCTTAATCTTATTATCCAATTCATTACTAAATGTCATAGCTCTATTCCAGGAGCAATGTTTGAACTCATCCTCTTTTCTCCATTTGTGGCATCTCTGCCCATGGACTTTTTGCTTCTCTGCCTCTTATTTCTTGGCAGTTCCTCTTCCACAGTGCCATAATGGTTACCTTCCCAACATAAAAGTCCGATCATATCATTGATCCATGGGGAAACTCTGGTTGGCCTTCTATACTCTAACATAGTCTTCAGCCTGAGGGACTAGCTTCTCACCATCTGCCATTTCTCCATTACAAACATTATGCTCTACCCAATTGGACTTGCTTCTGTTCTTAAACATAATGCTCATTCTCCCATTCCCCGTGGATTTGCTCGTGCCCTTTTCTTTGCCCAAAATGTCCTTCCACTGTCCTTGTCTCATGGAAGGCAAGTCAGTATCACCTCTTTTATGAAGTTTCCATGGATTCTTCCCATCTTGCATGCCCCCTGAAATTTGCTCAGCACCCTCTCAAAGAATTATCATATCACTTTAATTTGAATTCAATTTTGCTGGCTTCATGGTGAGTTGCTTAAAGGAGGAATCATGCAAAATTTATTTTTACTGTCCCTGCTGTCCAGCAAGATTGTAGCGCACAGTGGCATAGGAGTGGCCATTCAGTATAGGTTAGGTTTCAAAGCAACTCCTCATCTGGAATATTGAGAATAGAAGGTCCATGTCTGAATGGAATAGGAAGTAGAAGTATGTGTTCACCAAAATTCCAGAAGACATTAAGATACCATTAAAAAAACTAGTGATTAAAGCACTGTGATTATGAAAACCTAGGTCCACAATGAAACAGGACAAAGGGCTGAGAGAAGAGACAGGTAGAGAGTAGCTAAGAGTTTATTTTTATTTCTGGGAGAATTGCTTGAACAATTTTTACCTTTCTGACCTTGAACCATAAGCTTCCAAGAGGTCCACCTACACACAGTTCCCTGATGAGATCAGCATGAGGCACACTTGAGTGCTGGCTACAGTTGTTTATCTAAGCAGGAGCAAGTAACAACTGGTACAGTTCTAACCCCACTGTTAAATGAAAAATGATTTGGCACAGACTTCAAGCTATGTCAACATAATTGAGCACTGAGGCTGGGGTACAGGCAACCTTTATGCTACTTTCTCTCTGAAAATTATTTATCTTCTCTCTGTGTATAGTATACCACAACCCTTTGCATAGGTGATAGTAGTTAGGTATACACACACAGAATATATCATGATACACCTGTAGCTATATTTCATCTATCCCAACAGTAAAATTAACTGAAAGAAGATGGTTCCACGTCCAAGAGAATTAAAACTGAATGGTGTTCAAAAATTGAAAGAAGTGCATTTGCTTGAAATAAGACTATGTCATCTGAAAATCTTTATATTCAGCCTATGTAGAAAGAAAACAAAGGGTCATACCTGTACTTTTGCAATTTTAACTCACTTACATTATCCCTTCTACTTTGCCCTTCATGGTATCCTATATCTAACACAGCCATTACCTTGCATTTATCTTGATATCAGATGTTTGTATGCTTTCTTGAGATGTACCTAGTGAAGATCTCTATTGTTTGATCTGAAATTGGTCTGAGAAGGAGCATTGCACTCAATAGTTACATAGTAAATTTTTGATTTGAATGAAGGAGTAATAGAATGAGGGCTAGTAACTTTCATTGAGGATGTAGGGCCCACTGCTAATTAACACTAGCTCTCTGGCAATATTGGGGTTGAAAGGGGGAAGGAGTCTCTCAGATCTCATCAGAAGCAACCTTCTTAGTGTTCATAGGTATGGCTCTCTGCCAAAGATAATCTCTCCCCACTGTTGGCTTGGGGTTATTAAGTCCTTCAGTTTGGGACCGAAGTTCTCGCACAACTGGAGAAAGATATAAAACCCAACTGAGAAGGGAGTGATGATAGCATATTGATTTAATATTATAATAAGTAGAAACTTCTAAACATGACCAGATCTTTCCAGAAAGATTCCCCGCCCCCCAGGTTGAATAACATCATCAGAGAAAGTGACAGTGTGAAGGAATAAACCTAAAAAGGATAGGGAAAGGAGAATTTCCAACTTAAAGTGCAATGAAGGGAGACTTAAAGAAATGAAAATAAACTTTCAGCTATTTTAACCATTTTCTCATGACTAATCAAAGTGATAAAAAAATAATAGTGATGACAATAATAATTGAGTGCTGTTATGTGTCAGATGCTGTGCTAACCATTTTTCATAGGGTTATCGGATTTAATGTTTAAAAGGATCCTGGGAGGCAGGTAGTATTAAACTCATTTCACAAACAAACAAAGGTTATAGATGTTAATTAACTTGCTCAAGGTCATAGAATTTAAGTGGTACTACTGGGATTGAAACTCGGGTCTGTCTGCTTCCAAATCCCATACACTTAACATAACACAATGTTATGTTTATGCCGTACTTGCCACAAAAAAAATTCTTACATGTGGCCGCTCCTACCCTAATCCTCACCTTAAATCATAATAAAATGTAATAATAACTGTGGCAAGACGAAGCTCAAGACAACTGAGTTTGGTTTCGAAGATGAGAAAGTAACATGTTGCATAGCTGGATTCTGATAGCAAATCCTCCTACCAGTTCGTGGTCATACTGGGGCATTTTGAATTGAGTGGATAAGTCAAATTGGACATTTGGTTTGCGATCTGCTGCAACCTTCCTGGCCGGTTGAGCCCAGCAAAGGAAATCAGTGATCCTAACTGTGAATCAAATGGCTTAGTGAGGCCAATCAAGCACCTTGCTTCAACTAGAGAAATTGTTCAGTTCAATTTTGTATTTAATATTATCGGTCACATTAGATTGCCACTAATGAAGACCAATGGGACACCACCACCACCACCACCATCATCATCATCATCCATTATTATTAATGAAGAGCAACCTACACATTTACTCACTCATGGCACAATTACTGAGCTCTACCGTTGGCCAGGTGCTACCATAGGGGCTCCGGATTCAGCAGTAATCAGGACACATAAGATACAGTGTTGGCAGAAATTGTGGTAGAAGAGGAAAGAGTAACTCATTATAAAAGAAGCAACCAACAGGGAAAATATCCAAGAGTGAGAATGGGGTGGTGGGAAGGAGTATGAGTAGGTGGAGAATTTCAGTTGTGTGGTCAAAGACCACCTCTCTGGTAAGACTTTCTTCAGCAGAGATCTCTATGAGAGAAAAAGTCAGCCATGACGAGATCAGGGAAAAGGACTTTATAATCTGTGATATTATCTTTTTGGGTGATTCTGACGCATTTAGTTGATTATTCCAGGAAGCAATTTACTGCTACCTCATTACCTCTAGCCAGAACAAGTCCCAAAGAAAACAAGCCTTTCAGGTAACTTACACTTTAAAGTTTGAGAACATTGCTTATAAAGGGGTAAAAAATCTCTCTGCCTTCTTGCAAATGACTTGCACCTTGACTTGGAATTGACTTATACTAAAGGCACGAGTCAAATGGATAGATCATTATACATTCCAAACGAATGTTTTGAAAAAAATCTCAAAATCCCAAGTATATTCACAAAACTTAGTAATAGGATAATCATTCAATCTGGATGATAAACATTCAAGCCAATATCTCTGTAATAAAGGTACAAAAAGTAGGAGGTGACTCCTTTGTATATTGCATGGAACCCAACTACCCATCAAAATGATCTAGAAATTATAACGTTGTTTCTTTTATTCTCCCAAGATCATTGATTATTAATTGCACATTCATAAGTTTTGATGGAAGAAACATTATTAATTTGGCTTTGTGGGGGACCTTATAACATTGTGAAAGAGTCAGAGAGACTGAAGAAAGGAAAAGATTAATGCTCATGTAGTGCCAAGAGGATGACTAATGCGATTACTTCCTTATGAAGCTGTACGTCTCAAACTATTGATTCTAATTTTAACAAAACAAAGCAGATTTGAAGCTCATGCACTGACTTTTGCCCAAGAAGATTTGAAAATTCTTTTTACTGGAATTAGAAACTTTATTCCAGTAATGAGAAAAGCGTTTCCTAAGCAGAATTAGATAATTATCATACTTGTGAACAAATTGGCTTTAGCCACAATGAATAATGCGTATGGGCACAAGAGACTAAAATGTTACTACATGGTACTTTTTACTTAGTATAGAAATACTAAGCATCCAGAACTATAAAAACATAAGGAATTCATTTGTGATTGGCATTTCTCCATATTAATAACATCATCATAATGAGTGTTTATGGTATTTATTATACATTTTTAATTTAGATTCAATGTGTCTGCATTTTTTTCTTTCTGAATATCTTCTAAACCTATGTATATCTATATCCATATTCATATTTATATTTGATTCTATATCTATGCCTCTCTATATCTAGGATGAGAACGCGTTCTTCAGTTAATTATGGTACTCCTAGTGTGGCCCTCATTATAGTTTCCTTTGAAGTATAGCAGGAATCCCATCTCCACTCCACTAAAATAAATGTTTCATTTTGAATTGAAGATATAGCTTACAATGCCTTTCTTTTCTTCCTAAGAGAAGTCATCTGTCAACCTTCAATACAGTCAGAATTCCAGGAGCAAAATGGAGAAAACTGAAAGCAGAGTTTCCCTCAGAAGACCAAGAGAATAGATAAGAGATCTGTTTGAATGAACAAAATAGGCATTCAAAAACTCCCTGTTATCTATAGCTATATAACAAATGACCCTAAAACTTAGATCATTGTGTCTCACACTTCTGTGAGTTGACTGAGCACAGCTGGATGGTTCAGGTGCGGGGGCTCTCAGGCAGTTGTGGTCAAACCCAGTTGCACTGGATGGCCAAATGTGCCACACCGCTGTGACTGGCCACCGATGCTGGGAGCACAGGTAGGGCTTCTCCATGTGACTTGGGCTTCTCACATCATGGCAGCTGGGTTTCAAAAGCAACTATTCTGAGAGACCAAATGTAGAAGTATATTCATTGTCCACTGCTGTGTAACAAATTACCCCAAACTTGGTGGGATAAACCAATACCCATTTATCATCTTATAGTCTCTGTAGGTTTGGAAGTCTGGGCACCACTGACATAGGTGGATCTTCTGCTGAGGATCTCACAATACTGGCACCCAATAGGCTGACCTAACCAGGATAATCTCCTTTTGATTAGCTCAAAGTCAACTTACTAGGAACCTTAATTACATCTGCAAATCCATTCATGCTTGCCATGTAAGATAACATATTCGTTGGTGTGACATCCATCACCTCTAATCAAGAGGAGGGTATAGTACAGGGAATATGATGTAGGGAGTAAAAATTTTGGAGGACCTCTTAGGACATAGGCACCTGCCAGTGTTTAAGGCCTGGACTTAGATACTGACACAACCTCATTGCCATTATATCCTACAAGCCAAGCAGTCACAAAGCCCACCCAAATGCAGAGGATGGATTACAAACTCTACCTCTTAATGAGAAGAAAGTCTAAGAACTTGTACCTATCTATAATTTACTACAATGTGCTATCACAAAAAGCAGCAACCTTAGGTAAGGTTGTTTATTAAAATATTTACTTCCTGGGGTGCCTGGGTGGCTCAGTTGGTTAAACATCTGCTTTCAGCTCAGGTTATGATCCCAGAGTCCTGGATTCAAGACCCGTGTTGGGTGCCCTGCTCAGCAGGGAGTCTGCTCCTCCCTCTCCCTCTGTTGTTCCCCCCTGCTTGTGAACTCTCTATCTCTCTGTCAAATAAATAAATAAAAACTTCAAAAAAATATTTACTTTTAGTTTTCTTTCTATTATCTTAAAATTCTAAAGAACTTTGAAAAGCAAGAAGATAACATCTAATAAAGAAAAATCTGGAACAGAATGCAATAGCTACTTAAGTTCATGTACTAAGGAAGAAATAAAAAAACAGTTCTAATGGGAGTTGGGCACATTCCTCTATGAGTTTGTACTTAACACATGCCCAGATGAATCACCTTGGCTATCCCACGTAATATATTTCTTTTTTTGTGAGCAACAGGTGGCCGACAACTGACCTTGGGAAGATGATTCAAATCACGTACAGAAACAATTCTCTCAGAATTAAAAACCCCAAAAAGACTTGATTAGAGCTGAGAGGGAAAATCTCATTCTGATCCTTAAGGAGACATTTATAAATTCATTTTTACTTCTGTGGCTTCAGGCTCTGAGCTAGTGTTTCCAACAACTCTATGCCGACCTACATTACCTTCCTTCTGTCTTCCAGGTTAGGTCTAATAATGTAATATAAAAAGTCAAATTGACTTTGAGTAACTTATGATCGTTTTGTTAGAGTGTCCAGAAAAAAAAGGAGACCTATTTCAATATGCAAATGGCACAGGAATAAGCAGGTTGTAGTTGCCAAAGTATTGTCCAAAGCTTGTCCACATGCAAGATGACCAAAGTTTTACTTTACTTCAAAATTATTATTATTTTTTAAAGATTTTATTTATTTATTTATTAGGAAAGAGAGAGAGTGAGAGAGAGCATGAGAAGGGAGAAGGTCAGAGTGAGAAGCGGACTCCCCATGGAACTGGGAGCCCGACGTGGGACTTGATCCCGGGACTCCGGGATCATGACCTGAGCTGAAGGCAGTCGCTCAACCAACTGCGCCACCCAGGGGCCCTACTTTACTTCAGATAAAGTCTCTGTATTACTCAATTTCTGCAGCATGCTAATAGGCCTATCAGATATATAAAAATACATTCTAGGAATATGTGAAAACCAACTCTTTCTCTTTGGAATCCAAAAGAAAAACTAAAATGGGAAATCTGAGGCTGGTTGGTAGAATATTATATAAAGGAACAATTAGGATATTAAAGTAGATGCAGATTTTGCTCTTTTGTTTGGCAAGAACATACAGTTGCATTTTTTAGCCAGGCTGGAATGAATATAAATTTTTTTTTTTTTTTTAGTGGCCGCAAGGCAAAAAGAAATAAATATACAGATTCACAAAAGACTTAACTGGGTTCCAGAGCCGTTTCTAAAATTTATTCCGATTAGTAATCTGAGTAAATCATCTCCACATTTCCGAGCTTGCATCTTCATTTTTAAATGATAATAATCAGGGGCACTGGGGTGGCTCAGTTGATTAAGTATCTGCCTTTGGCTCAAGTCATGACCCCAGGGTCCTGGGATTGAGCCCCATGTCAGGCTTCCTGCTGAGTGGAGAACCTGCTTCTCCTTCTGCCCCGTTCTTGCTCTCAATCTCTCTCTCTCTCTCAAATAAAATCTTAAAAAATAAATGAATGATAATAATCATACCTATCCTACTTGCCTCACAGAGCTATATTATTAAAATCTAGTAAAATATGCTTGTATGTCAAATGGAATGCTTTAAGCTGCTTTGAGGAAACCAAACTAGCTCAAACAGTTAGATAATTCCTTGTCACATGGCTTTCAAAGGAATGGCTAACTTGAAGGTCGACCGTTTCAACAAACTTAAGCCATCATTAGCAACACATGTTCTTTGCAAGACTCTCTCCTGTTGTTCACAGATTTGGCTTAACCCATGGGCTTGTTCTCCTACTCACTGTTGTAAGGAAATCCTTGCCTCTTTTATTTATATCCAGAGAAAAAATGAAAATATTTCATTCCAGGACTTATATCCATTCCTGAACCAATAACAATGATCAGCAAATAATGCCATGATTGATTTATAACTGGTTTCCTAAAAGGATCCAGCTTTGATTCATCAGGATCTTTTCAGGAAGCTAAAAAAGTAGGAGATGCTCATGAGTTGCTAGGGTTAGGTGAGGGACATGAAGACACATGTACAAAGCTGTGATTCTCTGAAGAGGAAATATGGGGAGGGAATTAGGACGCAGTAGGTGATCACCAGTGGGAAATCACTTAAAAATAACACACTTATTATTATTATTATTTTTTTACAAATATACTACAAAACATTTTTTAGTTGTATTTCATTCAAAGGCACTGGTTCATCTTCTCCTAGAAATTCTCCAAAACAGATTACTTGGGGTGAATCTGGCTCACTTGGTGACTACAAATCAATTTACTTGCTTAAGGTAGATTCCTGAGGGTGGATTTTTAAAGTTATGACATTATAGATTATGAAATTTTTATAAATTATGAAAACTATGATAGAAGCATGAATGGCCCAAAGCATAAGTATAAAACATGACATTGAGAGAAGAACTTTGAGCAGATAGAAAAGTTTTTATTTTTTAAGCTAAGAAAAGCAGGTTTAAAAAAAACATGCAAACAAAAGAATGGAATTGTAATTTTACCCTGCACTATAGACAACAATCAGCTCAAAATCAACAAGTATCTACATGTAAGAGCTAAAGGAAAAAAGCTTCATGACATTGAATTTGGCAAGGATTTCATGATTATGACACCAAAACCATAGGTGAAAGAAAGAAAGAACAAAAGAAAGAAAGCAAAGGAAAGGAAATTGGACTATATAAAAAATAGAAACTTGGGGTCAGCAAAAGACAAAATCAACAGATGAAAAGGCAAACCATAGAATGGAAATCTTTGCAAATGGTATATCTGATAAAGGATTAATATATAGGATATATAAAGAACTACAACTCAACAACAACAAAAAACAAACAACCTGATTTAAAAATGTGCAAAGGACTTGAATAGACATTTCTCCAAGTGGCCAATAAGCACGTGAAAAGATGCTCAATATCACTAATCATTAGGGAAATGAAAATCAAAACCACAATGAGAAACCACCTCACCTCCATTAAAATGGTTGGAAAACAAAATACAGACAATAGCAAGTGTTGACAAGAATGAGGAGAAACTAGAACACCTGTGTGCTATTAGTGGGAATGTAAAATAGTGCAGCTATTATGGAAAACAGTATGATGATTCATCAAAAAATTAAAAACTGACTGACCACAAATCTAGCGATTCTATTTCTATGTATATACCCAAAACAATTGAAAGCAGGATCTCAAAGAGGTATTTGTACACTCATGTTCATAGCAGCATTACTAGCAACTGCTAAGAGGTAAAAGCAACCCAAGTGTCCATCAATAGATAAATGGATAAAGAAGATGTGGTAGATACATATAATGAAATATTATTAGCCTTAAAAAGGAAGAAAATTTTGACACATGCTACAATATAGGTGAGCCTTGAGCACATTATGACAAGTGAAATAAACCAATTACAGAAAAACAAATGCTGTATGATTCCACTTATATGAGGTAGTTAGAGTAGTTGAATTTATAGACATGGAAAATAAAATGGTGGTTGCCAAGCGCTAGAGAGGGCAGAATGTGGAGTTACTGTCTGGTGTGTATAGAGTTTCATTTTGGGAAGATGAAGAAAGTTCTGGAGATGGATGGTTGTGATAATTGCCTCACAATGTGAATACCTTTAATGCTACTGAACTGCATGCTTAAGAATAGTTAAGACAGAACATTTTGTGTTGTTTTATTACATTTTTTTAAACATTTACCAGTTTATTAAAGGATTATTTATTTATTTATTTATTTATTTATTTATTTATATTAAAGAATTTAATAAGGGATACAGATAAATAACCAGATAAAGAGATACATAGGACAGGTCTGGAAGGGTCCCAAGCACAGGAGCTTCTGTCCCCATGGAGTTGAAATACATCACCCTCGGGTACATGGATGTGGTCACCTATCTGGAAGCTCTCTGAGCCCCATACTCTTGGGATTTTTTTTTTTTTTTGGATACTTCATCAGGTAGGCATGATTGATCATTAATTCCATTTCCAGCCACTCTCCCTTCCTAAGAGAATGGCTGAAAAGGCGTGGGGACTGAAAGTTCTAAGCTTCTGATCCTGGTTTGGTCTTCCTGGTGACAACCCCACCCCACATCCATTAGCCACCCAAGGGCCCACCCAGAGTTATCTCATTAGAACAACAACAACAACAAAAAACCCTATCACCAGGAAATTACAAGGGTTTTAGGAGCTCTGTGCCAGGAACAAGGGGAAGAGACCCATATCTATTTTCTATTATTGCACAGCTTGAACAAATGAATGGGGCAGAACTACAAAGGGAACTTTACTAGTTAAAATGTCATATATTATCCATCCACAAACGTGTAAAATTTGTCTACATTTTAGAACCATTATCGCTTCTCGGCCTTTTGGCTAAGATCAAGTGTAGAACCATTGTGTGGCTCCCTAAAGTCCATCCTAGACTCTAAATTAAAAAAAAAACAAACAAAAACCTCTCTATAGTTCTTCTTTCCTTCTCAACAATGGTTCTATGGATCTTCTAGTCTTTATTTCTCTACTACTCAATTGTCACTACTAAATAGGACCCTTCAGCTTAGCCTAGTGTGTTTTCTGTGTGTATTTTATTTTTTATTTTTTAAAAACTTTATGTGAGCATCCTTGATACACAATATTAGTTTCAGGTGAACAGCATAGTGATTCAACATCTCTATACATTATGCTCTGCTCACGTTTCCCCATACTACCCTATTAGAGTAGCACTGATTACCTTCCCTATGCTGTGCCTTTTATTCCCATGACTTACTCAATCCCTCACTGGAAGCCTCTATCTCCCACTCACCTTCCCATTTTTCCATTCCTCCACCCCTCGTCTCTCTGGCAACCATCAGCTTGTTCTTCGTATTTGTAAGTCAGATTCTGCTTTTAGTTTATTCATTTGTTTTTCAGATTCCATATATGAGTGAAATCATACAGTATTTGTCTTTATGTGACTTATCCCATGTGGTATAATACCCTCTATCTAGATCTACTATGTTGTCAGAATGGCAAGATTGCATCTTTTTATGCCTGTGTAATATTCTTCTGTGTGTGTGTGTGTGTTTATATCTCACATCTTCCTCAACCATTCATCAATCAATGGACACTTGGGCTGTGTCTACATCTTGGCAATTATGAATAATGCCACAATAAACATGGGGGTATACAATCTTTTTGAATTAGTGTTTTTGTTTTCCTTGGGTACATACCCAGTAGTGGAATTATCAGATCATGTGGTATTTCTCTTTGTAATTATTTTTATGAGCCTCCATGCTGCTTTACCCAGTGGCTTTCCCACTAACAGTGCACACAGGCTCTTTTTTCCCACACCCTCACCAACACTTGTTGCTTGTCTTTTTTATTTTAACCACTTTCATAGTATAAGATGATATCTCATTGTGGTTTTAATCTGCATTTCTCTGATGACGAGTGATGTTGAGCATCTATTCATGTGTCTGTTAGCCATCTGTATGTCTTTGGAGAAATGTCTATTCAGGTCCTCTGTTCATTTTAAAAATCATATTGTTTTATTGTTGTGGTTGTTGTTTTGGTATTAAGTTATATAAGTTCTTTATACATTTTGGATATTAACCCCTTATTGGATATGTCATTTGTAAATATCTTGTCCCATTCCATAAGTTATCTTTTTGCTTTGTTGATCGTTTCTTTTGCTATGCAAAAGCTTTTATTTTGATGGAGTCCCAATAGTTTATTTTTGCTTCTATTTCCCTTGCCTCAGGAGACATCCTAGAAGAGTGTTGCTATGGCTGATGTCAAAGAAGTTACTGCCTATGCTCTCTTCTAAGCTTTTTATGGTTTCAGGTTTCACATCTAGGTCTTTACTCCATTTTGAGTTTATTTTTGTGATTGGTGTGAAAAAGTTCACCACAGTCTTTTTTTTAAATGTATAGAAATGTTTATAATTTTGCTGTTTTACTCCTAAAGTTTATAAAATATATTATATGTGTAACAAGAAAAGCACTGATTTAGTACAAATATCTAGGCCAGGTGTTATCTGGTATCTCTCTGCCTCCTAAAATTTTCGAGAGATTGTTTGAATTCCTATTCCAAATCTGGTAGAAGTTGAAACTTCTTTCCAAGATTTGTACTAATTCTTTGTACTGGAGTTTGCCTCTGGTTCTTAGTTCCTAATTCCATTGAATTATCCCATCCTAATAAATTTTTTATACACTCCCAAGAAAGCTGTTCCTTTCTGCATTTTATCTACCTAGACTCTCTTCAATTACACAAACATGAAATGTGTTAAAATGCCTCATGGACATGTGTATCTACAGAGTTAACTAAAGATTTCCAAAGCTGGAAAGTGGGGCTATCACAACCCAAACAATTTCAAGTTGAATATCAGGCACCCAGCTCTTAAAAATCATTTTAGTTCCTCTACCTTGATCACTTCACACCTGTAATACCCCAACCTCACACCACATCATGCTCAAACTCATACTATCTCCTCTCTTGTTTTTCTCTCTTTACATCTCTTCCACACTTTTCCTCTACTGTTTCTCTTCTTCCTCAAACTTCCAAATTCTTCTCTATCATATTAGCAATGTAGACTTCTCTAACCCCTCTCCCCAAATCTAGCCATAAAACCTTCTATGGCATCAGCAGAGCTAAACAACTTTCATATGGCTCTTCCTTTTTTAGAAGGCAGCTATGGTGATGATAGGCATTTTCCCTTTCTTTCCAGACAAAAGAACCATCACCCAAACCTCCTTTCTTACACTTTCTCTTCTTTCTCCTCATCTAATGCACTATGAGCTGGACTCTTCTCCTCAAAGACAGTGGGCTATTCTCCTCTGTGGCTTCCTACAGAGACCAACAGTTCATCTGACTCTAATCAGTCCAAAGCCTGGCCATACAGTTTGAGTGCAACAAATGTGGTCTATTGACCAGTCCTACATATAGATGCTGGGCATGCTGGTTGGAGTAAACCCCCTGATGTGGATTCTACTAGGAATTGCAAGATATTCTCCTCTCTCTTCCTTCTGAAGAAGGAATTCTATAGCGCTCCCTCAAGACTTGAAAATGAAGAAATTAAAAAAAAAGAAGAAATATCTCACATTCAGTTAAACCATTGTGTGAAGCAAGGTTCATTCATTTTCAACGTGGAGGTTCAATGAGGGCTTATTAGTCAATGTTTATTATGTATTTTAAAAGAAACAATAGCTCCATATGTAGGAACTGATACTTTAAAAATGAATGCACAAAGTAATTTGAGTTTCTATATGAGGCTGGCCTGGGTTGGCTTTTACTAATCATCTGTTTTGAAGGTAGAGAAAAATGTTTTAAGTAATGTCTTTTAAATTGGTGTAAATGGATGTTTGCTAATGTTTCAATACAATATTTTAAGATCCCTAGCTATCAAACAACAAACAAACAAAATACGCCATCATGTTATTCTGATACTGTAAAGGGATAACTTGCAAAAGGTTGTGGCCCAGTTGTTTATTGTTCTCTGAAATTATTCCACTTATTCCTCTCTCTGTAAATTAAGTGACTAATCTGTTCCCTTTGACTTGCTGACATAACTCTCCAAAGATGTACACAATGTGTTGTATTGTAGGTAAGACAAAGCAAGAGGAATGTGAAGAGGTAGAAATCACCAGAATGGTGAATGGAAGGGATTCTATGATTTATTACGATAAGAAATCAGAGAAAAAAACCCTATAGTCCAAAAATAGCCAAATGGATCATTTTGAATGAGCTACTGATATGAAGCTGTTAAGCTCTCAAACCAGAAAAGAGGCACACATTCAAAAGTACAGGGGAGATTATCTAAGTGTGTGTAACTTACATGTTTTGGCAGCCAGATGAATAGCGACAAGACTATTCTGAAGACTATCTACCTACATTCAGCAAAACAGACCCCCACCTATGGCTGTGCTCAAAACAACACAATCCAGTGTGGAAACGACTGGACTGGTGCCTGGGAAGTAGGCTGGAAGGTGAGGGCTGCCACTGACTTGCGAGGAGACTAGGTTGCAGCCACTCAGGCCCCTGTATCCATTCTTCTTTGTGCTCCCTCAATAGGGTTTTCTCGAAATGCTAATTGTTACATGTGCACCAAAAATAGTAAGTTCTGGATTGCATGAATGACTTCAAAATGGCCAGTGACCTCAAACAGCTGCTTGCCTCGATAACAGGTGTTTGTTGTGTCCTTAGTTTCAGGGTAGCGCTATGCACCCAGGGTGGTGGTAGCAAAGAGGGAATCACATTCTTGCACCACATTCCTTGCTGTCAGAGGAAATACCACAGGGCTTGTTCAGGGAGAGCCACCTTGGTTATGACGCAAATACACCCTTGAAGATAAAGTTCTGGGTAAGCTGTGAAGGTCTGCTTAGCTGGCCCCAAGTGGAAAGAGTAGAATCTTCAGATGCTTTCTCAGGCTGCTGTGTCTGTGGGTACCCTGCCTATAACGTGAGAACTAAGAACTTTTCAAGAGCTTACAGAAATGTGTGTACCCCAAAAGGGACAAAAAGCGAAAGGAAGAAGAACAAGGAGAAGAAGAAGGAGAAGGAGAAGGAGAAGGAGAAGGAGAAGAAGGAGAAGGAGAAGGAGAAGGAGAAGGAGAAGAAGAAGAAGAAGAAGAAGAAGAAGAAGAAGAAAAAGAAAAGAAAAGAAAAGAAAAAAGAAAAATCGTCAAAATAAAAAATTATAGTTGTTTAAGTTCTAAATGACAAAGTTATGATTTTTCAAATGCGACTCAACAGATCTGGCCATGTACAAGTAATATTTGAAGTGGTGCTTATTTTAACATATTTGAAAGAATATGGGCTGGGCCCCCCAAAAGTAAGAGTATCAGGACTCACAGGGTCTTTGAATAGTCTCTGCAGAGATGAGCCTGAATTCAAAGCCCAGCCTCAACTGGATACTGGAGGGGGACCTGACAAGCTATCTTAAATGTCTTAAGCTTTAGTTCAGTATTCTATAACACAGGGATAATAACAGCAAACAAAACATGAGTAACAAATACTTTATTCCCTCAAAATTGCCTAACATAATGCCTGGCAAACTTTGTTTTTTTTTGTTTGTTTGTTTGCTTTTAATATTTATTGTTTTATTTTTCTTCCATATATAGTAGGCACTATCATTGAGGTATTTCTAAACTTGTATTTCTGGGTAAGAATGTTTGGAAGCAGTCGACAGATAATAACTTCAGCACACAATTGTTCTGGTCATGTGAATATCAGCTTCCCTCTGTGCATCTCTGATGGTTGCTGGGCCTCCCAAACAGGAGGCCCTGAGGAGATTGTTAAGAAAATAATGATATATCTAGAGATATCTTGACTTCCCAAGGTGGTGCTATTGTGATACTATGAAAAGGGCTTGCCCAGCTGGGCTGGATGGTGTTTACTCAAGAGACACTTTATGTTCTCCTCAGAGAATTTCTCACTCAGCTCCTCCCATTCTCTCCTTGCCTTTCTTTTACTTGAACCTCTGAAAAAAATAACAGATTTTGCTTTTGAAAAAGGCATCCGTCTTAATTAGTGATATGCTTGATCATATGATTTCTTTTTAAAATTATGAAGCCTTGAGTGGTTTTCTGAGAGTTCATTTTTTAATTTTATATTTGGTAGCTACAGTCCTGAAATAAATTTCATCTCCAGAGAAATATGAAAATTTGCGTGAGGAACAGATGAGTGAAATTTTCACAACTCAGCCTGCATTTCTCTTCCTTCCCTGTAGTTCATCATTTTTGTTTTGAACATCACTTTCTTGCCTGTATGCCCCAAATGCATTCTTTTCTTAGTCTTTCTCAGAAGTTTTATGTGTTTTCTTGTACATGACATCTTCACTAACCAGTCATTTGGTTAGAAGATCACATTGATTTTATTGATGGTAGTATGATATGTAACAAATAAAAATGTTATTAAAGGCAATTAATTCCCGGGGCACCTGGGTGGCTCAGGTTCTTGAGCATCCGAATCTTGTTTTTAGCTCAGGTCATGATCGCAGGGTCATGAGATCGAGCCCTGCATCAAGCTCCATGTTCAGCGGGAAGTCTACTTGTCCCTCTCCCTCCCCCATTCTCTCTCTCTCTCTCTAAAATAAATAAATAAAATCTTAAAAAAATTTAAAGATAATTAATTCTCTTTCAAACTCAACCATCTTGTCTCTGTCCACTAACAGTATGATTTTGCCACATTTTGAGCTTTGTACAATCCCTAACACTTTTGATCTCAATGAACCAGCCCAAGAACAGGACTAGGGAATCCTCTGACCCCAAAACATTGCATTAAGCTACCTACAGAGTCAAGAGAATTTTGGCTCTTAAGGAACAAGCTGTAGTCACTTACAAAATTGTTTACTGATACAAATATTGTACCAGGTATGTTAGTTTTCAATTGAAGTCCGTGAAGAATCCAAACTATGAGCCCATGTCAGTGGACTTTGCTTTTTCCAAGAGTACCCTTCATGGGTTAAGAGAACCTTTAGGTCTGGGTTATAAGAGACTCATTTTGTAGAGTAGGAAATTCAAGTGTAGGAGAGTTAAGTGAGTTTCCCAAGGTGGTCACTGGTTTGATGCAGAGTAGGAATAGAATGTAAGTCTTTTAGGCTTTTAATCTAGTATCCTTTCCTCTGCTTCAGAATGTGCTGTAAGCCTCATGGTCTTTTTAATGTCCCTGGTGGTTTCTGGGAAAGGAGAGAAAGCTGTTATCTGAGAACCAGGGAGTTAACAGTCATGTTTCTTTGGCCCTGACCAACCCATCAGGGGTCTAAGTTGTCTGTCTTCTGCCTTCCTGAAGTTCTGCTTTTTAATTTTTTTTTCACTAAAACCAGAACAGGAGTCAGATATTGTGTGGCACTGCTATGCTCCTGATCAGAAAGTAATTTCTTTCATATACTCAAAGTAGTTCCATAGTGCTACTTTATGGAACATTTCTTGCAGTTTTTAATCCACTCCCAGTTTGTGATTATTTATCTGAATAAAAAAATTATTTCACTTTACAGCAATATGGATTCACAGGATGGAAACCCAGAAACAGTGAAGGATAGATAGCTGTGTTTTCTCAGCACTTGATAGTTTAGAAAGTCCTTTCATATACATTCTCTTATCTGATGCCACCAACAACCATAGAAGCAGAAATCATTATTCCCATTTTGCATATCAGAAACACTCAGTGAAGTTACATAACTTGGCCAAGGTTACTCAAAGAAGCAATTTGCGAACTCTTGTAATCTTATACACCACTGGTAAAAATATAAATATTCATTTTTGTGTGCATGTGTTTATTTATAAATTGTACATACATGATACTCTGTTAATAAGATGAATATGTTAGAAAACCTACTCCTGAAATGGGAATTTTAAGGATGAGATGAAGATAAAATGACCAATAATTATGTAAGTTATATAATTTTATCAGTGAAATGAAAGCTTACACTGACACAAAAAAAAGAGTATTAAAGAAATCTTGAGTGAGAAAAATATAGCTCAATATGGTTTATTATTTTTCAAACTTCTAGTTTAATTCTCATGATTTAGCAATTTGAATTTCTGGTTTTAGGCTAATTTATTTGGGTACTTGGTCTTATGGCCAGATAAAAATGGAAAGTTATTCAATATTAATATTAAATAAAATAGAAGAAGTATATTGTTGATCATACTGATTAAACTGTGGAAATCATTTTCAAGTCCAACCACCAATCATGCAAAGTTTTCTATTAAAATTCTGTTCAAAATTTTCCTCTTGTCTGACCTGCGCTAATTATTCTTGCAAACTAAGCAGAAGATATTGAGATACTATTTCATATTATTAGCAAACGGACTCGGACTTCCAGTTTCGTCTCTAACATGTCACTTAGAAATCATCACTGTCATCTGTTCAACAGGGTAACATTGAACAAACTAAAAGTCAGTCACTTTTCTTGGGTCTATGAGAGAACTGATGTCATGAGGCAAACTGTGACCCTGATATCTTACGGCTGAGATCTGTTGTCTGGAGCAGAGGCCACCAGAATCACTAGTAGAAACACTTAAGTGGAGGCTAACTACGGACTTCCTGGAGGGTGAGAAACCTCTGGTGTGTGCACCCTTGGGGAACCCCTCACTTCTACATCTGGGAACTCCAACAATTCCTCAAGATGGAGAGCCAAGAAAGATCCTCTCAGGAAATACACCCAGAGTGTTCTCTGTAACAAAGGCCTACTCTCCAAAGGGGAATAAAACATTTGTAGGGCCTTATCGCATCTGGGGAAAGTACATTTCTCCAGTTTAGCCTCCTCTAGCCTTCCTGAGTCATGTAAGGGGAGAACAAAAGCTAAAGAATATTTGTGAAGGTCAAAGCCCAGGGACAGAGGCCCATTGCAAGACTGAGGTTTAATCATAAGATGATAGCACACTTCCCTTTTCCCACCTTAATTCTATACCCACAGGACTCAAGTATAGCAATAGCTGATTACAGCTGAAAGAGCAGTGGGGCACAGACTCTATGTGAGGAGAAGTTCTAAGGGAAGTCCAAAGGAGTGCAAAAACATAGACACTTTAGGAATTTAAGGTCCTTACTGCCTACAGCCACAGCAAACATTAAACATAGCACAACTATAGCCATTACCATAAATATTCACACTAATCACCTCAGTTCCTTCTATTCTATATATGTCTACTTTAAAAAAAAAATTCAAGGCACACTAAAAGGCAATGAAAAATTTTAAAAAATACAACACAGACTCAAGAGACAAAAAAGTCATCAGAATCAGACTCTGCTATGACATAGCATTTGGGTTTGGGTTTGGAGTTGACAGAATTTAAAAATAGGGTATGTTAAAGGCTCTAATGGAAAAGGTAGACAATATGCAAGAAATGATGGATTAAGTAAGAAGAAAAGTAGAAAGTCTAGGAAAAAACAAATTTGTACAAATCCATATAAACTTGAACCTGTTCTCATTTAGGAGACATAAAGAATGCAATAAATAAACAACACCATCCTCAACCTCTCCATGATTTGGATGTCCCACTCTTTTTCCAGGATTTCCTCTCAAGCCATATATGATGAGATACATTGATGTACAGATCTAGTGAATGAGCTGGTATATCCATCTGTATATTAAATGAACATGCCCTCACTTTGGAGATGCCTGCCCTATAACACAGCTAAGGTCCAACTTTACTTTGGGCAACTGATCTATGGAAGAAAAGTGAATTCATGCTTTGATACCATTTTCCATTGTGAACCTTAGGTGAACTATGGCCTCCAATAGTTGAATTTTTTTTACAGAAAGAAGAATAATACTTTTCACTCAAACTGACCTTTCACCTGAACTGATACATAGAATCAAAAGCTAGTCAGAGTAAACCAGTATTTAAAAGGATGGAAATTGGCCTGACTAAAAATTAATTCACCTTTCATTTCATTTAAAAATAGTTGTCCCAGATTAACATTTATTTCCAAGTTATTTTAATTGACATGGGTGAGAATTGAATAGTTTTGGGTTGGACTCTTTCTCTAGTTGATGATCACCGAATTGTGGTGCTCATCAAATGTTCATTTGTCACACTTCATTTCCCAGTCCTCTTTCAAAATGGAAGGGCATGTGACTGGCTCTGGCCACTGGGTCATGCAAATTGGCATGGATCACTTTTAGGTCAAAGCACAGAAGAGGTATGAATTCTTCATCTGCACTTTTTCCATCTGGTGGAAGCATGTTAGTTGTGTCCCTAAGTTTCCATGAGTAGAAAAACCTCATACCACCTCTCTCCACACACACAACTACATTGGGATACAGCATGAGCAAAAAAAAGCATTGGTTATGTCATCAAGATCTCAGCGTTTGTTTGTTACACTGGTATAACTGAGTCAATCCTCCATGATACAGTAATCCCGAGGTACTTGTGGCTCTTTGTTTTTGTGCCTTCTCAGCAATAAATAGAAAACCAGAATTAGAAATCTATCTCTTTACAACTTGTCAAGCAGAATTAGTCCTGGTATCATTTATAAATCTCTTATATGTAGATTAGAAAAGACATCATATCACTATACATGTGAATATTAAGTTTTCTATAGATGGTACTATTCAGAGAAAGATCAGATATCTTTATTTAGCAAGAGGGATAGGCTGTGATTGTCTCAATACTGGGCTAGCTCTTATAATCCGAAAAATAGACTCCAATAAACCCGCCTGATTTGCCTTACGATGTTATTTCAAATAAAGGTCTTCAATGTGGAGCTGAGTTATTTATTCCTATTTCGCCAATGCACACCCATACCCACTTGCTGCTCTGGCACCTCCACACGTGCACACGTATCACCAGTCACTTCAATACACAAATTACGAAATTATAAGAATTGTGACTGTCTTATTCTCCAGTTATGTTAGTGGGGGCCCACTGCAGGGAAAGACAAGCTACATGGAGAAGACATGAAAAATGAGAATAAAGTAGACACAGACAGCATCAGCATACATTTTTCTTAGCTCTAAAGCTCTAAATACTACATAAAACTGTCATGAATAAATGAACACTCAGAGCAGCAAATTTCTTGAGTGACATTTGAGATGACTCACAAGTTAGTTCTTTCAGTATAAGTTAAAAGATAAAAATTTAACCACTGAAGCAAAGCTTTGTGTTGTCACTAATTGTAAATCATAAACTTAAAAATAAGCTGAAGATAGATAAAGAAAGCAAATCAGTTTTCGTTTTTGTCTGCTCACACAGTCCACTTATTAAGTAAATTAGAGTGATTTGGTCGTCTACAAACTGGCTTAGAAATATAAGTAACTCAATTGTTCAAAGTGAGAAAATTTCACCAACTAAAAGTTCTCCTATTTGGGGGGACCTCGATGGCTTAGTTGGTTAAGCATCTGACACTTGATTTCAGCTTGGGTCATGATCTCAGAGTCATGAGATCAAGCCCCACATCATGTTTCACACTCAATGGGGAGTCTGCTTGAGGATTCTTCCTTCTCCCGCTGCCCCTTCCCCTGCTTGCCTGTGTGCTCTCTCTCTCACTAAAATAAATAAATCTTTTTAAAAAAGTTTTCCTATTTTAAGTAGAGGACATTTACAACACAGCATGTCGAAATTTACATAATTAGTATCATTGAAATAATTGTGTTGTACATTTTCTACCTGATTCAACCAACACCAAGAGATCTTCCAAAACATCAAGTATGTGTTGCTACAACTTGGAACTTTATGTCATTTATTTCTCAATAATTTAATCTTTTCATTTTATATTGGGTTTAAAGTTATGGAGTAAGATAAATAAGTACTTCAGGGTCAATCAGTCAGCGAGGTATGAAGAAATTGAAAGACAAAGTTGCCATTTATAGTTCAGCTTTCCCTAACTGTAAACGTGGAATGTTTATTATGTGCATCAGACCTATCCCCAAAGGAAACAATTTAAGTTGATATTTAATGTTTGATTTACGCTTAGATATGGTTTCGATTGCCTGTTATGAGTCAGGCAGAGTACTAGATGTGAAAAGACTGATTTTGATAGCAGAGAGTTCACACGAGTGGGAAGACAGGCAAGAAAGCATAACTACAATGAGTGTTCTGAAAGAAAGGTCCATTTAGCCGGATATGAAATTTACAAGAAGAGCATCTGCCCCAGGTTGGGTTGGGGATGAGGAAAAGGTGAGTGGGATGTGACAAGACAAAGATAACTAGGACGCTGGTTGAAGGGGAGAGGCTGGGCAATAAGGAAGAGCGGGGAGTGGGGGGGGGGGGCGTTGGGGAACTCTTAGGCAGGCCAAGCACAGGCAGGCTATGTGACCAACTTCTGGCGAGTGCTGCCCAACAGGACTGTCCACATCCATGCCAATGAGTCCGTTCCCCTCTCAACAATGCGGAGTCACTGGCCATATGGGACTATTGATCCCTTGAAATGCGGCAATTCCGAGGGATGGAATTTTAAATTTTATTCAATTTTAACACATTTAAAAAAAATTTGAGCAGCCTCCTGTGGCTAGTGACTGTCCTACCAGACAGCATAACTATAGATTCCAAATGCTGAAACACGGCTGGGGGGGGGGGGGGGAGGGGAGTGGAGAGGTGGGGGAAGGGAAGGAAGGGGAGCTGTTAAAGATTTTTCTAAGTCATGTTAATTCCTTTGGATTTTAGCCCAAAGGTAAAGAGGACTTAATGATGAACAATTTTAAGCAGGGAGCAGAGTGATGAGATTCCTTTAGAAAAGTCCCTCCAGCAGCTGTGCTTCTGATAGGTGGAGAGGCTCAAGTCTCAGGAGAAAGAGCAGATAAACTAGTAGAGGAAAACAGATAAAAATGATGAAGACGGTGTAAGGGGATGAGGAGGAAGAGACAAATGTGATCGGACGTGAAATTAAGCAACAATACGTAGAGCCACTTCCCCGTCTGGATCGAGCACAGAGATGGAAGGTGTCGGTCATCAGATTGTGAGGGGTTGCTCTGTTCCAGGACGTTGAGTTTGAGTTGCCTGTGCAACCGTGAAATTGAAAAAATGCACAATAAGGACTTAGGTGGGTCCATTAGCCAACAAAGAAAGAAACAAAGACAGCACCTATGCACATTTTGGTATATTCATTGGCAGAAATTTTGTGACAATCTGTTGACATCTTGCAACCTCAAAAAAAATCCCAATTTAATTAAATACATTCAATACCAAACACTGTTAAATGTAATATAATGAAGATCTTAAAGTGCTTGCAAGTTTTACTTTAAACATTACTGTATAATGTTGGAAAAGCGTATTAATTATTTAAGCTCTTGGACTATTTATACTTTGGATTAATTTGAGATTAGTAATTTCTCAAATCCCAAATTACCGTGTCTTTCCAAAGATGCCTTCTAGTGAACGGTGTCCTGTATTACATAGATTCAATTTTAGCATAATGTGAATGTCCTATTACTTGCCAATGTAATCAGTATTTGCTTTCTTATAATCCCCTTCCTCCATACAAAAGAGCTTTTATTGTTCCAGAACTCCAGGTTTCTACAGATGATAATTATGGCTCATATCAAAATATACAAAAATAATAGGAAATATCATTTCAAATCTACAAGGTGACTAACTCCTATCTGACATCTGAACAAAAACCCTGTATGGGCAAGTGTAACCCACTAAACACATCTCAATCTTAGTCACAAATAATACCAATGATCATTGGTCTAAAATGCTTCTTTGGACTTTTAATGGTATTTCTGGATGATTTATATATATATATATATATATATCTTTGCAATTTCCACACCAAATATCTAGTTCTTGTATGTGGGGCCTTTAAATGTAGGAACCACACCTTTTTTCTTTTTTTTTCCCTTCAAGATTTTATTTATTTGAGAGAGAGAGAGAGAGAGAGAGAGAGAGAGAGAGAGAGAGAGCCGACGAAAGGCTCAAGCCCAGAACCTTGGGATCAAGACCTGAGCTGAAGACAGACACTTAACCAACTGAGCCACCCAGGCTTCAAACGTTAATGTGCTTGGGTCCTAGAAGTTTGCGTAGGCGGTTTAGCGCACACTATATCTTTGCCATAGAAGCAATGTCACAGATGTTTGAGAGCTTCCTCCCTGAAGCACAACCGCCAGACTTGCCATGTAGTTAGAGGCACTGGGGTGGCAAAACCAGAGGGCAGGCTGTTTGGGAGGCTGAGACCTGGCACACAGAAGGGATGAGCCCACTAACAGAGGGCTGTAAATTACGGCAAAGAAGGGAAATCCAAAGGGTGTGAAGGGTAAGTACAAGGGCTGGAGATAGAAAGAAAGGTGGAGAGAGCACATGGGAAGGGCAAGGTAGGGAGAGAGCGAGACACAGACAGAACCACATCATAGTCCGTTGTTCGTTCTTTTTTTCTTTCTAGATTTTATTTATTTATTTTCAAGAGAGAGAGAACCGAGGGAGATTGAGAAGGTGAAGCAGACTCTTCGCTGAGCAGAGAGTCTGACGCAGGGCTATATCCCAAGACCCTGAGATCATGACCTGAGCTGAAGGCAGAGGCTTAATGGACTGAGCCACCCAGGCGTTCCATCCATTGCTCTTTCTAAATTCACATGCATTCTAATCGTCTAGCGGTTAGGGGATTAAATAGGAGGAAGAAGGAAGTAATGAGCAGGAGAGAAGTTGGGGGTGAAGGAGAGCCTGATTTCTCCTTTCTCCTCCCATCCCCTCCTCCCAGAACTGGCTCTTGGCGCTACCCCCTCCCCCCAACCGGTCCTCATTGGGGGGAGAGAAAAGACAGTATACAAATTAAAAAAACAAAACAAAACACAAAACAACACAAAAAACTCCAAGAACAAAGGCTACCCAGTGAACTGTCTTATGTAGATAATTATAATATTGGCCACTGTCTTTCTGCACAATTGCCTGTGGTGGTCACTCCACTGTAATGAAGAGATCACGCTGCGAAGTGACAAGTCTCCTTATCCTCTGGGATTAGATGCAGATTTGCCTTCTTCAGAAGGGGGTTCCCATCATAGGGAGAAGTGAACTAGAAAGAAGCAGCAGAAGGAATTGTCTTGTTCTCCGTTTTGCCAGCCTGGAGAAAAGGTGCCTTTGCAGGAAACTCGGTTTGCAAACAATGAACATCTTTTGTGTTCCTTGTTGGCAAAGCAATTGATTCTAGTTAGAGATTGGCTGGGTGCCACTGTGAGCGCAGTTTGTCTTTTCTGTTCTGAAGGGTACAGTGGGAAGAGCTGTAGTCTAGGCTTTTTTTATTCTTCTCTTATTATAGCCAACTTATTATAGGCTGTAACCAACTATATTGCAATGCAGAGGTCACATCTTAGAACATGAAATATATATATATATTCTATATATATGTATATTCTATATATGTGTATATTCAGTATATATATTCTCTATATATGTATATTCTCTATATATTCTCTCTCTATATATATATAGAGAGAGAGAGAGGGAGAGAGAGGGAAAATAAACCACTTGAGACATTTTTGAAAATAATAAGCTGGGAGAAGACAATTTCTTATAACGTATATCTTCTCCTCCCCACTGCCCTAAGTGTAATTTACATTGATCTCTTCTGTCCTAAGAAACCAAACCCAAACATTATACTGCAGAAAGGTAATGGGAGATTATGTGGATATTCCAAAGATGGACTTTGCTATGAGAATGCTCCTTTTTCCTGAGGAGCACATGGGAAACCCATAGCAACCACCGAGTTTCTGTTAGGTTAGCTTTAATAAGAGTAATAATTACTTAACATTGAGTTGTATTTAAACTGTAATTGTTTTATGAAAAAAGGGATGAACATTTACTATTAATGTCACATTTATTAGCTCCTTCCTATCATCTGTTTAAGGAAATTTGAATACTTTATTATGACCACTGAAGGTATTGTACATAGGATTTAAATTATATAGTACCTAATAAAAGGCTTTGGTGCGATCAATACTTTGCAAGCAACAAAGGTTGAGGACCTTACAGATGACCTCAGAGGGACCGAGGCCCCAGAAGTATGGCTTCCCTGCTCTCACAGAGGCACCCACCACAATGTCAGAGATGTGCTGGGCAAATAGGCTCCCTGGACACTACTATTTTCTCATTTATGAGCTGTGATGTGGACCAACTCCGAGGAAAGTCCATTTTGACTATCCCCTTGAATGTTCTTGGGTTTGAGCTTGGAAGACAAATCCAATGCCTAGAAAGGAGGGAGAGAAGGTGAACCATTTCCCTCAGATCTGGGAGGCATGTTGTTTGTTTAATTTCACATAGGGAAGAAAACGTAAATCATTCTCCTTTGCAACAGTAAAATGGGTTCTGCAAAATAAACATCCAAGCTTATTTTCCAAAATGCGGTATTCAGCAACGAATGCAAAACATAGCCCAGCAAGAGGCCAACCAGAAAAAGCTTTGATCATTGTTGTTCTAATTAATTATTATCACTGCCAAGGTGAAAGAGCCCTTCATTTTAGCAAATATCCTCATGGCAAGAGAAGAATCTTTTAAAGGACTATTATTTAAGTGTATTTTATTAAAATATCCTAGAATATTTTGAAAATACAGTACTAATCAAAATACTTTTTAAAGATGGGGTGATGAGATCACTGTTACACCTTAAAGAACTAAAGAACTAAGAACATAAAGTGATGCCACCACATTCCTCTGAAGATTTTAATTGAATGATTAAATACACATTTGTGAAACATTCTCAACAAAAGTAAGAAATAAGCAAAAAGATGAATTTGACTTCTTTTAGTCAAATTTTATCTCCGAATAGAAAAAAAGCTGAAGGATTTAATAAAAAATTTAAATATGTAAATAATAAAATTCTTAGCAACTTAATTAGGACTGCTCATAACAGAGCTCAGATTATGTACTGACTTATTCCATTTATTTATATGTGTGTATATATGGCAATTCATTTAACTGCTATTTTAAAGGTTGGTTTGTTTTATTATAAAAGAATGCATGCTCATTAATAAAAGGAAATAAAGGAGAATGAGAAAAAATATGACTCATCATTTTTGCATTTGAAGACACTGTAAGCAGTTTGGCCTGTTTTCGTTTTCTTTATGTGCATAGATTTGTACATATTTATGATATATTCATCTGTGTGCGCACATAATTTCGTCTTCTTCCTTTTGTTTCTTTCATACCCTTTTTGTTTAAGCATTAAAATAGATTTAATAAGATATTTTTCTTTTTTTCTGGTGATAAAGATAACATGTTGATTATTTTGTTTAAAAACTCTGGGAAGCTGTATAAGGAAGATGAAAAAAATGCCATTAATTCTATGACAATGGAGATAACCACATTTGGTGAAGATCTTTTTTTTTTTTTTTGGCATAGATCTTTTTCACCCATAGTCTGTGTACATCCATCTGTTCATTCATTCGGACACATTTTTGGAGAAGCTTTTATGTTCCAGGCTCTGTTCTTTGCACTAGGAGTGTAGCAGTGAATGAAACACAAATTGTTGCTTTACATTCTGGGTAAGTTAAACAGAAAATAATAAATGTATTAAGTGTGCTACTTGTCTGGTGGTGAGAGGAAAAGAAAGCAGGAAGAAGACACAGGACGAGTAGGACGGCTTGCAATTTAAAATAGGGTGGTTGGGAGAGAATTCACTGAGACTAGGACGCTCGAAAAAGACATGAAAGAAGGGAAAAAGAGGTGAAAAGGAAGATGACTGAGTATTTGGCAGAAGAGCCAGTGCAAAGGTCCTGAGGTAAGAAGTTAGCCAGTGAATTCTAAGAATAGCAAGAGGCTGGAGCAGAAAGAACTGAGAGTGTGTAAGTTGAAATCCAAAAGGCAAGGGCAGTGAGATCCCATTTCTTTTTCTCTAAATAAGATGGGAAACCAATGGCGAATGTTGAGGAAAGAATTTCCCTGACCTAGCTTATGTTTTAAATAGTCCCTTCGGGGAGCGCCTTGGTGGCTCAGTTGGTGAAGCATCTGACCCTTGATTTTGGCTCGGGGGATCATCTCAGGTTCATGGGATTGAGCCCTGCATCAGGCTCTGGGCTGGGCATGGAGCCTGCTTAAGATTCTCTCTTTCTCTCTCTGCCCCCGACTTCCATACATGTTCTCTCTCTCACTCATTCTAAAAAGAATAAAAATAAAATGTTAAAAAGTAATAAACAGTTCATTCTGGAATCTCCACGTACAGAAGACTAGAAGACTAGATCACGGTTTTGATCCTGTGTGTGAGAGATGATGGGCTGGACTAGAGGATTAGTGGTGGAGGTGACAGAAAGTATTTGCATGCCTTTTGAAAGTCCGAACAACAGGATGTGTTGATGGAGGTAGAACGTTGTTGCATTTTCTGAGATGAAAAGGACTTGGGGCAGGACAAGTATGTGTATGTGGCGGGGGGGGGGGGTATCTAATTCAGTTTAATTCAGTTTTAGACATGCTAAGTTAAAAGGGGTGTGCAAATCTACAGTTGGGAGGTGTGGTCCAACTGGAGATAAACTTTTGATAATTGTCAGAGTATTTTCAGTATTTAAGAACATGTAATAGGATGAGAGGATAGGTGGGTTGGGGGGGCAGTTTCTTTTGGGCAAAGAGAAAAGATAAAGGTACAGGAGTGATTAACAACAGCAGATCGGGCAGAGTGGTCCAGTAGGATTTTATTCAATTATAGCCTAGCGGAAAAGAAAGAAACATCCTGTGGCTTTGGATTTTTAATATTTTGATGGACTTCTCAGAGAGTAACTCTAAATTGTCTAGATGATTTAGCAGTGGTCTCCAGATAGGGTGTAGAGACCTCTGGCAGGTGCCTCAAATAACACACACTGAGGGTTGGAGAGAAAGCATCAGACATCCACCTTCCAAAAAGTCCAAACCTAACACATATCCTAATGATGCGCTTTACGTGAATTGACAGGAATACACTGCAAACGTATGCACGTCTGAAACAATTTTCAAGGCGGGAGGTTTAAAAGGCTTGGAAAACCCTGTTGCCGTAGGATAGACTGAGCGCAGAGCTGCAAAGGTTTTCTCACCATTTCACTGTGTTATGGGCCAACTGGATACACGGACTACAGATCCTCAGATTGGGACACGTGGGTTAAAAGGCCAGCAAGTGCCCACCCACGTGGCCCCAGCGGGTGGGAGGTCCCTCACGTTAGCACTAATGTGCTCACCTAGTACTTCCCCCACCTCCCAGCTCAGGCCCTGGAGATCCTGGCGGGGGCTCGGATTCCACGCCGCATTCGCACACTCACCGGGGTGAGGCGAGATTGGGGGTGGGGGTGGGGCATCCTGCAGAACCGCGGTGCGCCACAGTCGACACAGAGAGAGGAATGTCAGTCTCACAGTGAAATCAGAGGGCCCGAGAATGTTGGCCTGCTTCCCTTTGTTGTGTTTTTCTGCAATTATTTCATTTGAGAGAGACCCTCTCCGCTTCCTGCATTTGCCCTCTGCGGAGGGGGCCCCGCCTGCCCCGGCCAAGTCTGGAGGCTGCTTACAGACCCTGCGTGCCGCTCTGTGATCATTCCTTGCCATTTATTTGTGCTGAAGTTATGTACCTTTGATTAAACCTGGCAGAGCACTTTAGAAGCCACTGATACACATCAAAGAAGTTAGCTCTCCTAGATCAAAATAGACTGAAGGTTTGGACCTAGACCAGCACTGTGTGAACTCTAAGAGCAGTCCGCAGCAGGAGGCAATTGCTTTTGGACAAAAATCAGGAAAGAACTAAATGGATTTCCTCTATTTTTTCCTTCATTAGCAACATGGCAAACGCCTTCATCACATCAGAAATCTGCATAGGATTTTCATTCAAAACCCTGTTTGCGTGGTAGAATTCGAGGTGGAAAATTTAAGCAACCTTCTAACTTATTAGAGTTTGTAATAAGGGGTAAACAATTTATATCTGAGGCGTAGAATACATACTTTTATTGTTCCCTTTATTTTTTTATGCGATTGTAACTAGAATGCAAATATGTTTGACTAATGTAGATTTGCGTTGTCTTCTTTTGGTGATCTAGGCACAATGAAAAGGAACAGATAGACGCATCATAAATACGACTGCGTAGCAAAAAATATACATGTAGATAGGCTTTTGAGAACTTTTTCCCAAAGGCATTTTGAGAGAATGAAGCAGCTTTGTTTTTATGTAATCTGTGGGGTTTATTATAAGCATTCACTAAGTATGCACTTAGATTCTTTTCAGTGCCTCGTTCTAAATCATATCTAATATAAACAAATGTACTACCTAGACTGTGTACCATCTATTTGAAAATAAATTGAGTCAAATTAGTAGAACGACAAGTACAATGATCAGAATAAAACAACTGATAATCAATAATGCCGTTTCTACTCTTTGCAACGACTCACAGCCATAATTCTGTTTGGATTTTTTTTAAACAATGAGATTTTCAGATGCTGAGAGATGAACGACCTCATTTGTTCTTCACAATAGCTCAGTGATGTCGCCTCGGTTATTGATCCCTGTCTACAGATGAAGCCACTGAGGCCCTGAGACTAGACTGGCCGGCCCGCGATCAATCAACTGTTTGAATCAGGGATCAGCAAAGTGCTTCTGTAAAAAGCCAGACAGTGAATATTTGAGGCTTTGTGGGCCATATGGTTGCTGTTGCAACAACTCAACTCTGCTGCTGTTGCAGGAAAACAGCCATAGACCATGCATAAATGAATGAGTATGGCTATCTTCCAGGAAATGTTATTTATGGACACTGAAATTTGAATTTCATATAATCTTTGTCATGAAATATCATTTTTTTGGTTTTCCTCCAGCCACTAAAAAAAAAAAAAAAACCAACATGTAAAACCCATCCGTAACGTGGAGTTAGGGCCCAAATGAGGGGGGAGAGGAGCTGGATTTGGTGCAGGGGTGGTGGTGATAGACAGGTAGGGTCAGGACTCCAACCTAGATCTCTTGCCGCAACTCATGTTCTTTCCACCTCACTCTGTGGCTTTGTTTCGTAATTGAGGAGAGACCCTACTCAGAGACTTGAAATCGAGAGAGTCGTACTGCTATTCCTACTTGAAATTAAGTCCAAGACTCCAACATTAAGCTTCAGCATCCAAAAGAGAGAGAGTAATCACAGGCGGCAGAGCAATTAGCAAAGACAGAGCCAATAGCAAGCCCAGCGAACACTTCATTGTCAGCTAGAGGGTTTGGCTAAAAGTAAATTTAATACTCATTAAGAAATGAACATTGCTTTAATGCCACTTCAGAGGCTGGTAAATTGGAGCGAGCTCGAAGCAATTCAGGAAGCAGTCCCATTGCTTCAAGGCTGACATCTATTTACAAGCAAATCCTTCACAAGGCAGGAAGATTGGGAGAAGCCCCATCTTGGAAAGGTCATGCGTCCCCTGAAACAGCCCAGACTTGGAATTCTGCCTCCCACCAAGTGGAATAGGCATGGGCACGAGCGGAATGGAGAGACGAACCGTCGATTCCACCGAGAGGCCGACTGGTGAATCTCACCCCACTGAGACAAAGTTTTGAGAATTGCACCTGCCTATAAAAATAGTGATTAAAAACACACTCCTATCAAGGTACATTTCATCATTTTTATATTTGTTTCCCTCCTCCCGTGCCGTGATTTATAGCCACCCCTCTGAAGCATGAAGCTGAAATCTGTCTCCTTAAACCTCTCTTCCCTGAGTGATTTTGTTGGGCTGGGGATGCTCCTGGAAGTTGAGTAATTGCCAGTGCGCCGTGGAATAAAACCGTCAGTGTGATTTAAAAATACATATTGTAGAAAAGAAGAAAATGCGTCTTCAAAACCTTGTCATTTCATCTTCTCTGGAGAACGGAGGCAGGGACGTGAAGAGTTCAACATAATAAAAAGGCTTTGTTAATTGTGAGGCATACGATTTTTACAACCCCCAAATCATAGCTGAGTGCCAGGAGAACTAGCCAGTATTCAAGTCTCTCAGATCTACAATAACAGGAGCCCATTGCCCAAGTGATAGATGACCTCAGGAAAAAGTACTTGAGCAAAGCGATCGGTGAAGACACGGAAGGGAGGGACTGGGGGACCAACCACATACACGTACACCCATGTACTTCTAGGGATATTTTTCGTTTTTTGGATTTTGGATATAGGAGGTCCACCATCTTTTACCCTCCCCATCGTCTTTCTGTTCTGGTTGGTTTTATGACATCATGGAATTAACCTGAAAACATGAAATGCTGGGTTTGTCTCTATACTCTAGGAGTTTTATATTTACCTACAATCCATAGATGGAGAACTTCCTCAGCTCAGGGGGTTTGTATATGTACACAGAGGGGCTTGTGGGACCCTCTTTCATCAGAATGGCATTAATATATTTTGTCTCATAATGAATATTCTACTCTGTACTACCCGTTGAAGGGAAAATGCATATTCATGCAATAGGTGAGTGGCTAAGGTGGGAGAGGAAAAAGAAACACAGTTCGCAGAGGAGAGATATTTCACTCCTACCATCTAGATAGAGAGATGATAATAGATAGATAGAAAGAATATCAATACCTCCCTTAGGCATAGAAACAGCTATTCAAAATATGATGAAAAAGTTTTTCCCAATCTTTTCTTTTTTCATGAAGCACACAGAAAATAAGAATATTTTTTTTTAATGCACCATGGTAAACAGAAAAGAATTTGAGAATATCTGTTTGGGGATTGGTCACCAATATTCTTTCCTTTTACTTATATGATAAAATTGTGGTAAGAGAAATAAAATGGCAAGTATTAGGAAAGATATCCCTTCTAAATCAAAGTTCCAAGACAGTTACATCACAATATTGGAAGAGAAATTTGAGCCTGCTTCTGTGAATATGTCTTTTTTTTCATACCAGGCTATAAGCTTGAGAAGGCCACGCAGACTTCCTAGCCAAAGCTTTGCAGTGATGGTTTCTTCAAATTCTTGGTATTTGTGATCTATGATATACATATATATGAGTATATAATGTGTTTTTTTTTAATGATTTATTTTTTTAGAGAAAGAGAGCACACGGGGAGTGGTGGGGAAGGACAGAGGGAGAAGGAGAGAAAGTCCTAAGCAGACTCCACAGCGCAGAGGATGGACACTGAGGCTGCTGATCTCACTACTGGACATCATGACCTTAGGTTAGGACCCTGAGATCACAACCTGAGCCAAAACCAAGAGTCTGACACTTTAAACGACCATGCCACCCAGGCGCCCCTAAAATGTCTTTAAAACCTTTCGATTACAGTGGTTGACTTTTTTTCCAAGGATCTAAGAATCCTTCTATTTAGTTTTTTATTTTTATTTTTTAGAGAAAGGCAGACTGCCACATACAGTGCTTTATTTGGATGTGTCTTGAGTCTTGGAAGCTTGACTACCCTATGTTCTCTTACAAAGGGTCCCTTATGTGGATGTTCTAGCAGGGAGCGCAGCTACTCCTATATCCTTGACCTGAGAAGGGTCCTCCTCCATCTGGGAAGCTCGAGCTCTTCGACCGTGTGTGCAGCTTCGGGAGGGACACACACAGAGTGATGAGGGAAGGGGACACCTGCCTAGCCAGCCAGATCAGTGAAATCAACCCCGCTGATCAATGGGATCATGTGGGGTGACAGATGTCACAGCCAGATCGCCCTCACATCCTAAGGATCCTTTTATAGGATCTGCTTTTCTTAAATTATTATATTGAAATTTCTTGAGATAATGTCTTTGGATTTCAAATCCAAGTGAACTTTTTCCGTATCAATTATTTTAGTATAAATGAAGCTCCAATTTGCAAACCATGTCTACAATTGCTGGAGTAGTCATTCTATGGTAGCTTGTATGTCAAGAAAAGGCATATCCAGCAAACAGACATGATTATAAAATATACATTTTCAAAAAAGATTCAGGTCCTCTTTAGGAATACACCCACCAGTAGCTCCTCTCCTCTCAGCCCCCATTTCCTATATTTTGGGATAAATTCCATATGCTTTGAGGAACTTGATACATTAACTCTAGGATACTATGGTCCCCTAGTCAGCAATGAGTAACCACAGACTATGTGGGTGGTACAGACACATATGTCTGGATGCTGAAACTTCTCCTTGGCTGTGTTGAGCTATCATGGTGGGCAAGGGTGCCATGTTGCTCATGGTCTTTTTTACTGAGGGCTCTTTGGGTGGGCCTTAAAGCAGCTCTATTAGAGAGCCAAGGAAAGAGGAAAGAGGTAGCACCTGCTTACCCAGCCCTCACCAAGGTTCCACCTATGACCCTCAACTTTCCAACCTTCCAAGCAAAAGAATCAGTCACCAGTCTTGGAATATCCCTTTCCATCCCCAGACATTCTTGGAGTCTGAAGATCTACGAGTCAACTGAAAGTTTCTATAAATGAGATGTGCTACCCACCAAGCAATCAACATTAATGGCAAAGCAAGGGCTTTCTGTGCACTCCTGGAGAAAAGAGCTCTTTCCATGCAAGAGGGAGTCAACTTCTCACCAGTCATTTATCCCTGTTGATCATACTCCCAACCTAGGAAGCTATAGTAGCTTACTCCTGGACTTTTCCACCTGCTTATCCTGAGCCTGGGGTAGTTGTGACAACAAAGCAAAACAAAACAGAACAAAAAACAGCTTGATCAACATCACATACATCAGCAAAAGCCCCAAGTTAGGTTTGTTTGTTTTTATGCAATGCTAATGGTTGGAAAATGCTTTTCTGTATATAAAGGGATCTTGTTTTGATTTACTAACATTACAAAAACTGCAAGCTTATCATCATATTAGGAAGAACCCCCCAAAATGTATCTCTTAAATACACATCTTCCTTGACTTACGATAGGGTTACATCCTGACAGCCCATTGTAAGCTGAAAACATGGGAAATTGATGCACTTATCAATTTCTAATTGATTTCTATTAATTTCTAATCTAAATTCTAATTCTAATTTCTAATTTCTAATTTCTAATTCAACTAATCTACCAAACATCCTAGCTTAGCCGAGCTTACCTTAACATGCTCGGAACACTTGCATTAGCTTACAGCTGGGCAAAATCATTGAACACAAAGCCTGTGTGATAACGAAATGTTGAATATCTTATGTAATTTGTGGACTACTGTACTGAAAGTAAACAACAGAATGGCTGTGGGTACAGAATGGCTCGAAGTGTGTTAGTGTGGAGGCTCCTGATCGCCCGGCTGACCAGGGGGGTGTGGCTGCCGCTGCCCGGCGCCAGGGAAAGGGTCATAGTGTGTATCCCCAGCCCCGGAAAAGACCAACATTCAAAATTCAAGGTACAGTTTCTCCTGAGCGTGTATCACTTTCATACCATCACCGAGTCGAAAAATCATGAGTTGAACCATCCTGAGTCAGGGACAATCTATAAATTACGTCTCTCTTTCTCTTTTTTTTAAATTTTATTTATTTATTTGACAGAGAGAGAGAGAGATCACAAGTAGGCAGAGAGAGAGAGAGAGAGAAGCAGGATCCCTGTGAGCACAGAGCCTGATGAGGGGCTCGATCCCAGGACCCTGAGATCATGACCTGAGCTGCTGAAGGCAGAGGCTTTAACCCATTGAGCCACCCAGGCACCCCTATAAATTACATCTCTTGTCTAAATTTCACTTCACCCAGAAGTGTTCATAGAAGTTTCACTTTGACTTTGGTCAACATGGTCAGTTTAGAATTAGACATTAAAAAACATGTTTTGCATCGGGTAAAAATTGGATCATTTATAATTCCAATGATAGAAATGTGTTTTTTAGTGTTCTTAAAATCATCATTAATATATGTAAGCTACTGGGTAAAAACAGTCTCCATTCCTTAGAAGCTTAAAAAATATTCTGATGGTAGGAAAGTCAGAGTCAGTTTGACAGTGTGAGATTTTAGGTAGGATCTATGAGACCAGGACAATTCGGGGACATCAAATCCAGACTGATGAAGCTGAAATCTCTAGACAGCTACTGATCATGTCTGAGGAGTTATCCCAGGCACTACCAAGAAGAGCCGAAAGAACCCAAACTGAAAGTTGTTAGTTATTTGGTTACGTAGATATACCCATAGTCCAAGAGCATAAGGAGTAGTATTTAATAAAAGAGAAAGCAAATTAAAAATGAGTTGGATTGAGAAATGTGATTAACCCAATTTCAATTTCAAGACTTTAATATTTTAATAGGCTTAAGTCTTTTGTTCTCAGTCACATGCATAATTACTTTCATTCCTTTGAATTAACAACAGAAAAATCTCAATAATCTCTGTAGAAAAATACACAGTCAGAAAAACTGATCTGAATGAGTATAATTGTTATAAAAGTTCTGTGTTATGTTACATATGGCCCACGGTAAAAAAGAAACATTTATAATCATGCTGACTATGGTGAGAAGTAAATACATTGCTTTCTCCAAGTATCATTATGCTGGAGCAAGACAAGGTTTATCTAGTTAGTGTCAAGATTGAAACAGGAAAAAAAGAAGAAGAAAATAGTTTTCAGCATACAAATCCCAGGATGCAGGCTGACTCCCCACAACAATTTCTCCCATCTTCTTAAGTACAGGATATTGCTCCAGTCCAGAAAACAGGCAAAATTCAATTACTCAGTAATTAGTCTTTGAAAGCATATTTAGATGGTTTACTGATGTCAAGTTCAGACATTATCAATAAAAGCATATTAGAATCATGAAGAGTGGCTTCAAAATACATAGTTTACCACAGAGAAATTAAGCACATAAATGAATAATAAACTCACTCCTAATCCACTCTAGATGGAAACCTCTTAGAGAGAGAGAACAATGAAGAGAAACTATTTATCCAGGGGTATTCTGTACTTTTGTGTTATTTGTGTGATACATGTGTGTTACGTGTGTGTGTGTGTGTGTGTGTGTGTGTGTGTGTGATCAGCTTCTCACCCTATACCTTAGGGCAAGAATGGCTTAATTTGATGTTAGAAGCACTCACTTTCCACAAAGATCCCCAGGTCCTGCCTCTATGCCCTAAGGCTTGGTTAGAATGGAAATTTGCCAAACATCCCTGTTTCAGTTTCCCAGTTAGGGTATTATCACTTCACTCTGACCTTTTTTTCCTCTCTTTCTGCCATGAAGCTTACTAGAGACTTGAAAGGCAAAGGTAGAGCCAGCATTTGGCCACAATAATTAGGGGGATTCTTTGGCCTCACTCAGAAACCTTTAAAACATTGATGGCTTCTGAGAGGCCAGGGAGAGAGGGATAGGGAGGGGCCAAGATTTCTCAGAGCTGCTTTCCCAGGAAGCACAGGTGTCTAAACATTAGCAAGGGTGCTTTGGTCGTAATAATGCCTCCTATTGATGAACAAATTCTACAAGTTTTTGTCAAGGTGAAGCTAGTCTGTGAATACTTAATTATTTTGCAATTATTCATTCCTGTTCTTTTCTAACCCCACTTTTTTTTTCTTTTAACCCAACACCTTCCTCTAGGGAAATAAGTCATATTCAACCTTGACTAATGTGGTCCTCAAACACTTTGTGATCCCCTGGAGAACTTTTCAAAATACTAGTGTCTGGGTCCAACCCCCAGAGGTTTTGCTTTGATTTGTCTGGGGTGAACCTGGGCATGAGGACTTTTACCCTCCCCCTTCCCAAGGGACACACCGCCAAGATTGAAAATCACTGCTCATTGAGAAAAAAAAAAAAAACAAAAACACAAAAAACAAAAAACAAAAAAACAAAAAAACCCAAGGCTGGGAGTGAGAGGAGTTTCAAATGTGAATAAATCAACAGGATCCAATGTTCTGTTTCCCAAAGAGAAAGACACCCATTGCTGTAGGGATAAATGACAGCCCAGTCCCCTTAATTCAGAATTTCAGCTTTGTTCACTGTTTCACAGTCTCCACGTTATTAATTTTCTGTTTCATAAGCCTGACAAACATAATTGTTAATTACATACCATACACTCCATCCTCACAGTGCTGGTTTCTCTCAGAACCCTCAACTGATATAAAGCTATAGTGCAATGCCCCACTATATTAAATTTCAATTTAATTATCTTTATCACAGCATCGCCTCCTTGGAGGAAATGATTAACTCTGAGATGGACTTATAATAGAAGAGAAAGGTATTGCAGTGAGCCTTGCCCTGGAGCCCTGTGCTACTATTTAGGCTGCATTTGCAGGCTCAAGAGCAACAATAAAATGGTTGAAAAATGAGCTTCTTTTCCACTTTCTCAGATCCCGGCGATGTGACCCCTCAGAAGTCCCTACTGGCATGCACAAAAGTGAATGGCATAAGAAATGTAACCTTAACCCACAACTGGTGTGTGTGTGTGTGTGTGTGTATGTGTGTGTGCCTGTGTATATAAGCGTGCATGTGTGTACACAGGCACACACACACACACACAGGCACACTTTAGATAACAGGAAACGGTGATTCCTGAATAATCGGCACAGGAGAGAATGGTTAGTAACCCATGGACAGTACATGTCTATTACTTAATATTAATCTTTCCATAGTTAAACGTGACTTACTACTGTGTAACCTTAAAAAAAAAAAAGCTGAAGGTGTTTTCCTTTTAAACATGACTCGAGGCGACTTTCAATAAGAATCTCTTTAACTTGGTTTGCAAATTAAAAGAGCTAGAAGCTTGTAAGGTTAGTTGAAGTAATTGTTTCCCTAAATTAACACTAAAGGGGCTTGAATCCCATGCCACGATGATATTAGGTGACTTCGAAGAAACAGACTAGAAAATGGGACCACGGGGCTTTGAGACTCCATGTTATTGAAGCAAAACCACAAAAGGAATTTTATTATCATTAATTAAGCATTTATATAGCAAGTATTTACAGAAAGTACTTTGAAATCAACTGCTATCAGGAGTGGACTAGCACTGTTCCACATATATGCCTCTTCGTTCCTGTCTTTGTTCTCTTTAAGTGTGGGAAGGAAATTCAGGCACAGAGAAATCAATTGGTCCAAACCTCAAACAATGGCGTCCAACATAGGCACAGAATGTCATGGAAACTTGAACTCTTTGATGAATGGAGAATATCTGTAGCTAAGGCTCCAGCTTGACTTAAGGGTCTAGGTTGAACTCACCATAGGATATTGACACGTTTGGTTCAGTGAGGATGTGGGAGGGAGAGGCGAAGATCTGAAAAGGCTCTTTGGTAAGAAGGCAACTTGAGGGAGAACATGTTGAGACCTTTAAGCAGAGAGCTAGTCTAAGGGCAGAGAGTTTTCAGTACACTGCGTGCCTGTGACTCATACAACCACCATCTTCAACCTGAGGGAGGGGTGGCAATAAAAAGTCACACTTGAAATAGATATGCTACTAAAATTCCTGCAACATATTGGAGTGATGGATGCTTTATCTATTTGGGGTTCTAACAAAGTAGAGATGAACAGAAAAGATAGATTTCCAGAATTTGCAACTACAGCATAAGAGGGGAGGGAGGAAGGGGCTTCATGTCATCAATTCAGTCCCACTTTCCATGGGTTTTAATATATTTGATGGAATAAGATGGTGGGAAATGGGGAGGATCTGGCAGTAACTCAGGGACAAATCGGGGAGAGACATTGACCATGCCAGCGGTGTTTATTTTTACCATCAAATTGGTAGGGACAGAGTAAAGATAAATGATTAGAGTCTGAACAAAATCCTTGCATCATAAGTTAGCAGCCTCTGTAGCCTGAATACACAATCTTTATACTTTCTGTTCTTCATTAGAACTTAGTACAATGTTTTACCAATGGACATTTAATAATCCTTGCTCGTTGAGACCTGTATGAGCAATTGAGGTCCCATGAGACCCCATTTGGGTATTTCCCCTCTGTCTTCTAAGATTCTGTGTGGTTTTAACAAAATGCACTGCTAAGGGCTCAAGTCAGGAAACCAGAAACAACTTTAAGAATCTCAAATGGAGGGGCGCCTGGGTGGCTCAGTTGGTTGAGCAACTGCCTTCGGCTCAGGTCATGATCCCGGAGTCCCGGGATCGAGTCCCATATCGGACTCCCGGCTCTGCGGGAAGTCTGCGTCTCCCTCTGACCTTTCTCCCCTCTCATTCTCAGTCTCTCGCTCTCTAATAAAAAAAAAAATCTTAAAAAAAAAAAAAAAGAATCTCAAATGGAGGGGTGCCTGGGTTAAGCCTCTGTCTTTGGCTCAGGTCTTGATCTCAGGGTCCTGGGATCGATCCCTGAATTCAGGCTCTCTGCTCGTCAGGAAGCCTGCTTTCTCCCCTCTCTCTGTGTCAAATAAATAAATAAAATCTTAAAAAAAAAAAATAATCTCCAGTGGAGGTAGGAGGATAGGGAATTGGTTACTCAATCTTGGAAAGGCCAAAGGAGTAATGCAGGAGCGCCTGATCCGTAGCTGCTAGACAACACAGACACTCCCTCGGCAGGAGAAGTTAAAGAAACAACACTATTCAGGAGCCCGGGAGCTCGCGGATTCTGTTATGGAGCATGCTGGGTAATCTCCTGGGGCCATGACTCTGCATGGCCAGGCCAGTGAGCTCATTCTCAGGCTGCTGCCGCGGCCGTCGGGAGAACCGTAGGAAGCAAAAAAAAAAAAAAAAGAAAGAAAAGGAAAGAAAATGTCCTATCTTTTATTCCCATCTTCCAGTCTCCTGCTAGGGCCTCCTGCTAGAAGAACAGAAGGAAGCCGCCTGGTAAGGGAATCTATTAAAGAAAGTTTGCAGACTTCCATCTTGCTTGTAAAAGAATGTAGATGCTTGTGAAAGGACCTGAGAGGCAAAGAGACAAGCAGCCAGCCAACTGGGCAACCAGTGCAAGCAGCGACTGGCGGAGGAAGGAGGGAGCCGACGATACTGTGGGAGTCCCACCCGATAGATTAAAGTCCTCTGCCAAAGGGGATCTGTTGGTAGAAGTGGTGCAGCGATGGCCTCAGAGTGTAACCGGAACACCGTCCACATCTTCTTTTTGCCTTGTGATCGATAGATTTCACTTTAAAATACTTGCTACTCTTTACTTGAATTTCGGTTGGAAACCATGTATAAAAGCAACCCACAATACGTATAATACATTACAATCTGTAATACACTCAGTGTAATTTCTTAGACTGTTAACTGGCACGAGGATTACCTGTAAACACTCAGAGTAGGAAAGACAACGCCAACAAAAAAATCTAGTGCCTGCACGGAGCCAGATACAGCATCGGAGGATGGTATTTGATGGAAATAGCTTATGAAAATTCACTCCCATTAGAGGATGGCTTTTTTTATGTCAGCTCAATAACTTCCAGGAAATAAATGAAGACATTTTAAAAATCAAAGTGATATAATCATGTAAGAGGAGCTTTATAAAAATTGATAATGGCACAGCAGACCAGCTCCAAAGTATGACAACATTAACCACATCAGGAGAAAGTAATGAATTGTAATAAGTCAGGAAACAAGCTAAGAAGTAATTAATATCTCTGAATCCGTTTTGGGAATCTATTATCTTAATTTTGTGGTATTTTGAATAGAATGAAAAACACTGAGTAACAAAAGCAAGGTGTTAACGGAATGCCGGTGATTTCTGAGGCTTGCGTTGACACACGTACCACATCCTTCCCTTTTCATCAGAGACAAGAGAGTTACATCTCATCTCGGGAGAAAGTTGTCACGTATATAAGGAGAGAAAAATGTTAACATGAGTTAGCGTTCAAATAGAACCTGAAAGACAAGTACCAGAGCCCCACAAAGGTTGCACCTACGGACAACGCATGGTCTGTGGAGGAAGTATCAAAGGCAAGAGAGGACAATGTCTTCATTGCACATTGATAGACTTTGCCATACGTTGGTATATACTTCAAAACAAAAGCCATAGCATTGGATCTGAGGTTCTCATCCTATCGTTCCAACAACTCTCTGTCATTCTTAGGTCAAGGATCCCAGCTGTTCCCTGAGATGCAAGTGAAGCTAGCATCACTCCCGTGAGCCCCAGAGGTGGCCTCTGGTTTGCTAGAGACAATCGAGTCAAGCCCTGAGGGGACAGGAGAGGCAGCTCCCAGGGCACTTCTCCCAGTTGTTTAAGGGAACATCTACCAGGAGTGGGGAACACGGTCCGGGCGGAGGGGTGGGGAAGGGGAGAGCCACTGACAGCGCTGCCCTGACGTCCACCTACAACACTTAGGAGCTTCGCACAATTGCTATCATTTAGGCAGTGCCCCGAAAAAAAAAATCACAACTGCAGAGAAGGAAAGGTCTGTAACCAGATGAGGATATTGGAAACTTGTGCCTTGCATGGGCGTAAGTAATAGGTCTCTAATTCTAGGACAGCTTCTAGCCAAAGAATGTCTTCAACCTTGGTGCACTCCCGTCTTCCATTTCCCTTTCTGGTGGCTGCTTCTCTCCTCAGTCTAAACAGCTATCCCAATTTCCCCTTAGGAGAGGATATGTGCCTCTTTTCCACAATATTTGTTCTCTTTATGGAAAACAAGCATTCTATATTCTGTGAATAGGAGACATGTTTGTATTAATGGGGTAGTCTGACACTTAGGATCTCTCTGAAATCTGGATGTTTCTTTCTGGCAAAGGGAATTCATGATTTAAATCAGCAATGTTTCTTTTTCTGTCTTCTGGTTCCTTGAAGCAGTGGTGCATTGTATAAACCACTGGCGTTAAAGACTAGAGAAAATATAGCACCTCTGTGAATGTGTACTCTTCGAAGAACGTCAGATTCCTACTCGACACCAAGTGGGGCCACCGCTAAACTCAGGTGATTTCTTGCAGTTTCTCCCACCTTTGATACCTACTTCACCGTTTCGTGGGTTCTCAGCAAAGATTATTTGGTAAAGGAAAAGGACGTGGGTTGTTATTGATGAATGATCCTACGGAGAAACGAAGCAGTTGCTCAAAGTTAACAGGTACCAGCAGCTTAGTTGAGGACGAGACCGGGCTCCCAAAAAGGAAGCAGACAGAAGAACCCAGAATAGCACTGCATATACGATATTTAACACGTTTTCCGATTTCTCACAATGTACTATCTCGCCTTTTCTGCTGGAGAATATAACACCCACAACCCGCTCCACAGCTTATGTTTTAAAAGATCACGAACTCACATTCGCCATTTAGAAACCAAGTTAGAAATTTTCTGATTGGAAGAGAAAAGACTGAATTATTCCCTGCCCAAAAGAGCTTAATGGTTTCTAATACAGCAGTGGCCCCCGAGACAGCTCGCAAGCCATTTATCTGTGGAAGGTATAATTATTTTTGATCCTACAGACAGTATCGAAATTTGAATGTATTATGTATTGTGATAAAATGCCCCTTTCCCCTCAGCCTTTTGAAAAGGAGCGCACTCAGAAGACCCGCTCGATGCGTTACAGGGACACACCAGGCCATCTGTGAGCTGAGAACGCTCTACTCTGATCTTCCAGCAAGCGGATTGCGACACGGTGTCCCCACAGAGAGGAAGGCACAGCGCAGGAGGGTCTTTTAACTAAAGTGCACAGAGGGAAAAATTTATGAGGTTCTTATGAAGTGGTTTGTTTTAGCTCTGAACGGAGGGAGAGAAGGAGAAAGGGAAAGGGGGCAGTTACATGACATAAGGATCCAGTTGGGGCCTGGCGTGGTTTTTATCATCTTAAAACACATTTGACGAGACTGCCCTCAAAGTGTGAGACTGTCTCAGTACAGCACGGAAGAAACGTAAGGCAAAAAGTAGCTGGTCTGCAAACAGCCACAAAGCAAATTGCCAGTTGATATTTCCCAAGCTGAAATTCTTTGAGTTACAATGGGAACGGGTTCTGAGTATATAAAGAGCATGACTCCTCTCTGGTTCCAATAAGGCTTTGTCATGACTTGTAATGAGCTGAACATTGTAATGCATGTTCTTAAAAAAAAAAAAAAATTGACTATTATTGTGTGTGCAGAAAATACAATGCCCAGGCACCAGGACGTTAACAAACAGCACCTGCACAAACTAAGATCGCAACTCTATTCTCAGCTTATCTTTGCTTTTCGCTCCCTGAGATCGTTTCTGTCTCAATAGGAAAGGAAAGCCGCACACGCAAGCATAATTCATATGGTAGACGGGAGCTACCCCTTTTGTGTGAGTCAGCGCTCTGTAAACAAAACAAAAATCTGAAAAATGTTGAAGTCCAAACATTCTCGGACAGATAAATAGAACAAGCTTCCTGATGATAATGGTAATAGGGGGAGACTGGAGGTAAACACAGGCTTTTCAAATCGGAACTGGAATTTAGGGGAGGTGCACCGAAACGAGGAGCTATTTAAGGAACTTTAAACTACGTGCCTCTTTCAAACTTTATTTAAAGGCATTCTTTTTTTGTTGTTTTTAAGATTTTGTTTATTTATTTGAGAGAGAGAGAGAGAGAGAGCGCACAAGCAGGGGGAGGGGCAGAGGGGGAGGGAGAAGCAGGTCCCCTGCTGAGCAGGGAGTCCGATGGGGGAGGGGGGGGTCCGATTCCAGGAGCCCAGTCCCAGGACCCCGGGATCATGACCTGACCTCAAAGTAGATGCTAACCAACTGAGTCACCCAGGTGCTCCTCTTTAAGGCCATTCTTAAAAATAACCTCATTAATAGAATTATAGAAAGAAGGTACAGATAGATAAAAGGACATAAATCGCAATGATGATTATACCTATTCATCTTTTTTCAAAAAATGCTAAAAATTAACAAAACTCAAAATCAAATCCATCGTCCATCCGTGGCAGGCGAGTGACAGATTTGCTGACTAACCGAGAACAGACGACCCAGGTGAGTAATCAAAACCACCACAGTTAACAAATACTGAATATTCATAATTATTTTTCCAAAAAAGGCCATGCCTTGCACTAAATCCTTTGTAGTTATTTTCTTAGTTAGCCTTTTCAGCAGCCCTGTGAGGTAGGTACCGGTTATGCTTTGCATTTGGTAGATGGGCAGCCGAGGTTTCGGATTTAGGGACCTTGCTGGTGTGAAACCGCCCGCCGTGCCAATCGGGGCCTCGGGGCCGAGGACGATGCACCCCACCGCTTCCCTACTTCCAGCCGTCCCCTCTTTCTCAGTCGCTCTTGCTATCAAAGGAAAAGGGCAAAACAACATCAAGAATGCTGTTGCCTGGGCAAATGCCCAAGTGAACTGTGGAAAGCCAGAGAGTTGACTAAAATGAGAAAAGCTGGAAGTGAATGGGAGCCTCCATAATGGGAATCATGTAATGATACAGAACCTTAGATTGGGAAGAGACTCTTGAGAGTTCCTGGCACATGGCCATGTCGTCTCTGCTTGAACCCTCCCAGCGAGGGGTGCTTACCACCGACCAGGCAGCTCATTCCAAAGTTGAATGACTTGACTTTTTGGAAAGGACACCCTTCCATGGAGCCCAAATCAGGGTTGCTGTCACCTCCAGTAATTATTTTTATAACAAGTTAAACTAAGCCCTCTGTCTCTTGATCATCGAAAGGGACCACCATTCCACTGTAAACCATGGGGGTGAAGTACAACTCAAAGGGCAGCATAATTAGTTCTGTAAGTGGGGTCTCAAGGTTTGGATCCATTTCCATCAGTCGTGTCGAGGTGGGTACACCCTGATGGCCAGCTCAATCATAGTGCACAACCCTAAATGACATCTCCCAAAGAGCCAAGGGCACCGCATGTTACAACATCACTGCACAGCCTAATCGGGGTTGTGTTGGCAAAGATACACCTGACACCTGATTGAACCAAGATTCAGAATGGGGCAAGGCAGCAGGGTGTAGGTACTGAGCCTATGAATTACCGCTAGGTGGGTGAGGAGCACGGGAAGAAATGATTAAGTCCCATGTAGGGTGAAGGGAAGACACAAGGACTGGCTGAAGAGTGACGGACCTGCCATACCGCCAGGCTTCCTCAGAGAGCAGGGCTTCTGAGGGACAGAGCCAGGCACGGTGTCCCACTTCACGTGCCCACCCTGCATACCCAGCTGCACGGACTTAACTTCAGGAAAGTATTTGTTCTCCAAGCAAACAGAGGAGGAGCACGCTTTAGTCTATTCTATCCAGATACACAGTGCCGCTTCCTAACCAAATGCTTCTCTCCTGAACCGTTCTCTGCACTCTGTAAACCGAACGTCAGACAGGATGTTTCTAGAACACTAGAGCGCTTCTATTTCTAGAGCAAAATAGAAGACCTTCTCGCATCATCTAATATTTTACATCTGTTTTATCCAAAATGAAAACTTAGCAGTGACCAAGTCTTCATTGTATTCTGGGTAGAAGCTACATGAAGACAACTCCGGAGTGTGGCTGCTTAGGGGAGCTACACAAAGCAATGCAGGGCGACTGGTCCCCCCCCACACGCACCCCCCCAACTCCTCCCCCCCCCCCCCCCGGCTCCAAGAGGAGCTCCCGCTGACCTCCAAGTTCTGTGGTCTCACTCTGAGTTT
>CM052802.1:122700979-122717593 GCA_028533885.1 Nasua narica
GAGAGAGAGAGAGAGAGAGCACAGAGGGAGAGGGAGAAGCAGGCTCCCCACAGAGCAGAGAGCCCAATGCGGACTCTATCCCAGGACCCCGGGATCATCACGTGAGCGGAAGGCAGATGCCCAACCAATTGAGCAGCCCAGGTGCCCCTAGAAACCTTCTGACCAGTTTTATTCAGCTTTTAACTCAAAAGTTGTAAGCATTGTGTTGAAATGGTATGTTTTCTTGTTTTTTTTTTAATTTTTATTCCAATTTTTAAAAAAAACTGGTGAGACTATTTGAATTCCAAAATAATCCACCACCTATCATAGGCTATCCCAGAATTTTTGGTGCAGTTTTAAGCTCAACTTCAGAAGCAATAGGGCTACAAACTTACAAAGTACAGTGTTTGTAATCATTACGGTTACCTTTGTTTTACACTTAGGCAGTTCTGTGAATTTTGAGATTTTTTTTTAATTTTAAGTTTTTTTCTAGTCTCTTTGGTGGAAAATGGTACACACTGATTAAAAAAGTTAAAAAGGATTCAAGATTCACAAAATTGAATAGTTATAAAAGGAGCATAAATAATTAACATTTCAAAAGATTACTATAAGGCAGTACATTTATACTTCCAAAGTAATAAAAACCTAAAAGTAAACCAAGGCTTTTGATACCCTATAAACAACCATGAGATGTTTACGGCCCCTGAGACGTCATCTTTGGGTGCTGTCTCTCCCCTCACTGCCTGACAGTGAGCAGGTTTCAAAGAAAAAGAGGATCCCTGTCTCTACGATGCCATTTCCACTTTGTGAACATATGAATTAACGGTGGAAGAGTTTGCAAAAGGACATCTGTTTCTAGATCGAAGCCTGGATAGCAATATTTCACCCCCCTACTTACTGACTCTAATCACAGTGAAGATGGGGAGTCTGAGAAGAGGGTTTTTTTGATTGAACTTTCAAAGGCAGAGTTTTCAAGGAGCCTGCATGGAGACACTGGGGATATGTGCTGACTTGGTTCATTCTTTCTACTACCTGGACGAGAAAAATACAGAAAAGTTGAGCATGGTGCTCAGATTTTCATTCCCATTCTTTGACTTCATTTTTGTCTGCTTTTCCCCATTCCTGTTTCCCCTAAGGGACACCGAATGTCACCATCCCAGAAAAACCAACCTAGACCATGAGGACACTAACATTAGACTTTATCACTCAACCAATATAGGAGAATCAAGCAGAAATCATTTCCTAGCCTAATCACACTGACTTATTTTGTGAACAAGGGAAACAAAGCAAATGGAGTCTTACCATCCTGTCTTGTATCAATCTGGGATAAAACTCTGAGTTGGAACAGAAGCCTCTTGCCTCTCAGCAGATACTTTGTCTCAAACACTATGCATAGAAAGTAACCTGGCTGAAGGTAGAGACTGTTTCTATTCCTTGTCCTCCCACTAGCCCAGAGCAGGGACATGGAACTCCTGCTGGTTTAACTAGATGGAATTATCAAGACAGTAAGAATGCTTATACTGAACTAAGCTATTAAAGCATGCACGTGCTTTGCTTCCTGTCTATTCTGGGTTGGATAAAAAGCAAGGGTGCTTTCCTAATAAAAGGATGATATGCTTTGCTCTTATTTTTGATCAAACAAATTCCAGGAAAGGGTCAAGATCTCTCTGGTTTGAATTTTTAAAGGAAAAGATGCCAAACATAAGACAAAGTGTGTCCAAGCAAGAAAGAAGCCTAGAAACTGGCCCAGAACCATTAAGAGACTCAGAAGAGAACATAAAGAGATCGCAGTGGGACTAGCACTTGGAACCACTCCTTGTAAACGTTGCTTTAAGGGTTCAGGTTTTTTTCTGAAAGTTCTAGAAGATCGTCATCCACCATCTACATGAAAGATTGTGGTGGCAGACAGGGCTACCCCACGGAGATTTTGTTTGTTTTTTTGTAGACATTCACAAATGTCTACATTTTCGGGCAAAAGAATGCAATATGTTCATCTGAACAAGGAGGGCCTATTGTTTCTATCTACCTTTGGCTCCTTTGCTTCCTTGAGAGGCTTAAGGAAGGAGCAACATGCAGGCAGGAGAGAATGTGCTTTGAAGTTGTGGAAACCACTATGTTCTGCCTGTGTGGAACCGCGGTGGAGACAAACGTTTTTAGTAAATGAAAACCTAAAAAGTTATTTTTATTTATTCTGACCCTGTCTTGATACTGTCCCTCTATGTTCCTTTGGAAACACCGAAATTTTTAATTCCCATGTTGCCTTCAAAGTGCTCGGAGGGATGGCAGTCTTGCGCAAATATCTTTCGAAAGAATGAAAAGTAAAGGTAAATTTTTAAAAAAGGGCAGCCCCCAATTCAATCTTAAATATACAATTGGCCTTTGAATGAACTGTGAGGGCCCATTTATAAGTGGCTTTTTTACGGTACGACATTGTAAATGTATTTTCTCTTCCTTATCTCTTCCTGAATTTCTGAATAACGTTTCCTTATTTCTAGCTTGCTTTATTATAAGGATACAGCATATAATAGATATAACATATAAAATATGTGGCCATTGACTATGTTCTTGGTGAGGCCTCCAGTCAACAGTAGGCTACTTAGTTAAGTTTTTGAGGAATCAAAAATTACAAGTGGATCTTCGAGTGCATGGGGTGGGGGGGGGGAAGAGGTCGGTGCTTCTAACCCCCAAGTTGGTCGAGGGTCAATTGTACAAGACACGCTTCATCTGTCATGTCTTTATATGACACACGGAAGCAAACCAAGCATTCTCTAGACCTCTTCCAGAGATTCTCTGCTCTTCCCGCTGTCTTCAGAAATTTCACAAACGTTCCTCACGTGAAGTGTGAATCATTCTCAGTTAACTAGGGATACTGGAGACTCCTTAGTTTGCAATTTTCTCCCAGTCTTCTGCCGTAAATCATGGAACTGAACCTACTTGGAGACTCCCATCATTTCATACATGATGAAACTGAACTACTGCCTGATGTGTTTGCCCACGATCACCCAGCTGGCTCTGTGGGCCCAACACACATGGGTTCCTCCTACCATCTGCTCTTTTTTCTGGGTTATAAGAAAATATATGTCTATTTTGGAAGTACTTTGCTAGACGCTTTTAAATGTATTAAATTAATTTTCCTCATTATCTCCCTACAAGATCATTATTATGCCGTCCATTTAGATGAGAGAGCTGAGGCCCAAGAAGGTTACAGAACACATCCAATGTGACCACACTGGCAAAACCGGACGACTACACAGTTCATGCTGACAGCAAAGCCATCATGGCGAAGCTACCGCATCCCTAAGTCTCAAAGTCAATGAAAATCTGTCTATGGAAATGGAAACCAAGGAAGGGGCTTCCCTGAGGACTGTGACAAGAAAGAGTGAAAATCAGGCAGTTTCTTGAGGTAATGGGAGAAAATCTCACCCAGGCAGAGAAACCCCCACCCCGCTCCATCAGTTGCTAACAGAGGGAAAATGGGCAAAACCCAGCCCCTCTGGGCCTCAGCATCCTGCTCCCTGAGGCCAGGACTCAGATCCACTCCAGCTCCCTCACTGGGCTGCTGAGGGGATCCAATGTGAAAGATAAATAGAAAAACAGTTCCAAGTGGCTCAGTGGGTGAAAGCTTCTGCCTTCAGCTCAGGTCATGATCTCAGGGTCCTGGGATCGAGCCCCCATCAGGCTCTGTTCAGCAGGGAGCCTGCTTTCCCCCTCACTCTACTTGCCTCTCTGCCTACTTGTGATCTCTCTCTTCTCTTTCAAATAAATAAATAAAATCTTTTTTTTTTTTTAAAGATTTTATTTATTTATTAGGAAACAGAGAGAGTGAGAGAGAGCATGAGAAGGGAGAAGGTCAGAGTGAGAAGCGGACTCCCCGTGGAGCTGGGGGCCGATATGGGACTCGATCTCGGGACTCTGGGATCATGACCTGAGCCGAAGGCAGTTGCTCAACCAACTGAGCCACCCAGGCGCCCTAAATAAATAAAATCTTAAAAAAAAAAAAAGGAAAGCAGTTCCAAGCATTTATCAGAAAATTATCATTTTAAATTCTAAGCAGCATGGAAAGTCTTTTTTTTATTTTTATTTTATTTTTTTAAATTTATTGACAGAGAGAAAGATAGTGAGAGAGGGAACACAAGCAGGGGGTGAGGGAAAGGGAGAAGCAGGCTTCTCGATGAACAGGAAGCCTGACACAGGGCTTGAATCCAGGACCCTGGGATCATGACCTGAGCTGAAGGCCGACGCTTAACAACTGAGCCACCCAAATACCCCTGTAAAGTGTTTTAAAACTTTGTATTCACCTTTATTAAATGGAAAAATAACTAAGTTGGTAGATGAATCAATACGAAACTAAAAAATGAACACTTTTCCCCCCACTTTGCTCAGGGGGAAAATCAGGGAAAAGATTTGCACCTGCCATTGGAGAATCTCCTGCCATTTATACCACTCTGAGAAACAGTAAACATGAGGGACAGTGTGGTGGATCAAATTGGGAGCTCAAATGGGACCTTGTTTGGAAATAGGACCCTTGCAGATTAAAGATCTTGATTAAAGATTAAAGATCAGATGTTGAATGGGCCACCAAACCAACGACTGGTGTCTTTCTAAGAAGAGAAGAAGACACGGGGACACACAGGAGAGAGGCCCATGTAAGAGTGGAGATGGGGGTGGGAGTGGTGTGGCCACAAGTTAGGAGCCACCAGAACCTGGAAGACGCCAAGGAAGGACTCTTCCCTAGAGGCTTCCGAGGGAACATGGCCCCATCACAACTTGATTTTGGACTCCTAACCTCCATAATGGTGAGATAATAAATTTCTGTTGTTTTCAACCACCTCACCTGTGTTTATTTGCTAGGAAACTAATACAGAGGGCAATGTGCCTTCATGGGCTGTGTTCTGTCCCAGGGAGACCAGCTTTCCTGCCTTCCCACCTTGAGATGCTCTCCTATGTGGCGGAGCTTCAGGGGATGGCATTGGTCAGGGTTTAGCGGTTGTTTAGGGCCAACCTGCGTTCACTGATCAGTGCTCAGCTGCTAGCTAGGATAAATATCTTACATATTAACCCCACCCCAAGGTTTTACGGGGAAGCAGTATTCACTCACAAGTGTATGACATGGTCTACTGTCCCATCTCTCATTACCTTTGAAATAATTTTGTGTTTAGAGCTTTTCATGAAAACCGACTAATGCTGGGAGGAACTACCATCCCATCTGGGTCAAGAATAAAAATGGTAGTGACAGAAATTATACAGTGAAGGTTTGGACACAGTTGGTGGTCTCAGCGGAAGAGGCCCTGATGGATGATAATCACTTTTACTTTTCACCTTTGCTGCAAAAAGAATGTGAAACCCAGGAACTGGGAAAGATCTGTTTCAGTTTATAAAAGGAGAGAGGATGTGAATGAAAAAAGAAAAAATCTACCAATTAAAGGGATTGAGATCAGGGCCCTGGTTCCAGGAGTTTACAGAGGGTGCCGTGTACAGGAAGTCCTCCAGTACTTGATGGAAGAAGAAATAATAAATAATTGTTTTACATAACTCTTATCTTATTAAAATGATAGGTTATATGGTAATGTGTAATCTTAGGGACTGAAATAGTTGGCAAATTAGAAAACATGTACTAATATACAGAGGAGTTGGAATGGAAATTTCTTAAGTAGGGTCAGCTCTGGGGCCATCCTCTGCCCCTCTTCCCTCTGTTTCTGATTCCTCCCGTGTCACCATTATTAACAACATCTAACCAGAGATATAAAAAAGCTAAAGAACCAGGAGGGGCTCTTGAGAAGAACAATAAAGCTTAGCTGTAATAAAATCCTAATGTTTAACACTCTTCACCTTGCTGATCTTGCAAATATAACTTAAGGCCCCACCTCGCGTATGTCATACCCGGCAATAAGGCCGGCAAAAGAAATGGACACAGGTGTTCCCCATAAATGCCTGGACCCTCAGGGCACCACCTGTGTCCACATAAATCCAAGGCAAACAGTATCCAGCTAAGTCGTGAGCAAGGTTATAGGATTCATCACGTTCTGCTGCCAAGGCAAGAAAATAAGGGCAGGTAATTTGCCCCTTTTGAGCAGCAGACACATGCTGCCCCAATACAGAGAAGGGGACAAAATTCTCCTCCCTCCTTCTGAAAGTCTTCAGAAAAAAAATGAGGGGTCCAAGCAGCTCAGAGTTCAAGTGACTCCCCCTACTTCACTACTTGGCTCATTTGCAAGAACATGCCAAATTATACCCCCAGGAAGTGAGGACACGACACAGAAAGTTGCTGGGGGACAGTCTTGTGGTTCAGAGGACCCTCGGGTCATCCGGGTTCGTGGTAACGTCTCCTTTCTCTCGGCAACAGATCTAGGAGAAGTGACAGGTCAAGTGTATTTCTTGTACTCTAGTTCAGTTAGGGGCCCCCCATAGGGAACCATGGCAAAGCCTCCTCTTTTCTGATGGCCCCCTGGAGCCTGAAGCAGCAAGGCACAGAAATGTCTGGGAGGAGGGGAGACATTTAGGCTAACGAAGCCACAGGGTGAATGGTGTCTGATCTCCAACAGCCTTCTCGGCATCAGCTGGAACCACTCCTTCGCCCAACGCAGACCCACACTATAAAAAATGCAGGATTCGGGCGCCTGGGTGGCTCAGTTGGTTGGGCGACTGCCTTCAGCTCAGGTCATGATCCTGGAGTCCCAGGATCGAGTCCCACATCAGACTCCATGGGGAGTCTGCTTCTCCCTCTGACCTTCTCCCCTCTCATGCTCTCTCTCACTCTTCTCTCTCTCAAAAAAATAAATAAATAAATCTTTTAAAAAATTGATTTAAAAAAAAATGCAGGATTCCACACTCTGGAAAGCCACACTTATGGGCCTAACTTTCTTAGAGATTTTTGCCTTCACAGGGCGAAGATGAGACCTTTCGTATCCCAGGCTGCCTGCTGAGTGGCTCCCCGGGTCTTGCAAATCTGAAAGCCGGAAAGGGGGATGATTTCTTTAGTATACACAGAATGCACTGCAAATCTAGACATCCCGAAAGAGGCATTTGGAAAAACACACAAAGAGCTGGAGCCTCACAGAGAACACTCGGTCTTGGAGAGTTGGACACTGACCACCCCAGATTACAGTTACGATTCCCCAGAGGCAATGTTTCGTAGGAAATATGTCGGTTCCTTGATATTTTTGCATGGTAGATTTGATGGACATCATGCTGGACCCCACACTTGGGGCTCATCAACTCCATTGTTAGCGATGATCTGTGAATGCTTTATGGCCTTCGGGCAGGTGAAGGTGAACTTCTGGTCACACTTTCCCCACACACTTCACACCCTTGATCCAAGGTCATCAGTGTGTGGGAAGATCCTGGGGCCTCCTCCCCCAGCCCCAAGGGCCATGTGACAACCTAAGAGCTGGCGTTATAAAATAAGAAAGGAATGTCCAAGCTCTAGATTATGATGGCTCCGATCTGTCTACATGTAAAACATTTACACATTTGTACAGATGTGTACATTTATGTATGTTTAGTTCGTGAAATTCTTTGTTCATCAGATTTGTTTCACTCGGGAATACCTTATTCATTTAGATACAGGAGAACAATGTTTTGGTGCACAATGTTTTCTTTGACTATGAATCATCACCGTTTTGTTCCAGCAGAATTGACTTCGTAGTTAAAATATCTATTTTTGTTTTCCCCCGAGTTTCAGGCCTTCCTTTCCTGTAACCAGGATGACATCTCAAAAAACAATCAGGTCAGTGGCTTTCAAAGGTTTTGTCTTCAAGATCAGATTTCAAAAAAAAAAAAAATCAGATTTCTAGCATTTTTAAAGGAAATAGGACACTTGGATGGTGATTTCCAGAGCACATAAAAGTTATTTTACAAAATGTGTACAGATTAAAAAAAAAAACTAAGAGGAAAACATGCTTGAGAAAATGATCACTGAATATTACAGAAATTAAATGGGCGAGAAATTCAAAGCACTTAATATAATCAAGAGGCGTGTGGTTTGTCAACCCCTCCTCCCGCAGACTAAATGGCCAAAGTTCCTGCTTTGCAAATCTGATTTCTTGCCCAGAATGCTGCTAATAATTGGCTTCTGGGCTGGCATGCCCATTGAGATGTACGAAATGGCTCTTGTTGATATTTTGATGCCGAAAAGGGACTGTCAGATTTTTCTTTCCTGTAACCACTCACTTTCTCTTTTCCTCTTGTCACTTGTTCCCCCCCTTCTCCTGCTCATTTTACCCACATTAAAGCTGTAAGTAAATAAATGACAGGCTGTGGCCCATCGTCAGGTGACAGATCGTCCTGCATTGGCTCTGAAGCTCGGAGACGTTGTCATCTGTCTGGTCTCCCTCACATTCCCTGTCAGCCTCGCCGCATCCGGGTGGCATGTCACAGCCATCGAAGCAAGATGAATATGGCAGTGTGAACATTAGCTTGGGAGAGAGTCAATCAAACACGGGACTCTGAGCTGCACCCAAACCCGTCTGCTGCCGGAAAGGAAAAGCACTCAGAGAGAAAGAAATGCCTTTTAGTGACCTACTTCTGGGGCTGGTAGTTATTACTTAATTGAATTTAAGTCTTCTTCTTCTTCTTCTTTTTTTTTTTTTAAGTTAAGAGAGAAACACCCTATTTTTCCTTTCTGGAGAGTGGGGGTGGGGGGTACAATACAAATCTCTATGTAGAGATAATCAGTGGGTGTTGAATCTGCCTAACTGTCCAAAGAAGGGGCACATCAACGCCAGGGCCCTCAGGAGCTCTCCCAGAGCTTCATCCCCTCGTCCAACATAATAGCGTAGCCCAGTGGTGAGAAGTAGCGAGAGAGGGCTTGATGGAACATCTCACAGGCTAAGCCTTGGTGGCATCTGGAGGAATTTTTTCAGAGGGCTCTTCCAACACAAATAATGACCCATGTATTAAAATAAATGACGTCATAAAACTGTCAGGAGGAATGCCAGAATAAGAATGGCTTCCCAGAGTGAGAGGAAATGGAGAGAAGGATAATGAAACTTCTTCCCAGACGAAAACGGCCGGCTCTGATTGTCCCCGTGGACCTTCCATCTCCCTCCTGTTATGCTTTAAGAAGTTTCTGGTGCTCTGCTTCCGAAGGCTCTTTCGTGGCACAGGAAGAAAAAACCTATGATGGGGAGTTCCTCTGCTCCATTGGATTGAATCGCTGTCAGCCGCCGTGTAGGCCACTTGTGGAGACTTCCTGGACGTGGGACTCCTCCCCTCATGCTGAGAGCGGCCGCTAGTTGAGGCCACTCAGTCAAGCCTTGATGGTTTCTGAAAACTGGGTAGTTTTGTTGTTTACCCAAAGCACTTATGAGACTTTTCGGCAATATCAAGCATTGAAGCAGTGGTGTCAAAAACTCCGGGATTATCCCAAATCCTTAGCCATTCTGCGGGCAGGAAACTTGCAGAGACTATCCATAGTCTCGGATTAAAAGCCACTGAACACTGAATGCTGATACACCTATGTCCTTTGATCAACCATTGAAGGCTCTGCAAGTCCTGGTCTTGCATTTCAGCCATATTGCTTTACCTTTGGTTACTCCCCTGCTCTGGTCTAAGTTTGCGTCCTGCCACCCCTACCCCCTCAAAATGCATATGTTGAAATCCTAACACTCAAGGCAATGATATTTGGAGGGGAAGCCTCTGGGGGTGATTAGGTCACAAGGGTGGAGCCAATATGAACGGGATTAGTGCTCCATGAGAGAGACCCCAGAGAGTGCCCTTGGCCTTTCCACCAGTGGAGGACACTGGGAACTGCCAGCTCTGAACTGCTGGGGAGGGACTGAATCCGCTGGTGGATGCCCCAATCTTGGGCCTCCCAGCCTCCAGAACTGTGAGAAGGAAATGTCTGTCTTTTGTCAGCCACCCCGTTTATGGTATTCTGGTTACAGCAGCCTGAAGGGACCAAGACATCCCCTTGTACCCTATTCTTTTTTTTTTTTTTTAATTTATTTGACACAGAGAGAGAGAGAGAGATCACAAGTAGGCAGAGAGGCAGACAGAGAGAGACGGCGAAGCAAGCTTACCGCCGAGCAAAGAGCCCGATGCGGGGCTCAATCCCAGGACCCCGAGATCATGACCCAAGTTGAAGGCAGAGGCTTTAACCCACTGAGCCACCCAGGCGCCCCTTGTACCCTATTCTTTAGGCAAAACATAACACCTATTACCCTCTATCCCCAGTGGCCCAGACCTTCCTATGCCTTGGCTACAGTTTACATTATTCAACCACTGGGATACATCGCAGGCTTCCAGGGATCTGTTAACAGTATGCATACGCATTGACTCAAAAATTCTGCTTCTAGACATTCATCATTAAGGAAATGAATTCATTTTAAGGATTTTCTTTTCAGCATGTTTAGAATAGGAAAAAAAAAAGACAACCCCAAATTCCCAATATTATAGGATTAGCTGAATAAATCATAATACACCTCTATAGATGATAGTATTCAGGCAACAAAAAATGATGCTATAGATCATGACAGATATCCACAGTATGTTTGCTAGAAAAAAAATTAAGTCACAAACCATCTTCTACAAGTTGATTCCATTTTTAGAGAACTAAACATATCTAATTATGTATGTATCTGTTTTATAGTTACACCTATGCTTACATCCACATTCATATTTATATTATAAGTTGGGTTATCTGTAAACCAGGGAACTATTTTGTGTGTATCTGTGTGTGAATGTGTGTATTATATAATCTTTCAAAAGTACACATGGATTGTCTTTGTGTTAAAAGTAATTTCACCAGAATCATTTTTCAAACTCCAGCTCAAACACTCTTTTTACCACCCAAAGCTTTTCCAGAAACTTCATCAGTAAATTCTTCTTTTTTCTCAATTCTATCTATATCTGTTTTATGCCGTTTAAATTTCAGCTTACTTTAAAGACATGTATGTATTATTAGACTATAAACTGCATTGGGAGTAGGATTCCTTTCTAATTTATCCTTGCACGTAAACTTGTAGCAAATGTTTAACAGATGTCTGTTGTATGAATCAATATGGTTTGCTGAATCAGTAATTCAAAATTTGGCTGCACATCAGAATCACTTGGAATGTACCTCTTAAAGGTCCATCCACGCTGTGCTCCATGTAGCCAACCTTGCTTTGTAGGTCAGAAGTGGGGAACTGCAATCCTAAGGCTACTTCCGGACCGTTTTCTTCGTTTAATGAGCATTTCTCCTTCATACAGGCATGTTTATACTACCTGTCCACATACTTGGGCTTTCCGTTAATGCCCTGAATTAATTCCTGCCCTTGCAAAAAGCATATAAACAATCATTAACTGATCAGACTTGATAATCAAGGTGCTGGAACATTGTAAATGTTTAATAAATGTCTGCTGGAGCATGGTTACAGTCTCCTATCATGTTCCTAACCTCAGAATGTGTAGATTACCTAACTCCTGACTTGTGCAGGGTGTTCTCTAATTGCCTTGACTTAGCCCCTTTCTGTTTCCTTGATACTCATCTAATTGTCTTTCACCTCTTAGCCTGATCATAATATTTTTGTAAGTACAGACTTCTCAGCCAGCCTAGCACAGGAAAATGAGACAGACATGCACCAGAGGGATGCTTCAGGTAATAGATGAGAAGTTATCGGGTGGGGAATGGGATCCTTGGGGTCCATCCAGGATCTCAGGGGTGAGTTAGGGGCAGATTGGAGCAGGTTATGAAAATCATCACCTGGCAGTAGGGAAACGGGAGGAGAAGGGAATGCAAACAAGGATAGCCCAACAGCAGGAATCCAGGGAGAAAGCTGCACAGTAGGCATGTGGAAATTCCATTAGTGAGATTAAAGCAGGGAGGTCATTCAAAGAACCGTGCCAGACGCCTTCTGTTCGCCATACAGGCACAGCTGAGCGCTTGTCATTGTCACCTGTTGTCACTGCTGCTTATCAGCTTCGTCCTTTACTCACCATTTCTCCCGACCTCGCACTTGTCCATTCCTACATCCCAGCCTCCCCTCAGTCCTCTGTCACCATTTGTCAATGTCCAGTCCTGGGGGGACCGTGGGGCATCTTGCCTGGAGAGATGAATACTGGGGGAGAGGGCAGAATTGGGAAGAGAGTACAGAAAATGGGATGGAGGGGCACCTGGGTGGCTCAGTGGGTTAAGCCTCTGCCTTCGGCTCAGGTCATGATCTCAGGGTCCTGGGATTGAGTCCTGCATCGGGCTCTCTGCAAGTGGGGAGGCTGCTTCCCCCTCTTTCTCTGCCTGCCTCTCTGCCTACTTGTGATCTCTCTCTATGTCAAATAAATAAAATCTTAAAAAAATATGTTTAAAAAAAATGGAATGGAGCCTGAATTGCCACTGAGACAAATGCATTGCTATGGGCCACCATTTACCTGTATAATCACTATACTTAAACAATATACTATTATTGATCTCAATGTTGCCAGCTGCAAATCCTTCTCGACGGAAGTCGAAGTTCCTTTTCTGGGTATTCATGGATTATGGGTTTTAAAAGCCCATTAGCCCATACTGAGCAATACGGTCTCATTTTTTTCTTTTTGAAACCAATATCTATGGTAAAAAGAAGTTCCCATCTCTATTCAGTGGCAATGAAGAGGAAAATTTGGTAATTAGAATGTGTGTGAATGTGTGCTATTATCACTAGCATATTTTTATTTTTTTTCTCTTTTTTTCTTTTTTTTTTTTTACTTTCCAGAAACCCCTCATTTTTATTTGAAATGAAACATCTATCACAGATTTTGGAAATCACTTCAGAACACTTTTGAAGACATGTATTCGTTATGGAAAAAACTGAGCCTTATCATATGATATAAATATTTAAAAATGAAATGTAGTAACTCTTATGGAAATGAAGTCATTTGATATTTTGAGAGCCTCTGTCTCCAAAAGCAGGTTATCTGGGGACTAACAGGTATAGACTGCCATCCTTGATACTTCTTTTTTTTAGCATGATTATTTGTAATTGTTTAGGAATGAGTCTTTCCCCGAAAGATCAACAAAGTTACCTTACATACCCTTTGATGCCTTCTTACTCTGGACTTTTATCAGGCGCTGCCCTGTGGTGCCTCCCACCCCCCACCCAAGTCTCAGGCTGATCTCCAACTTCCCCACGAGGATTGACCTGTGATCACGATTTTCTTAGTAAACACACCGGCACCTTGTTTTCTTTTCATGGACTGTATAATTTTATAAAAGTCGTCTTGAATTTTCTCAGGTCTGTCTAGCATCCACCCCTCTTCCCTCACCAAGACAGAAAATAGGAAGAATCCATAGAAACCACATCCGCAATGATTATAAATTTATAATTCTCAGGAAAGCATCCTTTTTAGCTTCTCCTGCTTGCGTGTCTCAGGCCACGTGCAGAGTGATTATAGGTGCACAACTGAGGCTCGTTGTGTGTGTGTGTGTGTGAGAGAGAGAGAGAGAGACAGAGACACACACAGGAGAGAGACACACACACAGAGAAAGAGAGAAACAGACAGAGGGGGGAAATCAGAATAAAGGTGAAAGAGAATGTCACCTGCATGGGAACATGATATCCAGACAGTCTGACTAAAATTCAGGTCACACGAAGAAATACGCCAGGTAACAGCGCTACACTCTGAGCCGTGGAGTCCAGAAGAAGGAGGAGCAGTGAAGTGATATTTGTGTGGCGACAGAGACCTGCTCTAACCTTTTATCAAATGTTGTTTCCCTTGGCTTCTCTTACCCAGGCTTCACCCATCCTCTCTCTCTCTCTCTCTCAGAGTTCCCTGCTTTATGCAGATCTATTATACACTCAGTACAGATATGCGGGAATATCTAATGACTCAACACAGGAACTCCTACTATCAAATCCTTTAGAATAACATTAAATAGGGGCACCTGGGTGGCTCAGTGGGTTAAAGCCTCTGCCTTCGGCTCAGGTCATGATCTCAGGGTCCTGGGATCGAGCCCCGCATTGGACTCTCTGCTCAGCAGGGAGCCTGCTTCCCCCCTCTCTCTGCCTGCCTCTCTGCCGACTTGTGATCTCTCTCTCAGTATCAAATAAATGAATAAAATCTTTAAAAATAAGTTAAATAACATAAAATAACATTAAAATGAACTCTCATTTAAAACAAATTTTAGAAGAACTATCGCAACGTCATACATCCAGGTACAGCTTTCCAGATCTTTGGAGCACCTTCACTTTCAAACCATGCTTTTGTCTAATTTTGTACAAAACCGCTGAAACATTAACTCCCGTGGGAGTTACAGGGTAGTCTTATAAAGATTCAAAAACCTCTGTTCATGATAAGTACTTCGGCTCTAATCTGTCATAGTTCTCTTCTCATTCCATTCTGGTGAAGAGATAGGAAAGGTTACTCTGAGGATGAAAATACTTAAGAGAAAAAAGAAAATTTTAAGGAATTTTCCTAAGGAGTAGCCTACGCATCTCTTCTGATAAACCCCATCATGAATTTTCTGCATTGTCGGAGTTACTTAGGCTAAAATTAATTAACCGAAATTTTCAGATTGAATCCTAAGAAGTGTGGATGCCGTTTTTCTGTGTTGGCGTGCGACACGGAGTCTGCATCTGTTTCCATTCAAACATTCCATCAATGGGCACTTTAAGTTGCCTCGCTCCATAAGGAATTCAGAAGATGGAACAGCAAAAAAAGATGAGAGGTTTCATTAAGTGGTCAAACTCACTGGAATTAAGGATTTTTCATAGTGAAAGATTTCATGGAGAAAATGAGACTTTCGGGATGTTCAGATATGTCGTTTCTAACTTAGAGGGTAAGGGAGGGGGTGCAGTGAAATCCAGGGGGATTCTCCACTATCAATGTGGGCAGCCAATATTCTTATCCACACAAAATCCCCCAAAGCCTCCTGGGAGAAGTGATGACCCTGACTTTGGGGCTACTCAATGCCTCTGAGATGACCAGAAGTAACTTGTCAGAATTTAGTCTAGAAGACTAAGAGTTGCTCAGTTTCTGCTTGGGTTGGGTTGGGGGGCAGGGAGGAGGACAACTTGCATCATATTAAGAACAACTCATACATGCACAGCCTAAAAGGGGAGTGCTTTTGAACTTAACCAAAGATATCTTCACACAAGCGAGGCTGCCCACCCTGGCAACCTATCTGTGTTTTCACACTCTTGCAAGCACAGGTAGGAGGGCACTCTGCTCTACCAAGGCAACATAGGATAGGGATAGCACGGGTTGAGGGGGTGACAAAATCATAGCTCCCAAAACAAGAGGCAGAAGACTAGAAATGGAACCGAATATCTCAATCTTCATCAACCCATAAGTAAATTTACCAGCAAATCTCAGTGCCTCTGAGCTTTTCTTTCCTTAAGGAAGATGATTGCTTTATGGATATTTCCTAATGTGTTTCTAGGAGTCCCCTCCTTGGGCGGGGGGGGGGGGAGGGGGAGTGGAGTCTGTGAGTCAGACATCAGACTTCTTCGCACAGCTCTGGTGGACCAAGTCAGGGCTCTGCTACCTCGGGACACAGGAGTCTCCCAAGAAGGCTGGGCTGCACCAGGATACTTTCTTCACTGACCAAGGTGCTATCGCCACCTTCGAGTAGACGAGAAGAGGCTAGACAGTTACCATCACTGTAGCTGATGAACCTCACTCCAAAAGCTCCAAGGTCGTACATGGTGAGTCAGACATCATTGAAACTTCACACGAGTGAGCTGAATGAGAGAGACCTGTCTCAGTGCTTTTGTAAAATAAGGAATGCCTTTAATGAGTAGGGAGCCCAGAAAAAGCTACTGTAGCTGCAAAGCATTATAGAAAGCTTAGATACACAATAATTTTGTCTCTGGGGTACAAAATGCTCTCAGAGTGGCTGAGCCAGAAAAGTGCATTGTCAATCACCATGCTGTACCTAAGACCTCCGCTCTCCTCTAATGGGGATATATACTGAATAAATGCAGTAGACTGTGCTCTGAAATAGTGCTCAATATTTATGATGAGACGTCAGCAAAAACTGACCTCGCTTAATATGGGAAATTTTTAGTTGTTTGCATAATTAAATTGAAAATATATTTATTTTCTAGTTTAATCTTGATGGGAAACCCATTCAACCAGTGTGTCTTCTTGTTTCCTTAATGAATGAGAACTTAGAAAAAAATATCTTTGTCTCCCATCTTTCAGAAACTGGTGGTTCTGTAAAATGGTGGTATATGAAAGCGACATGTACACCCTTAAGAAATCCTGTTTCTATGTATAAGAGGCCAGGAAAAGAAGAGATGTTTGGGAGCATGGAATAAAATCCACTCAGAATCACCCTCATGAAAATGTGACCTTGAAGTATTTAATTCCACTATAGTTGTTGATACTTTGAGCGCCGTCTGTTAATGAGGAAGTACAGCATAAAGGTTGAAAGCTATACAGTTTCAGTCAAGGTATTCTTTAAAAGCTGTTAAAAATATTCTAAAAGCTTACCATATTTCTTTCTAAGATGAATCTTTTCAAGACATTCTTTTTTATTGCAGGGAGTGATGATCTAGGATAGAGATATCACTTTCCTATAGAATATCTGCTCTCCCTGTTAAATACCCATGAGTTTGCAATGAGTCAACTTAGATAAGCTGGAATTTTATTTCCTAGAAAGCCCTTCTCTGTGGTTCTGAGTTAAAGCCCAGGGAGGAATGCTCATGGGATCCGGAGGCACAAGCGAAGCGGCACCAC
>CM052802.1:122717693-122775089 GCA_028533885.1 Nasua narica
TAATGAATCCCTTATTCCCATAACTCACAGTGGTTCCAGTTCCCTGACTGATACAAGTAAATGCACAGACATCCCAAGTGACAAAGGAAACATGAAAAATGATTCCCTAGCATGTTTTTGTAAATGATTTCCTTATGGGGACATAGAACTAGAATGCAAAGTAGCTATCGTTAATCAGTTCTGTTTTTTAAAATCTTTGACTGTTGCTCTGTAAATCCTTAATACGAGAGAAGGCTGGGGACAAACCCTAGATGCATGGATGGGTTGTCTAAAATGCATGCGAGTTATCAAGTTTCTCATGGACCATCCCCTCTGAGGCAGGAGAAAACATTTCTACCGTCAGGGAACTAGGCCTATTTGGTGTAGCTTTCTCTTCGTCAGCCAGTTTCTCCCCAGATTTAATAAACAGCTTTCAAAAGGGGTATAAAAGTGTCTGCTCAAAAGCCTGTAGTCTGTTATTTGTGGAAGTGCCTATGGATTCACAGACCTGTTCCCGGAGAAGTGGATTATCATCTCGTGATAACTCATTGCCCAGCACTGTGCAATACAGTTCTGTGGGCAAACAACAAAAAGCCATTCTGTTTTGGTGGCAAAAGATGAAGCTGGTTATTAGCAATTTGATACAAAAGAAGCAAAGAAGGCTGGAAATGAGGATTCAAGCCAAGTTCGGCATCTATTATTCACAAAAATCCTTCTGGTAATCACAGCCGCCCAAATCATAGAAAAATTCTATTCACAGAACCCATTTTCTTGCTTCACTGTCAAAAGTAAAGATGATAGATTAACTTCCAGTGACTGTCAAAATTAAACTCAAATCAATTTTAATGAAAGAAAATAGACTATTTCTGTTTGTTGGTTGCAGAGAAAATGCATCATGATGAATTTCTGAAGTCTTTAATTTATCATTTTACCTTGAAAAGAATCTGTTTTTGCAAACAAGACTTCTCTAAATCGTTGACATCCATTTAAAAAAAAAAAGTTTATCTGCTCGAATGTTGAGCGCTATTTCTGAACTCATCCACCGGATTTTTTCCCAGAGATATTTTTTTTCTGTATTATCTCATAGCTGCAGGCATCATCAAAGGTCATCATATCCACTGATTTTTGTCAAATGTCCCCATGTTATTTCATCTGATAAATTATAATTTGTGATCGGCCTTTTGAAATTTCAAAGGATGGCAAACAATAGACATATTTCCCAAAATAAAGAACCTCTGCAAATAAAGACTAGACTTCAAACCTCGAACACAGAAACATCAAAGGGAAAATACTAGAGAGCTCACAATTCAGGTGGCTTAATCTCATTTAACAAATTCACTGTTTTTTTTCTTATTTTCCAAATGAACGTGTGACCCGATTCTTCATAAATGCTAACGGGATGGGAACAAAAGAACACACGAGATAACTTCCATCTGAAGTCAATGTTTACAACATGAATTCATCTCATACAACAGGGACCACACACTCTCTCCAAACCTTGGAAGGCCAAAGTCAACCGTGACTATTAGCCAGATGTTATTTTAGTCTTCTTTTAAGCCAGCACTTATGCTTAATTATATGACACTATTATGGCCCTTAAGAACTCTGAAGGCCATGAATACGTAATGCATTTTTCCATTCCTTGAAATACGTAGACAAAAAAATAGCAGGACCAATTAGCATTGAACGGCGGAATCCTCACAGCTGATCTAAACCTGAACCAGCGTTTCATTGATGAGATGTCCTTACGTTTAGACCAGGACCCCTCTGGGGCGGGTCATCTAATGCCTTTACACCTCCACCTTACATGACTCGTATGGTTCTTATCACATCAAGATATGATTGGCTAAAAGAATGGATTGGCAACAGGAAGCAACCAAAATAATCTAATCTAACACCCTCCCCTTGCACTGAATCATCCCAATGTCTTCAGTTTTTAAAAGAGTTTGCCCCACGCTCTTTCATCACTGCCTTCTTCCTCTTGCTACCTTCTTGCCCTGAAGCTTCAGACCATTTCTTGGTTCCTATTTACGGTGAACTCACTGCTGACAAGAAAAATGGAGCACAAGGCTCACCTCAAAGTTTGTCTCAATCAGTTCTTCTAGAAATAATTTATAAGTAAATATCTACTCTAATGAATGTGTCATAAAAATACATATACTTTTTACTTGTTAGGAAAAAAGCCTAACACAGGCATTGATGCCAGTGATTTAAAGACCTTGAGCTTCAAAAGGCTCCTATAAATCTGTAAGAATGACACTGGCACCTCAGGAGGAAAATGGGCAAAGGGTATTTCATTAATGGATCAGTGACTCAGGAATAAAATACACAATATCATTTGTATAGTATTTTTCTGTGTAGAATTTACATATAAGATGAAACATAATCATTTTTACTACTAATCAAAGCTGCAGAAACATCAAGGTTATAATTGTTAAATAACAAAATGACAACATTTTTCTTTTTCTTCCTCTTATGTTCTTTCCTATTTCCTTATTTTCCTTTCTTCTTTTTTGTATTGCTAAAGGAAGCCTAGGCTGGTTCAAATTTCCTAAGTTGGATTCAAATCATTGAACAACATACAGGTAGAGCTTCTTTTTAAATGTCCAACCGTCATATGAAAATAGGCATTCTAACACACTATTAATGAGAATATACTTGTAAAACTTTCTGAAGGACTATTTGGAAATATATTTTAGTATTCAAAATGTTTATGACTGATTGTTCCCCCCTCTATCTGTTTCTCGACAACAAATACTCACAAATGTGCATAGATACATAAGGGAGAAGATATGACAGTCTCAACAACTATCAGTAAAGGAAATGTTAAATTAAACTATACTTCATCCATAAGATGGAATAGTAGGCAGGCACTCTTAAATGGAGATATAACTAAAAAAAAAAATGGAGATATAACTGAGTACATTGATGGGAAAGTTGTCCAATATATGACAAGTGGAAAGATAAAAAGTAATTCACGCGGCAGTATGCTAACTATAATGTTTTTAAGAACTTAATTATTAGTAATATACAGTAGCATATCTTTCTGTAACATTAAATTTTAGAAAATTTTACTTATAATCAGGAGAAAAATACATATGTGTGGATGTGTAGAAATTCTATTTCTAGAACTTTATCCTGATCATCAATAATATGTTCTTATGACAAACAATGATGTAAACAGAGAAGGCGTTTGATATAGGATGCATATATATTAAATTCTATTTAGTATATTGAAATGATGTTTTAGTTATAGGAGGGTATGTGCTATGGTGAATGCTGTGAAATTGTGTAAGACTGATGATTCACAGACCTGTACCCCTGAAACAAATAATACATTATATGTTAATTAAAAAAAAAAAGAACTCCAACAAGAAAAAAAAAGTTTTAAATATGTTTGGGGTGCCTAGGTGGCTCAGTAGGTTAAGCATCTGCCTTTGGCTCAAAGTCATGATCCCAGGGTCCTGAGGGGTTCCCTGCTCAGTGAGAAGTCTGCTTCTCCCTCTCCCACTGGCCCTACACCCCCCCAAGCACTCACACTCTCTCTGTGATAAATACATACAACCTTTTAAAAAATTAAAATATGTTTATAATATATTTTTAACATTTAGATAGAATACAAACTGTATGTACGGTGTAAGGCCACTTTGGCAAACAACTCCTAAAAATGTTGCTCATGTTCATAAGCAAAATATATGAATGAATGCAGAAAATATATACACATATGCAAAGTAAAACGTCTGGCAGCATGTTAAGAGTGGTTAATTTTGTATTGTTGGATTAGGAGTGTTTTTTTTTCTTTTTGTTTAATGTTAATTCTATTTTTTCCTCAGAAGGCATATACAGCCTGAAAAGATAAATGGAATGAAATCTTTTTTTAAAAACAGATATATAGAAACGGACAATCACAGTAATAAAAATAGATATGCCCAAGAAAAAATAACAAAAAGGTTTACATTTTTGGGATAACCAAAGACATATAAATTTAAAACCATAACGACATGCAAAATTTCACTATTAAACTGGCAAAGATTTTTAAGAGAAGACTCACTGGCAGGCAAGAAATGAAAGATTTCTCTGCATCGCGCAGGGAAGGATATGTTGGTGGAGCCTATCTGGAAAGCCATTCGGCAGCAGTTATGAATTTTAAAAATGCTCATAATTTAGGCCAATAACTTCACTTTCGGGAATACATCTTAAGAAAGTAATCAGAGTTACGGGTGAAGCTGTATGTCATTTGGCCATTTAAAATTATGAAAAATCTAAAACAGAGTATTCCATCAGAGGGCATGTAGTTAAACTGTACTAATAATTATGTCAAAGTATTACGAAGCTGTTTTTTTTTTTAAGATTTTATTTATTTATTTGACAGAGAGGAGAGCGGTCACAAGCAGGCAGAGAAGCAGGCAGAGAGAGAGGGGGAAGCAGGCTTCCTGCTGAGCAGAGAGCCCGATGCGGGGCTCGATTCCAGGACCCTGAGATCACGACCTGAGCTGAAGGCAGAGGCTTTAACCCACGGAGCCACCCGGGCGCCCCATGAAGCCATTTAATATCATGATTTCAAATAAACTAGAAAGTGATTGTGCTGTATTGTGAAGAGGAAAGCAAAAGAACCAGGGATCCAAATGATATATACAGATAATCCCCAAAAAAGAAAAACCGAGAGAAAACACATCAACATGTAGTATTTTCTCAGCCCTTGTGGGAGAGTTACAAGTAATTTGCATGCTCATCTCGATACTTCTTTCTGTTTTGAAAAATCGTGTCCTTAAAAATGACTTGAAAATCCACGGAACGAGAGGCAGCGACAAACACAGCAACTGACCCAAGACATAGGCCCCAAGAGAGACAGCGTGGGATCTTCCCTTCATAGAGGAATTGTGGAGGGTGGCATCACCCAATCAAGGAAGAAGAACTAGAGGTTTGCCATCGGTTAACAGCAGTTTACAGCCCTGCTCAGTGGTCCCTGGACCAGGAGCACCAGCCTCGCTTGAGGGCTTAGAAGTGCCCATTCTCAGGCCCCACCCCAGACTTGGTGAATCAGACATCCTGAGGCTGAGACCCAGGCAATCTCTGTTTTAACAAGCCTCATGGCACTTCGGATGCCCACAGAAATTTGAGAATCACTGGTCTTGCTGACCTGAGAAACCCCCTGCCTTCATAAGCCAATCGCTGGGAATCAGGTGTATCCGTGCCAGCTTTGGCTGCGGCACTGAAGCCAGAGGAACCCAAGGGATCATTCATTCCATGGAAAAATGGCTGGTCTTGCCGCAAAGCTCATAGTCTCAAATGTGTTTTGAGACCCCTGGCAGAAAGTCGCCTGTTGTGTTTGTAGAGCGTTGGTTTTGAAAAGGAGTTTGGACGTGGTCTGACCTCAACATAGTTAAAGGTGAGAAAAAGACCTTCGGCGCAAGGTGAAATCAAGGGACAGTGTTGCCTTGTTAGCCAGAATGTGGACGGAAGTCAGCAATCCGCCCACGACTTTAGACCAAACTCTATTGTCCAATAAGCAAAAAGTCAGAATGAGAGTCTTTCCATTTTTTTTTTTCTGGGAGGAAAAAAAAAGTCAATATTCCTTTATATCCTAAATAGGAATATTTATTTCATCTAATAATATCTCCAATGTATCTTTCAGGCCTGCCATCCAACATCTGTCTATTTTGGAACGCCTTGGGAAATTATCTACCAGAAACAGAGCTAAACAGATTTTGTGAATTGAAAGGAAACTAGGAGGCCAAATAATTCATAATATAGGAGGCTAAAATCCATAGAGATTATTAGATGATATTAATATTTTAAAATTGTGAGTCCTCTAGGACCTTGTTAGCCCTAGCGTGGTCCGTGGTGCGGGTAAGCATTAACTTTATCTGGGAGCTTTTTAGAAATGCAAACTCTCAGACCCCACCCAGACCTAGGGAGCACCATCTGCACTTTAACAAGATCTTCCTATGATTCTTACGCACATTGAAGTTTGAGAAATAGTGCTCTAGGAGTTTTCCATTTGTCCTTAATGATAGGAAATTGTTGCTTCTTTTGGGAAAAAAAATATAGTGCTTTCAATAGAATTGGCAAAGTTCTTACAAGGGCATTCATAACGGAGAGGACAATGTATCAGAGTCTGACATGCAGGCACCACATGGAGATTTGTTACAGAAAGAGAGCAGAACTTCTTCACTGGGATCTATATTTCACTAGGGTCATCTGGTCTACAAGTGACAGAAGAACAGGTTAATCTGTCAGACACAAGAATACTCTTTCTTGATTCATACAAGTCCAGGGTAGAATAGCATCCAGGCTTTATAAAATCAACAACTCAACTGCGTCATCAAATATTGAGTTCTTTAGGTTCTTTTAGGTTCTTCACTTCCCAGATCTCAGGGTCTGGGTCACCCTAAGACAGGTGTCCCTCAGATTTCAAGATGACACAAGGCTACATCAATTTTTGTTTATACTTTACAGGAAAGGGAAAAAAAAGAACTATATTTCCCCCAAGTATGGTTCACAATAAGGATGAAGTTATGATTTGTTTCCTAAACCACCACGCTTTTAACAATGGAAGGGGACACTATTAAGAGTCACACCAAGAAAAGGAACATAAACTAAGACTGTCACACACAAATCAAGACACATGGTTGGTCACTGGTCACCCTATATAGAAAATCTATCAATCTTTCCCTTCATTCACAGTAGGTCACATGTCTATCCACGGTATATGAACAGGTCCGGGGCAATAGGATAACATAATTGACTTCTACTAAATTTGGATCCCATTCTATAACTGGAAATAGGCATTGGGAAAACCTACCAGCCCTGAGTTCAGAGGGAGAGCGGTGTTTCCCTCAGGCTTGTGGTGGTTATTTGTGCTCACCACTCACACTCCAGTGAAGCCTCTGTTGCTTCATGAAGTATAGTTCTGGTGTTGAAATGGCCTTTCTTTTTGAAAAGGACTGTGACTGGGCGTGGTGGATACCAAGGTCAGCTGCTCACATTTTTCTTTATGATGTCACTGACCAGGGGAATTTCAAAGTCCAGGAACAACCTTGGCAGGGCGTGGTGATAACTTTGATCCTCTCTCAGAAGTGATTATGGTTGACATTATCATCACGAAACTTTCAAAATGGTAGAGGCAGTCTGGATGCAATATTAAAGAAGTTTTAAAGGTGAAAAATAAATCACGTCAATTTCCTGCCTCTAACATAATAAATAATCTTACCTTGGGGTTATTCCCTTCCAGTTTTTCTCACATGCATACATCTTTTAACACAGATGTTATCAAGGCGTAACGGTAATTTCGAGTTCTGCTTTATCACTTTAGCACCATGTTGTAAACATTCTAATTAGTGTGCCATTCCGACAAGATGTGTTCGGGGCAAAGATGCTAAAGAAAACAAACCCCTAAAAGACCCACAGCTACCTGAGAATGTTCTGCCCAAGCCTGCGTATTCTGAATCACTACGGAATTGGGGAAATTATTCCTTTTGCTTTGAATCTAGCCTTTATTGACATTCCAAAATCAGTAATCATGGATTAAAGCCCCTAAAAAATATGGCGCTGATTTTCAAAGAGAAGATGTGAGTAGCAGAGGCAAATGGGTCTTTTGGCTAAAGACAAAATTCTCCTCCTTCTTTGCTCTTGTGAGGGATGTAGTGATCACACTCATTCTGCTATTTGGTGCTGCTTTTTCATAGATCTATAGAAATATTTGACATTTTAGACTAAAATTGACATAGATGTCCATAAGTACCAGTTTTAAATAGAAAAAAATGCCAAGTGGTAAATGACTATGGTCATCCATTTCACTAGCTGGCCATGGGGGAGCGGTAAGCAGTAATAAGGCACCTGATATTTCCCTTTTTTTCTGTGCTCACAAGAGGACAGAGTCCATTTCCACCAGTCATATGTGTAGGCAAGAGCCTAACACATGGGGCAAGGATTATGTGGCCAGGTCCCCAAGCATCATCAGCTACCACTCTTCAAATGTTTACTCCATGAGGCTGTGAGCTCCTAAGCCAAAGTATGTATTCTATTCTTGCCTCTACTCCCCAGCTCCTAGCATAGTTCCTAGCAATGCAATGCACAAAAAAATATTGATTAGGTGTCTACATTAGTCATGAAGGAAGTTCTATGGTGTTTTTGAAGACAGCAGTGTTCATCAAATTGTTTTTGTTAAAGCTATGCTCTCTACCTCTCCAAGATGATTCCTTCATAAAAAGGTATATTTAATAAATCGTCTCTCTGACTCGGTACACCAATTTGTTAAGCAGAAGAAGACTTTGAAGCCCACTGGGGCACCATTTCATAAATTGTTCCCTGCTTCTGCCATGGAAGTTTCCATGTGCCTACTAAATACCAAATGTGTGGCTTCACCAGAGAACTATACCACTGTTCCCAAACTAACTAGTCTCGATTAATTGTTGTTACGGTAGAAGTAGGGGGAACATTTTCTGGGAAGCAGTCACATGCCTATACTGATGTTGAAAATCTATTAATACAACCCTTCTGAGGCAATATGCATAAAAAGATTTTATCCCAAAAATTCCATTTCCAGGAATTTACTCTCAAGGAATATTTGTGGTGGTACATAAGATCGTTAAAATAAGATTTATGGCAGTATGATCTGCATGTATTCATTTATGAAAATACTGGCCATTTTAATATACACAAATACTGAACTTCCCACAATCACAGGACTTTGATGGGGTAAAGCTTGTGCCTTTTTGATCCTAAGGGGTCCTTTCTATGTAAAGGAGAAATCTGATAGATAACAGAGCCCTCTCTGTGGACCAGGATGTATCAAGTGTTGCATTTGGGGAAAATGAGAAAAAGCTGGGGTTTTAAATTACCAAACTAACAATTTTTTCTCCGCTAAATTTCCAGAGAAATTTGACGTGACAGCCAGGAAAAATCTGCAGTTAGAAGTTACAAATTAATAGGAATATTTTTGCCACTGGGCAAGTAATTACGCACACACACATACACACGCTATATATATATATATATATATATATATATATATATATATATATGCATTCTTCCCATTCTCATGGGACCTCAAATAATGTGAAAGTGGTACATTTCTTGTTTCTACCTTTTCTGCAGTTACTTTTGATTGCCTTAGAGAAGTGTTACTATATATCTTATATATTGGATATAATTGGAAGAAAGTTCTATTAGACTATGTGGGAATCTATCACCAACCTCAACCCAAGAGGGAAAATCCAGTTGCATATATTTTTTAAAATTATGATTTGTTTCCATTCTTGGAAGTCATGTAGTGCCTTCACACTACAGGGACTTAGCAAACATAAACCACATTTAATCATTTTCTCCCTATTTACTCCACTCTCAACAGCAAGTCATTACTTCCTCTAACCCGCAGGTCCAAACTACTTTCTCCCCAGAATATTCCTCCTTGAATACAGAACATTTAGCCAAACGCTCCATTTTTAACTGTAACACAACTTAAGAGATTTTGCAAGACAATGTTTTATTTTAAGGTCCCTGGGAAACATGGAAAGCACTCCTTTTTCATTTTCCCTTCTGTTTCAGAAATGCTTGCTCTTCTGCAAGAATCAGCAAACTATAGTCCTAGGGCCAAATCTAGGCCATGACCTGCTTTGTCATTTAAAAAAAAAAAAAGGTACATGGTGCATTTGGCTGGCTAAGTCAGTAGAGCAAGGGGAATCGTAAGTTTGAGCCCCAGCTTGGGTATGGAGCCTATTTGAAAAGATAAAATAAAATGTACTACAAGAAAGAAAGGAGAATAAAGACATTTTTGTAAAAAGGCACATAAAATTCACCTTCTTAAATTTTTAAGTGCATGGGTTATTAGAGTTAAGTATATTTACACTGATGTGCAACAGGTCTCTAGAATTTTTTCACCTTGAAAAACCAGAACTCTACGGGTGCCTGGGTGGCTCAGTCAGTTAAGCAACCAACTCTTGGTTTTGACTCAGTTCATAATCTCAGGGTCGTAAGATCGAGCCGCCATCTGGCTCCTCATGTTCAGCAGGGAGTCTGCTTGAGATTCTCTTTCCCTCTCTCCCTCCCCCCACTCACGAACGACTGCCCTTTCCCTCTCTCTCTCAAACAACAACATCAACAACAATAACAACAAAACAGAAGAAGAAAAATCAAAACTCTATATTCATTGAACACCAACTCTCCATTTCCCGTTCCCTAGTCCTTGGTAATGATTATTTGACTTTCTACTGCTGTGAATTTGACTAACTTAGACACTTCATATGAGTGGAGTCATACAGTATTTGTCTTTTTGTAACTGGCTTATTTCGCTTAACATAATGATCTTAAGATTCACCCATGATGTAGCATGGGACAAAATTTCCTTTTTAAGGCTGAATATATGCCATTGTATGTACATATCATTTATTTTTTTATCCATCCAGTCATGGACATTTGGGCTGTGTCTCCCTCTTGGCTATTGGGAATTATGCTCCAGTGAACATGAGTGTATCAATATCTCTTTCAGGATCTGCAGGATCATATGGTAGTTCAATTTTTAATTTTTTGAGATATCTCCATATTGTTGTCCATACTGGCTGTACCATTTTACAATCTCAGCCATGCAAGGTTCTACTTTTCCTCATCCTAACCAGCAGTGGTTATTTTCATTTTTTGTTTGTCTTGTTTCTTTTGTTTGTCTATCATGGCCATCCTTACAGGTCTGATGTGATATTTTATTACAGTCTTGATTTGTATTTCTCTGAAGATTAGTGATGTTGAGCATCTTTTCACATGTTTATTAGCCATTTGCATTTTTCCTTTGGAGAAATGTCTCTTCAAGCCTGCCCATTATATTGTTGTTGTTGAATTATACTTTTTTATATATTCTAGATTTTAACCCCTCATTAGATATATGATTTGCAAATATTTTCTCTCATTCCGTAGATTGCCTTTTACTCTATTGATTGTTTCCTTTGGAATGTATAAGTTTTTAAGATTGCTGGAGACCCATTTGTCCATTTTGCTTTTCACCTGTGCTTTTGGCATCATGGCTAAACAATGGCAATGTCATAAAGATTTTCTCCTATATTTTCTTCTATCAGTTTTATATTTTAGGTCTTTAAGTCCATTTTTAATTATTTTTGTACCTAGTATAAGGTAAGGTCTAATTTCATTCTTTTGCATGTAGAAATAAATTTTTCCCAACACTATTTGTCAAAGACTGTACTTTCCTTACTGAGTGGTCTTGATGTCCTTGTTGAAGATCGTTTGACCATATATGTAAGAGCTTACTTCTGGGATTTGTGTTGTTCCACTGGTCTATATTTCTTTCTGTATATCAGTTCCACACTGTTTTGAAACTGCAGTTTTGTAATATGTCTTGAAATCAGGAAGTGTTAGGCCTTTAATTCTGTTTTTCAAGATTGTTTTAGCTATTCATTTCCCTTGTGATTCTATATAAGCTTCAGGATTTTTCTATTTCTGAAAAAAATGCCATCAGAATATTGATAGGGATTGTACTGAATCTGTAGGTCACTTTTAGTAATATGGACATTTTAAAAATATTAAGTCTTCCAACCATGAACATTGGTTGTCTTTCCATCTATTTCTGTCTTCTTTAACTTCTTCGAGCAACATTTTAGAGTTTTCAGTATACAAGTCTTTTGTTTCCTTGATTAAGTTTGTTCCTAAGTATTTACTCTTTTTGATGCTATGGTAAATAGTGTGTGTATACACACACACACACACACACATACACACAGGTGAAGGGAGAACGAGAGACCTTCTTTTTCTGTTGTGTATGGTATTAGTATGACCACTCTGCTCTTTTTTGGTTTCCATTTGCATGGAATAGCTTTTCCTATTCTTTCACTTTCAGCCTGTGTGTATCTTTACATCTGAAGTGAAACTCCAGTAGATGGCATACAGTGAGATCTTATTTTTTGTTTGTTTGTTTGTTTGTTTTGCTTTGTTTTCAAATTAATTCATATGTCTTTGGATTGGGGAGTTTAATCCATTTATTTAAAGCAATCACTGATCGGGAAGAACTTCTGCCATTTTGCTGTTTTCTTCTTGTCGCTATTTTGTCTGGGTTTTCCTCTCTCATTGCCTTCCTTTGTGTTTCTTGATCTTTTTTTTTTATAGTAATGTGCTTTTGTTCCCTTTTGATTTCTTTCTGTGCACCTTCTATGGGTATTTTTCTTGTAGTTCCCAAGAGTATTACATAAAAGATCATAAGGTTATAACAATCTAGTTTAAGCTGATAATAACTTTAATCACAAACTCTCTTTTACATCTCTGCCTCCTCAAATTACATTGATTTTTATTGTTTATTCTATTGACATGGATTTACATTTTTGTACTGTCTTTTGAATTTTATACACTAGTTAAAAGTGACCCACACATCAATATTATAATTCTATAGGATCCCATATCTGTTAATATATTTACCTTTACTAGAAACCTTTATGCTTTCATATGATTTTGGGTTGCTGTCTACTGTCCTTTCAGTTGAAGTTGAAGGACTCCCTTTAGCGTTTATTATAGGGCAGTTCTAGTGGTGATGAACTCACATTGCTTTTGTTTATCTGAAGAAGTCTTTGTGTTTTTTTAATCTGGGGAAGTCATAATTACTCCTTCATTTTTGAAAGAGAGTTTTGTAGGATATAGTATTCTTGGTCGACAGTTTTTTTCTTTCAGCACATTGAATATATCATCCTAACCTCTGCTGACCCGCAAGCTTTCTGCTGCGGCATCTGGTGATAATCTTATAGAAGCTTCCTTTACATGATCAGTTACTTTCCTCTTGCTGCTTTTAAGATTCTTTCTTTGTAATTTTTGACAGTTTGATTATAGTGCATCTTGATGTGATCTTCTTTGTTTTGTTTCATAGCTAAATCAAGCTTTTTAAATTTATATGCCCATTTCTCTTCTCAGACTTGAAAAGTTCGGGGACACTATTTCTTCATATAAGTTATCTGCCCATTTCTCTCTCTTCTCTTTCTAGGACTACCATGATGCATATATTAATCCACTTGATTGTATCCCATAAGTCCAGAGGCTTTCTTCAGTTTTCTTTATTCTATTTTCTTTTTGTTCTTCTAGCTTGAAAATTTCAAATGCACATAAACTGGTTTTATAAATAAAATTTGTTGGAATACAGTTATATCCATTTCTTTATGTATTATAAACCTTTTTGTATCTTTTGCACTACATTGGTAAGGTTGAGTAGTTGCAACTCTGTGTTGGCCCAGGACAGTAAGTATGGTTAACAAACCCTGAAATATTTACTATCTGATACTATATAGAAAAAGCTTGTCAGTTCCCACCTAAAACAGCATATCATGTCTATGAAACAAAAGAATATTTTTTTATAGAGAGTAAATACCAAAGGATTCTGCTTCTTTATCCTCAAAGCAAATCCCTATAGAAGGAAATGCTTAAGCATAGTAGAAAAGAAGAAAGAGAATACTAAAGGCCTTTGCTGAACTCTGATCATCTAATAGGGCCCAGACAGTTGTTATAGGTTATATAAGGGTTATAACCTTTATAACCCTTATAACCCTTATATAACCTTATGTTATAAGGGTTAGAGTTCTCCTGGTCAATAAGCCTGCTTTACTCTGCGTCTACCGCCTTTGGGAAACTATCAGGCAATTACAGATGAGTCAAGCCATGCCATTTAAATTGGATACAGAACCACAGTCAAGAAAATCCTTGATTATGTCTCACTTTTATGACAAAAGCCCTTGAAAGAAATCAAGCCAATTAAAACATTGCCACATTAAAAACATTCTCTTAATATTTAAGGGGATTACACTGATTTCAAAATGTGTATGGGTCATATTGTCTACTTTTCTATATTGGACACTTCCTTTTTTCTTAAACTCATTTTCCATCCCATTGTCTCTTTTTCTCAATGGACTATTTCCCCTTTATTAGCCCCTCCACTGCCTTTACCCAGCCAAAGTCAATTCCTACATTTCAGTTTTCCCACATATTGCATTATTTTATTTTTCCCACTCACCTTTCCCTCTCCAGACACTATTATAAAAATTATTGAAATAGAAAATGGAATACACAGGTTCTATTCTAGGCTTTGCCAATATCTTGCTTGGCATCTTAGGGACATCTTTTTATTCCATGGGTGTTAGATTAACCTATGACTTAGTAGATTGATCCAGGATCTCTAAAATACATCAAAATATCCGGGCAAGATAAAATGTAAACTACTTATTTCTCAGCAAGGAAAGTAACAAGGAACAGGTGTTTTAGATGCTATGAGTGTAACATTTCACAGCAATACACCAGATGTATATGGGTAGGTTATCTGCGGAGCTGCCAAGAAGATGCACAAAGACATCTCCATCAAGGACTACAAACCACAAGCTAATCTCTTTTAGCCATGTTGCCAGACATGCATCTAGGGCCAAGAAAACTGGATCTGATTTAACATAAACCATCATCCCTGTTTTCTGGGAAAATATATTCTGTAGACCAGAAAGTAAATAATCTTATATGATGTAATTATTTTGTGTATGTAAAATATATACCATGTTAATAATATAATATAGAAAACATTACAATTTTATAATGTAATATACAACATTATATGCATTTTACTTTAATTACTTTTAATTAGTTTGCTACTTAATTTTAAGCATGCAGAAGAAGGTAGAAATTGAAAACATCAGTCTCCCTTTCTTGACACCCTATCCATTCTAACTGAAATGGACCTGCCCTGAGCTCCCAGTTCACAGAAGCAACCAAGTGTTCCTCTGAACAGGTATGTCCACTGCTAGAATCAAGACTTGAAAGCTGACTCAAGAGTGGCCCCACTCTTGCTGGATGATGATTCATCCAGCAACTCCTGAGGTAGCCTGATTAAGGGTACTTAATTACCTAGTCAATTATTTGGTTTCCTCTGGAATTCTGAGTGAAAAATATAGCCATTCACAAAGAAAAGAGAAACAGACAAGATAAGCAGTAAGGAGTAGAATTGTTATCAGAGTGATGCTACGGGCCATGAAGGGAGGTAAAAAAAATTAGAGTGTCACTTCTAACAACCCATCAATGGTTTAAACTCACATTGTTCTCCTGCCAAAAGGGTCCAAACACCTGACACTTGCCTATCTCTCATAGCTCATCTCTGTCTACTCTCATGGTGGCTCCTTAAGTTCTGATAATACTGAATTTTTTATTTTGTTTTTGGTGTTGTTTTTGTTCCTGTCTTGGACTGCTGTGCTTCCTATTCCTTCTCTTTGGGTTGAACTCTCGTGCGTGGTTGGCTCCTTCTTCTCATTATTCAGAACTCAGCATAAATAGTACTTGTCCCCTTACCATCCAATCTACAATAAGATCCTTCTAGTCAATCTTTACCCCACTGGCCTGTTTCGTTCCTTCCTTGTACTCCCCTTCTCTGTTATTAGATTATTTCCTGTTTCATTATCTATCTCCTCCCACCAGGATATAATTCCATGAGAGAAGAGGAGGCTTTGATTGTTTATTTATTATTGTATCTTCACTGACTTGTGAATGGCATATTTATTAATGCATTTATTAATGATCAATATATCATTATTTATTTATCATTTATTTATTAATGTATTTATTAATGATCAATAGAATTAATAGAGTAACAGGACAATATGTTAGTGAGACCCTAAGACTGCCATATGTGTGTTGGATTTCTGACTTAAGTTTCAGGCCACCTGTGCTCTTATAATCATCCCCATTTTCTTTAAAGTGACTTGTACTTCTGGTCTTTGGCACCAGAGAATATTATGCATGTGGGCTTGTCTGTGACTGAGTAGCAGGCCATCTGCCACCTCACCCTCCTGCTGGAGCCCTCTCCCATACAAGGCAAGTTTCATAGCTTGTGTTCACCTAGATTCCTGTTTTGTTTTCAGTTCATTCCATATCTAGCAGCCCTCCTTGTCCACTTCCACACTAGACCCAGCTTCCTGAAGTCCGGCCAGGGCACAACTCTCGACCAGCCAATTAGTTGGGTAGGAATTCAAATAAACTTTGCTTTATCCCATTAACAACACTTATCAGATTCAATTGTATCAAAAGTAACAGAATTCTCATGTGATATGGAGATTCTGTAGTGAAACAACACTGTGTTCACTGAGTTTCAAGGATCTGTTCTCTTCGTTCACTACTGGGGGAATAGACTTTTGTGTCTCCATGGCTAACTGGAGAAGATGAGAGCAATACAGGGCTGGAGCAGGGTGCTGGCAATGGAAACAGAAAGGAAAAGACAAAAGTCAGGATGCTGGGGATGAAAATGTGACAAGGACCCAGTTGTAATCTGAATCTCAGGTATGGGGGCACAGATGTTTCAATGATAATGCAGTATTACCAGCTTGAATGACTGAATGCTTCATAACCACTGGCAAATAGACAAATGAAGAGGAGATAAAGCATGAAAAGCATTAATAGAGCCTATCACTTGAAAAGTAAAATGAATAGCCAGATAGACACTTAGTTGTATATTTTAATTAAATGTGGGAGTGGTCAGAGATAAAAGAATGGGTTTAATAATTTTGCCTGTTGGTTTTTTGGGACCCTCTCTCACTTTTATGAACTTACTTGATGCTGAGACTACAAGCTGTATTTTTTTTTAAGATTTTATTTATCTATCTATTTATTTATTTATTTGGAAGCGAGAGAGAGAGGAGAGCAAGTGTGCGAATGGGGGATGGGGCAGAGAGAGAGAAGAAGAGAAAGAATCTCAAGCAGACTCCCAACCCAGGGCTCCATCTCATAATGCGGAGATCATGACCTGAGCTGAAATCAAAAACTGGAGGCTTTACCCACTGAGTCACCCAGGGACCCCTGCAGCTCGTATTTTAACCTACCATCATTGGGCTTGGTGACAGAAAAAAAATAAAAAGTCAAAAAATAAAATGGAAGAGAAATGCTCAGTGAGTTTTAAAAATCCAAGCAAGTATGATGCCAAGGGAACCAAAATATGTAGGAGCTTCAAGAAGGAGACAGTAGAAAACAGTTCCACTGCGTAAGATTTTGAGATGCTGAAGATTTCAAAAAGTTGAACTGAGAAAAAGGTGATTGCATTTGCAATTAGATTACCAGCAGGTCAATAATTAAAGATGCTATTATTGCACAAAAACTGACTGCATCTTTTTTTTTTCATTCTAAGGTGATGGCACAATTCATATTTGGGAGAAAGCTCCATATTTAAAGGATTGCTTTGATAATCTTTTTGTGTATATGTGTGAACAGAGAGCCCCTCTCCACCTTTAGGAGAGGGTTTGAAAAACAAAGAATGAAATTGCTCTGTATAGAAGGTGGAAAAACTACTATATAAAGAGAGGGAACTACTATAGAAAGAGAGGGATAAGGGCACAGGAATAAAGAAGTAATAAGGCATGTGAGAAAAAGCCAGGAAGCAAGGAAAGAAGAGCTGTAGTGCCAAGATAAGGATCCTGAGAAAGCTTACCTCCTATTATCGGAAATGACTATCGAAGGACGCCTGGGTGGCCCAGCCTGTTGAGTATCAGGCTCTTAATTTCGGCTCAGGTCATGATCTCAGAGCCGTGAGATCAAGACCCATGTTGGGCTTCACACAGCACAGGGTCGGCTTGAGATTCTCTCCCTCTGCCCCTCCCCCTCCTCGTGTGTACACACACACACACACACACACACACACACACACACTCCCTCTCTCTCAAATAAATACATCTTTAAAAAATGACTATTGAGACTGTAATATCTAATATTAAATTTAAATTGACATCCACATGGTACTGTATTATAACTGCCCACCATGACTGCCAACCTTAGAAAAAGTCTGCCATACACAAGACTGTTACCGCAAGTTATACACAAGGCAATGAAGAAATCAGGGTGGTGTTCACCAAGGGGGGAGATCGGACCAGCAGGAGCAAAGGAATCTCCAGGTACGACATATGACATTTAAGAAAGAAATCGCTAAATAGGCCAGTCAAGATTCCTACCCCCCTGAAATCTGCAGCAACATTAAGGATATTTTCATCCTGTTTTGGGTTAGAGTCTCAAGTCACCATATTTGGATCTGAAAAGGAAGGGTGATCTTCAGAATCTAGGGAAGTGGATGGCTCTTGAGCTATGAGAGTTTCACAGTTTGTGTTTTTGTGTTTGGAACCGATATTGGCAGGAGGGGCCTGTGTTGACCCCACAGCGAGCACTCGTGGTTTCTTGGGTGTCACAGAAGGGATTCCATGGGATTCCTCTCTGTTTAGGATGGTCCCCCGACACTTCCTGAATGTCATACATGACAGATTAATTGGGGAGTATCAATTATTCCACACTAGTCTAAAAATGACTGCCTTTCCTTTTAGAAGCTATCTGAGATTATCTGAAAATTTCAAAGCGATGAAAGAGGGGAAAGAGAGGAGAAGCCTGGAGGTACAAAACCTGCCCCAGGCAGGGAGAAGGCCTTGGGGTCCGTCAAGTGGCACTCACGACGGGTACTGGGAGTTGCGGGATAGAGCAAAGGGAGCCAAAATAATTCCACTTACTCAGAATCTCTCCTTAGGGCCGGATTTGCTTCACATTGTCTATTTTCTCTCTCTTTTTTTTTTTTGGGTGCCATTCCTGCCACTCTACCTTCTATTCTTCAATTATTTGTTTTAGCCACCCTTCCCCCTTCCCCACCTTTCCCCCCCCCTTTCTCTAGATGGGAAAACAAGCAGAAAAAACCTTACATTTAAGGCACGGGAAGAGGAGGTGAGACCGAGAGTGTGCGTCAACGGTCCCTCCGCACCCCGAACCCTCAGTCCCGGAAACGGACTCTTTCCCCTGGATTTTGACTCATGGCTCTGGTTCACAGACCATCTATCCGTGTCTAGCCAGCTTCTCAGGACCTACTGCGGAGGAGAGGCTCCGACACTCATCCAAGGGAAGGAGCACCTTGTCGTCTTGGTTTAATTTCTCACCTCAGCTATTTATTTGTTCTGACTAAGGCCTGAAGGATTAGAAAGGCAATCACTTACTGTCTCCCAAGGTGGCTCTTTCAGCTACAGCAAGTGGAGACCTTGTCTTGAGTTCTGACGATTATTAACATCCCTCTGATCTGCTACGTGGGTCTGAATCCTCTCTGTGGAGAAAAAGAGGTTACAAAATTAGAAGCAGTAGTAAAGCTACTGCTTAGAACAGGTGTGAGCAAATCACAATCCACAGCCCAAATCTGCCCTGTTGTCTCTCTGTACAAAGTTTCATTGGAACACAGCGATGCTTATTCACTCATGCACCGTGTGTGGCTGATTTCACACCACGACAGCAGAATTGAGTCGTCGCAAAAGAGATCATACGGCCTTTAAAATAAAAACTCTTTTTTTTTTTTAAAGATTTTATTTATTTATTTGACACACAGAGAGAGAGAGATCACAAGTAGGCAGAGAGGCAGGCAGAGAGAGAGGGGGACGCAGGCTCCCTCTGAGCAGAGAGCCCGATGCAGGGCTCGACCTCAGGACCCTGAGACCATGACCTGAGCCGAGGGCAGAGGCTTTAACCCACTGAGCCACCCAGGCGCCCCTCAAAACTCTTTACTATCTAGCTCTTTCTAGAAAAAGCTTCCCAGCTCATGACTGCAGCAATACCTCTTGCGGTATACGTCTCCTTCAATGCGTATAGTTCTTTCCCATCAATCATGCTTAACTGGTTTACTGCTGCAAGAATCTGAATAGCATGGGAAGGAGCTAAAGCATGGATTCAAAATAAATATCTGAAGTATCCTTAAAGTTGCATGTGCCACAGTCAGCACGATGACTGTCTAACTCCCTTCGACCATTCTGAACAGAGCACATGGCTTCCAGAAAGGTACAGACCTTTAGTGGAGTACGTTGCAAATATTACACAAGCTCTACGGAGGTTTTCTACTATTATTTAGCCAGCTTGAAGCAATACACTGTGATCCTGAGAGAGGATTATGATTTATGAAATAGTACAACAAAGCAAAAGTTAGAAGTTGCATCTGCACCTCGAGAGGTACTCCTACCACAACCATCATTGGCCCCCAAATTTCAAAATGTTTTAAACCACTTTAGTTTAGTGTGGGTTTCAAGTGCATTTGCCACTGAAGACCAATGCTCACAAGCACTTTAAAAAGGATAGAGGTTAGGGGCACCTGGGTGGCTCAGTCGGTTAAGCATCTCCCTTGGGTCAGATCATGATCCCACGATCCCAGAGTTCTGGGATCCCCATGTCAGGCTCCCCACACAGTGGGGAGTCTGTTTCTCCCTCTCCCCACTGCTCCTGCTCTCATGTACTTTCTCTCACTTTCTCAAATAATAAATAAAAATTTAAAATATATATATATGTTAGAAAAAAAGTTCAAACTCTTTTTAATTTTTTAGCTGTAGTTGACATAGACTGCTTTCAGGTGTATGGCATAGTGATTCAACAATTCTATACATTATAAAATGCTCACCACGATAAACATAGTTGCCATCTGTTCCCATACCAAATTAGCATAATATTATTGACTACTCCCTATGCTATGCTTTTTCAATTCTGGGACTTATTTATTTTACAACTTATTTATTTATAAACTCTTACAATTATTATTAATACAGCACTTTAATATCTGTAATTATACTTGGGAGTGTCAGACTTTCTTATTCATTTAATATTTTCTATAAGCAGTTCCCTTGACTACAATCTCTGAAACCTTTCCACAAAGGAGAAAAGACATATTCTTAAAAATAGCATTCTTCCTTTACAGAAAATGTCAATGTTGTGAGCTCTCTATTTTACAAAACAGAAACATGGTTGGAATAATTAGAGGATGAAGTAAATAAAATTTGGAGAATATTTCCAAATTTCACTGGACGGAATTCTCTGAGCTTTTAGGTCTATTCATCTGAAATTTTAATATGAAAACTTTACTCAAGATAGGCACTGCTGTGTCTGGCTTAATTCCTTAAGTCTTTTTTTTTCTCCCTAACTTTCTAAAGGCTATTGCAGACCAATAACCCATTGTTTGTAATTTCTGCACTTATTATATGATGTAACAAACATATGTCAGACTGAAACATTCAGAATTGCTTAGAATTCTAAGAAACTGATTTAAAAATAATCTACAAACATGATTCTAAGTTTTGAGAACATTCAACCTTTAGCTCGATGTGTCTCATAGATCTAAATTTAGCAAACTATAAAGCAGCAGTTCTCACCGGTTCCAAAGATGATCTAGTCCAGAGTTGGCTATCTTTCCAAGCTGATATGCCAAATCTTAATGTGTTCACTTTTTGCTTTAGAAGAGCCTTGTTATGGTTTGAGGGGGATTTTCTGTGTTTAAGAACCTTCTTTCAGCTAGTGCAAAGTAGCAATGGCCTGGCCCCTAACCGTGGATGTGGCAGAAGCAGCTTGGTGTTGATTTGCAAAGTCCTTCTACATATTTTATCTCATTCATTCTTTTTTTTTTTTTAAGATTCTTTTTTTAAAGATTTTATTTATTTATTTGTCAGAGAGAGAGAGAGAGGGAGAGAGAGAGGGCACAAGCAGGCAGAGTGGCAGGGAGAGGCAGAGAGAGAAGCAGGCTCCCTGTTGAGCAAGGAGCCCGATGTGGGACCCAGTCCCAGGACATTGGAATCATGACCTGAGCCAAAGGCAGCCACTTAACTGACTGAGCCACCCAGGTTTCCCTATCTCATCCATTCTTGAGAAGAGGGTATTGTTACCACCTATTTTCCACAGATGGGGAATAGGAGTTCAAGAGGGTTGGATACGGAGTTGTCAAAGCCATGTCTTTTAACTCCAAGATCCAATGTTGCAAAAGGAGAGCAAGTAGTGGGGTTTGGACAGATATCAGGAGTCAAAGCAGGCCAGGCAGGCAAGCTGAGCCTGTCTCCAGTAGAGTCTGGGTATTCAAACACTGGACCTGCTACCAAGTCAGGGTGCAAAGTAGATTCACAGCAAGGAAGAAGGACAAACATCATAACAACATAAATACCAGGAAATGTAGTGAACCATAAGACTCAGTAAATAGTGGGGAATCAGGAAATCCTTGGAAGTTGAGGAGAAAAAACAAAGTTGAGGACTAAGTCTTGGAAAAGAGTCAGCACACAGAAAGTTACTTCCAGTATGCACACAGGTGCACATACATAACACACACACACACACACACACACGTGTGCACACATGCACGTGATCACAGGAGGAGGCCATGAGATAGCCCTCCACCTCTGCAAGCTAGGGAGAGGCACCAAGGAATTTCCCCCACAGGTTTCAGAGAGAGTTTGATTCTGCCGACCCCTAGATTCTATACTTCTAGGCCCCAGAACTGTGAGACAATGAATTTCTGTTTATGTTAAGCAAACAAACAAATGAACAACAATAACAACAATAAACAAATCAAAAACAGAATTGATAGAATAAGGGAATGAAGCAGAAAAATGATTTCTTCTACTTATTTGTCAAGCCTTTTATTTTAATTTAATTTCATTGTAATTTTATTTTATATTTTATTTTATTTTGCTTCTTATTTTATTATTTTATTTTATTTTATTTTATTTTATTTTATTTTATTTTATTTTATTTTATTATTTCAGGCACTCTGCTAGGTACTGAGAATGTATTAACATCACACTCTCTTGGCTCTTTACCATTTCATAATACTGTAGGAAAGATAGAAAGATAAGCAAGTGAAAACAGTGTGGAGATTCCTCAAGAAATTAAAAATAGAGCTACTCTGTGACCCTGCAAATGCACTACGTGGTATTTACCCCAAAGAAGCAGATGCACAAAGAAAGGCCACATGTACCCCAATGTTCATGGCAGCAATGGCCACATTCGCCAAACTGTGGAAAGAAACAAAATGCCCTTCAATAGATGAATGGATAAGGAAGATGTGGTACATCTATACAATGGAATATTATGCCTCCATCAGAAAGGATGAATATCTAACTTTTTTATCAACATGGACAGACTGGAAGAGATTATGCGGAGTGAAATAAGTCGAGTGGAGAGAGTCAATTATCTTATGGTCTCACTTACATGTGGAGCATAAGGAAAATCATGGAGGACATTGTGAGAAGAAAGGGAGGGTGAATGGGGGGAAATCAGAGGGAGCGATGAACCATGAGAGACTGTGGACTCTGAACAAACTGAGGGTTTTGGAGGGGTGAGAATGGGGGTTGGGTGAGCCTGGTGGTGGGTATTGAGAAGGGCACGTACTGCATGGAGCACTGGGTGTGGTGCATGAACAATCAATCTTGTAACACTGAAAAAATAAAATAAACATATTTGGGGGGGAAAAAAGGAAGATAAGCGAGTGATCACCTTGCAATGTTACGAATCACAGAGGGAAAGCCATAGACAGAGTTCTGTGGAAGCACAGAGGAAAAATGACACAAGGACACAACAACAAAGGATCATCCCAACACCGCTTCACACCCAGAAGCTTTCACATTGTTCTGTGAACGTTGAGGCGGTGGCCGGAGGGAAGTTTGTAGCCCAGAATTGTTGGGAACTCTCGGCTGGTTGTGGATGGAGGACGCCTGTGGGACCATAGCTGCACCAACATTTAACAGCAACCAATAACTAACCAGCTGAGACAGAATGGGTTGGGATCACAGAGGTGAGTCTGGAAAAATCTGTTGCCAGGAGGGAAGACTGGAGGAGGTCTGATCCATGATATAAGAAAGGCCCAAAGACGCACTCCACAGTTTTGCATGCGATCAATTCTGGAACGAATTAACTAGGGTGATCGTATAATGCGTTGATTTCGCCGGTATTGGGAATCACATGAAGATCTGTCAGTAATTACCCATGGCAACTGGGATGGATGATGTTCTTACATCTCATCCCTGGGAACGTGGCTACACCTCCTTCAGCCGCCACTTAAATGGGACATTAAGCTCTACCTTAGAGTTGAGAGTTTTTAATTAAACAAGAAAGAAAACTATGTGACATTCCTGATCTGCTACGGACAACACATATTATTGATAAATCACTAATTTAAGAAATCTAGGGTCTGTCCCAATTCCAACTTGGGTCTTACATCATTAATACACATTCGTTAACTGAAAGCAGAGACCACAAAAGCAATCAGGACCTTCAGAAGTTTGGGAAAGCACTTGAGGACTCTGCTGTGTGAGACCACTCTTCGAAAGTTTCTGCCTGCCAAGGAGGCTGAACGTACCATCAGTTTCTGCAATAGTCACAGAACACTGCAGGCTCTGCCTTGGAAACGGAGGTCATCCTCAGGGAGGGATCTCCGGGCAAAGCCAGACAACAGCAGACGCCCTGGGGAATAGCTTTATGTTCCAGTGAAACACCAAGCCATGTGTAAGTTCTTAGGTCTGCACATCATAGGCGATTCCTTTTTCTGCGTCCTTTTTTCCTTCGTCTGTGCTTAGTGTATATGATGGCTGTCTTTGACACAGGAGAACAACTGCTCCAAAAGGGGAAGATCTCATGTTCGCTTCTCTCTTGTTTTATCAGAACTGCCCATTAGATGCTGCAAAATTATGGCAACAAGCAGGCATGCAGTTCAGCAAAGACGGGGAGAACATTATCTTCACTTTCGTATGTGACGATGGGGTACTTGGGAGGTCTTCTACAGACAAGGAGAAAATGCACGCCCATCTCTTTTTTTGATTTGATGTAGGGTTTGCATAGCTTATTTTTTAATGAACTCAAGGCCGAAGGCACATTGTTGGGGAGAATACAACAATCGGCGATTGTCTCATTCTATGGTGGTCCTAAAAACCCATACACACAACCCAGATGTATCTACAGTGATTTATACAGGGTTTTTCTTATTGTATATACATTATAGGTTCTACTACTCAATATCTCTTGACCTGGACCTTGAATCCCTTTACCACACAGTGTCTCTGCTTTGCTTCTGCCTAACAGAAACAATATTTTTTCTATGCTTTAGAACAGGTGGCATAAAGAGAATATGCTTTAAAAACAAATTTACATGCACAAAACACAGTAATGAAGGAGAGAAGAAACAATCTTTGAGTCTTGTTTCCTCAGTTAGATTGCTGTATGGCCTTGGACCAGTTATTTTATTTCTCTGAGCCTTGTATTTCTCATTTATAAAATAATGATATCTATAAAATAAAGGTAAAGTTCTAGTGTCCTAGGATTCCATCATCTCAAAGCCAACCCCCTCATCTAAGTATAGTGTAGGATAGCAGTATGCATTGCTTATGCCCTGCAGATGTTTCTCAAAAAGAAAAGAAAAAGAACATAGACCTTCATTCTTGAGATGACCAGTGGGCCTTCGGGAAACTGCTGTCCTCTCTTTATGGAACAAAATGCTTTTCCCTTTTTGTGAGATTCCATGGGCCCCTCTTGGGTGAGCATTTATTTCCCAGAATTAGAACTGATTTTGATGAGATGAAACATTCAGCACAAGTGATAAAATACAAATGTATTTGTTGCAGCCTTCTTAATATATGACTATATTAAAAGCAGCCTGTTAACCCTGTGGTGACTTGGAGCCAATGCTAAACAGCCCAAGCAAGATCTCAAAGCCAAAAGCAAACACTTTCACTCTATCCTCCAGAGACCGATTTAATGCAAAAACAAGAATAAGAGAAAGGAGAAGACACAAAGGCAAGCACACATCCCTAGGTAAATGTTTTAAAAACCTCACGGGAAGGGGCACCTGGGTGACTCACTTATTAAGCATCTGCCATTGGCTCAGGTCATGATCCCAGGATCCTGGGATCAAGCCCCACATTGAACTCTCTGTTCAGCAGGAAGCCTGCTTCTCCCTCTCCCACTGCCCCTACTTCCGTTCCCTCTCTCGCTGTGTCTCTGGCAAATAAATACATAAAATCTTTAAAAAAAAAAAAAAACTTCAAGGGAAAAAATGTGAAAAATGTTATGCCATACATTTTGAAGAAATAGAAAATTTTCATTTTGATATAATAAATAGGATTTCAAGTTTTGCCAAGGTAGAGAGAGCATTGTTGGTTTGTGTGTTTGTTTTTTTCAGTTCTGCTGTCCACAGTAGGAAGAAGCTTACAAAATTCTTGAGTTTGATCTTATGTTTCTGAAAATGGCTCGAGTTTGTTGGACAGAAAATGCCTTGCCGCCGCGGCTGAGGACTTGGCGTTGTCCTGGTAACAGCCTGGGGTGTTTGCAGGTTGGTGGGAGCCGGCTGAAAGCCCCGCACTCAGTGTGTTATACTCAGGATACGTTTGGATGCTGCAGGGAGAGGGGCAGAGGCCAGTGCTCAGCAACGAAGGGGCTCTCGGTCTCCAATGTTTGCTGGACCCACCACTTTCCTCATCAGACTCAAAGATCCAGGGATGAACCCTCCAGGCAGTCAAGGCAGGCAGGAGATGGGAGGGGGGCCTTCTTGACTGCAGGATCCAGTGGCTCTGGGTCAACCCCCAGGAAGCTGGGCACGGCTATGTCCCATGCCCCCTTGTATTCACAGTGATAACTGTCCCCGCCATGGGCGGCTACCGTGGGTGACCTGCGCAAGCCGCAAGGGCTCGTGGAAAATATGGAGCTCGGGCTCAGACCTGAGGGTAAATCAGAAATCATTACTGGGCTGCAAAGCAGCATGTTTGAATGCCCCAAATCACATATTCTTTAAGTCATTCCAGGTAGGTGGATACCTGTCCCTTGCTAAAACACCTCTCACTACTGCAACAATGCTGGCAATGAGAGAAACAGGCATCCAGAGAAACATGTCATATAAAAATGCAGCACCCATAGTAGACTGACCCGGATGGAAAGGACTTCCTTACACCTAATTCTAATCCCTCACCTTAGCTGAAGTCCATTTCTATCCCCAGAGAAAACACAATTGCCAGCCCTTCTTACCTTATGCCAGAGCTTTCCACAGACACAAAGAGAGTTATTAGTTATGTCTTTGTTTCTTTCATTGGCTTTCACGGTCAAATATAAATATATATAAAAGTCACACTTCCCTGTAAAGGGGATAGAGGGCAGGGGCGTTACAGTTTCTAGAAATACTTTCCGTATTTCCAACAAAACATTCTTAGAAACTTCAAACTGACTACACGTAAGAAAGCAAATGCATCTTCTAATAAAGCAACATCATGCAACTAAATTGGTGTGATCATTTTAAGAATAAAAATTTTGGCTTGGGTCCATCCATTTCCCTGGGTGTTCTGTGAAGTTCATGGTAGGTTCTTTGTGCAGTGGTACCCTACAGCCTCTGGAACCCTCCATCTATAGATCTCTTTTCTTTCCTACTATTGCCATTTGGCTAATAGTCAAAGGGCAAGCACTTTTCCTCTGACAAAAAATGAAAAGAAGGAAAAAGAAGAAGCTGAGAGATATCCTGCCTCTGTTCTCTTCTTTCCAAAAGTTCCACCATTGCTGTGATTCCTAAGTTGCATACGTGACATCAGCCCCTTAAAAAGGAAGGATGGCTTGGTAGAATGACCAGGTAAACAACTTCAGTATTTTTGCATCAACTCAATCCACACACAAATCCATGGCTCTCCCCAATATGTCTGTTGCAGAGATGATACAGGACAAATATTCTTTAAAAATCAGAGAAATTGTCCCAAACCTGGCTGCCAAGAAGTGAGCCCCATCTTTTTAGTTAAAAGCAAGCAAGGAAACAAACAAAACTAGCCTTCCCTACAAGACTGCAAAGGTAAGATGTCTAGCCAACAAAATTTTAAAGGGTCTATCTACCAGAAAGCTGACATTCTCTACACACATACTTGTGGATATTTTTGGATGCTGGAAATGTACAATAATGTCATGCAAAGGTCCTAAGCCCACTGGAAGAGAAGACCCTGCAAAGTCTAAAGCTGTGGACTTTTAAGGTACTTGTACAGAATGTACCTAATTATGTCATCATAAGCCTGCATGAACACACATCAGAGCCAACATCTTTACATCATGCACACATGTTTAACATCTTACTAACGCCTGGGAGCAGGAGAATAAAGCCTTTGTGTAACAACAAAAGGATCATACTTCTTCCTTCTTATAACACCCACTTTTGTGGAGCCAGACCCTCCAACCCCGAAGCTTTTAATAAGCCACTTGCCCACAGATTGAACGAGATTCTTCTGCAATCCCATCACTAGAAAAGAATGTGATTTCAGCCTCACAAGAGTAAATAAAATAGTAATCCTAGTATTATAAATTATGCATCTTTCATCTCAAAGGACAATAAATAAAGCATCTTTCATCCCTATGAATCCCAAAGCAGTTAACGATTTATAAACTAACACATGGGAATTACTTGATTCATCACTGAAAGACATCCCGCCCTGGGAAGCAGTGGTATTTTTTAATAGCACATACAATACCATATTGAAAGATGAGAACCAAGGAAATACTATACCAATGACCTATATTTGAGATATGTGAGTAGAGGAGGTAGAAACCGTATTGAAATTCACTCAGAAGAGAAGTTCTTCTATCCCATTAGAGCTCAGGAAGATGTTAGTTTCACGACTTCCCAGACACAGAGATATAACTCTTCAAAGTTCTTACTGGAGGTCCCATTTCTTCTCACCCAGATTATCATAATACACATTTTTGAAGCAAATATTTGGTCATATCATCCACCTTTTGACAAACCTCATAGCTTTCCTACATCTGGAAATTCAAACTTCCTAGAATAGCACAAAGGTTCTTGAAAGAAGGACTTTAAAAGACCCTCCAACATCCAGCTGTCCCACTTCACTCAGAGAGAAAAACTGGCTCCTCCAAAGGTAACCAAAGTCATCTGATATGATTAACACTGTGATATGATTAACAATGTGAGCATTGGAACTATAGAGGAAGTAGATGGTATGGGTCCACAAAACCCCATTACTTTAAGGGCCATATGAAACCATCGGAAAATTAGATGACTTACCCAAATCGGTACAGGTATATAGAAACAAAGTGGGAATGATTCTGGAAGAGTTATTCTCAACTAGTGGGAGATCAGGATCCAAGTTAAGAATAAGACGACCATATACTTTATCTTACAAACTAAGACAAGTATGAGAATAAAAGGAGCACATGCTTGTAATATTTATACCAATACAAGAGTAAACTGGGACTATCCAAGGCAAACTGGAGTATGGCTCCCCAAGTAAAGAAAACTGCTAGAATTTCCAAAATGTTGGCAGAAGGGCTCATAAGCAGTTTGATGAAACATATTTTCTAAATCTACTGCCTTTGTAACAGAGATCTACATGTGGCCAACATCTATGTGGCTGGTCTGGCTTCTCTGGAAGTTAGAATGAAAAAGCATCATAGGAGTTTTGAACTTTGAAAAGTTGAGTAACACTGTCCTAGAATCAGCACAACAAAATTCTTTCTGGGGGCCTACCACGCTCTACGAGCCGCACTTGAAGCTGTGTCTTCTCATTTCATTGGGATAAGGGGCACTCCTAAAGAGAGGTGACACATGCAGAAAGAGAATCTCTTCATCTCTGGCATGGTGTGAACCTCAGGATGGGTGCCAAATGCTTTACAAAAGTTGTATTTTTCCTTGTTCACACATTTGAGATATAACTTCATGAGTAATGACTATTACCAAATAGTCCACATTTTCACCTGCCAAGTATGGCACCTCCTTAATGAATTAGGCCTCTCTAGTTCATTATCAGATCCTCAAGTTGGTTACGATCAAAAAAGACAAATGACACTTACTGATCTATTAACACCACTCTGCACGTGCTTGTGGTTTTCTTAAAAAGACATCTTTTCAAATACACATTTGATGCTATGACCCTATGGTCTCAGAATCCAGGGCAATAGGTTGGGTTGGCTTCTTATAAGGGCCTCATATCATCTTTTCCCCAGTCTTAAGTACTGTGTATATAATAGATTGTTTGCTTTTGGCTTTTTTAAAAAATGTTGACAATATTGACACTGTAGTATCCTTTACACATGTAATCATTCAATCAATACATGGACTGATACTTAGGATGTGATCTACAGGCAGTCAAAAAGAGTAGTGTTCAAGAATATTAAGAAAGAATGACTTGTTTCTAGCCCTGGTTTCTGAATACACCACAGAGCTCAGAATAGGGTAGGTGTTCAGTAAGTACTTGTTGGGTAAGTGTCGAAAGAATGTCTATAAATCTTTCCCTCCTCACAATGACTCAAACATATAACGTGGAATGATAGCCCCTGGGCTAGGAAGGTTGGCCTGTGTGATCTCCCCATTCGCCTGCCTGATTCCAGGTGGTGACAATCCAGCTTGGCTGCTTCTGCCTCAGTCTCCAGTTCTAAACTTTCCTAGAGCCTTATTAGATAACTCATCTTTTCTTCACCCCAAACAGATTCAGGAACACGTGGGAATCCCAAAGTGAAAAAGGAAGTCTCCATGCTCGGCAAAGACATAGCTGTCAAGACAGGCCATGCGTTATCCCAATATTCGCCCTTCTCTGAACCTGACCAGCCCACCGATGCACACTCCCAAAGACGCTGGCTCTTAACATTGAACCTGTCTTTGTAGATGAATTCCAGGTGAGCCCCAGCACCCGTTTTGCCGGGCACGGCCCTGTTGCACCTGTCCATTCACCGAAACCTTTCTTGCCCGAGTGGAATGAAACACAGATCCCTAAGAATACTCAAATTGACCCACTATTACCCCCTAAAAGATGGATCAACATTAGCTTAGGACCAAGGAGGTCCTTTCACATCTGGTATTATTTGGGAACAAGGCAGTCCAGATTTACCCATTTGTCAGATAAATGGTTCAGGAAATGGTAGACTCTATACACAGACCACATACAAGGGACTGTGTAACTCACAATCGGAATTAAATCTATGTAAGAAGGAAGTAGGGGTCCTAGAAGGTAAATCCTAGAGGATTTAGTTGTAAATCCACAAGAATCTGCAGAGAGATTGAGAGGAATGCTGAGTTTCCCACAACACATAGGGATTTGAGCAAATTCTATGGGAATCTCAGAAGAGGAGCTTACTCCCAGCTAACACAGGAGGTAAAGCAGCAACGTGGGCAAGACTCAAGGTGTTTTCAACCAGCCCACGGCTCTTTCCAAAGATCCTTTTGCCCTTCACATCTGTGAAAATGTGTTCCATGAACTTGCCCCAGATGGAGAGGAATTTTTAGAATGTAACTTTATAAAGGGCAGGAGTGGTGTTTGATTTACATGTATGTATAGGTATATATGGAAGAAAACACATGACGTGCTTTAGATAATGCACAGCACGGTTTTCTTCTCCTTGTCTCTGCACCATCACCGCTAATCAGAGCTCTTTCACAACACAGGCAGCTGAGGAAGAACAGCCATCCAGGCCCAATCCCCGGGCTTGTTTCCACTTGCCACGGAGGTGAGGAGCAGTGGCTCGCCAGCTGCCCTGAGAGTGACTCCACTTGCCCTGCCCCCACCAGTGCCCCAGGCGGTGCCCACACCTCTCCCAGCCCAACCGCAGGGCTCGCAGAGAACCCCGAGGCCCCAGCGTTACCTGGCAACCGCGCACCTGTGAGTTAGGTCAGCCGGTTGTGCTAACCTGTGTGTTCCAGCTTGTGGGCTTCCAGTGTGTTCTTACGCTCCCTGATTCCAGCTCACTCCCCCAGCCCAGGGAAGAGAACTGAACGGATTGTTTTCCTTCTCGGTTTCCAGGAGACAACAGATCCACTGATTAGCTCTACACTGAGTGTCCAAAAGGCTCAGATGTACACCATAGCGTTAATCGTAAGCATGGGGCTTTTCAGAAAGTGTCTGGGTTTATGTTGGGAACTGTCTCTCTCCACCAGTGAACCAGGTCTTCAACTTGGGAAGTTTAAGAACTCGGAATAGTTACAAATGTATTTAAAAAGAGTATTAAAAGTCAAGTAACAATTATGGGGATTTTGTTGTTGTTGTTTGTGCTCTTTTAGTGTGTTTTTTTGGTTTTTTGTTTATTTTTTGCTTTGATCTCTGTTTCTCTCCAGCCTCTTTCCACCAGAAGGAGCTCATGGTGTCAAAATTTGGAGAGAGAGTTGATGTGGGACTGGCCTATCCCACTCGCTCAGTGAGCAGTGTTGGGGTTTGACCCTGTAAAGAACCCAGAGGTCCTGTTCTTGGCATGCAAACCTGACATTGACCTCACTGCCTGTCTGCTGACCTTGCTTTTCTAGGACGCACCATTTTCTGGAAGCAGATGAACATCTGTAAGGACAGAGAATGAGGCTGCTTGCAGTGCCTCTTCTTTCCACTGCCCCAAGGGGAGTAAATCAGGGCAGGGAAGAACCCAGCCAGATGTGGATGTCTGCATGCTGCTGGGGCAACCTCAGTAAATATTTTGTAAACGTTTCTTCTATCCCCCTTAGTGCATTTAGGGAAAAAAAAAAATCTGTTCTCATTTTTCTATGTACCATAGCATGAGCTTTAGAGTTCTAGGCATGGATTAGGCTTAGGTGAAATCTGACCTCCCCTGCTCCTCTAGTTTTTCTCCCCCCCCCCCCCGATTCCAACCCACGCACCCCACGCACCCCGCAACCCATCCAGTTATTTCTCTCTCCTTCTCTCCCCTCCCCTTCCCCTCACTTGGGGCTCCTCATCATCCCCCACTTCTCTTTGTTCTCCCTCCTCCATCCCATCCAACCTTATCCCATTCTTCAGCCATTTACTGCTTGGCCTGAAAATGGCCAATTTGGGTGTTTAAATCTCTCTGGAAGGTGTTTTCTGAATCAATCTGTTTGTTCCAAAGCTGGACTATCAAGAAAACCAAACTGTAAAGTAAGCCAGGAGTCCAGTGGCTCCCAGACTCCTTGTGCAGGTACAAATATTGGTTGCTATTGTTCTCATCAGTTCCATTTCTTGCTTGGGAGGAGGGGTGACTTTTCTGAATCACCCTGCTCCCTTAAAGCTTTGCACCTAAGGGCATTTCCTCCCCAGCTACTTAATACATATCACCCTCAGGTTAAATCCTCATAGGCTTTGAGCTGCTAGAACTCACCTTGAGCTATTTACCCCCCAGGCTCATTTAACAAGTATTTGAGGCAACGGTGTGGGGGTCAAGGTGACTTTGAAATTCCTACTTTTTCTCCTTTCCTGCCTTCTCACAAAGACTCAGACATTTTCCTCTAGTCAAAAAAACAAAAACCCAAAAAACCTGCATTGTTGCTATTGTTGACTTTTCAAATGGGTTACTTTTTAAAAAGATTTTAAGTATAGGAATGGAATACCAAACAAGCTGTTTTTTAAGAAAATAAAATCTCTCCCTTTAGGGGTCTCTTATAATTTACTTTGTTTTCCAACACTGGGATTTTACAAACCTGTTTCTCTCTTACAATCTTAGTTGGAAAAAAAAATCTCCAGCTCTCTCTCTCTCTCTTTTCTTTTCTTTTTTCTTTTTCTTTTTCTTTTTTTTGCTCATAGGGTTGATTGTGTTTTGAGTTTTCTTGTTTTAATAAGAAACATTTACATGTTTTATGTGCTGTATATATATATAAAAGAAATCATTAGCAATGCCCAAAGTTAATAGCCTAAGAATGTATAGCATAATGTACTGCAGTGTCACTGAGAGAGTGAAAAAGATTTAACATAGGACTCAGGGGGAGAAAGTATAAACTGTGTGAAACTATTACTACTCCAACTAGTTCTAAAAGAGCTCAATGTGAAACCAACCAGAAAATGATCATCCCACAACTATAAATATAAAGCACTAAAAAAGACAAAAGCTCTCCGGCATTGTGAAAAATCCATAAATAAAAAGCACCCCCAAAAGCATTTGCTGGCAAAAGTATTTAGTGTGGCAATAAAAAAGAGTATTTGTTTTCTTTATATTAAGTGATTTTTTATGGAATCTGTACAATTAAACACTGCATAAGAGCATAAGAATTAGAGTTTGTGTTTGGCACCTAATTGAGTATAGAATCAGGAAGAGTTGGAATCCAAAGTGGTTATGTGCCTTTACATTGTACAGTCAAGGTTACTTGGAACGTCTTATTATTGAAAAGCATTCCATACTAAAAAAAAAAAAATCCATTCTTTAAATGTCCACATATACATAGATACAGACCAAAACACAATATGAAAAGGGGATTCCTTTTTATGGCTTTGTGTTTTTCAGACAAATGTTGCTATGTAAACAGAATGGCATTTTGAGGTCGATAGCTCTATTCCAAGGGTGATTCTATCCGGCCAATCCTCCTATCAAAAATACTTTAGTTCAAGAATATATTATCTCCTTTTATTTGGTTGATACTCATGAGGTTACCTAAGAGTGACTTTTTTAAATGTGGAGTTACCCATTGTCAGCTACAAGAAAATCACTACAGTTCTAGGCACTAAGTCCTCAGCACTTAGGACCAAGAAACAGCAAAGGACCAACTTAACAATTTATACAAAATATCATCCTGATTCATCAAGTCAAAGACTTCCGAGTCTCAACCAAACATTGCAGATCATGGGGTTGATAACAAAATAAGGACAATGATAAAAGTAGATTTACCTTATATGTGTTTTGACATTGGTGAGACCAAGTAACTAAAGTGAATGGGCGAGATGCTTCTGCCCTCCTGTTCGCTATGGGACACAGAGGAATCTGGGGTACCTGATGGGCAGGAATGCCAGTAATGAAGATTCAGCAAACTTTGCCTCCACCCCAATATCATTAGCAAAAAACTTGCTAATGCCATCTCAAGGGTGACATATGTCCTTCCAATGTCTGGATTCTCCTGGAGCCATGAAAGGGAAGTATTACCACTATGAGTTTGGACCATACGCATTTCCAATAATTGCCTTTAAAAACCCATCAGGAATAGCAATTTCATATGGATTAAAACTAATGGTTTATAGACAGTACAGAACTTGATCCATTGAGAACAGCTTGCTTTTGGCAAAAGAGAGGCTCTAAACTGATCTGATTCTACTTTTTTTTTTACAAGTCTCTTCTCTGCAAGTGAGAACTACTAGGGGATGCTACAGCTGGTCATCTCAGAGATTAAATCACAGTATGTCACTTCAGAATTTGTATAGAACTTTTATGCATATTAACCTCTGTAATCATCACAACAATCTTTTGAGAAAGGTATTGTTACCACCTTTTTAAAGACAGGGACCCTAAGGCAAGAAGCAGCTCAGTGATTTGCCAGAGGTCACAGAGGCACTAAGTGGTAAAGCCTGGTTCCTGTTCAAGCTCTCCAGATCTAGTGTTCTTCCCTCTGTTCCAGTGTCCGTCTCAGGAATGAAAATATCCTGTAAACAAGTAGAGTGTGGAAAGCACTGTGATCTATAACGATCCTACAACGATGGGGGTGGATCAGGGAAAAGGCTCCACAAACGGGGAGGATTTCTCCTGGACTGACCAAAAAAAGGTGGGCGGGCATTCTTGGGGTTTGGAGAGAAAGATGGTAAGTATATGCTTAAGCTCACTGCTTGAACTTTCATGAATTATGCACGTGGAGGTGTCCAGCAGACAGAGAGCCCAGGAAGGGAGCTCAGAGTCAGGATAAGTTACTCCAGGATGCGGGATGAAATCGGCCAAGGAAAAGACTGACTAGAAATGGAGCGGCCAGAATCTCTGGAAAACATGGAGGGTGGGGGAAGAACATGTATTTTCAGAAAAAGAGAAAAAATAAAGTTCCCCTTTCAAAACATGGAAAGATTAGCCTTAAGATGGAGAAAGATTGTACTTGTTCGCAGGTAAAAGTCAAACGGCATAGTAAAGGCAGAAAGAAATTATGACATGCAAGAGCTGAGAACCTGCTTGTTGGAGAATCCCAACGTTCTCATGAACGGTAAAGGAAAGAGGTGGGTTATGTTCTCCAAGGTAACATTTGGGGACAGCTACTGGGGGAAAATTTGGAGACAGAAACGAAGCTGACTTGAACCTGCAGTGAGAAGTCGTCACAGCTACCAGAATTTCTCCCCGGAGCAGAGAAATGGAAGAACTGCAGCAGGTTTAGGAACTACCAAAAAACATATGCTCTCAGGTCAAAAGAATGAGAGGGATTTTAACATGAAATGAGAAGTTAGCTAAAACGGCTAAACATAAAGTCGAGGCTTATGTAAGCAAGAGAGAAATGGGAAGGAAGACAGAAAGACTGCAATAAATATGGAGAGTGGGGCCGGTCAGCGTGGGGAGCAGGAGGGATGCCTGGGAATACGGACTGTGTGTCAATGGGGTGGTTGGACACAGAAGCTCAGACTCACCCGTTCTCTACCCCTTCTGTTTTCATTTCTCACCACTGACTTTACCTGTCCGTCCCCTGAAAATGTTTGGGTTTCTAACGATTTGTCAAAACTTTCTATCTCCATTCTTTTACTCCCTGTTGGCTCCCAAATGTCCTTTGTACTGGTTTCCTGTGGCAGCTGTAACAATCCCACGAACTGGGGGGCTAAAACGACAGAAACTGATTCTCCCACAGTTCTTCTCAAGGACAGAAGTCAGAAATCCAGGTACCAACAGGGCCATGCTCTTCTGGAAGCTCTGGTGGAGAATTTTTTTGCCTCTCAGCCTCTGAGGGCTGCCATGTGCACATATCTTTGGAGACACAATTCAGTCCTCTTCAGTCTACCTTCTACCCAATCATTTACTCCAACACACACACACACACACACACACACACACACACACACACACACATGACTCCTACCCAACCTTCACTAATGGCACGGACGGTTGACCTCCCATTTTTTAGGTCTCACAATCAATGGTCAATTTTCATGAGATTTTCTACAGTATCAGGCATCCTCAGCAGCTAAGGACTTCTTCAAATACTCTCCTTGCTGAACTTTTAGGATTTCCAGTTTCCATTCTTCTTCTCACCATTCCATTTCATGCATGTTGGTTCATACTGTGTCCTTTCCCGTCCACCTTTTGAATGGCGGTGTACAGCAGAGGACTTCCTCTCCTCTGCTCACTTTTTACTCCCTGAGTAAAGCTATACACTCACAGGGCTTCAACTCCACCTCTGGGTTCAGTAAATGCAATCTGTAACTCCAGCCTGACTTCTCACCTGATGCCTACAACAGCACCATCCAGTGGAAACTTCTGCTGTCATAATCTACATCCACACCATCTACCACAATAACCACTGGCCATACATGGCTACCGAACACTTGAAATGGGGTTCGCTACTAAGTCACTATATTTTTAATGTTTTTCTTTTATAATAGGTTTAAATAGCCCCAGGTGGTACTGACTACCTTATTAGATGGTACAAATCTAAAGTCCCTTCTACCTTATGGGTGGTTCATTCTAATCAACTACTTGATATTTACACATTATGTCTTGCCACTGGGTAGGTAACTGTCTTCCAGGACTCAACTGTTACCTCCTCAGAAAAGCCTTCTCAACAACTCAGGTTAAATGATCTGATTCCATTTCTGTCTTCCCACACTCATTTTTCATTATTATGTATGATATATATTATATTACACATAATATTATCTATAGACATCATTTTAGTTTTCTATGCTTATGTCACGAACTCCTTGAAAAGAAAGACTATATCTTACCTTAATTCATTCTATAGTCTTTGTAAGCCACCACAGGACCTGGTACCTTCTCACTGAATCAATAAAAAAATGAGTGACTAGATGTTGCATCATCAGAGCCAAAGCTGAACAAGGTGCAGGATCTAAAAAACAAGAAGCTTCTGGCTCCTTTCATAATCTTCTCATGAGAATGGCCAAGTCCAGGTTATTCCCGAAGGTTCTGCATCCAGTAGTTCGATGATTAAAAAAAAAAAAATCGGATTTTTGTTTGTTTGACTTTTGGTTTGGTTTGGGTTGGGATTTGGTTTTTAATGAGTTGCAGTTTTCGGAGCCTTACAAACTGAAAGCTCACATGGTTAACTGGGTCCCTTTGGCTATCACCCTTCATGCTTAAAGTACAAATCATTCTAAGCATCACTCTTCTCTGAAATCTGAAATATGGTGATTTGGAGAATTCCAAAGAGTGGTGCATAATTCCTCAAAACTGTAGTTTTAAGGGGGAAAAAAGGAGCTCCTATTTTTGCTAAAGAGGAAAGGAGAGAAAAAAAACCCACAACGTTCTCTGTCTTTGCCTGTAGCCTGTGTGTGGGTGCACGCATCTGTTAATGGGCTAAAGGGTGGTGTGTTAGTAAAGGGTTAGGCAGGCATACAGATTGCGAGGAAGGAGACTCCTGGAGGCTGTTCCTGATGCTGTGCATTCAATGCAGCCTTCATTGCCTGTGGCTGCTCTTTTTATGAGAACTGGCACACATCTTTCACTGCTTTAGCTGTTGGCTTCTAAGCTGAGTTTAACCCACCAAGGAGGCACTCATTCACATTTTAGCTATCATTTCCATTAAACTATGCAAATACTAATGGTACCTAATCTAACTGGATAAGGCACAACCAAATAAATGGATCCCCTAAACACCCTAATTATGAGGTACCTAGAAACGTAGGGTGGTACTTACTGAAAATAAGTACCTTAACGGGAAACTTAAAATTTTCCTTCCTAAGTATATGGAAAAACCACATAATCTTTGCACAGAAGGTAGGGAGTAGCAATTCCATTAAGATATTACATGAAAAAAAAGCTCTAGTCCCATTTTGTCTATTTCAAGCTCCATTTTGCTCATATTGTAACTTAGAGAATCATTCAGAGAAACAGAGTGGGAGGAAGAATATGAGCTACATTTCGTTCGAACTTCAGATACATTTTTCTTCCCTGTTTTATCTGAGCTTGCAGGCGACATCTTCTTAATGAGGGTCTTCAAATTTCTCTGCCTTTTAGAAATGTCTCCTGTGTGCCCTGGGACAACAGTCTCTGATTTTAGCTTTTAAATATGCTCATAATAGAGAGTAATTTTTTTTTTCTTAGCTCTATTCATTGTTTTACCTGCTTTAGTGGGAATTATGGGTTTGATTAATGGGCTGAAAGATTTGGTCCTTTTTAGTTTCCTTATCTCTATTCCTTCCTGATGCATGATGCTTCCAACAGTCTCTGAATACTTGAGAATCCTAATGGCAAAGGGGAGTTTAAAATAAGAGTAAGAATAAAAGTGGGGTGGTTTATCCAGGATTGTGGTATTTGTGGCAACCATTCCCAGGAAATACACTCACACATGCATGTGTATGTTCAGTCATATACCCATGTATTCATTCAACAGACTGTTTGCACCCGGAATGATGCTTGGTACTGGGAAGAGTGTGCAATGATTTCAGGTTCAACTAAATCAAAATGAGATGGGGGCCCCACCATTTCCCTCTACTTTAAACAGTGCCCACGAGTAGGACAACGGAAAGAGAAAGTAGATAGAGCAAGGTTTGTTTATTCTGTTTTAATTTTGGTCACTACACGAATTAGATAATCAGGAAACACCTGTGTTCAGTGAGTTATTAAAAAGGTATGACACATGCTTCTGATGAAACAAACCATCAATCTTGGAATCCACAGGTGTTACAAAAATAACCACAAATAACCAGGCAACTAATCCCATCATCACTGGGATTTCGAGCTTTGGAGTCGAATATGCATATTTATCACCCTAAGTGGGTCTTAAAGGTGAAGTAATGCTTAGGGGTTTGCTAAGGGGCTCAGAGAAGAAGGATTATCTAACAACACCAAGTATTTGGGTTTTTGAAAAGCACAGTTAAAACGCAAGGTTCCAGTGAGAGTACTCCTTGATTTATCTAACCAATGGAAAAGTGCTAATTTGCCATGTCCACACCTTCCCATATGTGCACAGAACCAGACAAGGAGGTGAAATTCTTGTATCCCCGGGGTGATCGAATAAAATGACAGTCTAGCATCAGAATAGCACTAATAGCAACCCTTTGGAAAATAGTGTATTTTTTCCTCCGTTTGGGCAAAATATGCGTAAGTTCACTAAAATAAGCTGGAAAATATTCCTGACTCGTTGAAATGCAATCTGTGAGCTCCAAAAATAAATAAAGATTGCTCCTAAGAAGTCTAGAACATGAGATGATGCAAAGCAGTGGTAACAGATTAAGTGCTCTCATGCTCCCAGACATCTGAGTCAGCCTGTTCTGCCTGGTTACCAGGAAAATAAGATGTGCACAGAGATCTTAAATTATAACTTTTCTCACAGGTTCTCAGATCTGGAATTTTAAACATGCATTTGCTGAGACATAAGCAGTGGTCCCAAATGCGTGTGTGCGTATTCTCTCTAAAAGGTGATATAAGCCCAAACTAGTATCACATATGTATGTCATATTCACGTTATTCTAGAGAAAGGTAAATCGTCTCTTTAATTGTAAAAGAAGTACATTCTGCTTAATCATACATCCACATAGGTACCTACATGCAAGCCCACGCTCATTCCCTGCCCTCCTGCCCACCCACATCTCATTTGATCCTTAATAAGGAAAAAGGAGAGCACCAAATGTGTTTCAGTTGATTACAGAGCAAATCCTCCAAGTGATGCAGCCAGGGAAAATGTAAATCTATTTCACAGGAAGTCTGAGGTGGTTCACGTTTCTGCCCAAAGGAGGAGCTATTTGCAGATCAATTTCAATCAGGAAGTTGTTCTTCACACCAAAAGGGCATGTTTTATACACGGCTGAGCAGAACGCAGAGCACCCTTAGATGCCAGAGAGCTAGAGCAGAAGTGCCTTATCACGCACTGAGAAGAGTGCAATTTCCCACGGTGATAAGTACTTCCTGGAAAAGGATTTTATCACATGGCCCTGAAAGAGGAAAATGCCCTCTAAAAAATATTCACAAGGGGCTTTGAGTGGACACCAAGGCCGAGTCTTGCAATTTTGTGGAAATAGTAATAAAAGGTCCGATAGAAGAGCACGTCCATCTCAGCACACAATTGAATCGAGCAAGAGGAGCATTAGGGCAGCAGAAAGGAACAACCAGAAATGGAACTGATGGGACCAAGTCTTCACCCTTTCCTTCATCTTTACTTCTTACCATGTGAACTGCATTTCCACGGCTCCCCACCCAGAGAAAGAAGCAAAGATACTTCCTCACTTTGGGTTTGATCGTGAGACTTGACTTTACCAATGGAACGTTAATGGAAGTGATAGGACCAATGTCTTTTGAAAAGGTTTGAGGAATTGGGTTGTCTTTTTGCGCTTCTGCCATTGTTAAGAGAACTAAAAATAATAAGTACTTGCTCAATCTAACTACTGACTCCAGCTGGAGGAAAAGAGATGATGTGAGCCTATCTCTGCTTACAGTGGCCACAGCCAGTCATGCGTCTGTCTACCCTCCGCTCTGGGAGAAGGAATTAAGTCACTTAGATTTCTGTGGTTACTTGTCATGCGGAAATAGCTAACCGATAGAAAGAGAGAAATTATGTTCAAGTATATGAAGAAATTTCCTTTCTTTTTTGGAAATAAGAAGGTACTAAAAGAGACTCAGGTTAAACCTAAGGAAGTTAGTATCATTAACATCTATTTTTTAAAAAGCGATTGGGAAATGGGAAAGACATATGGTGGAGGCTCTAGAAGAAACAAACCAACTGATCTTTGTTTCTTATTTCTTATTTGATCCCAAACGTAAAATCACAGATAAGCCAATAGCAAAGAGAAATTCTACCTGATTAAAAACAGACTCTCTGGCAGTTTCTTGAAACAGATAAGAAAGGTGTCCTTTATGCCAAGTTACTTACCATGTAACAGAGAGTTACTCTAGTGCTTTGCTAAGTCATATGGTTTAACTGGTCCTCAACGGGAATCCAGTTTCTCAGAGCAAATGTTCTCTTAATCAGTTAAAAAATAGAGGAACATATCAAAACTAAAAAAACCCTTTTAAACTAAACTTTGAGTTAAATTAAGAGTTTTTATCTTCTTAAATTATAAATTGGTTAACAATTAAGAAATTCTCAGAGTATTTGGATGAGTTTGCTTATATTTGCGTACTGGGTATAGTTGTTATGATAATCGCTCTAGAGTTGGGCAGATGTAGGTACAGATCTGAGCTCTGACACTTAAGAGCTGTGTGACCTTCCCTGGGAAGTTAGATTCTGAGCCCTGGTTGCCTATGAAGAAGATGATGCACACAAAGTGTGTTTAACAAATAGTAGTCATTACCGCTATTGTCATCACTACCATCATCATTATCAAAATCCTTATCTTCATCATCACCATTCTCATAAGACGTTTTAGGGAAGATGAGACATGATCCAAGCTGCCTTAGGAGATGAGTTTGACAAGAGGGCTCAGAATGAACTGGAAAGGGTGAGCAAACCAGGAACACTAATGGCTTCATTTAGAATACCTCCATCTTTTCTATCACCTGCTTGCAATATCCCACACACTCACACACACTGGAGCTGGAGTAGAAAACTCAATACTAAAACGCAAATAAGAAATGCTGGCATTTCCACCTGAAGTGAGTCATGGCCAAAGATCTAGACGGAAGTATTCCCTAGCCCCACTTTGTTCAGGAGCTCAGGGCTAACTAATGGACAGACAGACAGCAGACTCACGCCTGGAGAGCTCGCCCTCAGTACTCGCTTGTGACGCTCCTACATGGTCTCTTTGCTGCCTCTGCTGCCAGCCATCTGTTCTAATGGCAGAATGCCAGCTTACAGGATAGCTTGCTGGCTTAGCGGGAGCCCAGGGGCCAAGAAAGGCTTTTCAACAAGAAGCCCCTTAGGAAACTCACAGGCGTGCCTGGAGAGAACTCCTGATTGCCCCTCTTCTTCCCCGCACAGCCATGTTAAGGGTGATTCTTTTCTTCATGACATTCTGTTTTACCTGTTGATTTAACTAGTTGGGTCTCCAAACTAAATCTTGAAATCTGGAGAGGAAAAACCAGGAAGCACGCGTAGGTACCTGTGGCTGCTAGAAGACAGGTGGTGGTACTTCCTGCTTCTTGGCAGGGCTAATGGGAAGCAGCAGGATTTCCATCAATACTCTGCTAGTGCCTCCTCGAATTCCCCAACGTTCTCCTTTTTCCTCCATGATACCTCCCTGTTTCCCCAATCCTCACATTATCTGTAAGAATTAGCAAAGATTTCTTTGTTTTACTTGTCTTCCACCTGTGTCCCCATTAATTTCCATGGAAAATATGAAAATACATACCTAGAAGATATGCTTGTAAGACACAGAGAAAGAGATTTAAATACATTCGGTGTTTTAAACCAATGCTTCTGTGTGACTAGAATATATTTGATAATTAAAGTTCATATATCCTTTGGAGCGGATAGAACCAGAAAAGTAAATGTCCAATTTTAAGTCAGTAAGATAAAAATTTTCAACCTAATGACCAAGAACGTTTTCAGTTTATATTCTAGTAGGTCTAAGTTAAAAAAAAAAAAATAGAGAAATGTACTCAAATATCTAGAGCATGTGGTAATAAGTACAACAAAAACTCTATGGCCAGTCTTCATTTATGCCTCTTAAGGAGAGAGGGCAGGTGTAAGAGTTTAAATGTCACCTGATGATAGTAAGAATGTTGATTTTAGGCCAATATTCACTTTTTCATCATTCAGCAACGAGGGACCAGGCACCGAACATAGAACAAGGCATCGGGCTGAAGGTTAAGGTTAACGACCATAAAGCAAATCAACCAGAACACCTCCAGTGAGGAATTTCACCATCCAGGGGCACCTGGGTGGCTCAGTCCATTAGTCCAACTATTGGTTTTGACTCAGGTCATGATCTCAGGGTTCTCGGATTGAGCCCTGCATCAGGCTCCCAATCCAGCTGGGTGTCTGCTTGTCTCCCTCTCCCTCGGTCCACAGGCCCCCACCCCCACTTACATGCGTGCGCTCGCTCTCTCTCTGCCCCCCCCGTAATCATAAATAAATTGCCAAAGACAAAAAAGAATCTAGTATCCTGTGTGCATGCGTGACCAGACAAACATAAAACAAAGAAGCAATGTAGTGATGGAGACACACACAGTATTAAGGTATTATGAGACGACTTCCTACAGCCTGGAGGGAATTAGGGAAAGCTTCCTGGAAGAGATCCGAGGCCGGGTTCCTCAAGAGTTTGAATTCATAAAACACAAGAAGAATTAGACATCACTTGTCCTTACTTAAAAAGGTTCATTGAGGGGCGCCTGGGTGGCTTAATGGGTTAAAGCCTCTGCCTTCGGCTCAGGTCATGATCTCAGGGTCCCTGGGATGGAGCCCCACATTGAACCCCACATCGGGGTCTCTGCTCAGCAGGGAGCCTGCTTCCCCCTCTCTCTCTGCCTGCCTCTCTGCCTACTTGTGATCTCTCTTTCTCTGTCAAATAAATAAATAAAATCTTTTTTAAAAAAAAGGTTCATTTATTCTATGCATCTATTCCCTATTCAAATATGGCTAAATTTCTGGGTTAGATTAAAAAGAATCTATGGAATGGGACTAATTCTTGGGCTCTCTTGCCACTGGATGTATGTAAAAATCCACACAGATGAAGAAAGTATACAACACTGTATAACTGAAAATTACTATCATTTATTTTTAATATGCCTTTCCATCTACTGAAGGAGCAAAAAGGAAAAGGAAAGAAAAAGAAACGAAAACTGCAAAGGATGTAATGAGTAGTCTTTGCTTATCTATTTCAGAAATGAAATTTTCCGGATAATCATGGACTCTAACTTAGGACCAGCAGAGGCTTTGTGTCTGTGCACCTCTCTGGCTTCAGAAGGACAACCGGAGCCCCCAGTAGTTGGCAAACTTGTCCATCCATTCCTTCCAGGACTGGTAACACTATTTTCCTCTCCAGAAACTTCCTCCACATTAGAGGTACCTTGTTGTTTACATTATAGATGAGATATAGGATAGAGAAGTTGCAGATGCTGGCAGTCGAACTGACTTCTTAAGAAACAAACAGAAAAAACTAAGTTTCTGATTCCCCAAGACAGATAGATAATTACAGTTGATAATGTTTTCTTCTAAATAACTCAAGTCACCTCCTGACTCTCAGGTTATAGTTAAAGAAGGAGCTCCTCTGAAAATGTGCCTAGTCTCTGAGTAAAGGCAATACAAAGGCGTAGAGTGACTGACAAGAAATTGACAAAATAGAAAAAAATACAGCGATAATGTGTGGTATATTAACATAGGCCAGAGGGGCAGAAGATCTGAATTCCGGACCCCACCTAGTCACTGCTTCTCTATGAGGACACCCACAAAGCATTCAATGGGACCCTCATTTCTTCACTTATTACATATGGAGTCAACCAAACAATTCCCAGGCTCTCTTCTGGCCCTCGGCCATTCAAAATCTTGAACCAAGAAGCCCCATCCATGAACTCCACCCATAGCGCTCATGGTCACTTTCACTCGTCGCTCCATGGAGATACACTAAAGCACATGAGAAGCCTCTAATGGACGATGCCCCCTCTCAAGGTCAAATGACAGCTTGCCATTTCTGTTATGTATAACTTTTCAGTTACCTCTTCATAGATAAAGGATCTTGTTTAAATCTTATGTGTGGAGACATAAAATGATTAACTTTCCTAAAAAGTCTGCTGTTCTGTTTCTTTCTATTACTGCTCAGTACTACTTATATTGATATTTCAGAAACAAAATAATTAAACATGACTTTTTCTTTTCTTTTTTTTCTTCTCTTTTTTTTTTAAAGATTATATTTATTTTACAGAGAGAGAGAGATCACAAGTAGGCAGAGAGGCAGGCAGAGAGAGAGAGGGGGAAGCAGGCTTCCTGCTGAGCAGAGAGCCCAATGCGGGGCTCAATCCCAGGACCCTGGGATCATGACCTGAGCCAAAGGCAGAGGCTTTAACCCACTGAGCCACCTAGGCGCCCCAACTTTTTCTTTCTTTCTTTTTTTTTTAGGCTGTCCAAGAAGAGTTAAACTCTTGGATTCTATTTGAGTCAACTTTTAGGATGAGCTCTCTCTCAGAAGGTGGGAGGGCCATGGGGGAGGTGATATTTCAACATCTAAACATTTTAAATGAGAAACGTGTGAATATATTCACATATATACATGCATCATTCCCAAGCATGTACATATATTTTCCCCTGATGTACGATCTCAGTAAAATATCAGAGAGAAAAAAAATGTCAGACGTACATAGCATAGCAATCAAGGGCTAATGAAGATCCAGGTATTAAATCAATTAAGAAGTATCAAAAGCTACCTAATCATCAAGGAACAAAATTGGCACCACAATATGTACTGAGTATGGGAAAGCCTAATTTACTAAACATACCCTGCAGTCACATAATTGCATGTAATTTTACCAGCATAATTAACTAATTTAATTACCACTTCTCAAGTGCATCAATTATTGACATTACAGAGTTTTCAGACAGCAGAATTACTGTGTGGTACATCCAGAGAATGCAAAATGCTTCATACGCCTATTTTCCCCGTCATAGTCAACCACGGAGGAAGAATGTGGAGTTGGAGGGGGATAACTCCTCTAGTGGAAGGCTTGGTTAGTGGGCAAGTTTAAAGGGTGGAGCACCCACAAATGTGTCTGGCACAAGGCAGAGAAGGGGAGGGAGCCCCAAGACAATGCTCTTCCAGGCAGTTCTTTGCCAGGGTACAGATGAAATGTGTGAAGCCCAGTCAGAGAAAGAAATAGAAGGTTCTGATTTTTTTGAAAAAAAAAAAAAAAAAAATCTATGCAACTGCAATTCAAACTACGACCAAAGACGCTTGCTGGAAGGAAAGGCTATAAAAGAAAGAGAAGTTCGAACAGCTTTTTTTAAAGACCTGAAGCTTGCCTTTGAGAATAAGGTTTTTTGACTTTATACCTTTCTTAAAAAATGTAATTGTTATGAAAGCATTAATATGAGAGATCTTCCTGGAAAACTTGTTTGAACTTGTCAAGTCAGAGAGATGGCATAGCTTCTCACAGGATCATAGCTTCACAGACATTAAAAAAAAAAAAAGGTCAACATTGGTCAAGATTGTTCTCATGTCACAAAATTTGTGAACAGAGATGGCCGACAGTCCTAAGAGCTCTGGGGTGGTCCTGCATTCGTTTCCACATGGCCCCCTGTATCTGAGTCTTGCACTGCTTCCTGTTATCCGAAGGTGGCTAAACTGCGAAGTCATGCTCCCATCAGTGGAGTGGTGTAATGAGGCCATTTACTGCAGAGTAAGATGTGAGAATGGGATGTCTTTCTTACCTTTCGAGTTTCTGGGTATCTACATTATCTTTGGGTTTAAATTGGGATTTTAAATCCTTTACTGACTCCAGAAATAAAAAGAGTCTTTGTTACTTTTCTCTTTGAGTGTTTACTCGGTGCCTCACTTTTAAGTGACTTGGTCAAGTAATCACAAAAATTAATTTTAAGAACGGGAAAATCTGTTTTCACTCTTGTGGTTGAAAATCAGATCACAGTCTCAAAATCTGGACTTGTATTGGGAAAAAAATCTCTGAGCTCGGGAATAAGCGGTTGTAAAATCATTGGGCTGGGTTCTACAAAGAGTCAGGTCCTGTGAAGCATATTTATTTATGTTTTGTAAGAAACCTGGAACTGAGAGTTGAAGACCAAGAATCCTTGTCTCATCCTCGGTGAACCTCAGTAAGCAGGGCAAGTGTGTCAAGCGTGCTGAGTTTTCTCTGGATCTTTCAGCGGTGCCATCCATCCCGTCCACTTTAGCTCCTGCTTCTTCCTGCCCTGCCACCTTTCAAATTACAGAGCTCCTTTGTGTCTTCTCCTACCCTCTCTCTTAAAGCAGCTTTAACTTTAGTCAATGTATTACCTCTCGGAGCGGTGTGTAATGTAAGTTTTCTCTATCATTTTCTATGTAAAGTTTTGGATCTTTTGAGACTATTAAAACTTTTTAATACATTTCCTATTATTATCTGTTTAAGATTTATTTATTAATGAGAGAGAGAGAGAGAGAGCATAGACAAGCCAGGGGAGGGGGAGAGGGAGAGAACCTCAAGCAGACGTGGGGCTCCATCTCACAACTCTGAGATCATGACCTGAGCCGAAACCAAGAACCAGGCACTAATGGCCTGAGCCACCCAGGCGCCCCGATACTATTTGTATTTGTCAAGTGAGAACTGGTATTTCAGGGTTTGAGGGAATGGGCGGAGAGAGGACCTTCTCAGGGCCCCTAAAACCACATCAGATTAGTAGCATTCTTCTTCCTCGACAAAAGTCTGTTTCCAGTATTAAGACACCCCTGGGAATTAAGCCCACTGGATTTTTTAGTTCTAACTATGAATACGGCCAGCAGAAGAGTCAATAAAGTATGTTCAGTGTGAGAAAAAGCCTTTCCATTTCAGGAACGCCAGATATGAGAAGTTTATTAACTTAAGTCACACCCTCCATCTTGAGGAAGTCCCTGAGAATTAGGCTTTAAATTGACTTTAGTGTTCAATTCTAACTATTGGTGTTTATTCTTCACTTCCTGTTATCATTACCCACATATATTTTATTTTCTGTAACACAGATCTATGTGGACAGTGATTCAGGAAGACATGTACAAAGGAGGAAAACAGGTCACTCCAGTTCACTGGTGCTAAAACCTTCAGTCCAATTAGAACAAAAACATCATGAAGAAAAAAAAATATATAGGATTCAAAGCACAGCATTGGTGGTTCAGTGGTAGAATTCTTGCCTGCCATGTGGGAGGCTCGGGTTCGATTCCTGGCCAATGCAGTTGGCTCAGTCGGTTGGGTGTCTGCCTTCAGCTCAGGTCATGGTCTCAGAGTCTTGGGATGGAGCCTCACATCGAGCTCGGCAGGGAGTCTGCTGCTCCCTCTCCCTCTCCCTCTGCCTCTCTCCCCAGCTTGTGTATTCTCTCTCTCTCTCTCTAATAAATAAATAAAATCTTTAGGAAAAAAAGAAACAAAGATTATACGGAAAGATGCAATAGATCGTGTGGATAAAGCAGATGTGTATAAGGCATATTCCTTGCGACAGAGTTCTCAGTCTGGCCAGACATTCAGAAGAGCCCATAAGTAAGGACAACACAAGCATGAGTCAGTGAGCTATAAGACCTCAGCAGGGGAGGGAACTGTAGGAGGGTCTTCAAGGAAGACTTCAAGGCGAACAGGACATCTGTAAACAATCTCAAGGGAAGGATAGCACACAATGTAGAGAAGAGAGAGGCGGACAAGCATAAGAAATACTGTGGCAGAAAGCAGAGGGATGGCGAGATCATGAGAAGATAGGCCTGCAGTATGGTGGCCACACACAAAATCGGGAAGGCAGTGGGGAGAAGGAGAAGAATGTAAGTGCGGGACTGAGGGTCCAGGCTCTGTCCCCGCCCCGCTGGTAAGTGGCCTGAGATCCAGCAGTGCCACCTCAGCTTTCTCATAAAATGAGCAGGTTCATTTGGGCAGTCCCTACGCCCTTCCCATAGGCACACAAATCCTGTGCGTTGAAACTGAAGTCTACCACTTACGAGCTTAAAAATACTTCTTTTTTTCTCTTTTTAAACATCTTGGCACACCTTCCTGGTCTCCTCCATACCTATTACAATCCTTAATTGTGATTTATTTCCCATGATGACTCAAGTCATTTCAGAGCAATCTAACTTACGAGATTGCTCTCAACCACGAGCTTGAGGCAGGATGACTGGACTCCCTATGGAGGAGATCCAAGTAACTGCTGGCTGAATCGAGGACGCTCCCAGACCCTTGGCCCATGGAGCTCCCTTCTTCTTTGCCCATGCTTTTCAGACAAGTGATTGGTCCACCTGGTGTCTATATCCTCAAACTATATAGTTTTGTTCCTTTTCCTCAGAATGGGCTCTGCCAACACACATTTTACTAGAGCCTCTTATCAGAGATGTTTTTGTGTGTGCTGACATTCTAATCCCCACTCAGTGTGAATTCTCCACAGCACTGTATATTGTTGGCAAATGGCTCCAGGAAGGTGACCTTCATGATTGAGAACCAGATAAACACTTCCACTGGTCAGGACAGAGAGCCAAGAATGGTGCATTCCTGGAACCGGCGATTATTACTCATCAGCTCTGTACCCTCCAGCACTACAGAGAAGTCTTCCCTACCCCTGGCCCCAGACGACAGATACAGGGTATCTTTACAAAACACTACCTCATTCTGAGTCTCTCACCAGCTGGGTGTCCGACAATTCAATTCAATTCAACACTTCCTGGGGTGACCATCAGACCTCACAGGTAAGAGCTCAGTCTCACAAGACAGCTCCCCCCTCAGACACAAGGGGCAGTGGGGTGCCCAGGCTACTGTCATTCTGCCAGGCTGACCAAAACACCAGGGGTTCCCACCCCTTCCCTCTCAGCTTCGATAATTCAGTAGAGTGACTCACAGAATTCACAGAAGTGCTTTACTTACTATTAGTGATTTATTATAAAGGATTCAACCCTAGAACAGCCAAAAGGAAGAGATGTCCCTGGCAAGTATGGGAGTGAGGGAAGGCATAGAAATTCCATGCCCTCTTCAGACTTACCATCTGCCCAGCTCTTTCACTGACGTGTTCACCAACCAACCTCTCCAAACTCCATTGTTCAAGACTTTATATGGAACTTTCATTATGTAGCACGATTAATTAAATCATTGGTCACTGGTAACTGAATTCAATCTTCACCCCCGCTTCTCCCCAGAGATGGGCAGATGAGGTGCTGAAATTTCTAAGCTTCTAATCACAGCTTGGTCTTTCCGGTAACCAGTCCTCATTCAGAAGCTGTCTACGGGTCCCAGCCAGGAGGGATCTCATTAGCACACAAAAAACACTGTCATCATTCAGGGGATGTCAAACATTTTAGGAGATCTGTTACAGGAACCAGGGACAAGATCAAATGTGAATTCTTACTATAACACACTCACCCCATCTAATATTATCAGGGCATATCCTGATTCTACTTCCAGGCTCTTAAATCAGCACTCAACTGCTTTTGGCCCAGAGGAAAGCCCATGATGACCCAGGAGAAATAATATTGCTTAGGGTGACCCCTCTGTCCAGGACCGTATTCATTAGCTACTTGAAATATGCGGAGGCATAACATTACCTAAGTTGGCATTTCTGAAAGACTGAGGAGCAATCAAAAAAAAGAAAATTACTCATCAAGAAGCCAGGTTGATTGGACGATGTTCATTCAGTCCTTAGCCCTCTGTTCATTTCACTGTCCACATTTCCTATAGATCTTACCTAGCAGCAAGGTTCCCACTGTGGAAATGATGCTCTCTCTGAAAAAGTTTCTCAAAGCCATATTTCTAATCCTCTCCTCTGAACCCCAGGCTTCAACATCAGCTGACAATTGTGCATTATCTACTGAGAATTACAGTATCATTTCCTTCTCCACACTCCACAACTAAACATATCATCTCCCCTGAGATAAGATTCTTGCCAACTGCTCTTACACTTTCCTTTTTTACAGTAGGACAACTATGTTCTCAACTTCTCAAGTTCAAAATCTAGACATCGACTTTGTTTTTTTAAGTTTTGTTTTAATTCCCGTTAGTGAGCATACAGTGTAATATTAGTTTCAGGTGTACAGTAGAGTGACTCAGCACTTCTATACAACACTTGGTGCTCATCAGGACAAGGGCACCCCTTAATTCCCATGACCTGTTTCACCCATATCCCACCTCCCTCCCCTCTGGCCACCATCAGTTTTTTTCTATAGTTAAGAGCCTGTTTCTTGATTTGTATCTCTCTCTTTTTTTTTTTTTTTTTGACCCCTTTACTTATTCTGTTTCTGAAATTCCACATGAGTGAAATCATATGGTATTTGTTTTTCTCTGGCTGACTTATTTCACTTAGCATAATACTCTAGCTCTACACATTGTTGTTGCAAATGGCAAGATTTCATTCTTTTCTATGGCTGAACAATATTCCATTGTATATATACATACCACCTCTTCTTTATTCATTCATCAGTTGATGGGCACTTGGGCTGCTTCCATATCTTGGCTATTGTAAATATGCTGCCATCAACATAGTGAAGCATACATCCCTTTGAATTAGTGTTTTTGCAGTCTTTGGGTAAATACCCAATAGTGTGATTGCTGGATCATAAGGTAATTCTATTTCTAACCTTATGAGGAGCCTCTACACTGTTTTCCACATTGACTGCACCAGTCTGCATTCCCATCAACAGTGCATAAGTGTAGTAGAAATCCTTTTCCTCCACATCCTTGCCAATACCTGTTGTTTCTTGTGTTTTTGATTTTAGCCATTCTGACAGGTTGTAAAGTGATATTTCATTGTAGTTTTGATTTGCACTTTCCTGATGATGAGTGATGTTAAGGATCTTTTCATGTGTCTTTTGATCATCTGTATGTCTTCTTTGGAGAAAAGTCTGTTCATGTCTTCTGCCCATTTTTAAATTAGATTACTTGCTTTGGGGGTGTGAGTTTTATAAGTTTTTTTTACATGTTTTAGATACTAACTCTTTATTGGATATGCCATTTGCAAATATCTTCTCTCATCCCATTGGTTGCCTTTTACTTTTATTGATTATTTCCTTCGCTGTGAGAAACCTTTTATTCTGAAGTAGTCCCAATAATTTATTTTTACTTTTGTTTCTCAGGAGACATAACTAGAAGGAAGTTTCTATGACTGATGTCAAAGAAGTTACCGCCTTGGCTCTCTCCTAGGATTTTTATGGTTTCAGGTCTCACATTTAGGTCTTTAATTAATTTTGAATTTATATTTGTGTATGGTGGACACTGACTTTATTTTATTTACCCTCTTCCCTAATTTCATATCCAAGCAGTCATCAATATGCCAATTACTTGTTAATAAGCATTCTCATATTTGCTCCTTTTCCCCATTCTCTGGCAACCTCTATCCATGAAAGTCAACTCTACTCAATCGATGTTAGGGTAAACTGTGTTGTTACTTTGTGGTGGGATAGTGGCTAATCTGCTGACAACAATTTCTCATCTTGCCCTAGCTCTGTGTACCATCGTAGGATTCATGTTTATTAAGGTACTACTCTCCTTATTAAGGTTTCTTCATTCAAAATTTACCAGTTCACATTGCCAAATTTCTTAACCTACTCTGGAAGAGTTTGTGCAGTCTTCGTCTTAGCAAATTCTCTAGGTACCTTTCCTACTTTTCCTATACATGAAAACTTCATTCCAGTTAGATCATTCTATTCTATATACTTTGAGATGGCGAAGGACCTGAAATCAGAAAAGGAGAGTTCAAGTCTGCCTCAGCCACTAGATTTCTGTGGGGCTTTACACCTTCACTTCCTTCTCTGAAAATATTTTCATCAAAAATAAGGTTAATAAATATCCTTATCTTAAGGTTGTGTTGATCATACAGTTAAATATCAAATACAAGAAGAGTTCCATAAACCCTTCCATACTATACAAATGAAAGGATTTATTACTTATTATTGAATCAGGAAACAGGAACTGTGCCCCACTCATTGCTTTATATCCAGCACCAGGCATAGTGCCTAATACCTAGGCCCTTAATAAATATTAGCTGAGTAAATGGACAAATGAATGATAATATAATTGTCTTTGCTGTCTCCTGAGACTCATGAAGGACTTCCCTAACACTATTACTTCCTTTCTTTGACTCTTATGCATTTGTGGTCTGTAAAATTTTAGTTACATTTTCATATGAATATGACTTGTCTTCCTGGCTAGATCATAGTTCAATTGAGGGCAGGGATTTCCTTATATCTCTTTGTGTTTCTTACAGAGTTGCTTAGATTTAACAATAACCTTAAATCTCTTAGTAATAGCATACAAACATTGCCATTTTCCCTAAATAATCCTGTAAATGATCAGAGAGGAGTGTGTGCATGTGTGTGTGTGTGTGTGTGTGTGTGTGGTTTTATGTACCAGATCTAACGAAAGCAGAGAGCTACAGTCACACTTTTGAGTTAATTGGACTCCGAAATCAAACATCTCACCCTTATTAGCAAGTATTTCCAGATGCAGTGTCTTTCTCTGCTCCTAATTTGAAGAAAATACCTTTCACTAACAAACCTTCATTCTCCCCATCAAACTGATGTCTAGGATGCCATCCTCGGACAAATATGCCCTTCATTAAAATTTCCTACTTGATATGTACTTCCTTTCGTTTCTTTTTACTCCTAAGCATCTGAAATATTTAGTTGTATAGAAATAGGAGTACCTGTCATACATGGGATCACAGACTTATTTGCTTGTTTGTTTAAAATAAGTCCATTGGAGGGGATAGCTGTTGTTTGGAGCTTCAGGGCTACGAGAAGGAAAAAGCTTTCTGGGCTTGGAGACCAAGATAAATAACAATAGGTCTCCCATCACACAAACTGAGAATTTCATTCACGCAACTGACTTCTTCACTTAAGCTTGTTCTCAACAAGATGACAGACTTTCCAGTAGAATCAGAACAGTAGAATCAAACAACCTTTTCTGTCATCATAGCAGCTTTTCATTTTGCTGCCATTGAGGCTGGAGAAACCTAAGAGTTAATTTTAATAAGACTAATCAGCCTGTCTTGACAATAGAGGGGAAGGAACAGGGACAGGTAGATAACTGCGTGTTTTGACATTAGACCATTAGCATGCAAATCATATGCAAAATCATATGCTAACAAGTGTGAGCCTTTGTTTGTGGATGGACACTTTTCCCCCCAAATGGACACAGCCCTAATTCAATTCTATATAGGAAGGCACTTAGCAAGTCATCTGATAAGCACAAGAAAAGTGCAAAATGCTCTCTGAGCACTTATTTTGACCTCTTTGGAAGACCAGGATTCCTTTAAATTTGACTTTATTGCCTGCTCACCTGAAGGGAGCACTGAAGCCTGACAGGGAACAGAAGTCCATGTAATGCCCACGCTCACCACACATAGTAAATAACAGTAGTGAGAACACAGGGCAGCGAGCACAGACAGTGTCCTTCATGTCACCCAGAGGCCACCGCAGAGCTCCCAGGGACAAGCAGCATTAATTATAGACTAATGATGCCATTTGCATGCACATTTTTAAAAACAGTAGTGAACGTAGCCCTAATAATTGAGGATGAGTGAGATGAGGCTGCATTAAAATGCTCTATTGAGTCTCCTATCTCATTTTAAAAAAAGACCTCTATCACCTTGGTGCTCATCAGTACACACATTAACACTGGGTAACCATGCAACATGGAACATTATGCTGGTTCTTTGCTTTTGAAGTGTTTACCCCTTCCGCAACCTCTTATGATCATAAACTCAAGAATCTGGTGGTGGAGGGGAGAAAAAAATATATAATAATTTTTGATGCAAATGGAAAGACAAATGAAAGATCAGAAATTTTGATGTCTGTGAAAAGATAGGATTGCATAAATAATAAATCAGGCATCCTCTTGTACGAATACTGGGATTGTGTTCTGGAGTAATAAATACCAGTTTATGTGATTCAGGCAATTATCAAGTAGAGGAGCAGAGGGGAAAAATCAATTCAAGGAAGTAACTTCTCTGTTTCCACAAAGCCATGGAGGATCCTGTATTCTTATGGCTCAGGAGTAAACCTGGTGCCCTCAGGAGAGGGCATCAGCCAAACCAGGAGCTGAGACTTGCAGCTTAGAAGGGCCAGAAGTCCATTCCAGAAGCCTCAGAGGGACCTGGATTCCACAGGATTTCTCCATCCATTGCCAGAAGAGCTCATGGTCAGCCTGGAAGCCCTTCATGCAGAGCGCTTTGTATTCTGAATTGAAAGTAGTCAGGCAGGGGCTCCTGGGTGGCTCAGTGGGTTAAGGACTCTGCCTTCGGTTCAGGTCATGATCTCAGGGTCCTGGGATCAAGCCCCACATCGGGCTCTCTGCTCACCGGAGAGCCTGCTTCCCCCTCTCTCTTTGCCTGCCTCTCTGCCTACCTGTGGTCTCTCTCTCTGTCAAAGAAATAAATGGAATCTTTAAAAAAAAAAGAAAATAATCAGGCAGATGGGGAGCTTAAGGAGATCCTTTCAAAATTTCTCCTTTTCAAAAACTTCTTTTATAAGACATGTTATAGGCACTCTTTTAATTTCCTTTTATTCCCACTCAGATAGTATAGAAGCATTTGAAACAAACTTAAGGGTTGATTATAAGTTCATTTGGGCCACATCTCCCACTCTGACTTCCTAGTTCCTACAATGCCTTTTACAAAATTTATATGTTTATATATTTAATATACATATTATTTATATATATTTTATTTATATATAAATTTTATATTTATATATTATTTATATATTATATAATATGTTTTATTTATATATAAATGTATATTGATAAAATACAAATATATTTTTATGATTTATATTTTATATATCTAAATTTTTTTTCTCATGGAATAAAACTTCACTTAACAAAAGAAAAAAAGGACAACCCCCTTTGTCCTCCTAACAAATGTCAATATTTCAATGTCCTCCTAGTATTAGTAAAACTGGAGATGGAATGATAACAGCTTCCATACTTACAATGCACAATTTCTTTGGTTTTTGTTTTTTTGAGAGAGAGGCTGCACACGAAAGCAGGGTTGGGGGGTAAGCAGAGGGAAAAGGAGAGAGAGAATTTCAAGCAGTTTCCTCACCCAGTGCAGACCCCAAAAGGGACTGATCTCACCCCACAAGTTCATGACCTGAGCCAAAATCAAGAGTATGATGCTCAGCCGACCAAGCCATCCAGGTGCCCCTCCAATGTACAATTTCAATAAGACATCTTAATAAAAGTCATGGCACAGGGAATGAAGACCTGAGATGTGCCGGGGTTTTCAGGAGAGGTGCTAACTGATGTGTCAGGATTGGGTATGTTAACTCGTGGGTAGGCGTCCTTGTCCACACCATGGTTAGAAGGGGACTCAGGAAATCAAAAATCGCTATAGATAAGCTAGAAGAAACTAAGTAAGTTAATGGTGTGTTCACAACCGAGAAAAGCCGCCAAGATCATCTATCTATCTCTATGTCTTCATCCTCATTTTGAAGATAAGTAACCTGGAATCTGGAGGTTATTCCTCGCCAGAATTACAAAGCTTATTGGTGACAGAACCAGAAGAGAGGTTCCTTGACATGCACTCCAGAGTTTGAGGTTTGTTCTTCTTTCCCCACATGACCCAGGTTGTAATCAATGTTTTCACAAGACAATGAAGCCAGGAAAGGTGTTTACGTTCAGTGTTTTCCAGCACCTGGTGTGGTCACTTTTGTGACTGCCCTGGGTATGTTTCTCTACCAAAGGGCACGAGAACCTCATACAAGAGGCTCTTTGGGGCTTATTGTTTATCATATGAATAATAACATTTTATTTTGGTATAGGTCTAAGCCTTTTTCAAAGGGCTTTCCTGAGCTTCATCCATTCACTCATTCACCCAGCTACTTCTTCCTAGGTACTTAAGCACTTAAAGTCTTCACAGATATTGTTTTATTTAATTCTTATATCAGACCCATGAGGAGGTGTTACTAGCCCATTTTACAGACAAGAAACAGGCCAAGAGAAGTAAAGTAACCGGCTCCAGTTTACTGTTAGTGGTCAACAGGAGAAGCAGCTCTCAAACCCGAGTTTCTCTATCTTCAAAGCCAAAGTTCTTCACCGTGTTGCGGGGTGATCTCTGCAGTGACATGAATGTGCATCCTCCTAGATTAGGTGACCTAATTACTACACAAGTCCCAGAAGGTCTAGGCTATTGTAATCATCTTACAGATCATTCATTCATCAAATATGTATGGGTGCCTCTTGTTGCCAAGCAGTCTTCTGGTCGTGGATGAACAAGATACAAAGAGTTCCTGTTCTCATAGAGATTACTTTCTACGGGGGGGGGGGGGGGGG
>CM052802.1:122775589-122807775 GCA_028533885.1 Nasua narica
GCCATACTGTGGAAAGAACCAAAATGCCCTTCAACAGATGAATGGATAAGGAAGATGTGGTACATCTCTTCAATGGAATATTATGCCTCCATCAGAAAGGATGAATATCCAACTTTTGTATCAACATGGACAGGACTAGAAGAGATTATGTGGAGTGAAATAAGTCAAGCGGAGAGAGTCAATTATCTTATGGTCTCACTTACGTGTGGAGTATAAAGAAAATCATGGAGGGCATCGTGAGAAGGAAGGGAAGGGCGAATGGGGGGGAAATCGGAGGGGGTGTTGAAGCAGGAGAGACTGTGGACCCTGAGCAACAAACTGAGGGTTTTGGAGGGGAGGTGGTGAGGGGTTGGGTGAGCCTGGTGGTGGGTATCGAGAAGGGCACGTACTGCATGGAGCACTGGGTGTGGTGCATGAACAATCAATCTTGTAACACTGAAAAATTAAAATAAACAAATTTGGGGAGAAAAAAAAAAAGAAACCTGATATAGCCTTGTCTGGGGTCACATAGCTAGTAAGTGGCAGAGCGGAGAGTCAAAGCCACGTCTCTAAGCCCTCCTCTCTTTCCACTACGACACATATGGGTGTCGGCAGGTCAGCCGCAAACCAATCAGCCACGTCATTTTCATTTTCTTTTATTGTCCACAAGTGCTTTCAAAAACAATTCTCATATAGAAACAAATACAGACAATATATGTTTTCCTTTTTGCCAGCTAATTTAACCGGAAAGAATTTACCAAATATCCCGAAGGGACAGTTCTCAGAGGATGTCAAATAGAAGAATGCCCCATTTTCACTAAAAATGGGAGAAGAAAGACATTCCCATATTTGACATACCTTCTTGAACACCGTTTCTTTCCTACTGTTAAGTTTTCGAATGGTTTTTATGGTATACTCAAGTGTATATTTTATTCGTTTTTGAAAGTGAACTAAATTGTGTTTGTTCCACACAAGCCAAAATTAGAAGAAAATCCTAATTGATATTCCCACTTTCCTAGGATTATCTGAGAACCCTGGGCTAACACATTCTGGGAACCATGGGGAGGGACCTCTGGCTTTCTATTCTTGATGGCCTCCCCAGAGATGCTCCCTGTCCAAGCTCATATGATATGCCAATACTTGGATGGCTCTGGTGGCAGTGTCTGTACTTTCCAAGCCAAACTCATGCACCAGGATCTTCACTGCCACTCTCAAGGCCACACGTCTGGTGATCAGTCTGCCGGCATCCCCATAGCCTCTCCTAAGAGGTTCTACCTTCTACCGGGGCATTCCATGCAAATGGGCACCATTTGCCAAGTACCCTCTTCTCTCTGAGAATAATCCAGAAAGATATACTCGGATGGGCTCACAACACAAAGGTTATCTCCTCTCTCCGCACACCTTCTCCCACGTCAGAGTTCATAACACTCACTTGGAGAATTTTTAGAACACAGATTGCTGGTCTTCATCTCAGGCATTCTGACTCAGTAAGCCTGAGCTAGGGTCCAAGAATACACATTTCTGACAAGCTCCTGGGTGGTGCTAATGCTGCTGGTCCCCTGGACCACCCTTCGAGTAAATCGTTAATGTTACTTTTGCTTAAAAGGAGAGAAATTTATCTTCTCATTCTTTTTGTGAAAGGGTATAGGGCAGTAAAGAGGGTAGGACCCCCAATTAATTTTTCAGTGACTCACTCTGGTTACTCTGGTAAAGACAAAAGAGAGAGAAAATAGCAAAGGGAATTTTACTTCCTGAAACAGGCATGGAATGCTTGGTGGAGTGGGGTTTCAACGGCAGGACCTTGTAATCAGGGCTGCCACCCCTCCCCAGACCTTGCCTTATAAACCCACCCCCGGGTAGACCAGCTGCAAGAGAAATAGTTGGGAAATTTCTCCTAGGCAAGTCTAGGCATTTCCTTTTCACTACCAATTAACTAGCCACAACTAGAGTGCTCAGCCTCCCTGGCCCAGAATGCAATCCACACAAGTACTCATTGTGTGGCAGATCCTGTCTCTGGCAGCATCAAGAATTTCATAGTGCAAGTATAGGGGGGAAGCAAGAGAAAGAAAAAAAATGTGTATACACACACACACACACACGTAGAACACATTTCAAAAACCGAGAGCTTTGCCTTGCCACCATGCCTTTTTCACACTTTTTTCTGTCTTACATTCTAATCCTGTATATGTTTGCCCTCTGCCTCCCACTACAATATTCTGCTGAGGTTATATTCTGTTTTCTTGGATGTTCTGCTGACTTTTGGCAAGAAGTAGCCTGGAAGAAAACACATTTCTATCTAATGCCTCCTTTCACAACCTGAACCTTTACCAAACCTAATTAAAACAACAAAAAGGAAAAAAGTCCATGAGTCCTCCAAGAAATGCCATAATGCCATAGAAGAGGTGCAAAGAAATAAAGAACTTGAGCAGAGAGCATGTCTCATTATTTGGAAAGTTTTCTCTTCCCTACCACGTATCTGGGTTTTCATCATAAAGCTATGCAAACCAGGATGAAGAATGTTCTGGAGGTACTCAAAAGGGGCAACCTGTAAATCAGCTCAGTCCCAAGTACCTGTTTTCTCTAATGCAAAATAATCTCATGCTGCTCTGGGAAGCCCAAGTTGCACTTGGAGGATATGTAAACAGACAATCTGGAAAAGGTTCCTACAATGCCGGGGCTGGCTAGGGTGAAAGCAAAAGTATACAAGTGGTGAAGGGATGCCCTCAGCTCTATCTACGTGTAGGGCTTTGAAGGAAGCAGGAGAAATTTGGAGAAAGATCCGCTAGTGTTGTGTAGCACTTACAACACTATTTACCTGAGCATCTTCCGTGTGATCATGGCACTGTATCTTCCACACTTAGCCTCATCGTGGACACAGCTGGGAAAGCTGAAAGAAGAAACTACCTCCATTTTTCCTATCCTGAGACTATACTCAATTGAGGTAATCCTGTCAGGCAAATTCTGCTCTTGCCCTTCTTCAGCAGCTTGTATTACAAGAATGCCAGATATCACAATGCATTGTTCAATCATTCATTCACCACTCAACATTTCTCTCCAGTATTCTTTTATGTTAGGGATCATCATGGTGACAACAAAATTATGGATGGGGACGTTTGCTGAAGAGCTTTCAGGTAACTCGATTTCCCTCAACAACTTGAAGGAGACAGAGGAATTATCTATTTAAGAGAAATAAGAATATATATATATATTCTTATATATATAGTTTAGAATATATATATAGTTTAGCTTAGAATATATATATTCTTATATATATATATATAAATATATACATACAGTTTAGAAGTTTAAACTATATATAGTTTAGAGTCAATAAAACAACCTCCACGAACGTTAATGCAAATATGGAAAACTACAGCTTTAAAAAAATGGCAACTAGGAGCATTTCCTCCCTCCAATGTAATTTTTCTCCTCTGGTGGTAATGTGATTTCATATCCTATCTATATATGAGAAAAGGGAGCTGGGCATTTCAGCCAGTTACTGGCTAATTAATATTCTAACCCAAAATGCTCTGTATAGATATTAGAAATCAAGTTTCCCACAGGACTGTCACATTGTTTTTAACCCAAAGCTATGATGCTTCGCCTTACAACTAGGCAGGTTTCATTACTGTCTGCTGTGTCTTCATTCTCCTTTGGAACTTCTCCAATTTCCCCAGAAACACAGGTGGTCTTTTGAATAAACAGAACTAACATATTGAGCTCCATAAGCTTTATGATGAGATGCATTTCTCTCGTTCACAGCTGTTGCTTGCACAGTTAGAATAATGCACGACTACGAGGTGGCTACTTAGTGAACTGAAGGTTCCTATTCAGAGCATAAATTCATAGAAAGTCGTCTTCAGGTAAAGAAGGAAGAGAAGAGAAGTGGCACTCCGCAGGGGTCTGTATGGTTTTCATTATCTATGTGAGGGACATGAAAACGTGTGGAGGGATCCACTGAAGAATTTGATGGTATTCATCCTACTTCAGAGGAAGACCATGCTGAGGGGGTTTCATTCTATTATAAAATAATTGGGACAGAGGTCCTTGAATTGTCATGCTTTATGCTTCCAGCATTTAATCAGACTCAGATGGTAGCTGGGATAAAATTATTTTACCATCTCCTATTCGTTTAAGATGAAAATGTTTGAGGAGTAACGGGATGATATAAAGTCCATTTTACAATGACACCGAGGTCATTGTTCAAAGGTTTAAATAACATAAACAGAATCAACAACCAAGCAGGAATCATGACGTGTATACTGCAAAGTTGTGACATCTTTGCTAGCACACAGCAATCTTCAAATTTTCTCAGCTAGTGTTCCTCCCCAAATACAAAATAATTATGAAGACTTACAATGGCTTTACTTACTAAATTGTACCTTATTATTTATACCAATAGGAGAAAATGCTTTGGCAAATGAGACAAAGTCAACATATGCCAAAAAGGTGGCGGGGACTTCTAATTAAAAAAAAACAAGTTGTTGACACCTGGTGGTTCAGTCAGTTAAGTGTCTTCCATTGGCTCAGCTCATGATCTTTGAGTCCCAGGATTGAGCCCCACGTTGGGCTCCCTGCTCAGTGGGGAGTCTGCTTCTCCCTCTGCCTCTGATCCTGATCTTGTGCTCTCTCTCTCAAAATAAATAAATAAAATCTTCAAAACAAAACAAACAAAACCCGGGGGCACTGGAGTGGCTCAGTCAGTTAAGTGGCCGACTTGACCTCAACTTAGGTCTTGATTGTGGGGTTGTGAGTTCAAACCTCACATTAGGCTCTATGCTGGACATGGAGCCTACTTAAAATAAATAAATAAATAAATAGGTAAATAAATAGGTAAATAAATAGGTAAATTAAGAAAAATTTAAAAAGACAAAAACTATTGATAACACACAGGCCATCTTTTTCTCAGGACATCTGAAATGACACAGGAAATCTAAACTGGACTTTCTATTTAAGATGGTAAATCAAGCAGAGCATGAAAGCTCCTCCTTTCTCCCAAACTCATGAAGTGATAGAAAAGAGGTAAAGAAAATGATTAAATACATGTTTATTCTTGAAAACCAAAGAGGAATATCTCCCTGGATTAAAAAGACATACTTCAAAACAGGAAACAAACAGGAAGCTACAGTGGTAAAAAGAGGCCAATGCTTTCAAAAGATCTTGTTGCTATATATGCACATACATACATGTGTGTGTGTGCATGTGTATGTTTGCAGGGCAGAGTTTATCCAACATACCATCTAGTTGTTTAAAACTTGACCTTGATCTAAGAGTCACATAAAACTTAACAAGATGGTTTTATAAGAAGGTCATCCTAATCCATAATGGGCAAGGAAAGTCATTCTTAGAGAATAAAAACATAGTAGCAAAATATCAATTAAGGACCTGTAAATCTAACACATGAAGTAAAGAAAACAAGATCTACTTATGGAAGAATTTAAAACCGAAAAAATAGAAATAATAAAGCAACTTGAAAAGAATCTTTTCAAAGTATGTGTATTTCCTATCCAGGGAGATAGTAAGTAAAGAGAGACATAGCATGTCTAAAAAAGATTTAAAAAAAAATTCAGTTCGGGGCATCTGATTCTTGATTTTGGCTCAAGTCATGATCTCAGGGTCGTTTGATCAAACCCTGAGTCATGTCTGTGCTCAGCAGGGATTCTGCTTGAGATTCTCTTCCCTCTCCCTCTGCCCCTCCCCCTGCCTCTCTTTCTCTAAAATAAATAAATAAATCTTTTAAAAATATATTTAATCCAAAAATGGTAAGAGAAAAGAAAAATGGGGCAGGTAGAAATTAGTAGAAATAGTTGACTACAACAACAATGAAGACTACCAAACAGACTAAACTCAGGTTTGAGGAAAAAGAGAATCACACTGGATTTAATCAATGTGTTAGTCCTGAAGGACTCACCCCAGTGAAGACCAAGTAATTAACTCACAAACAAAATCACCAAAACCACTACTGTTAGCATCAGTAAGTATAAACAAGAAATAACAGACTTTGACTGACAAAAACTCCAGATGTTTAACTTGATGCATATATTTTGTGGCTATATGAAATAATTGAGTGAAATATTTGACATAAATTAAATATATAATTCAATATATAGTCTATATAATTTGTACTTATCAAGAAATTATTGGCAATAGAAGGAAAGATTTAGAATAAAAGTCTTCCAGGAGTGGAAAGTGTATTTATAGAAATAAAAAATTTGATGAGCACCACAGCAGTTTTATGCATTAAAGAGAGAACTGGTAGCCTAAGAGATATAGCTACAAAAAATATAGCCAGATGGACAGATGAATAAATAGATAGATAGATAGATAGATATCCAAAATACAGTGAAAGCGGAATAGAGATAAGAAAACCTGAGAGGTTAGGAGATGTTGGATCATAGAATGATAAGGACCAACGTGAGTCTACTCAGCCCCCATGGGGACAATGGAGGAAAGACAGCATCTAATCTCTCAGAAAAGTATGGATCTGCAGATGTAGTAAGCACAATTTGCCCCAAACAGAATAAATCAAGAGAAATTCCTTAAGACATAACTTTGTAAAACCAGAAGGCACCAAGGACAAAGAAAATATCTTAAACAGCCAGAGAGAAAAGACAAGATCATACCTTGCTTAGGATGAAGATAAAAGGTATTTTTATGGTTAGATTTTGATAGAGAGGCATGATAAAATTTCAGTGGTCATCAATAAGGGATTAAAAGTAGAATGTATATATTTGAAGAACAGAAAAAAAGTTGAGGAAGAAAATATAAAAAATAATTAAATCCGAAAGGGTAAGGGAAAAGAAAAACAGAAGAAAAAAATGGAAAAAGTTCAAATATTTCAGGAATCAGGATAACCAAATGGGCTATATTCAGCATTTTTAAAAAAGAAATCAGGCACAGTAGATTTAATAAATGTGTTAGCTCCTCCATAGCTAAAGACAACAGCAGCTGTATAGTAATTGACCTCTCCAGTTTCCTTCCCAATATGTAATAAAACAACTGTATAAGTAGGAAATTTCTACACAAAATTGTGCCCTTGCCATTTATATCAGTCTGCTCCGACAGCCATAACAAAATACCATAGATAGGTGGCTTAAACGATAGAAATGCATATCTCCTACTTTCTGGAGGCTGGCAGTCCAAGATCAAGGTCTGACGGGTCTCTTTTTAAGGTCACAGCCTTCTTCCTGGCTTGCAGACAGTTGCTTGTCCTCACATCCTCTGAGCATGCACATAGAGTGCTCTCCTGTATTTCCTCTTCTAAGGACACTAATCCTATTGTGTCAGGGCCCCATTAATATGACCGCATTTACCCTTAATTACTTCTTTATTTCAAATATAGCCACATATGGGTGAAGCCTTTATATATGAATTCGGGAGAACATATATATTCAGTTTATAACATTCTACCCCAGTCCCCCCCAAATTCATGTCCTTCTCACATGCAAAATATTCATCTATCCCAATAGTCCCAAAGTTTTAATTCATTCCAGCATCAACTCTAAAGTCTAGAGTTCAAAGTATCATCTAAATATTTAAATCAGATATGGGTGAGACTGGACGTATAATTCATCCTGAAGCAAAACTCCTCTCCAGCCATGAGCCCGTGAAACTGGACAAGTCATGTGCCTCCAAACTCCAATGGCAGGACACTCACATTCCAAAAGGGAGAATTGGGAAAAAGAAACAAAACCTAGCAAGGTAGATTTCCATTGGATCATAAGGCTCAAGAATAATCTTCTTTGATTTGATGATCAGCCTTCCATGCCCGGTGGGATGGCAGCATCACACTGAGGCTCTACAGGATGGCCCTGGGCAGTGGCATCCTGGTGCCTGAAAAGGAAGAGGCCCAACCCTTTGAAACAGAAAAACTAGCCCTCTGGGCCAGTGGTGGGAATGGCTGCCCTGCTGATGTCTGTAGCATGTTTGGGGTCATTCTTCCTTTTTCCTTGAAGGATGATACATGTTTGCAGTGGCATAGCTCTATTGCAGAATCTAAGAGGCCTGGCAGCCTTCTTTCATTACATACCCTTTTCCTGTCCCTTTCTGTACAAGTGGGCAGTGTTCCTGCTGGAAAATCACATCTCTATTTCTGGCTTTTTCTGAGATGGCTAATTAAATTCATTGTTCACATCCTTACTAATACCCTCATCCAGTGGTTGTCCACAACAAGCTTTCTCAATGTTTTGCAATATGGATAAGCTGGGAGTTTTCCAAATCTCCAAGTTCTGGTTCCTTTTTTCTTAACAATGCCTTCAGTTTACCTTACTCCCCTTACATTTGAATATAAGCAGTGAGGAGGATACAGTCCCTTTCACATATTCCTTAGAAATCTCAGCTAAATGTCAAATTCATCTCTTGAAAATTCTACCTTCTACAAAATACTAGAACACAGTTCAGTAACGTAGTTTGTCACTGGACTGCCTTTCAGGTGGGGTGCGGGGAAGTGGAGAGCTGATGCCCTGGTTCATAGGCCATCAGACAGGAAAGAATTTTCTCTTTCTCTTTCTCTTTCTGACTCAGAAGAGGGTCAGCTTTTTGATTCTAGGCATGCCCTCACCTGATTGGAGGTGGCCCACTCACTGTAGAGAGAGCAATCTGCTTTAATCAGTCTATAAACTTAAGTGTTAATCTCTTCTAAAAACAGGCCCAAAGAAACACCTAGAATAATATTTACCAAATATCTGGGCACATCATGGCCCAGTCAATTTGACACATAAAATTAATCATCATACTACCACTTAAAGACAGAGAATGCTAACATTGCAAATTCGCTGAGGATATAAAAAGAAAATTCACCAAGTCTCACTGTGCAGTTTCTCATAGTACCTCTCTACTGCCCCCAGCCACAAGGCTTTCTGTGAGCAAAGGCAGACTGAAGGAATGAAAAAACAAAAACTCAGATAATTTCCATGAAAGAAATAGAGAAAATTAGGGGGAACTACCTTCCCAAAGTACCAGACCTAGATGGTTTCACAAAGGTACTCTACCAAATCTTCAAACATCAGATAATCGCAATGTTGTAGGAATAATTCAAGAGTACTGAAAAGAAAGGAAAAATTCCAAATTCTGTTTTCGAAGGAAGTATAATACAAATCAATAAACCACATAAAGACAGTGCAAAAGTGAAAACCAGAGACCAATATCATTAATGACTACCCAACAAATGTATACAAGATGAAAATATTAACACATTAGACTTCAGTATTATTTTAAGATAGCAATTTGCAATTAACAACTAGTTTTTGTTCCTGGAATATACGTTGGTTCAATATTATAAAATATATTAATATCATTTATCGTATCAATAAATATAAGGAGGGAAACACATAATTATCTCCATAGATGCTGACAAAAATTTTGACCAAATTTAACACCCATTTATTATCAAAACACTCAATAGGAACTGAGCGATTTTTCATAATATAACAACATAATAATAGAAATATAGATAGAAATAGAAATACTTAAGTCCTAAAGTCAGAATCTCATTTAGTAGGAAAACAGCAGATGAGGAACAAGACAATGATGTTCACTATCTCTGCTACTACTGTACATTTCACTAGACTACTCATAAACATGATACAACGAGAGAAGTCAATTGATGGCATAAGTACGGGTAAAGAAATAGAACTATCTTATTTGCAGATATTATACCTGTAAATTTCAGGTTAATCAATGATAGAACTAACTTAAATTATAAAAGAATTAGTAACATTTAATTATATAAAGTCAACAACCTTCATGTACCCAAACAATAGGTATATGGCAGGGAGAACCACATTTATAAAGGCAACAGAGGCAATTAAGTACTTAAGATTAAATTTGACTAGAAGTATGCAAAACCTATATGAGACCAACTTTAAATCATTCCTGAAAGACACAAAAGTCAGTTAAAAATAAAAAAATAGAGGAGAGCCTGGGTGGTGCAGTTGGTTCAGCATCCAACTCTTGGTTTCAGCTCAGGTCATGATCTCAGCGTCATGAGATCGAGCCCTGTGTCTAGTGTCACCCTCAGTGCAGAGTCTAATTGAGTTTCTCTCTCCCTCTATTCCTGTGCCTTACCACCCCAAGCCCTCATGCTCTCGCTCTCTCACTGAAATAAACAAACGTTAAAAAAAATAGTCCCCTTTTTTGGATACGATGACTTGACATGTGAAGATATCCATTCTCCCTAAATTAATTTATAAGCTTAGTGCCATATCAATAAAAATACCAAAGAGAGATTTTAAGGAGTTAGATAAGTTGACAGTAAAGTTCCCATGGAATAACAAAATGTAAGAATAGCCAGGGAAACAATGGAATAGAAAAAAACAGGAGAAAGAACTAGCTTTGCCAGATACTAAAACCTACTAGAAAGACCACAACTTTCAGCATGGTGCTGGCACATAAGTAGGCAAATAAATCAGTGGAATAAAAATAAAAGTCCAGAAATATACCCAAATATATATGGAAGTTTAGAATATGATAGAGGGTGGCATCTCACATCACTGAGGGTAAAGATAGACTTATTTAGAGATAGTTCTTTGACAAGTGTAGAGTCATTTGGGCAAAAAATAAAATGAGACCCATATCTCATACAGTATCCAAGATTAGGTTCTAATTACATTAGAAATATATATATTAAAAAAAAAGAAATATATATATTTAATATATAAAATGAAGGTACACAGGTACTAGAGAAAAGCACAGATGAATCCTTTAATCTTGGAGTACAAAAAGACTTTCTAGCTATGACTCAAAATCCAAAGGCAGTAAGAGAAAAACTTGACAAATTTAATGCTTTAAAATGAAAAAAAAATTCTAGGAGGAAAAAAAACATCATAAACAAAGTGAGAAAAGACCCAATAAGCTGGGATAAAATATTACGATATATGTCACAAGGGTCTAATCTTTTATCTTGATTTTTAGCAGCTTGCTAAAATGGTTTAAAATTGTTTTTCTCTGTCCTTCATCCTGTTTGGATTTGATGGGATTCTCACATCCATGGGATGATTTTTTTAAGTCAAATATACTGTCAGCCATTATTTTTCAGATTCCTCTTTCTCTGGGACTCCATTTACCCTAACTTTATATTTTTTTCAAACTCTCCAGCAGGTCATTAACACTATTAATTAATTAATTAATTAATTATTGTCTCTGTGCTTCTGTTTGCATAATTTCCATTTGCCTCTTTTCATCACATGAATCCTTTCTCCTGCAACGTGTCTTCTGATGTTAATCTCATCTAGGGAATTTTTGTTCTTAGATATTGTATTTTCAATTCTAGAATTTCCTTTTAGTTCTTTTTAAAGATTCCAGATCTCTCCTGAAAACCTCTGTCACCTTACCTACTATAGCCACCTTTTCCTGTATATTTATAAAATATTTACCATGGTTATTTTGTCTGCAATTTCCAAAATGTGGGTCCTTTCTCTCTCTGATTAGTAATTTTTACTGCATACTAAATATTCTGAATGATGTATTTTCAGAAATTCTGTATTCTATTTTCTTTCTCCAAAAGTGCTAAGGTTTTGCTAGAAGACAGTGATATCACCGGCAACTCACCTTGGTCTTGTGGAGACTTGGCATTAGGTTTTGTTGGAGCAGATCTATTTTGGTTTTATCTGTATCTCTTAGTCAAAGTCCTTTGAGGATTCACCGAAAAGTTCAAGTTGTAGATATAGCACCTTGAGTCTGAAAGGATTTTTAACTCTAAATTCCGTCTCCCTCGCTATGGACAGCTACCAACCCCAAGTCTCCTCTGTCACTCAGCCTTCCTGCAGCTGCTGATGTCAGAGCCTTTGTTCCTGCAATCCAGAAGCTGGCCAAGAACTTGGTAGAAGTTCGCATACAGATTTGGGAGCTCCTCAAAGGTGGCTCCTTCTTTTCTGGAATTTATTCCATTAATTTCCAGTGAGTGTTGACAATGCTAAATTCTGACCTCTGATTTCTGATCTCATTAAGACCATCCATCTCTTCCTGAGCGCTATCCTTTTTTTGTCGTGTGAATGGACATGAATGCCTGGGAAGAGAAGTCAGATGAATGTGGGTCTCCCCATTGCAGTTGCTTTCTTACAAGGGAGGTATTTTATCCACCTGATGACTGTTTTCTGTCTTTCCCAGTGCTTTCTAACAAGTTTATAATTGTAGCACCAGGAGGGTTAGTTGAATACAAGATACTCTGCCATTATTAGAAGACATAAGTCCTATGTTAATAATGAATATTTAACAATGTCCTAAGAATTAGTAACGTAAAAAAATACAATAGAAAAAATTTAAAGATATAATCAATCAGGTACTTCATAGGAGAGGCAATGGATGAGAAATAAACATATGAAAGAATGCTCAGCCTCAGTAGTAACTAGGAAAATACAAAATAAGACCATAATGAGATATTGGTTCATATTCATTTGAATGACAAAAATTAAAAAGGTAGGTGGTACGAAATGGTCAGGGGAATGTGGATCAATAATAGAATGTCATATAGTCTGGTGAAAATGTAAATTGGGAAAGAATAGTAGTCAGTATCTGGTCAATTTGAATACTTATAGAATTTAGGACCTTGCATTTCTACTTCTGTTCAAGAGAAAGTTTTATACATATTGCAATAGATTTTCTATGGTCAACTTAGTATTATCCCCAGTCTCTTCTATACTTTCTACATAGAAAGGAAGCAGCACAGGAATTATAGTTCCCAGATGTCTTGCCAACGGAAACTATGGGTTAGATGATACCTTTATGAACCACTTCTGTGAAATTACAAAGGCCAAAAAGAAAGAGAAGCCGTTGGCTTCCCAAAGAATAAGCAAAGAAGAGAACACTGGCAGGGACCAGAAGCAGGGTTTTGCCAGGACTTCTGATTGTTCTGCTGAAACTAGCCCACTTCACTAGTGTGCGGAGCTGAGATCATTGGCAAAGGCTTCCCTGCACTTCAAGGTTTCCAGAAAGTCAGCTGGAGTCTCTCGGACCTTCTCTTCTCAAGTCCTTCAAACAAAGGTGTAAGTCCTTAATTCCCTGTATTAAATCCCTTCCTATTCAATTTACTCTGAAAATAGGATTTTTTTTTAATTTTTACAATAAAAACAATGTGAATGCCATCAACCCAAGAACAGATATATAAGTAGTGGTATGTACATATCAAATAAAATATTTTACATCAACACCATGGACAAATCTTAATCATGAATGAAAAGGAAGTTCCAGAAGATTTCATATACAAGCACCCTTTTAATAAGGTATAATAATATGCAGAAGTAAACTATTTATTTTAAGCATAGATCTCTGTGTGTCATAAAAATTTTGAAAAAGCAAATAAAAAATAAACACAAAATTTATGACAGTGGAGTTAGAGAAATAGAGACAAGATAAAAAAGGAATATAGAGACATATGTAAGTTATTGCATAAGTTTCTGTTAATGACTTACTCTGCTGGCTTACTCATGGGTATCCACTGTTTTGTGAAAATAAATACTAAGTAAATTAATTAAAAATGATACTGGCTACAGGACATCTCTGTGGTTAAGTGTCTGACTCTTGGTCTCAGCTCAGGTCTTGATCTCAGGGTGCTGAGTTCGAGCCCTGCATTGGACTCCGTACTGGGCATGGAGCCTACTTTTGAAAAGAAAAAGATACTGGCAATGATGTAAATGTGTTCACGAACCTAGGATTACAACAAACCCAATTTTGTGTACCCAAATCTTTAAAATAAAACCTCAGTACATGGTCGTAACAACCAGAGAGTAAATCAGTCAGCTGGAAGATTGGAATGAAGAATTATTTTAAATCCCAGCACAAAAGAGAAAAAAAAAAAAGATGAAAAACTGTAAGAAAATTTAAAACATTTGGAATTGAAATGCCAAACTGGATCTATCTATAATGATATTTCTAGAAACAAATAAGAAAAAGTATGAAAGATAGGCAATACTAGAAAACAACAACAACAACAACTGTTTCCCAGAACTAGGAGGAAAAAAACATGAGTCGTTGGACTGTCAGTGTTCAGTAGGAGCCAGGAAGGAAAACAAATATAACAGCCTCACTCAGAATGCCATAGCACAAACATTCACTATAAAGAGGAAAAAAAGGAGTGCCAGGGTGACTTAGTTAAGCATCCAACTCTTGATTTCCAATCAGGTCATGATCTCAGGGTCTTGAGATAGAGCCCTGCATCGAGCTCTACATTGAACATGGAGCCTGCTCAAGATTCTCTTTCTCCCTCTGCACCATCCCCTCTCATGTTCTCTGAACAAACAAACAAACAAACAAACCAAGTCACAAAATCTACCAGAGAGAAAAGAAAGATTATGCTCAAAAATAAGAATCACACTGGCATCAGATTGCTTATCAGCACCACAGACTGCAAGAAAGAACTGAAAAATATTTCTAAATCCTGAGAGAAAATAACTTTGAACTTAGAACTCAATGCACAATAAAACCTTTAGAGTAAAAGTTAAATGAAGACGTTTTAATATGTTTAAACACTTAAAAACTACTACCTATAAACTCTCACAGAGGTAAACTATTCTAACAAGAAAAGAAGTAAACACGGAAGGAACAACTTAGATTTAAAAAAATGCAGTGGCAAGCAATATATAAGCAATTAGATCTATCAGTAAGGGGTGAATAAATAGTGATAATAAACAAAACTATTTTAATAATTAGTTTATATTAAAAATCAGATGATAGGATAGGTTATGGGGTTTTGTTTTTGTTTTTGTTTTGAGGTGGCTGGTGGTTAGTGAGTAGAACACAGAATAAAAAACATTCCAACATTTTTAACTTCCTGGGCCGGTTAGAAAGTAACTGAATAACAACAGACCTTATTAGAAACTCTAATGTGTATTTATGGGTGTTAAAAATGTACAGGTAAATACGGAGGACAGAAATTGAAAGTATAGCTTTAAACCAATACAGGAAAAAATAGAACAAAGAAATCTTGAAAAACTCAACAGAAGCACGATGGAGAAGAAGAGAAAACCAAGCATGGTATAGGCACACCTCATTTTATTGTGCTTTGCTTTAGAACATTTCACAGATACTGTATTTTTTTTTTTTTTTTTTTTTTGGACAAATGGAAGGTTTGTGGCAACCCTGCATCCAGCAAGTCTCTTGCTGCCATTTTCCCAAAGGCATTTGCTCAATTCAGGTCTCTGTCTCATTCTGTTAATTCTTGCAACATTTCAAACTTTTTTGTCATTACTATATTTGTTACGGTGATTTGTGATCAGTGACTTTGATCTTTGACGTTACTATTGTAATTGTTTTGGGGCACCTGAACCGAACCCAAGTAAAATGGCAACATTAATTGATAAATGTGTGTGTTCTGACTGCTCCACTGACAACTATCCTCCCTCTCTCTTTCCCTCCCTGCTCTCTGAGACACAATAGTATTGAAACTAGGCCAGTTAATCATCGTACAATAGCCTCTAATGTTCAAATGAAAGGAAGAGTCCCAGGTCTCTTTAAATCGAAAGCAAGAAATGATGAAACTCAGGGACGGAGGCTTGTCGAAAGCGGAGATAGGCTGAAGGCTCAGCCTCTTGTGTCAGTTAGCCAAGTTGTGAATGCAAAGAAAAGTTCTTGAAGGAAAGGAGAAGTGCCACTCCCATGAACACATGAATGATAAGAAAGCTGATCCAGAGAAAGTTTGAGCGGTCTGGACAGAAGATCAAAGCAGCCACAGCATTCCTTTAAGCCAAAGCCTCATCTACAGCAGGGCCCTAACTCTCTTCAATTCTATGAAGGCTGAGACAGGTGAGAAGCTACAGAAAAGCCTGAAGCTAGGAGAGGTTGGTTCATGAGGTTTAAAGAAAGAAGCGTCCTCCATAAAGTAAAAGTGCAAGGTGAATCAGCAGGTGCTGATGGAGAAGCTGTAGCAAGTTCTCTAGAACGAGCTGAGAGAGCTAATGAAGGCGGCTGCAGGAAACAATAGATTTTCAATGTAGATTAAGCAGCCTTCTCTTGAAAGGATTTCCTTAGCTGGAGAGGAGAAGGATTTCCGTAGCTGGAGAGGAGAAGCCAATGCCTGCCTTCAAAGGACAGCGGACTCTCTTGTTAGGGGCCAACACAGGTGCTGATTTGCAGTTGAAGCCAATGCTCATTCACCATTCCAAAAATCCTAGGGCCCTTAAGAATGATGTTAGATCTACTCTGCCTGTGCTCTATGAATGGAATGATAAAGCGTGGATGACAGCACATGTTTACAACATGGTTTGCCAAATATTTTAAGCCCACTGTGATCCTCTACTGCTCAGAAAAAAAAATGATGCCTCTCAAAATATTAGTGGTCATTGACAATGCACTCAGTCACCCAAGAGCTGGTGGAGATGGACAGTAGGATAAATATTGTTTTCATGCGTCCTGACACAACATCCATTCTGAACCCCAAGGATCAAGGAGTGATTTTGACTTCCAAATCAAATTTACTTAGGAAACACAGTTCATAAGGCTATATGGCTGCCATGGATAGTAATTCTTTTGGGGGAATCTAAGCAAAGTCAATGGAAAACTTTCTGAAAAGGATTCACTCTTCTAGATGCCATTAAGAGCATTCATGATTCATGGGTAGAGGTCAAAATACCAACATGAAGAGAAGTTTAGAAGAAGGTGACTCCAAACGTCATGGATGATTATGAGGGGTTCAAGACTTCAGTGGAGGAAATCACTGCAGGTGTGGTGGAAACAGCAAGAGAGCTAGGAGGGGAGCCAGAAGATGGGACTGCATTGCTGCCATCTTATGATAAAACTTAAAAGGATGAGGAGTCGCTTCTTATGGGTGAACAAAGAAAGTGGTTTCTTGAGATGGAATTCACTCCTGGTGGAGATGCCATGAAGATTGTTGGAATGACAACAAGAACTGAGACTAGTACATAAACTTAGTTGATCAAGCAGCAACAGGGTTTGAGAGGATGCATTCCAATTCTGAAAGAAGTTCTACGGTGGGTAAGATACTACCAAACAGCATCACACACTACAGAGAAATCATCTGTGAAAAAAAAGAGTCCATTGGTGTGGCAAATTTCATTTTTGTCTTGTTTTAAGAAATGGCCACAGCCACCCCCACCTTCAGCAACCACCACCCTGAGCAGTCGGCAGCCGGCAACACCAAGACAAGATCCACCAGCCAAAAGATTAGGAGTCGCGGACATCTCAGAGGATGGCTAGCATTTTTTAAGTATTTTTTTTACATTAAGCTACCTACATTCTTTTTTCACATATAGTGCTATTTCACACCTAACAGACTACAGTATAATGTAAACATAAATTCTATATGCACTGGGAAACCAAAAAATTCATTTGACTCACTTTACTGCAATATTCGCTTTGCTGTCTCCAAGGTACACCTAGAAATAGAAAATGTGTGGGAAAAGAAACAAGACATAACTGTAAAGACCCAAGTAACTCTAGTAAGTGCAAATAACTTATTAGAAGAGAACCTCAGAGTAGGTAATCTAATATGCAAACAGAGGCTATGTACAAAATGCACATTGCTGAATGAAGAGGAATCAGAGAGGTTGCAAATAAGGGATGGGAAAAAATGCAAAGCAGTCAAATACTAACAAAAAAGAAGAAGGTCTAATGATATTAAATCTGACAAAGTAGAATCCAAGAAACACAGACATTTTATATATCAATAAATGGAAAGTTGTAATAATGAGATAGAAAATTTTGAACTTGAATGAACTCAAATAAATCTTAAAATATATATAGATCAAAATTTGATAGACATTCAAAGAGAAACAGATAAACCCATAATCATAGTGCATATCTGTCGTATAGGGACAGATCAAGTACCCAAAAAAAGCAAGGATGTAGGAGTTTTGAACAACATAATGAACAAATTTGCTGTAACAGGTTTGTATAGAACTTTACATTCCTAAAAATAGGCAATGTACACTATTTTCAACTACACAAAGATCATTTACAAACACTGCTCTAGACACAAAGGAAGTCTCAACATATTCCACCCTATTAGTATCAAGATAGCCACATCACACACAATAAAACTAGAAGTCAACAAGAAACCAGCCCCTTCTCTACTAACTCCATATATCTGCGGGTTTTTTTCCCCATGTTTCAATAATGAATGAATAAAGCAGGAAAACAAAATGAAAATTGAAGATATCTAATAATATTAATATATTTATATTGATATATTTTAATAATGTTAATAATATTAATATCTAATGATTTAATAATAAATATTTAATAATTTAAGAAAAATACTATATTTCAAGGCCAGTGGGATAAAGGCAATTATACACTTCAAATTATTTCTTAAAAATACTACCGATTAAAAAAATACTACGGATTCCATAAACAAATACTTCCACAGAACATGCCAGAAAAGGAATAACAAAATGAACCCAAATAAAGCAATAGTAGGAAGTAAATATACAACCCCATAATGATAATAAGCATACAAAAAAAATTAGAATTTATTAAAGCAAACTCGTGCCTCACTTAAAACACTAATGAAAACTTCTGTGAGTATAACAAACGAAAACACATGAAATGGTAAGAAGAACAAACATAAGTAAGTTCAAAATAAAACACAACTCAATAAATGTCTCTATAAATCAAGATATTTTTAATTTTTTAAATTGTAAGAGAACATTTCAAAATTATCAAGAATTTTGAAAACTTGAATGACAGGGACAGTTTTCTAGAAAAATATAAATTACCAAAGAGAAGTATAAAACCTGAACCGACTAATTAGCACAGCATAATTGGAAAAGAAATCGCCAGCATTCTAGGGTCCCAAGGTAACTGGTATTGTATCAAGCAAGGTTTTATCAATTTGAATGCACTTAACCTGACACTGTACTAATTTCTAGTAATGAGGTTTTACAGACACCAAAATGAACTATGAATAGGAATTTACTCAGCACATACATTTTATGCTTATAGATAATCAACACCTGGTTGTTCTTGCAAATACTTTAGCCTTTACTAAATTTGTAGCTTTTTTTTTTAAAGATTTTATTTTATTTTATTTGACAGAGAGAGAGATCACAAATAGAGAGGCAGGCAGAGAGAGAAAAGGGGAAGCAGGCTTCCCACCGAGCAGAGAGCCCGATGGCAGGGCTCAAACCCAGGACCCTGAGATCATGACCGGAGCTGAAGACAGAGGCTTTAACCCACTAAGCCACCCAGGTGCCCCTAAATTTGTAGTTTTTTGGGTGGTTCAGTCATTTAAGTGTCTGCCTTCAGCTCAGGTCATGATCTCAGGGTCCTGGGATCAAGTTCCGCATGGGGTTCCCTGCTCAGCAGGGGAGTCTGCTTCTCCCTCTCCCTCCACTCTTACCCCACTTGTACTCACTCTATCTCTCAAATAAATAAATAAAATCTTTAAAAAAATTTAAAAACTTGTGGTTTTTAAAAAGCTAAATACTATATAAATGGATGGAATTAAGGAATTGCTTTGTTATGCAATGGCACTTGTAGTGAATCCCATTAAATTTATAATGTCCTTAGCCGTGGAATTGTTCATTATTTCACAGGGACCTTGCTTTTCAGGTTTCCAGATTTAATGACAAATGCCTAAGTTGTACTTGATTGTAAGAAATTGTAAGAGAATAAACTTATAGAAATTGTAAGAGAATAAACTTATAGAACAACATAGAAAGGCTCTTCCTTTCACTATTCCAGGTTTGTAAATGAAAGGCAGGGTGAGAGGGAGACCGAGAGGTAAATGTAACCTTTTAGAGCTACAATGAATATAAACAATTGATGCTGATAATCACTGTGGTAGGCAGAATAATGGCGTCCAAAGATTTCCAAGCCCTAATGCCTAGACCACTGAATGTGTTACCTCATATGGCAAGAGGATTGCAGATCTATTTCAAGTTGAGAACTTCAAGGTAGAGAAATGAGCCTGAATTATCCAGGAGGATCTAGCCTTACCCCATGAGCCCTTCCTTACAGTCCGGAGAGCTGTCCCTGGCTGGAGTGAGAGAGATTCAGTAGAAAGGAAGGTCAGAGACATTCCAAGAGTAAGCAGGATTTGAGCCTGAACCACTGCAGTAGTTCTGAGAAGGAAGCAGACCACGTAATTCAGTGGCAGAGAGATTTCTAGATGCTAAGGGCTGCCCCTGGCTGATAGCCAGCAAGCAGTGCTCAAGTACAGAGGCTGCTGAATTCCACCAACAACGCAAATGAGATTCTTCCTCAGAGCCTCCAGGAGGGAATGTAACCCTCCCATCACCTTGACTTTGGTCTTACAGGATCCTAAGGAGGGAAACCAGCTGAGCCACACTGTATCCAGACTTCTGACCTACAGAAGGTGCTAGCTAACAAACAATCACATGAGTATTGTTTTATGTCACCGAAATTGTGGCAATTTTTACAGGGACAGAAGGTGAATATGACCACCAACCAAAATAACAAATATAAAGATGCGGTGATCTTCCTCTTCCCCACAAAGGAGCGGGGACTCCAATCTTCCAGAGGCAGCCTCCATGACTTGGAGGAGACATTCCCCAATACTGAACTCCCCAATATGAAGACCCTTCCAAAATGTCAGCCACGTCTTTGCTTGCCTCAGCAAGTTACGGTGAGGTGAAACTACTCTTTGTCCTGCCGGCATTCCACCACACAGTGATGGACCTACATTTGCTATTAAAAGCCAGATGGCACTGGGACACCTACCACTTACAGTGTCACCTACAACTCGGAGGCAAGCACAAATTTAGGAATTCCTGATGTTAAAATGGGAGACAAGAAGTTTCATGACCATGTTGAAATCCAGGATTTTTTTTTTTTTTTTTTTTTATCTGAACTGACCACAAGCCGGTTTGAGGATTTTCGTCCCATGGTGAGTCTATGGCCTCCGTTATACCACTACTACAGGACGCCGGGATAATCTTCATTATCTATGACCCGTTAGCAGTCATTAAAGCAATTTGAAAGACTGAGGCTGCCAGCCATCTGCTGCTAGAAATACCCAATTATATTACACAACCTCCTTAGAAAATGTTTATGGTGTAAGAGCGCCCTAACTCACATCCACAAGTTGATAAAAAGGCACATATTTTGCTATTCGACATTTCAGATTGGTTTGTATCTGATATCAGATGTACGGCTGGGAAGGTAGAAAAACTTTCTAAGAAATTCAAGCTATTCACCTATCATGGGCATGAATTCTTTGCCGTAAGTCTGACTTTTTTGAAAGGCATTTACTATTATAGATTTTTGTCATCATCTTACCCTAGGGATGTCTGCAAACCAGCTAGGAATATTTTTTGACTGGATGCTAAGTGTCTGAGATTTTAGGTCAGGCTATAAACAGACTAGTTCTGGAGATGTCTTACCAGAGGGTGCCGAGAATCAATATGTTGCTCTATAATCAAGAACAGGACTTAATCCTGAACCGATCTGCAAGCCTTACCAGTCTCCATCAATAGGGGGCTGGAGGTTTATGAGAAAACACAGTGCCTGCCCCGAGAATTTTCCTTAACTCCTCTGCTGTTAGATAGGAACCTGGCTTTCTCCCTCAGGACAAGAGGGTTCCAAGCCTGCCAATTTGGTCCAGAACACGATAAGTCTAGTCAAAGATTTACACTAATCCTTTGCTAATTAAGAGTTCAGTTCCTCAAGGAGATGAACTGCAGAGCCATTCTTCCTAATGAAAGAAAAAAAACTACAAGAAACATTATGTGTACAATCATCTCACACCATTTTTTTTCCAGGCAATGCATATACTTGCTTAACTTTAAGTTAAAACATAATCGCTTGGAATTTCTATACTTGCAACTGCCGCACAGAGATGGCCTAAGAGCAATGCGCAAGGTTAACTGGTTACAACTTGATGTTGTTACTTTGGGAGCAAGGGTTGCATATGCGTTAAGAAATGCTGATGTGCTTTCATTTCTTTTGAGTTCCTGCAGGGAGCTGATCAGCCAAAGGGCAGTTTTTCAGCAAAAAAAATGATGAGTTGTTAGAGAACCCTTCTTTCATTTTCTGTTTAATCACTGTTTCTTGGCAGATTTGGAGAGATACCCTCTGTGAATTATAGAGCCTGATCAATTGTATTTATTTTCTTTTTCGTTTTTAGAGAAAGAGAATGCGCACGTGGGAGCGGGGTGGGGGGGGGGGTGCGGAGCAGGGAGGAGGGCCTGGGGAAGAGGGAGAGAAAGAATCTTAAACAGACTCCATCCATGCCCAGCACGGAGCCTGAAGCGGAGTTTGATCTGAGATCATGACCTGAGCTGAAATCAAGAGTTGGATGCTTAACCAACTGAGCCACCCAAGGGCCCCTCTGCTCATTCTTTTAAAAATCAAATCTCAGTGCTTTCCATGTACCAGATGATGTAAGAACAAAAATATAGAACACAGCTCCTGTTACAAACAGTGTGTTCTCACAGCTCATGAAGGGACTCTGCATATACCTTTAGAATAAATAGAATACTCATAGACACATCATGTCTCTATTTTTTGAACAAGTTCACATGAATCATTTCTTAGGAGCCAGCCCACAATTTTCATATTTCAAAAAATTTCCTCACTCGTTTCCACATACTTCCAAAGCATATGATAATTCCAGGTTTTGCAATTATCTTTCTGTATCATACATTTTGTGTAGGCTTATAACAGAAAAGGAAACACACACTTTAATCAGAATACTTTAAATCATACGGTAGGATACTTTCCATGGAAACGTTCTATGGGAAGTTCCTTGTCTAATCCTAGAGCAGAACCACCAACGACATGTGGCTCTTTATATTGAAATTCTTTAAAATTAAGAACTCAGTTCAAGTGCTCAAGAGACATCCATGGCTAATGGCTCTCATACTGGATGGCACAGAATATTGTTTTTCATCACAGAGAGTTTGATTAGATAGCACATTGAGAGTTGTCCTGCATTTATCTTAATCCACAACAAAAGGTAATTTCTTGACCCATGCCCTAGGCTTTTTGTTTAACTGAAAACTGTAAAGGATGTCTGAGAACAAATATACCAACACTTACTATTACCCGAGAGTACTAACGCTTAGAAAGTTTTAGGTGACCAGAAGCTCACTCAGGGCTTTCCTCTAGATTCTGAGGTCCATCTTGCTTGAAATCCACTTCCTCTGGTCCCTGACAAGAGTATGATGGCTGATTTGAAATCTAGGGCTGAGATGATCAGATTTTGATCTACTATGACAGTGCTGATTGATTTGTAATTGTTGCTCAATTCAAGCTTCCAGAGCTTAACAAGAAAAAGGGGCTTAATTTGTTAGTGATGACTTGCACGTCAAGAGCTGATGTGCTCGCTGGCTGGGTTTTCTATCACAAGCATTTGCGCACGACTAATCACACACATGGTGGGGAGACACACATGCAGAAGTAAAACAATTTTGAAGCAGGTAATGGTCTATTTCCCATCTCCTGGATGACCTGGAAACCATCCTTCAGCTTTGGCTCTCTAACTTTAGAAGGATATAGATGGAACTCTGGTGATAAAAGGAAAAACTTTAAATTACTCTCATCCACGTTCCTCAAGCCCTGAATAACCTAGCCCACCTTCTCTCCATCTTTTATAAGAGATATGAGTCCTGTCTGGACTAAGAAAAAACCTCTTTGGGATGGTTCTGTGAGAGAAACTATAAAATAACCTTCCAAGAGAGTCTTTTACAGAGAAAATGAAATGTCACCTCTCCTGCAGTAGCTTAAAAAATATGTTTTCTTGAAAATCAGAAGACACAAAGAAGGCTCCTTCAGGCCACACGAGTCTGCAATAGTCTCTAGAGGATTTAAGAAATACAATTTCTCATTCTTAGATTCTTGCCTGTCCACGGCATAAATTCCTAGTGAGCTCTGTCCCTAGGAGAAAAATGTACTATTTGGCTCACAGGAAATGAACTTTGAGATCTGCTTTAACTCTAACTTTTTCTTTGGAAAGTTGAATTTTATAAAGATTTCCAAGCTTATCCATCTGAATCTCCGCATTGAAAAGTCTCGTTCGGCCTCCGTGACGTTACATGGGAGTTAGTTGTCTGGGAGCCTGGATCATCTACAGAGATTTAGCCATCCTTCCACAGCGAAGGAGAAAAGATAAATCGACTTTTTCCTCTTTGTTGGCAATGCTCAGAGAATATATCGGTGAAAACAGAAGTCTCTTCAATGCACTGTGATTTTTCAGTAATCTGTACGAAGTCCCCACCCCCTCAACTTTCTGGGATGACCACGAGTTGGTAGTATGGGGACAGAAGCAGTTTTTAAAGCAGATATATTAAACAAGAAATTCTCTGAAAGCCTCAATTCTACATTCTTCTACTGGAAGAAGGTTGTGTCCTTTGTTATGACCAGGAGGATTTATATAAGAGGGAGACTATCAATTTAAGTAGGAAAAAAAAAAAACTTGAAGGAAAATTATTCAACTTGGTTCTTATTGAAATGTTTACATTATTAAGAATTTTTTTTTGCTCTAATTTGTGATTTGGCACCACAATTCATATCGCTATCCCCCTGGAAATCTTGTTTCAATTAATTTCTTAAGAAAATTCAACAATTCTAGGACAATATCTTTGATGACTTAAGTTAAAGTGTCAGGTCTTAATCCATGGTGATGTGGCTGCTGGATAAAGGGCCTCTTTATATATTTTAAGCATGTACAACAGTGACATAAAGTAATGCACATTTCAGCTACTAAATGTAGCTGATATTTCAGCACCAAATGAGTATCTGATGATTTAAAGATATATTTTTAAAAATTCAAAATGCAAAAAAAGTAAAAGAAACTATAGAAACAAATATTTTATATCCATTTGATGAAGCTTCTAAAAAGAATAGAATATAGTCTTATGTGAGAAAACATCAAATACAATCCTAAATATAATTCAGTCCCATATAGCAATACCTATGTATATACAAACACATACATATGTATATACATATGAAGTCTACATGTAAACTAGAGAATTCCCATGTAAAAAAAAATTTTTAACAATGTGACATATGAATATTCTAATTACCAGTCATTCACCAAGAAAATGCTAGAAGAAAAAAAGTGTAAATGAACCAACTTGGAAATGCAGGTAGAATGTCCAGTTAATAACATTTATTGAGAACTTATTATGCAGTAGGTATGATGCTAAACACTTTACACATATTCAGCCATTTGATCCTTACAAATTAGTAAGGTATAATTAAGAACCACATTTCAGGGGTGCCTGGGTGGCTCAGTGGGTTAAGCCTCTGCCTTCAGCTGAGGTCATGATCTCAGGGTCCTGGGATTGAGCCCCACATTGGGCTCCCTGCTCAGCGGGGAGCCTGCTTCCTCTCTCTCTCTCTCTCTCTCTCTCTCTCTGCCTGCCTCTCTGCCTACTTGTGATCTCTCTCTCTGTCAAATAAATAAATAAATAAAATCTTTATGAAAAAAAAAAGGAACCACATTTCAGAGGAAAAGACTAAGATTCGTAGTGGTGTGCTAATTTGTCCAGTTACGTGGCTAATAAATGCCAAAGTTGATGCCAGATCACTCTCGTCCAAAATTCCCTCTTTTCTGATAGGTAAGAATTATTTTACAATAACATTTCAAAGCACCAGCTTATGAAGGGTGGTCTCTGCTCACTCAATTACAGTGTTTTTATATATATAAATGGTTCTCTCCCGAGTGCTTAAAATACACATTTATTTCAAGTGCATCAAGGCATATCGAATGTGTACTTTGTGTTGGGTGCTGTGCTAGCACGCTAGAAAGATGAATAAGAGGTGGTTCAGGTCCTCAAGTAGGTCAGTCCAGTGGAGGAGAGAAGCACATAAACAAATGTTTACAATATACCATGCTAATATTTACAGTATACCAAGCTGCCAGGGTTCAAAGTGCTTCAGCAGAAAGAAGATGGCCTGTTATTTGGGGAATCCATGTCATTTTAAAAGCCTGTTTGCAAGATTAATTTTCTTGGCAAGCTTTTTACTACATACCATTTGCACAGAATTCTGATGTAAATTTTCGTAGATTCCCAAATGGTGGAGTTTTAAATGTTGTTAATAGTAACATCCCTGAGGGTTTTTCACAAATGAGCTAGGACACAGTCTAGTTATCTAGAAAGAAATGTGTCTAAGTCACATAACATAGGTAGTTCTTTTTTTGGGAAAGAAAATTAGGGTAAAAGTGGTGGGAATTTTTCTTTGAGTCATATGTTCATGAAATTGTTAAATAGTTGGATAATAATTTGCTTTGGCCTTGTTGAAATAGCTAATAACATTTTGAATGTTTAAATATAAGTTATAGAATATTAAAATTATATTTTATTAGTGATGCTAGGAATATTTAAGATTATAATTAGATTTCACATGCAAAGCACATTTTTCAAAATAAAAGAAATCTGACTCCTGATGAAGTAAGAGCACTCAAAAGTTGATGTCTTCTTAAGGAATTTTTAATTAAATCCTTATATTCTTGTTCCAAATAAAGTGGTCCTAGCTCTCAAGAATTTGTTCTACCTTATGGAATTTTTCATTACATTTTTTGTTATCAACTTAAGGGATGTTTAACTACAGTACAATATAAACATATTGTCACACTATCTAGAGACAAAATGCAGGAAAATAAGTGATTCTCAGTTTTCATGACTGGTTTTCTCTTCATGGGTAGACCAGAGGTCCAACCTTTCTCTGCATCTCTGTCCCTATCTACTCTGTTCCTAATTCAGTGTCTCCATAAGCTGGAGTCGAGCCATCAGAGAGGAGAGAGTGGTAAATGGCATCGCAGATTAATGTGTCACTTAAGAAAGCCCCTCGGAGGTCACAGAAACCTCTTGATCAATGCATCTTTGAGGATTTCTTCTAACTCCATAAAAGAGAGTTTCCACAGCCATTCTTTCACTATAGCTCGTGCTTTGGATTTGAGTCAGAAATTATCAGAGCATTACTAGACCTAGGAGAACTGGAAATGGACTTTTCACAGAGTAATTTTATCTGTAAAATGGGAACATTAAACTTGATCATCTGTAAGATCCAGCCCTTACACTTCTGAGGTCTTGATGCCTAAGAATTAGGGAAAATATCTGTCTACTTATAAGTGAGGGGGAGTTCCTCTTTTTTATGCAGGAAGTATGTAATGCTAGGTATTTGAATGTTTACTATTTTCCTAAAAGAATTAGATAAATGAGCTACAAACACGGAGGAGATTTAGAAGCAGGCTATTGGGAAGATTTCTACAACTTTCTGAGCCCCATTAGTAAAATATTAGCAAAATTAATTCATCTAAAAATAATAAGGGTATGACAAGAAGCTAGTGTTTGTTGGTGAATTGGTTAAGCACACAGCAACCTAAGATTTGTTGTTTGAGAAAAACCAAGACAGGCTCTCTTCTAACCCTTCCTTAAATAAATAGAAAGGTATAGATATAGTCATATATCCCATGCAAAAAAGGTGGTAAACAAATGAAAAGCTTTCAAGAGTAGTTACCTCTAGATGATAGAACAACAGACAACTGCTGTTTTCTTCTCTTTTTATGCATTCCCTAGATTTCCTCTTATCTATCATCAGAAAAAGATATTTTGATACCACTGATTTACTTATATTAACAGCCCCCTGGATATGGTCTGCTTGAAATGTGATCTGCTTTTTAGCAAGAAATAATGTTAAATAATTATAGTATACAAGAACATCTATGGCCGACCTGCCTATGAACAAGAAATATGAGAAGTTTGATCTAAAAACAGAAAAGCTGAATTTACATGTTCACAGATGGGGCACCTCGAACAAAAAGAAAAAAATGTATTATGGTCGAAAGTGATGGCGGGTGGCTACAGTTTACATTTCATAGTGTATACAAAGAGATTGTGTTTTGCCAACTTTGCAAGACCTACTCATTACACGATGGGATGAACAAAGAGATAAAAACTATAAATTATCCATTGAGAATTTATGGGATATTTTTAAGGAATTGACGCAGAATGTGGTCATTTATTTTGTTTTATTATATTCAGACAACCTTGTACAATTTAGTTGAAGAAATTTGCTCAATGTCTTCTTCCAAATGAGACAATTTTTAGACTTAAGATTCTCTGAAGACCAATTTCTAGGAAACCTATTTTCTCTTCAAAGAGATCATGCTTATTGATGTGATAAAGCATCAGAACAAAATGAAATTGAAACTGTGGAAATATAAAAACACATGACTTGGTTTCATGAAGATATGAACATGTTCAGACTCAACATAGACCCCTGGATGGGGCTGGTCTACATTCCTCCCTCCTCTCATTACTGCACCCTAGATAAATAGAATCACAGTCTTAGATGAATTGCAGAACTACGTTACAGAAATTAATTTATAACTTCAGAAGAGAGTTATGGGAGGAAGGAAAAAAGTTAACTGCATCTCTAATCTTCCATAAATTATGAGTGCTTGATCGGAGAAGCAGAGGGCCAGAGAGACAGACAGAAAGAAAGGGGGCTTCATAGATGAGCATCAAGTAAGCTGAATGTATCTTATTGTCTGGAGAGTGACGGGTATCTCAAATCAACAGATTTCAGGCACATTTCCAGAGAATGTGTATTGTCTTTTGGATCAAAACGAATTACCAAAAAAAAAAAAAAAAAATTTAACTTTCTCTTGTGATATGTGTCTAAGAAGGTTTTTGAAACTTTTGTTTTCATCATTTTTTGTTTTTGTTTTTGTTTTTATCATTGAAGATCTTATCTGGAATTGTCAGAAGGATAAAGAACTCATGTAACTGGATTATTTGGAAGTCATGATACACACTGACTTCAGCTAAGGATATGTTCAAATTTGTCCTATTTTTTTCCCAACATGTTTGGGTGTCTGAAACTCCAGAATAGGTAATATATTTTTTCAACAACTGTTTATGAAAACCCAGTAGAAATGAGATGTTTTACATGTATTTTTTTTTATCATATTAATCCTTCTATGGGCTTCATTACTGGCCTCATTTTTTCAGATCAAGTGTCTGGAACCCAAAAGTGAAGTGATGTGACTAAGTCTCACTACAAATCACAGGAATGAGAATTGAAATGCAAATACAGTCTTCTGGCTGTGATGTTGTAACTTTCACATACACCATGCTTCCTTCTCAGGGAAGTTCAAGTTTTGTCTTTCTTTTCTTTAACTCATGTCAGCTTCCTATTGCACTGGAATATAATCAGGATCTCCATTTATCTATTTATACATCATGTCCATTGTTCCTACTTTATGAAGAATAGTACAAAATGTTGTTCAAGGAATTTTTTTTTTTTTTGGCATGAGTGGGAATGCTTACATGATTTTTCTCTTCCAGTTTTAAATACAAGAATTACCTTAAATATTTCCAAATATTAATCCATTCTTAAACTACTGGCATAAATACCATGTGGTCAAGGTGGTTTTTTTTCCTCTTACTATGTTGTTGGAATCAATTTGTTTATATTTTGTCTAGAAGGTTTGCATTTATTCATAAGTGAAATCGACCTGCAGTTTTATTGTTATTGGCAATAACTGGTTTCCAATATCCACTTTATTTTTTTCAGATTTCACTTATTTATTTTAGAGAGAGAGATTGAGAGTGAGCAGGGAGAGGGGCAAAGTGAGAGGGAGAGAGAAAATCTCAAGCAGGCTCTGGGCTAAGTGCAGAACTTGAGGCGGGGCTCTATCCCAGGACCCTGAGATCATGACCTGAGCCAAAATCAAGAGTTGGTTGCTGAACCAAATGAGCCACCCAGGGACCCCTCCAATGTTCACTTTAAAGAAAAAGTCTGTCTGTGCTTCATAACACTTCAAATAATTGTGGAATCATGTATTCCTTAAGTCTGGGTAGAGAATTCACTTAACGAAAGAAAGAAAGAAAGAAAGAAAGAAAGAAAGAAAGAAAGAAAGAAAGAAAGAAAGAAAGAAAAGAGAAAAAGACAGAAGTAGAACTTCCTACATGTAAACCCTGTGAGTCTTGTCTTTAGTTTCCATACTTGTCTTCAATGAGCAAATTTCCAGGTGGATCTGAATCATGGACCTTCTGCCCTAAGCTCTCTGCCTAAACTGAGGAGTTGATTTAACTCAAAGAGAACAAGAACCCCTAAGAAGGAACAGGATCCCACAAATTGTAGAGACAATGGTGTGTGCATCACAGAGCCAGAAATTCCAAACAATCTGGCCAACCTGCTAAACACCACCTGCCTCTGTAAACACACCTCATTTTTCATAAATGGCGCATTCCAGCTATAGGACAGCTGTCCACCAAGGACCCAGGTGCTGTCATCTTTCTACTTTGCCCTTTCTGCATCAGGCGAGATGCTTCCAGCTGTCCCAGGTGTCACAGGCTGACACGACAATATCCAGAGAAGAAGGAAGGTATTTCCTCGCCCATGTCTACTCTAGGTCAGTAACACATTTCCCGAGAGCTCTCAGGAGAGACATCTCCTCCAGTCCCTTTCACCAGGACTGGGTCTCCTGTCCACGTCAGAGATGCTATGGAGATGAAAATACGAGCGTGAGGCATTTCCAGCATCTGTTGTAGGAGTATGCTCTCCCAGCAAGCAAGACACAAAAGAGAAAGAGCTGCTCTGAAGGCCACCAGTACTTGGGCCACAGAAGACTAGGGGAAGATGGGCACCCAGTGAGTCCCACTGGGGAAGGAGGAGAGAGCAACAAAGAAGGAAGTAGTATCTGGATGCAAAACACAAGCATTCTTCGTGTCCCAGGGCTAAGAATCGTAGAGGAGAGTGCAGTTGTCCTTCAGTATTGTGCATGTAGTAGGCTTGGAATACATTTTGAAGTTTCCCCTTAGGTTGAATGGATTGACAATGTAAGGTCAGTAAGGGCTGCATGTATTCATGGCAACCGAGGTTAGGAATATCTGAGAGCACAGCTTATTTTTCTGATGGTGAACTCAAAGAAGATAGCCGTTAACTTTAACAACCATCCCGGCGGTGGTCCAAGACCAGGCGTGAGCCCGCACAGTAGAGTAGGCTCATCCTTGTTACACCCACATGGGATGTTCTACACACGAGACCGCAGGCATCCATAGGGACGCCCCCATTCCTGTATTCCTCTTCGTTTTATTAATCCGTTGATACTCTCCTTCATCGTAGGGATGAGAATGGCTGACATATGGGAAGAGAGGTTATTTATTGTGGAAGGGGAAAAATCCCACCTCCAATATGGCCATAAAGACAACCAAATCCTTATCATTCTTTGTGTTAAGTGTGTTACTTAGGCTTACCTCATCAGTGTTTAATCGGCTTCCTTCATACTCTCTCCATGAAGCCAGAGATGTACATATTAAACACAGGGGTTTTTGACAGCTTCCCCTTCCCTAGGGCAGCTTGCTCAACTAATAATAACTAAGATATCTTTTGACAAGTGCAGCTAAGAGCTGGTAAAGCTTAGTGAATCTACATCAGCCTTGTTGACACGTTCTTTCCATTTTAGACCTACCTTAGCTTGAATTACAGAAGCTGGACAATGACCACGGGAGCTATAAACTCTGAGAGAGAGATAGAGAGAGAGAGAGAGGATAAAATCGGACAAGGCGGGTTAGTGGGGATGGATACAAAACCCGACTCATATTGATCAGGGGAAGGAAAATACTTTTTCCAACTGCAATTGCAGCTGAAACCCATAAATTAGATGATTGAAGTAATAAGACACGTGAAATGGCTTTTAAGTCCACTACCCACTCTGTGTAATAAATTCTGAACGACACCAAGGCTTTTAGTGGAGAGAATGATTTATTGCCATCTGCAAGAAGGAAGCTTTCAGGGATTATCTCTAACGTGGCAAAACACTGTTCCAAATTTCACAAAATTAGCAAAGCTTAGTGAAGTCTGGTGACTGAACTGACAAGCAAGCTCGAAAAGAAATTTTTAATGGAACAAAAATACCGCAAATGCGCACTCTCACATACCAATACTTAGGCGTGTATTATCTCCTCAAAAATAATCCAAATTTCATACTAAAGGAAGATCTTTAATTTTTTTTTACAAGAAAAAATTCCTGAGATCATCGGATTTGTTTTTTGGTTATTTTTACTAGGTGTCCATATCCCAGAAAGATACATAGAAAAGTATAAATATATTCCAGCTCACGTTTGTCATGGGAAGGCCAAAATTCTAAACTGATTTAACTTTTCTTGCCTCAGGCAAGACCTTCCATTTATTCCTTTGTTGGAAAAGAGCCGACACAGTTCAACCATGAACTACCTGAACAAGGCAGAGAGAGGATCATCGTGGAGGTAATTTGATATTGCCATCTTTTTAAAAAAATGTGTACTTAGGCAACATAGGTAAAATCCGAGGATTTCTTG
>CM052802.1:122808275-122867246 GCA_028533885.1 Nasua narica
GCGGCTGGAAAGGTCAAAATCTGCAGAGCATGCTGTCAGGTTGGAGACTCAGGAAAAGTCGATGTTGTGGCTAGAGTCCAAAGACAGTCTTTCTCCAGAATTCCTTTTTTCAGCAGATCTCGGTCTTTTTCTCTTAAGGCCTTCAACTGATTTGATGAGACCCACCCACATTACGGAAGGTAATCTGCTATGCTTGAAGTTTACTGATTTAAATGTTAATCATATCTAAAAGCTACCCCACAGCAACATCCAGACTGATGTTTACCAAACACCTGGATATCATAGACTAGCTGAGTTGACACATAAAATTAACCATCACAGAAAACAAACACTTCACAAAATGCCAAGAGAACACCGGATGGAGTAAAAGTTGACTCACTCAAATGATGAAGTGGTGTCATAATGAGGGTAATTTTTTCTAAAAGTACTCCTCAATAACAAAAGTTAAAGTGTCAATTTGTGGTTATTACGCAGTGGGTAGAAGCTGAACTTCCTGTCACAAAGAAAAGGTATCAGATTCCACCCGCTTTCTGAAATCAGGTAAACATTTCAAAGTATCTTTTTCCTAAGCTTGCTTTCACCATGACATTCTGTTTATCAGAAAGGACCCTTAATTCTTGTAGCTTACCTTGTTGTTACTGTAATAGTTTCAGTTGTATCGAGGTCTCAGCCAAAACCTTTGCCCCCGCACTGAACCTCATTTCCTTCAATTCTCCAACTGCAGCTTTGCTTGCAATCAATACATCACTTTGTAGTTCCACAGAATCTCTATGCTAGTCCCACATTGTAGCCATATTTATTTTCTTCTCATCTACAATAATTCTTTTCTTGTTCCTCCATCTGTTCACCAAGGGTACTGATCCTTCACAGATCAAAGTAAGCTCTACCTATCAATCAACTTCATCTATGAATTCTCTATTTTTGCTAACAGTAAGTGCTCAGTACATCTTCATTAAATACTTTATAATATGATAAAGAAACACAAGATCAATGATACTATTGCAATAAATTCATTTCTATTAAATTTTTTCTAAATTTTGCTGACACACAGGCTCCTTGATCAGTGAGGAGTCTCCTTCTCCCTCTGTCCTTCCCCCCACTCGAGCTCTCTCTCTCTCTCTCTTGCTCATTCTCAAATAAATAAATAGATCTTTAAAAAATAAATAAATTTTGCTGATACAAAGAGGAATCATAAGTATACTACCCAAGGAACTACACTGCTGACTAATCAATACACAAATGATTTACAGTGATAGAATCACAAAATTTTATTTTCAATAAACAAAACATCTATTGAACTCACATTGTATGTCCTAAGAACTGGGCTAGGCTCCTGAGTTAAAATGGGAGATGAGATAACCATGCATTAGTAGGGGGGGAAATGAATAAAAAATTAAACGTCTTTTCCATGATAGCATGATACCTGTATAATAGAAAATGAACAAAATGCTTGGAAACCATCTCGTGTGGCTCCTTTATGTTAAGGCTGAAGACACCAAGGCTCCAAAAGAGAAGAGAAAAGCAGCTTGTCCACAGTTACATGTATATTTTGGTAGCAGAATCAGGTACTAGACCCCAAGCCATTCATGGGTGGCTTCAATTAATGGCAGCCCATGGAGAGAAAATAACCTACAGAAAAAAGGTTCACCCAAATAGCACGGCAAATCAGCACAGCTCCAGATTCCCCCGAAAAACCATCTCATCAGGCTCTCAAGCCAGGACTTTTTTTTTTTTTTTTTTTTTTTGTAGAGCAATGGCCCAGCCTGGGAGCCATAGAGCATTAATCTCACCATTAAGGCTCTGACATTGCTGAGATCTTTACCACCAGTGAGTAGCAATTATTTTTGTAGTAGAGGTCCATGTACAGAGGATTGATTCTCCAGTGCATATGAATATCCCCTATTAGCCCCACTTGATAAGTGGGAACTGTGTTCCGGCCGGCAGCGGAGGGCTACAATTGCCCAATCGAACAGTCTCTCTTCATGCATAAACATTACTCCTGCTATCGCTAATGGGATAGGGTTCCACAGCGCCGCGGAAAATAGAGCCCACAGTCTTGTGATAAATCTGTCAACTGTGACATGCTCTATGTGAAGAGCGGCGCCACGGCTGATTAAATGAGCAACCCGGTGTACAGTACAATAATGCGTCAAAGCACTTCGGTGCCGACAGCTGGTTCGAAGCTCCGGGAGACAAATCAGGACTTCAAATATGAGTCATTAGAAGTAACCAGGTTAAAAAAAAAATGCCCATACTGAGAACACTGTAGACTTCTCTCATTAACAGGCTCTTCCCTTCTAACCCATCTTCACTTCCTTGCCTGGTTTTAGTTACTTTCTTAAAATTGAACGTGTAGATCTGGACAAGGTGCTCTAGAGCCCTGAGGTAACCAGCTAGAGATGGGGACACTGCGCGTCTGTGGTCTGGCTGGATGACCCAGGCCTCCAACCGGTCTCTGGCTGTCCTACACTGTGACGACTGGACATGCCACCTAACATCGCTGACAAAATCCCCACAGATCAAAGTTTTTCCTTCCCCCCCTTTTTGCACATCCTTCCCGCACCTCATAGTGATATTGTGACATAACACAAAATATGTATTTGGTTTGTCCCTGGTTCCTGGCACCTAGCTCTTAGAAATCTTTGGAATTTCTTGAGTGACAACGGGGAGAGGGGCATTTTTTGTTATTCATAATAAGCCCCTTCCCACCACACCTGTGTTTATGCTAATGAGGGGACTCTTGGAGGATGGAGGCTGGTTGCCAGGGGAACCAATCACGTGATTAGAGGGTTGGACCGGTCTTCCTTAACCCCAGCCTCTGGAGGTCCAATCACCTATGGCCAATGATTTAAACAATCATGCCAAATAACACAACTTCTGTAAAAATCCCTAGGTGACAGGGTTGTGAGGGCTTCTGGGAATACACGTAGGTGCTGGGATGGGGCTGCACCGAAATTGGGTATGAAGCTCCGAGCCCCTTCCCAATACTTTGCTCTATGCCACATCCTTTATAATAAGCCACTAATAGTAAGTAAGTAAGTGTTTCCCTGAGTTCTGTGAGCCTAGTTCTAGCAAATTATCCAACCCAAGGAGGGGTCCTGGGAATCCCTGATACATAACCGTAAGTACAGGACAGGAGGCCTGTACTTGGGACTGGCATCAGATAGTTAGTGTCAGAATCCAATTAAATTTATGTGCAAGGGACCTTTCAGTTCTGCTTCAGATAATACCGCATCACTCTACCAACTTGTGGTTGGCAAATCCTACATGCTTCTGGGAAAGATTTCTTACAAACAATTCATCAAGGAAAAAAAATGTAAAGCCAATTTGAAAAAAACAGTCCTTGAAGACTTCTAAGATTGTTCATTTATTTGTTTATTCATTCATTCACTTACATAAACTATATTTAGAGTTCACTGTGTAGACACTGTGCTGGATTCCAAGGGTCTAATGTCTGTTGGAGATATTTTTTTCTGTCCTCAAGGAGTTGACTATCTCAATAGGGCTCTGTTCACCTTTTCTGTAAAAACCAGATAGTAAATACTTTAAGCTTTGCTGGCCATTAGGTTTCTCTGCAGCTCCTTAACTTCCATTGTAAGGCCAAAGCAACCATAAATCATATGTAAATGAGTAAGCAGTTTCCAAAGAAACTTTGTTTTTAGGGATCTGAAACTTGAATTCCATATAATGTTCACACATCACAAACTATTCTTCTTCTGTTGACTTTTCAAAAATGTAAATGCAAATTTAAAAAACCTAAGAACCATTCTTATCTCACAGGCCATACTAAATACAGGAGGTGGCCCAGATTTGGTCCAGGGGCTCTAGTTTGGCAAGCCCTGGTCTACGTGGAGAGGCCCCAGACTCAGTGGATCACTCTGTTCCCATCAGGGCAAGACAAGAAGAAAAGAAGCCCATATAAATTACCAGGTTCTGGGTTAGGCTATGTTATCTATTAACAGAAAGTTATCCAGTTGCTGGAGACCACAGTAGTATTTTTCACCTGCTCTTAGTGGTGTTGTTCTTCATCTGTTAAATGAGATTAAAACCCCCTCGTTCTTGGTGTTATTGTCAGGATTAGAAATAATGCTCATAAAATACCCCGCATGCTGCTGGCCATTAGAACTCACTCTATACTGGCTGCTAGAAACAAATCAGCTTTGCTACACAGGATGCCCAGGGAATTTGAAAGATTGTTCTTCCAGTTTAATTTGTATCAGGGCATTTCTTGGTGCCCTTAAAGGTTTTTGTTTGATTAGTTGCCTGGTTGGCCAATACTTTTAATTTGGAATTTTATTATCACTGTCACTATGATTTTAACATTTACTACTCTTGTTTCATTTCGGCCGTATTACACACTCATTCATTCTCTTTTTTATTATTTTAAATAGAAACAGAAAGGCTGTATGTATGGGGGTTAGCCTTGCCCATAGCTTATGCCCCAAAGAAGAGAAACATAGAGGTCCCCTTTCTATTTCTTGGGGGTGTCACTTCCCTAAAAAGATCCCCTCTAAAGTTTTGGGGTAGTTTCCCTGGCTTAAGAACAATCTTTCTGATATAGACTGAATGTCTGCATCCCCCCCAAATTCATATGTTGAAACCTAACCCCCAATGGGATGGTATTTGGAAGTGGGGCCTTTGGGAGGTGATTAGGTCATGAGTGTAAAGCCCTCCTGCATGGGATTAGTGCCCTCATGAAGAGACCGTTCTCAGTCCTTCTTGCATCATGGGGGAGTACGGCACGAAGCTCGCCCTCGTGAACCGGAAAACTCTCACCAGACACCAAATCAGCTGGTATCTTGATCTTAGACCCTCCAGCCTCTAGAAGTGTAAGAAATAAATTTCGGTTGTGTATATAGCAAAGACTATAGCAGTTTGTTACAGAGGCCCAACACCATTCCAATGATGACCATTCCACACAAAAGCACAGATTCTAACTTGTTCAGCAAATTCCTACTTTCCCCTCCACCTTCCACATGCATGCTTGCCAGCCAGCCTCGGATGAAACAGTAAATTCAGCCTTAATCACAGCACGGGAATATTCCTGAGTCTCTAAGCTCTCTTTATACGGAGTACATGGAACCCACCCTTTCTGAAGGACAGTGCCCACCTAAACCATTCTGCCCAACATCGATACTTTTTAAAACTCAGCTAACATCCAAAGACTTTCTAATTAAGTAGAAAAGACCTGCAACCTTATTGCTTTTCTTTTGTTTTTTAAGTAACGCGAAAAAACTTTTTATATGAATTGGTTTAAGGCATACTGATCCTTACAATTATGAAAGTAGCAAATCCCTTCTTATGCGATGCAGTGGGCTTATTAATACCAGCCTTCAGTAACATTAACAAATCTCTCGACCGGTGGGCAACTGTTGTCAGAAAGAATACTTCGGTATTAGCCATGAAATTAGTATTAGTATATTATATACTAGAATTAGTATATTTCACAAATATTTTCCAGTTGAGCAGGATTTTTAAAAATAGGTAACCTCATTCAGTTACATTCGCAGTTTGAGAATATTTTTTCACTTGATAATTATAAATAACAGGTACTGAGCACCTAACTCACACTTGGCACTATGCTAAGTGCACCACTATATATAATTCTCAGCACCTTGGACCAAACAGTACCATTGTTTTTATTTTATAGAAAAGGAAACTTATAGGTTAAAAGAGTAACTTAAAAAAAAGGGGGGGGTAACTTGCCCACCATCTCACAGCTAATGAATGTAGGATTTAAATTCTGGTCCATCTGACCTAACCACATCCGGAGCTAATGACTAAGCAACAGCGTTTCTCATGAGTCAGTTCATGTCTGTGAACCCAATAGAAGGATGTGAGTTTTTCTAAAGTCAGGGGCTCCATAAAGCTCTTGGATGGTTTAAGTGTCCAATTGGTAATAACAATACTTGCATTTATTTCTTAGGTTAAAAACTTTTATATCATATATCCAGAATGCTGGATCTTCTCTGACTACTAGTTTGAGCACAGAAAGAGACTAAATTCTATTTTTTTTTTGCAATAATAATAGCCTTATTTATAACTATTTTTGTACTCCACCTCCACAGGTAAGAATGAAAAGTCATGTCCTAACATTTCACATCATCTGAACGTCTAGTATCAAAAGCATATGGGCTTCTCTAAGTGTCCACCAATGGATGAACGGATAAGGAAGAGATGGTATACATATATATACAATGGAATAGTATTCAGCCATAACAAAGAATGAAATCTTGCCATTTGCAACAGTGCAAATAGTATTCTGCTAAGGGGAAGAAGTCAGTCAAAGAAAGACACATATTGTAGGTTTTTACTCCAATGTGGAATTTAAGAAACAAAACAAATGAGCAAAGGGAAAAAAAAGAGAGACAGAGGGAAATCAAGAAACAGACTCTTAATTACAGAGAGCAAACTGATGGTTAGCAGAGACCAGGAGGTTGGGAGGATGGATGAAATAGGTGATGGTGAATAAGGAGCTTGTCACAATGAGCACCGGATGACACACAGAGGTGTTGAATCACTATATTGTACACTTGAAACTGATACAACACTGTATGTTAACTGTACTGGAGTTAAAAATACATACATACATACATACATACATACAGCACATGGGCATCTTTTCAGTAAACAATGCACAGGTTCTGCCCTTAGTCTAGCTAGACCATTTAGCTTCAGATACTGAAGCTGATTAGAACTCTAATATTTGAATTAAAGAACAAATGGAAATTTTCTTGCTTAATTAAGTTTGGTCATTGAAAACAAAGTATATGGATTCTATTAACCTACATTTTAGAAATGCCTTCTCTGAGTGAACTTCATGGTATAACTTTGGCTTTCATAGTTCATATACAGTAGCTTCCAATTTTGGAAGGACTCTACATGTTATAAAATAACTGAATGCATACACTGTTTATCATATTACCCAATACCCCTTACGTAGAGATCCAAATGATAGATTCCGTCCAAAATTTGTTGTAATTGTCTTTCCAAAATAACTTGTAGCCTCCCTAATTATCATTCAATAAATACTATCCTAACCCACTGGGTTTCCTATATTGTTTTTGTGCCAAGCCTATATTGTGCTTTGTCCTTTGTGAAAGAGAGAGCCAAATTTAGTCTTAGGTATAGTAACCAACTAATCCCAAGTTCCTCTTAAATTTCTCCCGTTTCTCTAAATGATCTTTAGTATGGGCTTTTTTTCTTCTTAGTGTTTATCTTTACTGTTTAATTGTCTTTATATTCTAGTATAATAAAATACTGCTTCTACTACAGGGTAAGGTCAATGGACAACTAAATGACGGATGGATAGTTGCATAATTTACATAACATACATAAATATATACTGCCATGATGGTATGGTGAAAATGAGATTGAAGAAGAGGATTTGATTTCATTAGGAAGGAAATACCTTCACAGTGGGGGAGGGGAAGCTCCTCTGTGTTGTTCAGTGCTGCCTGCTTAAACACTGGCCAGCCCTTTACCAGGAACGAGACGCAAGTGTTTGGATGAGTACGTCGAAGCCATCATTTCATTGGAAAAACAACTTAAAATGCGTATCACACTGATTAGTCCCCAGTTACTGCCCACATTGTAAGACCGTAAATGGAGAACCAGCAACATTTGTATTCAAGTGAGAATCCTAAAGGTGTTCAATAAATAGAGGGCGACGACATGATTAGTATCCATGTGGCGCTCTCTGAATATAAGAACAAATTGTTGGCATTTTTACAGAGTGTTGTATAAATTATTTAATCAGTGCTCGGGCCATACCTGCCAGAGCTTATTCTACTATGTTATCTTGAAGACCTTTTCTTAAAATAAAGAAAGAAGTTCAAAATCAATGTGATCCTTTTGACACTGATATGGAATTGAGTTTTAAAAATATGCCCTCCCTATAGTTCAGGTCACGTCTATCAAGAGGACGGTGCTGTCTATTTAGAATAGTAGTTGCAACAGGTAGATTTTCTCCAGTTGTACGTAATTATGGAAAAAGTAAAAAAATATACTATCTTGGGTCATATTAAAATAACATAGTCAACTCTAAAAATACGGTCAAATAAAGACGTGCATTAGAGGAGCAAGATCTAAGAACTAGAAAACAGTTAAGCACAATGGGCCACTATGTCCACCCAACTCTTTCTTTTCATTTAGTCAATCAAATAAATTGAACAAGTTGCTGCTGTACATACAGTATTTTTCTGGACATGAAGAACACAAGAGTCAATTAAGCAGTCTTTGCCTTCAAGGACTTCATGAGTTATTTAGCTTTTGTAACCATCTTGGGTACCAATATACTTTAATTTTAGGGTCTGAAGCCTCCAAAGCTATACCTGACTTAGTCCATTCTCTGTCACATGCCCCTGACTTACCCCAGTTTGATTGTGTTTTAGCCATCCTACTTTTTTAGTGTCTTACAAGATTTTATTCCTATTCAAGCTAAGAAGATATATGCATATTTCCCCATTTCTGTACTTTGTCTCTTCCAGGAAACCTTGCTGATCAGGCATGCACTTCTGCAATCAGGTGAAAGTCCCTTCAGGTACTCAGGACTGACTCTTTTATGAAGACCCTCTTTAAAGGGTAGTAGAATCTCGCCAGACCAAACAGCACTTACATGTTTAATATATGAATGATTGAATGCCTCTGACTCTTCAAAGGGGGTATTCTTTTCTTGGTCATTTCAGGAACCAGTTTTAAACAAAATTAGATGGTAATTATTCCATAGGAGGCAATGAGCAAATTTTGACCTCTTTTGTCATTTCAGACAACTGAACACATAACACATACCTAAGACGTCATTCCTCTATCACAGGTGTACATATTACCATCACAAGTAGAAAATACAGGATTTCAGAGTTTGAGTAAGATGAGTCCCTATATATATATTTTTTTTTTTCTGCTGACCAGATTAAGTCCTATTTAAATCATTGTCAGCCACATGTCAGATTATCTCAGAAAGGGTATATATAGGAAAAAAAAAATAAGCAAAAGAAAGACAAGAATTCCCAGAACCCTAGGTTGCCTAAAAGTATACTTTAAAATGTGATGGATTTGTTCTATTTGTTATAATTCTGAATTATTCAGCAGCACTTTTGGATGCAGGGAAAAATGCACAAATACTGAGTTTTTATATTTGGTCTACTTAATGTCACAGGTTCTGTATAATGTGACAGCACTGCATAATGTACATTAGAAAAATACATGTTCTGCTCACTTTATTCTCATAAATCCCTATTTTAAATTTTAAAGTGAAGGCAAACTTAGTGGCCTTGTCCCTATGGGCTGTTATTTGAAGCTCCGCAACTTTGGGCATGTAATATGTGACTATTCACTAATAAGATTATTTAGTCTGCAGATCATAAGAGTGCTCTGAAATCGATTTCAAAAGAATTACTACAGGATTTCCAGTTCCAATAATATGGCCAACTAAGTCTGAAGCCTCTCCCAATAGAAATCCTTAGAAATAATGGATAAAAGAGAACCAAAACTCTTCTGAATGCTTAGTTGGCTTTCAGGATTTCGAAGGTGACCTCTAGAAGCCAGAAAAAACAAAGTAACTGAAAATCAAAGTGGTAGGACCTGAGTGAACTCTGTGGGGAGGTTTCTGGGGCTGGACGTTAGTATCCATGTGATGACTGAAGGTAATCCTGTCCCTTATGTAGAAAGGGGAGTTAGAAGAGAAGTTAGCACATAAAACTGGGATCCTTGGAGATATAGGAGGGAGAGAAGAAAGGAAAAATCTGCCAAGAGGCAGAAGGAAAGAACAAGAAAAAAAAAGAAGGATTATCTATCTTTTCCTAGGCTTTGCTGGAAAAGCAATGCACACAAACAAAAAGCCTCTTGGAAATGCAAACTCTAATACACTTTCTTCACAGTCAGATATTACCATATGGTCCGAGAATCTTCAATCTAAGAATTAATACAAAGTTTGATTATGAACCACTGACAGTCCAGGGGTACCCAGACACTTCCAAAACTGAGGCCCAAAGGATTGCCATGGAAATAATAAGCCTTACCTAAAAGATGTGGCGACAATGAGAATTACCAAATGCAAAAAAACTACCCCCCCCCAAAAAAAAACTACCCCAACATATGCAAGACTAAGGATTAGAAGTGCAAAGACTTTACAGGATAAAACAATAATTAAAAAGTAAATTTTAAAAAGTAAAATACAGTTGGCTCCAACCCCTGTGCAGTCAAAATTCCACATATTAACTTTTAATTCTCCCAAAACTTAACCACTAATAGCCTACTATTGAGCAGAAGCCTTACCAATAACATAAACAGTCACACACATTTTGTCTATGAACCATATTCTGTATTCTTACAATAAAGGAAGCTAGAGGAAAATGTTATTAAGAAAATTTTAAGGGGCGCCTGGGTGGCTCAGTTGGTTAGGCGACTGCCTTCGGCTCAGGTCATGATCCCGGAGTCCCGGGATCGAGTCCCATATCGGGCTCCCGCCTCTGCGGGAAGTCTGCTTCTCCCTCTGACCTTCTCCCCTCTCATTCTCAGTCTCTCTCTCTAATAAATAAATAAAATCTTTAAAAAAAAAAAGAAAATTTTAAGGAAAATATATTTACAGTACTGTATGGTATTTATTGGACAAAAAAATCCACTCATAAGTGGACACACACAGTTTAAACTCATGTTGTTCAAGAGTCAACTGTAATTAAAGGTATAAAATCCAACTGCCAAGTTACTTAGGCTAGAAGTAAGGCACTAGAAATAATATAGCCAATTAGAAGTCATAGAAATAGGGGCGCCTGGGTGGCTGTCATTGCATCTGCCTTCGGCTCAGGTCATGATCCCAGGGTCCTGGGATCAAGCCCCGCATCGGGCTCCCTGTTCACCGGGTAGCCTGCTTCTTCCCCTCCCATTCCCTCTGCTTGTGTTCCCTCTCTTACTGTATAAAAAAGGAAAAAAAAAAAAAGTCATAGAAATAAAAAATATAATCACTGAAATTAAAAACTCAATGGAAAAATTAAAGAACAGATTAGAAATACCTGAGAGAATATGTGGACTGCAATATGTACCTCAGGAAATTGCACAGTATAAAGGACAGAAAATTACAACGACAGAAAATATTAAAAATCAACAAAGAGATATATTAGATAAAATGTGGAATTGCAACATGCGGCTAATATAAGCTCCAAAAGAAAAGAGAGGCAGAATGCAAGGAGATGATGGCTGAAATTGTTTGTAGAAATGATGAAAGACATAAGTCTTCAGATTGAAGATGTGTGTCCAATGGCTATAGAACAACATAAATAAAAAATCAATCTATACCCAAACACATTAACATGAATTCAAAGAATACTAAAAAAGAGAAATTTAAAAGTCACCAGAGGGAAGAGTAAATTATCTGCAATGGGGCAAAAATTTCGACAATAGAGGCCACATAACAATGGGATATCTTGATAATATTTATAGAAAATAATTGTCAAGTAAGATTTTGCATCAAAGTAACAATTTTTGAAGAAGGAAAAACAAATCATTTTAACAAAATAAATAAATAAAGCTAAGGAAATATACTTAACAAACTCTCTGAGAGAAGTACTGAGAGACATATTTAAGGAAAGAAATTGAAATGAAATGGAGGGAATAGGATGTAAGAAACAAGGTGAACAAATAAATTAGTAAGCAAGCATTGATTATATAAAAAAACTAAATGTGATATAATAAAGACAAAATGTAAATTTAAAAAATTGCATAACAATTACCCACTTATGGTGGGCGGTGGGAGGGGGTGGGAGATTAAAGAAAAAGAAGTCTAATTTCTTTTATTTTCTTGAAAAACCTAAATAACTTTAGGTTAAATATCTTCTATTCAAATTTTACAAGTAGCCATTAAAAAATACAAACAAAACTTTTATTTTTTTCAAAACCAGAAGGGAAAAAAATAAGCATAAACAAAATTCAATACATTTAGTAAATATCAGGAGGAAAGGGGAAAAAAAGGAAGCCAAGAAAAATGTAATAATGAAATAGCATAAAAATAAGTAGTGGGGAAAACAATCCAAATAAATCTAAATGGACAAAAAGCAGAAATAGCTGAAAAAGTGATTTGTAGTTTGTATTTTATTTTTTTAAAGGTTTATTTATTCATTTGAGAGAGAGAGAGAGCATTAGCAGGGGGAGGGACAGAGGGACAGAGGGAGAGGGAGAGAGAGAATCTCAAGCAGACTCCCCACTGAGCATGGAGCCCAGTGCAGGGCTCAATCCAATGACCCTGAGATTATGACCTGAGCTGAAATCAGGAGTCCAATGCTGAGCCATTGGACTGAGCCACCCAGGCACCCTAGATTGTATTTTAAAATTAAACCCAGATTGTAGTTAAATTAACCTGGGCACTGTTAATGCTCCTCCCTGCAACCTTGCAACTCCTCCCACCTGAGTTCCTCCACAGCTGCAGTTGATCACCTGACCCAACAAACTCCCCAACCCCACCCCAGTCAAGCACCTGTCCTCTTCCTCCCTGCTTGAGGGCTTTTGTAAGCTTCCTATCGGCACAGAAGGTCAATCAGGATGTGTGAGGGACTTAACACCCAGGACAACCCTCAAAGGCACAGAGTCAGTGTATAAACCACCCAACCTCCCGGGAAGTTTCTCGGAGGGTTCTCAAGGAGACTAAACCCCAGTTCTCTACTCTGCTTATTTACAAAGTTCATTTTTTTTTCTTCCCATCTCACTTCCCCCATTTTCTCATTTAAACTTACTGGCCTCAATTCCCAAATAAACAAGCTGTACCCAAATGTGAGTTGTAGGGTTTGCTTTGGAGGAAGTAAGCTTCCTTATATCATAAAAAAGAAATGCCTTAAACAACAAACAAGTGTAATGAGACATAAAGGGAAAATAAATAGAAAAGAGTTTATCAGGCAAATAGTGAACAAAAGACCAGATGGATGGAAGGAGGAATGGATGGATAGATGGAAGTACAGATAGATGACAGATAGATAGATAGATAGATATTACCATAAAAAGATAAGATTCTGATCTATGCACTCTCAAACATACAGTCTCAGATATATTAAAAGAATTCCTGAGATTACAAAGAAATTGACACCAAATAGCACTTATAGTAGGAGCCTGTAAAAGAATGTCTTTCAGTAATTGATAGACCACGCTGCCTAAAAATCAGTAAAGAGAATGAATAAATTTGAAGCTAGACCTTAGAAACATAGTTAGAACATACTAGACCACAAATTAAGTTTCACCAAATACCAAACAGTATATATCAATTAAGTTCTCTGTGATACAATAAACTTAAAATCATAAAAATATTACTAAGTCCTCTCATCCTTTTGGAAATTTGAAAAAGCACTCCTAAATTATTCATGAGCCACCAAAGATACGAAAATGAAATTAGAACAAATATAAAACTGAATGACGAGGAGATACATGTAAAGCAGTAATTTGAAGAAAATTATACTCTTCTTAAATTGATTATGCTAACATAAAAGGAAAATTAAAAATTAACGAAATAATCATCCAGTTGCAAAAAAAAAAATGAACAATGGAATATATTTGAAGAAAATAGAAGCAAGAAAAATGCCAAAGTAAGGCCAAAATGTTATAAAGAGAAATGAAAAAAAACAGCAGGACTAATTAAGAGCTTCATTGTCCAATCAGGTAGCCTCTTGATTTGTGCATCTATTGAGCACCTGAAATGGGACTAGAGTGGCTGGGAAACTGAATCTTTAACCTAATTTTAATTAATTGAAATATAAATTTTAAAACTGAAGCAATACAAAGGGGATTTTCATTCAATATTATTGTTTTGGTAGGATTACATTGTTTTAACAGAGCTACATTTCGACTGGGAGGAGCAAGATGGCAGAGCAATAGGAGAATGAGATATCACCAGGTGCCAGGAGCTCAGCTAGGTAATTATCAAACCATTCTGAACACCTACAACTCAACAGGAGATAGAAGAGAAGAAGAACAGCAATTCTAGGAACAGAAAATTGACCATTTTCAGGAAGATAGGATGCACGGAGAAGTGAATCCAAAGCGACAGGAAGAGAGACCGTGGTGGTGGGGCGGCTCCCGGTAAGCCTCAGAGCAGTGGAGCACAAAATCAGAACTTTTAGAAGTCGCTCCACTGAGGGACGTCCAGAGGCTAAGGGGGTGGAGGGGGTGGAGCCCTGACGGGGACAGAGTGGTCTCAGGACCCCCGGGGTTACAAAAAGACTGGGCGTGTCTGAGTGCGGCAGAGCTCCCAGGTATCAAGGCAGGGAAGCCGGTGGGAGAGACAGAGCCGAGCAGTGCGCTCTCCCCCTGGGCTAATCTTACACCGGGATCCCAGGCGCAGTTGGGCTACTGCTCTTCGGCTGGGGACCCCACAAGGGGCAGATCCAGGGAGACTTACCTTCCTCTATCACGAGAAGCCGCACGGGAGCAGCTGCAGGAATCTGCTGGGTTTGGAGACTCCGGAAGGGGCTGTGCACCAGAGATAGAAATGCTCTGTCACAGGCCAGGTGAGCCGGAGACCAGGGAGAACAGAGGGATTGACTGTTTTTCTCCGAGGGCGCCCTAAGGAGGGGAGCCCGGAGCTCTCAGCGCCTACCCGCCGGAGATTGAGAAGCCGCCATCTTCATTCCCTCCTCCAAAGCAGTACGGAAAGCGCTCAGGGAACAAAAGCTACGAGAGTGAACCCGAGCAGATTACTGGCAAGGGCGGTGCAGTTCCGGCTCAGGAAAAGACATTTGAAAATCACTGCAACAAACCCTTCTCCCAGATCAGCAAGAACATCCAGCCAAGACCAAGTTCACCAATCAATGAGAACTGGGGAACTCCAGAGTTAGGAAAAAGGAACACATAGAATTCATGGCTTTTTTTCCATGATCCTTTAGTCTGCCAAGATTAAATTTTTTTAATTTTATTTTTTCTTATTCTATTTTTTCAATTTTCCTCTTTCTTATTTTTTTAACTAGTTTTTTTAACTAGTATCCTATCAATACCATTTAAAAAAATCTTTTCCAATTTTCACTGTTATATTCATATTTTATCCCTTCATTGTATTCAACACTATTTTTTGTATACTTATGGGTTTCTTTTTTTTTCTTTAAAATTTTGGGATGTAATTCTTCTAATAGATCAAAATATACCCTAAATCTAGTACATGGCTTTGTTCTAGTATCCAGTCTGTTCACATTCTTTCCTCTTTTTTTTCTTTTTTCAACCAACTTCTTATCTTACCAATTCCATTTTAAGAATCTTTTTAAATTTTCATCTTTACACTCATATTCCATCCCTTCAATATGTTTGCCCTTATTTTTGTATATTTATAAGTTTTTCTTTCTTTAAAATTTTGGGAGGTAGTTTCTTCTTACAGATCAAAATACACCCAAAATCAAGTGTGGGGCTCTGTTCTATTCACCAGTCTAACATATATTTTTTTTTCTCTTGTTTTTTATCCTTCTTGTTTTTTTTTCCCCCTCTTTCTTCACCTCCCAGTTTCAGGTCTCTTCTGATTTGGTTAGTGTATATTTTTCTGGGGTCATTACTACCATTTTAGTATTTTGTTCTCTCATTCATCTCACTTATCTGGATAAAATGACAAGGCAGAAAAACTCACCACAAAAAAAAAGAACAAGAGGCAGTACCAATGACTAGGGACCTAATCAATACAGACATTAGTAATATGTCAGAACTAGAGTTCAAAGTGAGAATTATCAAGGTGCTAGCTGTACTCAAAAAAAGCATGGAAGATATTAGAGAATCCCTTTCTGGGGAAATAAAATCCCTTTCTAGAGAAATAAAAGAACTAAAGTCTAACCAAGTTGAAATTAAAAAAAAGCTATTATTGAGGTGCAATCAAAAATGGAGACTCTTACTGCTAGGATAAATGAGGCGGAAGAATTAGTGATACAGAAGACCAAATGAGACAGAGAATAAAGAAGCTGAGCAAAAGAGAGACAAACAACTACTGGACCATAAGGAGAGAATTTGAGAGATAAGTGATACACATAAGACAAAACAATATTAGAATAACTGGGATCGAAGAAGAAGAAGAAGAAGAAAGAGAGAGAGGGGAAGAAGGTATATTCGAGATATATATATAGATATATATATCTATATATATAGTAGAAATATATATCATAGTAGAGAATTTCCCTTATTTGGTGAAGGGAACAAGTATCAAAATCCAGGAGACACAGAGAACCTCCCTCAAAATCAATAAAAATACATCCACACCACATCATCTAATAGTAAAACTTACAAGTCTTAGTGACAAAGAGAAAATCCTGAAAGCAGCTAGGGACAAGAAGTCTATAACATAGAAAGGCAGAAATGTTAGATTGGCAGCAGACCTATCCACAGAGACCTGGCAGACAAGAAAGGACTAGCAGAGCACTAAATGAGAAAAATATGCAAGCAAGAATACTATATCCAGCTAGGCTGTCATTGAAATAGAAGGAGAGATAAAAAGCCTCCAGGAAAAACAAAAACTAAAAGAATTTGCAAACACCAATCTAGCCCTACAGGAAATATTGAAAGGGGTCCTCTAAGCAAAGAGAGAGCCTAAAAGGAACATAGACCAGAAAGGAACAGAGACAATATACAGTTAACAGTGACCTCACAGGCAATACAATGGCACTAAATTCATATCTGTCAATGGTTACCCTGAATATAAATGGGTTAAATGCCCCAATGAAAGACAAAGGGTATCAGAATGGATAAAAAACAAGACCCATTGATAAGCTGTCTACAAGAAACTCATCTTAGATGCAAAGACACCTCCAGCTTAAAGTGAGGGGGTGGAAAACAATTTATCATGCTAATGGACATCAAAAGAAAGCTGGGGTGGTAATCTTTATATCAGATAAATTCGATTTTTAAGCCAAAGACTGTCATAAGAGATGAAGAAGGACACTATATCATACTTAAAGGGACTGTCCAACAAGAAGATCTAACAATTTTAAATATCCGTGCTCCTAACATGGGAGCTGCCAATTATATAAACCAATTAATAACAAAGGCAAAGAAACACATCAACAATCATACAATAATAGTAGGGGACTTTAACACCCTCCCCTTATTGAAATGGACAAACCGTCTAAGCAAAAGATCAACAAAGAAATATTGTCTTAAAATGACATGCTGGACCAGATGGACATCACAGATATAGTCAGAGCATTCCATCCCAAAGCAAAAGAATACACATTCTTCTCTAGTGAACATGGAACATTCTCCAGAATAGATCACATCCTGGGTCACAAATCAGGTCTCAATCAGTACCAAAAGATTGGGATCATTTCCTGCATATTTTCAGACCACAATGTCCTGAAACTAGAACTCAGTCACAAGAAAAAAGTTGGAAAGAACTCAAATACATGGAGGCTAAAGAGCATCCTACTAAAGAATGAATGGGTTAACCAAGAAATTAAAGAAGAATTTAAAAAAAATTCATGGAAACAAATGAAAACAAAAACACAACTGTTCAAAATCTTTGGGACACAGCAAAAGTGGTCCTGAGAGGAAAGTATATAGCAATACAAGCCTTTCTCAAGAAACAGGAAAGATCTCAAATACCCAACCTAACCCTACACCTAAAGGAGCTGGAGAAAGAACAGCAAAGAAAGCCTAAACCCAGCAGGAGAAGTGAAATAATAAAGATCAGAGCAGAAATCAATGAAATAGAAACCAAAAGAACAGTACAAAAAATCAATGAAACTAGGAACTGGTTCTTTAAAATAATTAATAAGATTGATAAGCCCCTGGCCAGACTTATCAAGAAGAAAAAAGAAAGGACCCAAATTAATAAAATGAATGAAAGAGGAGAGATCACAACCAACACCAAATAAATACAAACAATTATAAGAACATATTATGAGCAAATATATGCCAGCAAATTAGACAATCTGGAAAAATGGATGCATTCCTAGAGACATATAAACTACCAAAAGTGAACCAGGAAGAAATAAAAAACCTGAACAGACCCATAACCAGTAAAGAGATTGAAGCAGTCATCAAAAATCTCCCAACAAACAAGAGCCCAGGGCCAGATGGCTTCCCAGGGGAATTCCACCAAACATTTAAAGAAGAATTAATACCTATTCTCCTGAAACTGTTGCAAAAAACAGAAATGGAAGGAAAACTTCCAAACTCATTTTAGGAGGCCAGCATTACCTTGATCCCAAAACCCGATTAAGACTCCACCAAAAAAGGTGAATTATAGACCAATATCCTTGATGAACATGGATGCAAAAATTATCACCAAAATAATAGCCAATAGGATCCAACAGTACATTGAAAGGATTATTCATCACGACCAACGGGGATTTATTCCTGGGATGCAAGATTGGTTCAACATTCACAAATCAATCAATGTGATATAATACATTAATTAAAAAAAACAAGAACCATATGATACTCTCAATTGATGCTGCAAAAGCATTTGACAAAGTATAGCATCCTTTCTTGATCAAAACTCTTTATAGTGTAGGCACAGAGGATACATCCCTCAATATCATCAAAGCCATCTATGAAAAATCCACAGTGAATATCATTCTCAATGGGGAAAAACAGAGAGCTTTTCCCCTAAGATCAGGAACACAGCAAGGCTGTCCACTATCTCCACTGCTATTCAACATAGTACTAGAAGTCCTAGCCTCAGTAATCAGACAACGAAAATAAATAAAAGGCATCCAAATTGGCAAAGAAGTCAAACTCTCACTCTTTGCAGAGGATATGATACTTTTTTTTTTTAAGATTTTATTTATTTATTTGAGATAGAGACAGTGAGAGAGAGCATGAGAAGCGAGAAGGTCAGAGGGAGAAGCAGACTCCCCATGGAGCTGGGAGCCCGATGTGGGACTCGATCCCAGGACTCCGGGATCATGACCTGAGCCGAAGGCAGTTGCTCAACCAACTGAGCCATCCAGGCGCCCAGGATATGATACTTTATGTGGAAAACCCAAAGGACTCCACACCAAGACTGCTAGAACTCATACAGCAATTCAGTCAAGTGTCAGGATATAAAATCAATGCACAGAAATCAATTGCATTTCTACATACCAACAGCAAAACAGAAGAAAGAGAAAATAAGGAGTTGATCCCATTTACAATTGCACCCAAAAGCATCAGATACCTAAGAACAAACTTAACCAAAGAGGCAAAGAATCTGTACTCAGAAAACTACAAAGTGCTCATGAAAGAAATGGAGGAAGACACAAAGAAATGGAAAAACGTTCCATGCTCCTGGATTGGAAGAACAAATATTGTGAAAATGTCTATGCTACCTAAAGCAATCTATACATTTAATGCAATCCCTATCAAAATACCATCCATTTATTTCAAAGAAATGGAACAAATAATCCTAAAATTTATATGGAACCAGAAAAGACATGAATAGCCAGAGGAATGTTGAAAAAGAAAACCAAAGTCGGCGGCATCACAATTCCAGACTTCAAGCTCTATTACAAAGCGGTAATCATCAAGACAGTGTGGTACTGGCACAAAAACAGACACATAGATCAATGGAACAGAATAGAGAGACCAGAAATGGACCCCCAACTCTATGGTCAACTAATCTTCAACAAAGCAGGAGAGAATATTCAATGGAAAAAAGACAGTCTCTTCAACAACTGGTGTCGGGAAAATTGGACAGCCACGTGCAGAAGAATGAAATTGGACCATTCCTTACACCACACACAAAAATAAACTCAAAATGGATGAAAGATCTCAATGTGAGATAGGAATCCATCAAAATCCTTGAGGAGAACACAGGCAGCAACCTCTTTGACCTCAGCTGAAGCAACTTCTTCCTAGAAACATCACTAAAGGCAAGGGAAGCAAGGGCAAAAATGAACTAATGGGACTTCATCAAGATCAAAAGCTCTTGCACAGCAAAGGAAACAGTCAACACAACCAAAAGACAACTGACAGAATGGGAGAAGATATTCACAAATGACATATCAGATTAAGGGCTAGTATCCAAAATCTATAAAGAACTTCTCAAACTCAACACCCAAAGAACAAATAATCCAATCAAGAAACGGGCAGAAGACATGAAGAGATATTTCTGCAAAGAACACATCCAAATGGCCAACAGACACAAAAAAAGAGCTCAACATCACTCGGCATCAGAGAAATACAAATTAAAACCACAGTGAGATACCACCTCACACCAGTCAGAATGGCTAAAATTAACAAGTCAGGAAATGACAGATGTTGGCGAGGATGCGGAAAAAGGGGAACCCTCCTACACTGTTGGTGGGAATGGAAACTGGTACAACCACTCTGGACACCAGTATGGAGGTTCCTCAAAATGTTAAAAGTAGAGCCACCCTACGACCCAGCAAAGGCACTACTGGGTATTTACCCTAAAGATACAAATGTAGTTATCCGACAGGGCACACGCACCCAAATGTTTATAGCAGCAATGTCTACAATAGCCAAACTATGGAAAGAACCTAGATGTCCATCAACAGATGAATGGATAAAGAAAATGTGAATATATATATATAATGGAATACTATGCAGCCATCAAGAGAAATGAAATCTTGCCATTTGCAACAATGTGGATGGAACTAGAGGATATTATGCTAAGCAAAATCAGTCAGTCAGAGAAAGACAATTATCATATGATCTCTCTGACATAAAGAATTCAAGAGGCAGGGCAGGGGGTTGTAGGGATGAGGGGGGAATAAAAAAAGATGGGATCAGGAGGGAGACAAACCATAAACTCACAGAACAAACTGAGCATTGCTGGGAGGAAGGGGAGTAGGAATACTGTGACTGGGTTATGTACATTGGGGAGGGTATGTGCTATGGTAAGTGCTATGAAATGTGTAAGCCTGATGATTCACAGACATGTACCCTGGGGTAAATAATATATTATATGTTAATTTAAAAAAAAAAGAGCTACATTTCACTTTAACCATTGGAAATGAATCATCCAATTTGAGATCTCCTATGAGTACAAAATACAGGCCAAATTTGGCAACTTAGTATAAAAAAGAAGAACATATCTCATTCACAATTTATATATTGCTACATGTTTAAAAATGATAATATTTTGGACATATTGTATTAAATAGCATATATTATTAAACTTAATTTCACCTGAGGTTTTCTTTTTCCCTTGTGTGTGAATGTAGTTACCAGAAGACTAAATTACTTCTGTGGTTTACATTACATTTCTACTGAACAGTGCTAACTTATAGAATTTAGCAATGTTATTGAGTACAAGGTTAAAATGCAAAATGTAATAGCATTTCTATGCAACAAAACAAATTATAAATAAAATTTAATTATGATAGTGTTTGCAATGGCCACAAAATTATAAAGAACTAGGCAAGAAAGTACTAAATACATAAAAGTATACCTAGATAAAAGGTGAACTCTTTTCCATATAAGTTGATTAAAAGTTTAAGTGTCTTAAAGATGACACTGCTCTCCAAATAAATGTATAAATTCACTGCAATTCAATGTTTCTATATACTAGACATGAACATTTGAAGGTAGAAATTTAAAAGCTGGGCCATTTATACTTAGATATAAATCTAAAAAAATACGTACAGAATCTATATGCTAAAAATCATGAAACACTGATGAAAGAAATAATTAAATATATATATATATATATATAAAATAGAGAGATATGGGGGCACCTGGGTGGCTCAGTAGTTATGCATCTGCCTTGGGCTCAGGTCGTGGTCCCGGGGTCCTGGGATCGGGCCCCGCATCAGGCTTCCTGCTCTGTGGGGAGTCTGCTTCTCCCTCTCCCTCTCCCCGCCTCTTCTCATGCTCTCTCTCAAATAAATAAATAAAATCTTTAAAAAAAAAGAGAGATACATGATGCTTATGTATCAGAAGATGTGGTATTCTTAATATGAAAATTTCCCTCAAATTGATTTATGAATTCAACATGATCCCCATCAAAATCCCCCTAGGATTTTGGGATTCAGCAATGAGTGAATCTGAATGTATGTGGAAACACAAGGGAATTAGAATAATTGAAACAATTTTGACAAAGAAAATGTTGGAGAATTCACGTGATGTATGTTTATCCTCTACATAAATCTACAGTTATCAAACAATGTAGTGTCAAAATAGACCCACACAAATATGGCTAATTGATCTAGACAAAGGTGCAAAGACAATTAATGGGAAAGAACAGTCTTTTCAACACATGTTTCAAAATAGTTGGACATTCATATTCAAGAAACTGAACATCAATCAATTCTTCATGTTCTATTATAAAAATTAAATTGGAATGGTTCATAGGCCTAAGTGTAAAATGTGTAACTATAAAATATAGGAAACAAATCTTTTAACCTTTGGTTAGGCAAAGAATTCTTAAACATAAAACTATAGACACAACCAGTAAAAGAGAGAAAAATGATAATGTGGACTTTATCATAATTAAAATTTCTCTAAGATATGGCCTGCTTCTCCCTCTGCTTGTGCTCTCTTCCTCTCTCTCTCTCTCTCTCTGTCAAATAAATAAATAAAATCTTGAAAAACAAAAAGACTGATGAATCACTGACCTTTACCTCTGAAACCAGTAATACATTATACGTTATTTAAATGAATTTAAATTTTTAAAAATGAAAAAAAGAAAGCTGTTTGATAGCTTTTTAGAAGGTTAAACATACACTTATCATATAGCTGAGATAGCCCACTCCTATTTGCTTAATTTGAAACAGGCTATTAAATATCAATGAGTTTGGTATATGACAGAGATGCCTTACATATCACTGGGGAAGTGATGGACCAATCAATAAAATGATGATGGAAATTAATATGTATGATAAAAGACACAACTGGACCTTTATCCCCCATTGCATACACATGCAGGTAGGCACCCAAAAATGGAGTAAGTCCTAACATGAAGAACTAACTTTGCAATCTTTAGAGTAAAATAGAAAAGAACAGATCTATATGATATTGAGGTAAAAGGAATTTCTAAATAAACACAAAACCACAAAAGATAAAAAGAAAAAAAATGGTAAATTAGAGAACACTACCAAAAAGTACCCTTTAGTGTGAAAAACACTTTTAAATAAAAGAGGAAGAAACACCACAGACTGGGAAATTTTTTAGTACATATAACTGACAAATACTAACCAGGAGAGAGGAAGAATTCCTTTTAGGAGTGCCTGAATGGCAAGGTCAATTAAGTGTCTGATTTTGGCTGAGGTTATGATCTCGGGGTCCTGGGATCAAGCCCCATGTTAGGTTCCCTGCTGAGCAGGGAGTCTGCTTGTCCCTCCACTCCTCCCCCTGCTCATGCTCTCTCTTAGATGAATAAATAAAACCTTTTTTTTTTTAAAAAAAAAAAGAAAGAATTCCTTTTAAAAAATCAAGAAACATCAATTTCAGCCGAAAAGTGAGCAAAGGAGATAAATAAAAATTTTATAAAAATCGGAGTCGCTGTTAACATATGAAATACGTCTGTATTCATATTTAGTCCTCCAGGAGAGAAACTGATTTAAAAATTATGGCTCACTAATATGATGGAATACTATACAGTAATTTACATAGTGAACATATACCTACACAAATAAAACTCTGAAACATATTGTGGAGTGAAAAAAGTAAGTTGCAAAAGTACACCTTTAAGGGAAACATCAAAATGTACATTTTAAAGTCATATTATAAGTAAATACTATAGACATATTCATTCATAAGTATTAAAAGCATCAAAAATACATAGGGGAAACCCTGACAGCACCCAGTGCTGGTGAAGATGAATGGCAACCACCTGTGGGAATGAAGACTGGCCCAGCAACCTAGAAAGACAGCTTGGCAATTTCTTGCAAAACTAAACGTAGTCTTACCATGTGATCCCGTAATCGTGCTCCTTGGTATTTACTGAACAGAGTTAAAAACTTACATCCGCAGAAAAACCTGCACACAGATGTTTCTAGCAGTTTTTGATTATAATCGCCAAAACTGGGCAGCAACCCAGACGTTCTTCAGTAGGTGAATGAATAAATAAACTTGATCCATCCAGACAATGAAATAATATGCAGCGCTAAAAAGAAATAAGCTATCGGGCACCTGGGTTGCTCTGTCAGTTGAGTGTCTGCCTTCGGCTCAGGTCATGGTCCCAGGGTCCTGGGATCAAGCCCTGCATCAGGCTCCCTGCTCAGTGGGGGTCTGCTTCCTGCTCTCTCTCGCTATCTCTCCTTCTCAAATAAATAAATAAAATCTTTGCAGAAAAAAAAAAGAAAGAAACTGTCAAGCCATGAAAAGACATGGAGGAACCTAAACTGTATCTTATTAAAGGAAAGAAGTCAATCAGAAAAGATTACATACTGCATAATTCCAACCACGTGGCAGTCTGGAAAAGGCAAAAACTATGGAGGGAAACAGATCCGTGGCTGCCCAGCGTGAGATGGGAGAGAGACCAATAGGTGGAGCACAGAGGATTTTAAGGGAAGAATCAATACTCTGTATGATATTGTGATGGTGGATATCTGTCATTACACATTTGTTCAAACCCACAGAATGTACAGCAAGAGGAAGCCCTTAGGTATTCTAGGGACTTTGGATGATTTGTTGCGTCAATGTAGGTTCATCCTTGATAGAAAGAGAAAGAGAAAGAAAAAAAAGAAAAGAAAAAGAAAAAGAAAAAAAGGAAGGAAGGAAAAGAAAGAAAGAAAGAAAGAAAGAAAGAAAGAAAGAAAGAAAGAAAGAAAGGAAAGAAAGAAAGAAAGAAAGAAAGAAAGAAAGAAAGAAAGAAAGAAAGAAAGAAAGAAAGAAAAAGGAAAAACACTCTGGTGACTGACGTTGATAATGGGAGAGGCTGTGCATGATGAGGGCAGGCAGTACGTGAGAAATCTCTCTGCACCTTCCTCTCAACTTTGTTGTAGGCCTAAACCTGCCCTACAAAGTCATTTTTTTTAATGCATGGAAAATGTTCACACCAGTTTCTCAAGAGTGGCATCCTCTGAGGAGGGAGAGAGGATAAATGGGGTGAGAATTTGAGTGTATCAATAGAGTTCTACTTGTGTAGGAAGGTGAAGGGAAAAGAGGGAGAGAAGATGTGAACTAAATATGGGGCGGCATGTTAACAACTGTTTAAACTTGGTGTTGTGCCTATTTTCTGTTTGAATTTTTTCAGACTCTTTAAACAATTTCTCTACTGAAACAGCATTTCATAAATGTGTTAAACAACGTCGAAATTATTAGAACACACATTTATCTTCTAAAATAGCTCCGTTAAAGGGCAACACTCATTTACATAATGATGCTTCTGAAAAATAAACTCTATTGCTATCTCATATATACTCCTTGTTGAAAGACCGGAGTAAAATACCAAGCAGCAAGCATTGAGTTCACAATTTCCCATGAAGGGAAGAGGTGATGGATTAGGTACCTCGATTAAGATCTGTCTCTTCAACGTTCTTATATATATCGGTTATTGGATATTGCACATTATTTTCATTCAGACTAATAGTCTAAGAACATTTCTTCGTTTTGCCTGAAGGGTTAGAACCTTGGGTAGAGAAACGACATGAGAGCTGGAAGCTCAGAAAAGCAGAGGCTCTCACTCTATGTTCCCGTGTACTTGTTTCTGCTGATGCCCATAATTTCTTATGAGTTGTCAATGCCGCACCCAGGAAATGATATTCAGACAGATCCTCATGCTTCTTCCCCTCCCAGAAGGATATCATGAATTATTTAATTTCCTAGAATTCCTTAATCTTCTTTTTACAAAAAAAAAAAAAGTTTTCCCTCTACTTTGACAGTTATATCACTTTTTTTTTCCCTTCCAATGCCTTCACGAAGTTCTTGATATGAAAGCTTAGCCTTCCCAGATGGCTGTTATTCGAAATGAAAAGCTGCATGAGTCTTGTCGGCCTCCATCTTACACTATTTAATTTTCACTCTGGAGTTCACAAAATGGCCATTTCTATAATGCATTCCATGTTTCCGGATAGAGAAGATTGCTAGCACAGTAAATATCCATCTAAGCCTTCGTTCTCATCAACAAAACATGTCGTTTGTAGTACCCACACATCAACAGACCTTCCTCAAGCCCGCCACTACTGCTTTTCATAATTATATTTTATAATCCTCCTTTACACACGAGAGCTCAATTCACTTCCTCCTACAATGCATTAGCATCCTCTTCAAATCCATTAGCGGTATCACAAGCTCCACAGCATCGTTCCCTCTTCAAAATATTTTATTATTAAGTTACTGTACTGTGAGCTGGGAGTCTATGAATATTTAAGCAAGGCATTGTATGTTTATGTACACTCTGCCAAGACAAGACAAAAAAAAAAAAAGAAAAAAAAAGCCTATTTGCCCTAATATTTTGGCAGTGGTTTTAAAAGCTGCTATGTTTTTAAAAAGAAATGTTTGCTCAAGTTGAAATGGATTGGCTATAAATAAGTAAAGAATCCATTAAAAAAAAAAATAAATCTCGATGATTTAAACCTTACCTGTTCTTCAGTCTGCAAATAAAGTGTCAGCGCCAGTTAACGGTCGGGGTAGGAACAGGGAGACTCCAGGATTCTGCGAAGCCAGGAAAGATTGTGAGCACCGCTAACTCGTTCCGGTTTTGCTGCCTCTAGATTCACTTTTTAGCATTTGAATCTGATTAGCCCTACATCTCATTAATGGTTAAGGTGACATCTCCATTATTGTTCATAAATTTTTAAGATATACCGTTGAAGTTAGTTAGAGTTGAAGTTAATGTCCATAGATGAACACTAATGATTCATTGATTTCCTGCAAAATAAAGTTAATCACGTGAGTTGGAACATTGCAAGGTGAGATGCAACGATCAAAAAAAGCCAAATGTCTGAAATGTCCATCAACAAATAAATGGATAAACAAATACGGTGTGCCTACATATGGAATATTTTTCATATTTCGTAAGAAGGAACCAAGTACTGATATGTTGTACACCATGGATAAAACTTGAAAGCATTACGCTAAGTAAAACAAGCCAGGCACAAAAGGCAACCTATTATGCAAGTCCATTTATATGAAATATCCAAAGTAGGCAAATCTATACAGACCAAAGGTAAATTAGTGGTGGCTGAGGGCTCATAGAGGGGGAGGGGGATAGGGAACTGGAGGGTGATCAGTAGTAAACAGATTCTGTTTGTTGAAGATTGCCTCTTCAGCAATCTTCTGATCTTAGAAGCTCAGATGATCCCGGGCTGATTTTTTTTTTCTCACTTAGGCTCCATTTAGCCCACAGGAAGCCCACCTTATCAGCAATGCCACATAATCCAGGCCCATCACACTGTATCACTTGGTGCTCAACGTGTCCACTGGGCCAGCCCGGTCATGCCTGTTACATTTCTCAGGTAGGAGTTCAACCTTCCACAGGGTCTCCCCATTATGGAGAACATACATCAACTCTCAGGACTGTCTCAATGAATGCCTTTGTATTAAGTTGAACGATTGAACTCAGTTGGTTTCTTATTGAGTTGGGATAAAGAGAACTCAGCAGAACACACAAAAGTATCTCCAAAAATTCTCTCTCTCTGCCCATTCTCTCCTTCCTGTCCCCGTTGATGTCCCTTATTTGGTAGAGGGAGTTAAAAGTTTTCTGAATGCTTTCTGCCACCTACTTTTTAAATCTTGGTTTAGTACCAACTCACTTTGGAATTTGGTACCTAAATATTGTGTGTATGTGTGTGTGTGTGTGTGTGTGTTTATATACAAAGATACCTTCACGTTTATTTCTGATTCCTCTACAGAACTATTAGTTCACCAATGGCATTGACTAGGTCTGTTATAATCATCGCAGTATACACAGCATTCTTCTAGTTTGTGGCACTTAATAAGCATTCATACAATATTTGTATAGTGAATGAATACATGAAAACATTTTTTTTTACTTATTCATGAAAATACACAAAGCTAATTCAGAAAGATCCCCTACCCAGCTCTAGCCATGAAACCATACGGGTCCCAAAGGCAATTACCATTTTTTCCAGAAGAAATGTTTTTTTCATTTTGAACCTTTCCTAAAATGCATCAGTTAAGTAATAAACATCATTTCCAGAGTTCTACACAGTGCTGCCAAAATGTCAATCATGCTATGACACAAACAGGTTTTTTTTTAAATAAAGCAATTTACAATACAATTGTATACTAAGTGCCATGATTTCTCAGTTAGCTATACAAAAATATCAGGCCTCTCTGCTAATGAAATGAAGAGAAATATAATTGACAGTTATCTTGTGAGATTTCATTGTAATGCACATGACGTTATAATAAATCTGGTTACCGGGAATTCTGTGGTACAATGTTTAAAGTATATTAATTGATTGCCTCGGAGTCAGCTTATTTTGAAATTCCTGAGTGTGAGCATTGAAGTGAATGTACTATACATATGAAGTATATTAGAATAGGCCTCTTCCAAATCCAATGCATATGATCAGTGGAGAAGGAGCCCGGCAAAAACCTCTGTTACCATCTATTGCCAATTTGTAACAGATGTTGTGGCAATAAAAATTCCAATTTGAAACAAATAAAAAGACTCTTGGTATTAGCCTTTCCATGGTGCCTACTCAGGATTAGTAACTCCAGACAAAGAAAAAAACCCCTAACTCTTTGCAAAACAGAACCATTCGAAAGTCGAGAACAAACAAAAATGAAGTTCTATGTGAAATGAATTTGAGAACTGTGTCACAGGTGAGATTTTATTCAAGTTTTAAAATGTGAGAGTTTTGTTTGTTGGATTTTTAAGAAGAGCAAAATGGTGGCATTGTTTTTCTTGCGCTGTTGGTGTCCAGTCAAGATCTACAGAAAGGTTGAGACAACATCTTTAAAATTTGTTGCGAAGTATGTTTCTGACTATTTGTAAACTAAAGTGTTCAGAATATCTATACTTGAAGTGAAAATATCATTCAAATGCAAATTTATTTTGAGTGTCCTGTAGGAAAATATCCAGATGTTCAATGAACCAATTTTTACAATTGGGTTATTTGTCTTTTTACTATTGAGCTGTAAAAGTTCTTTATTCTGGGTACAAGTTCCTTATCAGATACATGATTAGCAAGTATTTTCTCCCATTAGGTGGGTTGTCTTTTTACTTTCTTAAGAGTATTCTTTGAGGGTGCCTGGGTGATGCAGTTGGTTAAGCAACTGCCTTCAGCTCAGGTCATGATCCCGGAGTCCCGGGATCGAGTCCCACATCGGGATCCCAGCTCCATGGGGAGTCCGCTTCTCACTCTGACCTTCTCCCTTCTCATGCTCTCTCTCACTCTCTCTCTTTCCTAATAAATAAATAAATAAAATCTTTAAAAAAAAAGAGTATTCTTTGAAGTACAGAATTTTTGAGTTTTGATGAAGTCCAATGCATTATTTTTTTCCTTTTTCTTTTGTTGCTTGTCTTTTTTGGTGGTATCACATCTAAAAAACAATGGCCTAACCCAGAGTCAAAGGATTTATGACTATGTTTTCTTCCAAATGTTTTATATTTCAGCCCTTTAAATTAGAAATTTGAGTTAATTTTTATATATGGTATGAGATTGGGGTCAAAATTCATTTTTCTGCATGTAGACATCTGGTCGTCCCACCATTAATCCAGAACCATATATTGAAATATTATTGTTTCCCCATCGACATTTTTGAAGAAAATCTATTGACCTTAAATGGATTTATTTCTGAAATATGAACTATATTCTATTGATATATGTGTCTATCTTTATGCCAGTACCACAGTGTGTTGATCGCTGCAGCTTTCCATTAAGGTTTGAAATTAGGAAATGTGAGTCCTTCAGCTTTGTTCTATTTTTCAAGATTTGTTTGGCTCTTCTGGGCCCTTTGCATTTCTATATAAATTTTAGGATCAGTTTGTCCGTTCCTACAAAAATGAAACTAGGATTTTGAAAAGGATTGTATTGTATCTGTAGATCTCTTTGGGGACTATTATCATCCGAACAATATTAAACTGTCCAATCCATTAACATAGGAAGTCTTTCATTATTAGATCATCTTTAATTTCTTTTAATGATATGTTGTAGTTTCCAGTGTACAAATTTGTTCAGGCTACTATAAAAAATAGCACACACTGGGCAGCTTATAAATAATAAATATTTATTTCTCACAGTTCTAGGGGTCCAGGATCATGGTACCAATATGGCTGCATTCTGATGAAGGCCCCCTTCCTGGTTCATAGTTAGCACCTTCTGGCTGTGAACTCATATGGTGGAAGGTGCTAAGAATCTCTCTGGAGCTATTTTTTTAAGTCACAAATCCCATTCACGAGAGTTTCACCCTCAGGGCCCCACCTTCTAACGCCATCACATTGGTCATTAGCATTTCAATATATGAGTTTTGGGGGGACATAAACATTCAGATCAAAGTAACAAGTCTTGTAATTGTTTTAAAATGTATTCCCAAGTATTTTATTCTTTTTTGATACTATTGTAAATGGAATTGTTTTCTTAATTTTATTTCCAGTTTGTTTTTTGTTAGTGTACAGAAATACAACTGAGTTTTGCCTACTGATCTCATATCTTACAACATTGGTGAATGTTGTAAGTTTTCTTAGTTTTTTATTTCCCCTCTAGCTTTCCTAGGTAAAATTGATGATTAAATGTTGTATATATTTAAGGCGTACAACCTGATGACTGGATACACATTATGAAATAATTACCACAATCAAGCTAATTGACATATCCATCACCTCATAGTTATCATCTTCTTTTGTGTGTATGTTGACAACATTCAGAATGAACCCATTTTTATTTTTCCATTCCTACCTTTGGCAGTGGATAGACATATTCTGAATTCAGAAACCAGTCATTGGAAAGAGTACAGAGCAAAAGTTAGACAGAAAAAAAAGAGAAGACCAGTCAGATGTTACATCAGGGGTATGAGTGAAGGGACAGAGCCTATCTTTAAATGTGTGGGATGTTTAAACCTTCTTCAAGGTCCCACCTTTAGCCCCTTTCTTTCCCATTTTGTTTTTGTTGTTGTTGTTTTCCTTTCTGATTTTATATACTTTCCCTGGATGAATGCATACACTTCTCTGGTATTGCAGAGACCCAGAATTGCCTCCAAATATCCTCTATTCTCCCACCTTTTTAAACAACAGTCTAATTTTTAGCTGGGCACATGTCCATCAGTTGAATTTCTACATTACTTGGGGTCCCTTGAACTAATAAGTTAAGCCATGTAACTACATTCTAGCCAATGAAATATAAGCAAAGGTATGATACTTCTAAGGCCTTTTTTATAATTATTCCAGTATAGTTAACATACAGAAGTGTATTAGTTTCAGGTGTATAATATAGTAATCCAACAATTGTACACATGATTCGGCCTAAGTCCTTTCTTTTAAAGGATGGTCAAAGCGCCCTTTCTTCCCTGCTATAAATAAATAAAACATGAACATGTGAATGTTAGAACACCAGTAGCAGTTTTTGACCTAGAGATAGCTGAGCAGTGAGCTAGCAGGAGACAAGATATTTGTAGAACTGCCATTCTCTTCCTGAACTGTGTATGCCTAGAATTCTTTACATAAGAGAGACATACTTTTTTTTTTTTTTTACCTCATTAAGTCACTGTTACCTGAGTACATGTAGTAAAAACTGAGTCCTGGCTTATAAATGTGACTTTAGGCAGTCACTCCACAATCAATATTCCCTGTCCTGTTTTCCCCACAACGGTTTTTGCCTTAAATATCCAGCCACCTACTGGATAATTGACTTGAATGCATTTAAACAAACAACAACACGCTTTAGCAAGAATAGCACAAAACTCAAAAATATGGTCCTTTTTCTGTATTTCCTGTTTATGCATTTATCCATTTATTTGCCAAGTTAGATACCTGGAAACTCTTTTCTCCTCCTACAGACTCATCATCTGCCAATAACCAGCATCACTCTCCCAAGGCTTCCAGGGTCTTCCCAACTATTTCTTTTCATCCCTATTTCCATCATTCTGGTTTTGACCCTCAGTAAGCCTTGCCTGAATGACAGTAACAGCCTTTTAACTGGTTTGCCTGCATCTCAGCTCTATTAACTTCTACAATCCCACATAAAAATCTGATTGCATCATACCTCTGCTGAAAATCTCTTCGTGGCTCACACCAAGAATGGAATAAAGCCAAATTCCTTGGCATGGTATGCAAGGTTCTTCAGGATCTAGGAAGCACTGATTGCTCTACATGTCCCTTTACTGCCTCCTTCCTTTGCCCACAAAGCAATTGCCTCTGGAAAGCCATGCTCTTCCAGGCTTCTGAATCCTTGCCATACTGTTCTCTCACCTGGAATGACCTTCTCTCTACTTATACACTCAGAGAATTCATCTAAATATGCAGCAGATAATACTGCTATGAAGATGTTACTGGCATCTATTTAATAAAATTTATACATATCTTTAAGTTCTACTTTTCAAATTGCATGGCAATTGTTTATTTGCACATTTGACTCCTATAATAAATTGTTCTTTTGTTGAATCAAGATTTATGTCTTTTCACCTTGGCAGTCCCACTGTCCAGAAAATAATAGGTATTTATTACAATGGTGATGATAACAGCTAACACTGATTGAAAATTTATTTCACACTGATATTGTTCTAAACATTTTATTTGTTTAAAAATCTCAATGAATCACTAAATAACCAATGAGGAGATACTACATTTCAAGGAACTAGAATAGGAAAAAACTAAGCCAAAAGTTAGTAGAAAGAAGACTATAACAAAGCAGAGCAGAAATAAATGAAACAGTCTAAAAAGTTAATAGAAAAGATCAATAAAGTAAGAGCTGCTTTCTTAAAAGATAAAATAGATAAATCTTTAACTAGATTACCAAGAAAAAAGAAAGGGCTCAAATAAATAAAATTATAAATGATAGAGGAGACATTAAAATGGATGCCATACAAATGCAAAAGATTATAAAAGTACTACTATGAATAATTATATATCGACATACTGAACAACCTAGAAGTAATGGATAAATTCCTAGAGGCATACAACTGAATCACAAAGAAATAGAAATTCTGAATAGATGGATTATTAATCAGGAGATTGAATTAGCAATCAAAAACTGCCCAATAAACAAAAGTCCAGGACCAGATGATTTTACTAGTGAATTCTACAAAACATTGAATACCAATCCTTCTCAAACATCCAAACAACAGACCAGGAGGGAATACTTCTAAAGTCATTTTATGAGGCCACCACTATCTCGATAGCAAAACCCGATGAGGCAGCTACAAGAAAAGAAAATGATAGGCCAATATTCCTCATGAACATAGATGCAAAAATCCTCAATCAAATATTATCAAACCAAATTCAACAATTCATTAAAAAAATCATACACCATGATCAAGTGTGATTTATTCTAGGGATGCAAGGATGGTTCAATATCTACAAATCAATATGATACACCACATTAACAAAATGAAACATGAAAATCCTATGACCATCTCAATAGATACAGAAAAAGCAGTTGACAAAATTCAATGTTCATTTATGACAAAACTCTCAACAAAGTAGAATAGAAGAAATGTACCACAACACAATAAAGGCCTTATGACAAGGCCATAGCTAACATCATGCTCTATGGTAAAAGACTAAAAGCTTTTCTTTTAAGATCAGGAACTAGACAAGGAAGCTCATTCTTGACACTTTTATTCAACACAGTATCTGAAGTCTCACCCAGAGCAATTAGCAAAGAAAAATAAAACCAAAGCATCCAAATTAGAAAGGAAGAGGTAAAACTGTCAGTATTTGCAAATGACAAAATACTGGGGTGCCTGGGTGGCTTAGTGGATTAAAGCCTCTGCCTTCGGCTCAGGTCATGATCTCAGGGTCCTGAGATTGAGCTCCACATCGGGCTCTCTGCTCAGCAGGGAGCCTGCTTCCCCCTCTCTCTCTGCCTGCCTCTCTGCCTACTTGTGATCTCTCCCTCTGTCAAATAAATAAATAAAATCTTTTTAAAAAATGACAAAATATTATATATAGAAAACCCTAAAGATGCTACCAAAGAAACTGTTAAAGACATTAAAAATTTCAGTAAGTTGCAGGATACAAAATACACACACAAAAATCAGTTGCATTTCTATACACTAACAATAAACACCAAAATGATACATTAGGAAAACAATCCCACTTACAATTTCATCAATAAAAATAAAATACCTAGGAATAATATTTAACCAAGAAAGGGAAAGATCTATACACTGAAAAATAGAAGATGTTGATGAAAGAAATTAAAGACACAAATAAAAAAATTCCACATTTATGGATTAGAAAAATTAATATTGTTAAATATGCCCAGAGTACCAAAAATGATCTAAAGATTCAGTGCAATCCCTTTCAAAATTCTAATGATATTTTTCACAGAAATGGATAATTCTAAAATTTCCATAGAACTAAAAAAGCCCCTGAATAGTCAAAGCAATCTTGAGAAAAAAAGAACAAAGCTGGAGGCACCAATATTGCCTTATTTCAAACTATATTATAAACTATAGTAATCAAAGCAGTATGATATAAAAACAGACACATAGATCAATAGAACAAAATAAAGAGCCTGGATATAAACCCAAGCATAGATGGCTAGTTACGTTTTGACAAAGAAACCAAAAATACACAATAGAGAAAGGATAGTCTCTTCAATAAATGATGTTGAATAAGAGGGAAAGAATGAGATGGACCCCTCTATTATACCACACATAAAAATCAAACTCAAATGGATTAAAAACTTGAAAGTTAGACTTAAAATGGTAAAACTCCTAGAAGAAAACATGGGGGTAAGCTCCTTAACATTGGTCTTGGCAATGAGCTTTTGTATTTGACACCAAAAGCAAAACCAACAAAAGCAAAAATAAACAAGTAGGACTACATTAAACCAAAAAAGTTCTGCTCAGTAAAGGAAACCATAAACAAAATGAAAAGGCAACCTATGGAATGGGAGATGATATTTTCAAACAACATATCAGATTAAAAGTTAATATCCAAAATGTGCAAGGAATTCATGCAAATCAATAACAAAACACTATTAACTCTATAAAAAAAAGAGGTAAAGGACTTTAATAGACATTATTCCAAAGAGGACATAAAAATAGCCAACAGGTACATGAAAAGATGTTCAACAGCTAATCATTAGGGAAATGCAAATCAAAACCACAATGAAGTATCGTGTCACATTTGTTAGAATGTGTATTATTAAAAAGACAAGAGATAACAAATGCTGGCAAAGATGCAGAGAAATGGGAACACTTTTGCACTGTTGTTGGGAATGTAAACTTGTATAGCCACAGTGGAAATCAGTATGCAGGTTTCTCAAGAAATTAAAAATAGAGATACAGGGCACCTATCTTAGTCGGTAGAGCATTCAACTCTCATTTTGGCTCTGGTCAAGATCTCAGAATTGTGAGAGCAAGCCTGGTTCAAAGGGAGTCTGCTTGGGATTCTCTCTCTCTCCCTTTCTTTCTGCCCCTCCCGGCACTGCTCATGCGTGCTCTCTCTCTAAGTAAATAAATCTTTTTCTTTTTAAGATTTTATTTATTTATTTGACAGAGAGAGATTACAAGTAGGCAGAGAGGCAGGCAGAGAGAGAGGGGGAAGCAGGCTCCCCGCTGAGCAGAGAACCCAATGCAGGGCTCAATCCCAGGACCCTGAGATCATGACCTGAGCCGAAGGCAGAGGCTTTAACTCACTGAGCCACCCAGGCGCCCCAAATAAATAAATCTTTAAAAAAACCCAAAAAACTACCATATGATCCAATAATCACACTCTGGGTATAGATACAAAGTTAAAAAAGACTATCTCAAAGAGATATCTGTACTTCTATGTTCATTGCAGCATTATTCACAATGGTTAAGGTATGGAAACAAGCTAAATGTTTGTCAAGGAATGAATGGATCAAGAAAAATACATACATATATATTTTATGAAATATATATGGAATATTACTCAGCCTTAAACAAGGAGAATCTGTTATTTGCAATAACATGGATAAATCTTGAAGGCATTATACTACATGAAATAAATCAAACAGAAAGAGACAAATACTACATGGTATCACTTATACATGGAATTGGAAAAAAAAAGTAGAATTCATAGAAACAGAAAGTAAAAAAGTGGTTGCCAGGGGCTTGGGGATGGGGGAAATAGGGAGAGGCTGATAAAACAGCATAAACTTTCAGTTGTAATCTAAAGTCTGGGGATGCCTGGGTGGCTCAGTTGGTTAAGCATCTGCCTTTGGCTCAGGTCATGATCCCAGGGTCCTGGGATCGAGCCCCATGTTGGGCTCTCTGCTCAATGGGGAGCCTGCTTCTTCCTCTCCCTCTGCCGACTGCTCTGCCTGGTTGTGCACATTCTCTCTCTGTGTGTCAAATAAATAAATAAAATCTTTTTTTTTAAAGATAAAGCCTGAGGATCTAATATATGACATGGTATCTATAATCAATATTACTGTATCGTATAAATGAAATTTGCTAAGAGAGTAGAACTTAAATGTTCACACCAAAAAATGGGGGAATAATTATATGGGGTGATGGACGTTTTAACTGATTCAATTGGGAGAATCCTTTCCCAAAGTGTATATAGGTATCAAATCATCACATACACTTTAAACATCTTACAATTATATTTGTCCTTATACCTCAATAAAGCTGAAAAAAAAAACAAAATAAAATACAAATTCCTGGTTTCAAACAAGATCTACTAAACCAGCCTTCCAGAAATAAGAAGAGCATTGATTTAAAGTGCATGCAAAACTTCTGAGAATTTTAAACGTGCTCTGCTATTTTAATTCCAATCCAGTAATGCAAATATGCTACGATTCCAAGATCCCCTGAACCTATCAAGCTAATAAATCTCTTGAAAGGTAAAGTAAGGAGCTTTGTAGTACTCATTATTGGTGAACCCATGCTGGTTCCCAGTGGCTACTGCTCCACAAACTATCTCTTTAATGAACTACCAGAGAAAGTCTTCAAGATGTCAGCTTGCGGTTTTAGAACATATTTTGTCTCCTTTGTGATGACTGAGGCAAAATTTTCTACTCAGTGGTATACTGTTTTTGCACAAATTCTCTATTTCCAGCAGTAATTCTGCAAATTACTTCTGTATCGTAAGATGCAATGCATCTGAACCCAATGTGTGGAACACATTTCAACAATCTGGGTGCTTTCTTCCTCTTAAAAATGTTTGTCCTAAAAAAAAAAGTTTGTCCTATCCTTTTAAATGATTGAGAATTTAATAATATTTTTAAATATTATTTTCTGTTGAATAAGGTCCATATTATTTTTAAATGTCTCTTATGTAGACTATTTTATTTATATTTTATTTTTAAACATGTTTCTTCATGTAAATTAACTAGAGAATTGGCAATTCAGACAAAAGCACAATTGGGGAGGCGGGAAGGAGTGTATACGTCATATATGATGTGCAGAGATAAATGCTATATCTTAAAAGTTTGATTTCTTTTAGCCTTAGCCATATGATCTAAGTTCAATTAAACTTTGTTATTTCATGAGCAAGAATTGAGAGATCTAGAATTGGAACACAGATTTCCCAATTCCTATTCCAGGACCCTTCCCAGTTTACCATGAGGCTTCAATGCAGTAGAAGGCTAACATAAGACAAATTTGAGCATTTTGTAAGGTGGAAAATTGTCAGACAACCAGGGTTCAAAGACTGGTGGATATCCTTTGGACAGTTCCCATAACCCCCTTAAAGTCAGTTGCCTCATCTGAAAGTATTCCACATCTCACGTTCTACTTTTGTAAAATCAAAGGAGTTAACATATGTAGAGCTCAGACCAGTGCCTGGGAATATTATAATTAGTCCTATGATATCTCCATAACATGACGAACAGAGTAACAATGACAGAAATCATTTTTTGGTATAATGATATGCTCTAAAACCATAGAACTTGTTCTATTTTCTGAAATCTTTATTCTAGATGAATTTAAATCTATCCGCTTTTTATATCTCACAGAATTTTATGGTATGGTACCAATATTTTGCATTTTGAGCTAATGGAAAGTAGGATACTTAAGAATATAACTCAAATTAAAATTAGTGTTGCCACTTTCATACAGATGGTGTAAAAAGTTATGATGTTGCTAAAGACTCAGCTGGATTCCTGTCAGTGCTAATAATGCTTGAACTTCATCAGTTATTAGTGCAATTAAAAAATCCTTTCAGCATTTCTTCACAAACCGCACCTCCTCCCAAATCTTCTTGATCATTCCAAGGCATGCCTATGGCCTGCTGACTTCATCAATTCATCAGATGGAGGAGGACAAACAAGGAGAGAAGTCTTGACTCCTCTCCCAACTATTCCATCATACGGCAGAGTTTCTGTGTTCTCCAACAAGACATAAGAAAGTTTTGTTAGGAGTAATAATTCCCAAGCCCCTAGATATGAGACACCCAACTAAGCCTCTAATTATTACAGAGCAAATTAAGTTTTGTTGCATTATTTTATTTTTTTCTAAATCCATCACTAAATGTTTTTAAAACAGATGAGTATGTTCTATATAATATAGTCATGCTGGGAAGATGATCAATGTGTACCACACCAACATTGATGAAGTCATCACTTCAAAAAAATTAAAAATCAAGCCTTGACATGATGCAGTTCTAAACTTTAGTAATTAACTGTAATGAAAGTACAAAAATCAGACATCTCTCTGCAGTAAATTTTATATCTTCTCTTGAAATGCCCCATCTCATCCATTGGGACAGATCAGAAGTGTGAGGGTGTATATAATGCATTAAATATAACAGTTGTCTGAATTCAAATGACAATACTTTTTGATTCAAAAGAATTCAACAGTAACCCTTCAAATGTGATTGATCATTAAATCTATCAAAGTCACAGTTCAAGACTGAAATTTTTATCACTCTGTAGCAAAATGCTTATCTAAAGAAACTAAAGTTAAAAGAAAGGACATGAAGTATTTCAGTTTTCTTGGGGGGATATACAAAAGTAGGTCAATACTTTCCTGAGGTCAAAAAGAGGATAATGCCAGCTCTGGACTCATTCAGAAAGGTGCATGGGAGGTTGTAATGATTTAGATACACAGCAATAATTTCCAGGCATTCCCCAACCCCACCATTTTTGCAAACCTTGAGAAAGCTTTCTGATTCTCCCCATATATGCCACTTTGACAAAGAAGCAGAGCCTTTGAAAGAAAAACATTTTTGGCTCTGTTAATGCTAGTGTATTCTTCCAGCCCAGTATTCAGTGTTCCGGACAGGCAATTACATGCAAATTTGTTGGGAGCTAGGAGGTTCATTTACTACATTCAGCCCCATAGAAGAAGATCAATAGGAGTGCAAAATCTAATCCTAGATGAAAGGACCATGATCAGGTAATGGTTATAGAGTTAAGGCCCTCAGAAGAATGTTAGGAATCAAAGGGCACGCTAGAGAAAAGCATTATGCATAGTGCTTTTTTGAACCATATGGGAAAGACAAGAGACAAAGTGAACCAAAGAGTTGGAACACAAGAAGGTAGACATGCAGTTCAACACAAATTGTTAGGGTTTTTCAAAAGATATGAATGAGGATTTGACCAATTAAAAATGGCTGCCTCAAAAACCTTTTGTGGGCTATTTAAATAATAGTGGTGTGCAAACTCATTCCTCAAACTTATGCCACACAAGCCAGGCTTGGATTTAACTCTTAAGGAAAAGAGGAAATCTTTACTGCTAGTTTTCCTGTCTTCTGATTTTTGTGGGATTTTTTTTCCTGATGTTTTCCCCTACCTGAGGCCACATACCCTGTTGATATTTAATAAAAGTCCTGACGTCCCTATTAGTCCTCGTTGCTGTCAAAGGAAAACATTTTGTGGGAAAACATGGACATAAGGGACTCTGAGTTGAAAAAAAATTCAGAAGAGTCAAATTCCAAATTTGAAGATGTTTTGGGCATACCTTAATCAATGTACTTATTTCTATTTTCCTTTTTATGAACCTATAAGAGTGATACGTGGTTAAGACAGCTATATCGGAATCAGTCTAAAAAAGTTCTTTCAACAAATATAAAATAAAATTCTTAAGTAATATGTATACATTGTGTCAGGGTTTAATCAACAATTTTCTTTTCTGTCTTGGTACATAATATAATGTTACATCTTATAATGAGTGGTGTTGGACTCGATGAAATAAGGCACTATGGAAGACTATCTTTACATGCTTTTAAAACTCCTTAATCTATATCAAAAGGGCTGGGAAAACTGTTAAGAACAGTGGTCCATCAGCTGGAAAACAGAACAATGCAGAAATTGTATAATTATTCATCATTTCAGCAGCAGAGGACTGTTCCTTTAGCCCCAAGATGAGTAAACCTATAATGAATTTACTCCAAAGTATCTAAGGTGAATAAGCAATTCTCTTGTAAGCAAACTACTTGCTGTTATGAGGTAAATTAACTCTTCCCAACACCATTTAATAAATTGCTTCTTACAGAGCACTAAATTGAACCCTGATGTTCTGGGACGTTAATTTGCCACACAGGAGAATTTTTCTCCTAGAGGGCATTTTATTTCTCTTACCTCACATCACTCATGTAGAAGTCATTTAGATTACTATGACACTCTTAACTTTCACCATTTCAACGAATTACATGACGGGGTTCATAACGAAAATGACTTCAATACTACTAGGGAATTTGGTCAAATTTCTTCCAGGCAACAATTTCAGGGTTTGTTTTTGCTTTTTAAGGAAAAAAATTGGGGAGGGGGAGGTTTAGGGTTTGAGGCTTTCTTTTTAACCCTAGTCTTCTATAGATTCTCTATTTTAATGTTTTGTTTCCCCTCCTCTTTTTGTTGCTAAGCAGATGGGACATGTTGCTATGTGACATTTTACACAACCACTCTTACAAAGCTTCCACAGTAATGACCAGAGGTCATGAAAACATAATCATTCACATTGAAAACTGAAGCACTTGCCTTTTTGTTCCTGGAAAACTACAGAAAATGTACCCAAAACCCCACATCTTTTTTAAAGAATATAGTAATAAAAATGAATAGTAATATCTATTAAATAAGTTTTTCTATATATGACTTCCATTGGAGAGTCACAAAAGCCCAGTGAAATGTTAAGGGAAATTATCAATGCCAATGCCATCATCACCACTATCATCGTATTTCAGGTCAGATAAATGAGACTCTGAAAGGTCAGGTCAGATGATAATCACATAGCAATGACAGGAAATGAGTTCTCATTCCTCATTTGACTTCCCACCCAGGAAATAACAAAATGCTCTCTGCGGCATATGAAGGCTAGAAGTTTGACACCTGTAATAAAAGCTCATTTAAAAGTATATTTTTAGGGTCACCTGGGTGGCTTGGTCAGTTGAGCACAGGACTTTTGATTTCAGCTCAGGTCATGGTCACAGGGTCATGGGATCGAGCCCCATGTGGGCTCAGCCTGCTTCAGATTCTCTCTCTCTCCCTCTCCCCATTGCCCTCCCCCTGCCGCTCCTGCCTGCATGTGCACACACTCTCTCTCTCTTAAATAAATAAATAAATAAATAAATAAATAAATAAATAAAAGTATATTTTTACTTCCCCTAACTCTATCTGCTAACTTTGAGTCTTCCTTATTCTTTAATAATAATTAAAAGAGTAAGATTAATAGCTGTCAATTATCTGATACTGACGAGGCACCCAAATAAATGCTGTCCCTCTACCAGCCCACGAAATCCCCACAATAACCTAATTATTATGAAGAAATCAGAGGCTCGGAAAGTGAATACACACACCAGAGTCAATCATTTAGTCCAGAGCAGAGCAAAACTAGAACTCGCATGTGTTGGACTTTGAAACCAGTACCTCTAACTATTATACTGTCTGTCCCAGTGGCCAGCTCTTTCCAATTCGGGCTGCAAGTTACTTTCTATTTTTTTTTTAAACTGCTGTTTTAATTAATGTTTCTCATTCTCAAAACACACAGTTTTGAAATGGTAAATTAGCTGGGTGATGGGGCACTGGAAGGCAACCATCATACAATGCCGATCACGTGGGTATATGTGTGTAATTTTTTTTAAAGATTTTATTTATTTATTTGACAGAGAGAGAGATCACCAGTAGGCAGAGAAGCAGGCAGAGAGAAAGGGGGAAGCAGACTCCCTGCTGAGCAGAGAACCCGATGCGGGGCTCGATCCCAGGACCCTGAGATCACGACCCGAGCCGAAGGCAGAGGCTTTAACCCGTGGAGCCACCCAGGTGCCCCTATATGTGTGTAATTAATTGTTCTGTAATACACAAAATAGAGAAAAGCCAGTGACTGTGTACACAGTGCACAAGAATAAGCATGCCAACAAGAATCAGAAACTTGGATTTTAGTCCATTTCCCAAAATACCTTCTTAAGTATTGAATAGATGCAAAGGAACATTTATAAATATTTGCAGTACAAAGAATCACAATAAAATGAAGACCTATATATCCACCATCCAGTTACAGAAATAGAGCATCACCATTATGTATATAGCCTCCGCTTCTGTCCCTGCACAGGTAACCAGGCTCCTGAATATCTTGTTTCTCATTCCCTTTGTCTCTTTGTAGTTTTACCACACAATTTGCATACCTAAACAATGTATTGCTGAGTTGTGCATATTTCTGTACATGGATTTTTCTGTATGCATCTGCAGTCTTATGTGACTTGCCTCTTTCATTCTCCATTTCTGAGATACATTCATGTTATTCCTTACAGTTGTAGCCATTCGTAAATGCTCTGTGTACATGGATACATTTGTCATGTGTGTGATTATATCACAATGTACTTATCCATGCTAATTTTTATGGGCATTTACATTGCTTCCATTTTTTTGCTAGTATAAAAATTACCACACTAAAGATTTTTTTATCTTTCTTCTGGTGCAAGAATGTCTCTAGAATATATGCCTACAAGTAGACTTGGTAGTTTACAATATAGACATATGGATGAGTTACTAGATAATATCCAATGATGTTCCTACAAAGGTGTGCTCCTTTTCTCATGCAGTGTGCAAGTGTTAGCTGCCCCACAGACTTACCAATCAATAATTGCTTTGTTAGTCTCCTACTGTTGCCTATTTGCTGAGTGTGAAATGGTATTTCATTGTGGTTTCAATTTGTATTTCCCCAAAAACTAATGAGATTGAACGTCTTTTCATTTCTTTCTAGACCAAGTTTCTTCTTCTGTGAAGTACCCATTCAAGACTTTTGCCCATTACTGTACCAGGCTGCTTGCCTTTTCCATTCTGATTTTTATATATTCCTTATACATTCTGAATATGAATCTATTTTTAGCTCTATGTGCTAAATATCTTTTCTCGGTCAGAGGCTTGTATTTTCATGTTCTGTGGTAGGGCTTTTTATAAACAAAAGTTCTAAATTTTACTGAAGTCAAATTTATTTTTTTCATGGTTTGTACTCGCTTCTTTTTAAGGAAATCTATCCATGCACTAAGATCATCAAGATCAGCTTCGGCATTATCTTCTAAACGTTTCATAGTTCTTTCTTGTACATTTAGGTCTTTAATCAGCTTGGAACATATCTGTATAGAGTGTAAACAGGAGGTCTAATTTCATAATATTACTAAACGGATATGGTTCTACTGCCATTTGTAGAAAAAAACTGTGTTTTTCTTGGCGTCCTGCAAAGCCAACTGTGTCATAAATCAAATTTTCATATATATGAGGCTGTCATTCAATTACACTGTCCTCTTTGTTGGCCCATTGGCCAGAATCATATTGTCTTAATTATTCTGTTTATGTTAATTCTTGGTATCTAGCAAGAGGGTTTCCTCACCTGACCAGTAGCCAGGCTCAAACTAGCTTTTGATTTTTCCATATAAACTTTAGAATCAGCTTGCAAAGCATCACAAAGAAAATTATGTTATGATTTTTATTGGAATTGCTTTTAACCTATACAGAAATTTGGTAGAATTTGCATCTTTGTAATATTGAATATTTTAGTCCTTAAATATCACAGTCTTCCAGTTATTTAAGGCTTTTTCAATGTGCTCCCATAAACTTTTAACATTTTCTCTGTAAAATTCGCGCATATCTTTTATAGTTTTTCCCCCTAATGCTTAATATTTGAGGCCATTGTAAATTGTATTCTATTTGTACATTTTTTCTAGTACTTTTAAATTAAAATTATAAATAGATATATATTGATTTTTGTACATTGATTTTATATCTAGCCACCTTGCTAATTCAAACAAATTATATATATATATTGTTTTCCATATAATTATATGTGAATAACTGTGTCTTCTTATATTTACACACCTTATTTATCCAGTTTTTCTTAATTTGCCAGTTACAACTGCTAGTACAATATAAAAAAGAAATAGTATAGTATGGAAATATGTCATAATACTAATTCTAATTAGAATTAGGAACTAATTAGAATTAGGAACTAATTCTAATACTTTTCCATTAACTGCATTATTCCACAAAAATGATATATATTTCTTGAAGATAAACTTTATCTACTTCTAGTTTACTCTAAGTTTTAAATGGATAAATTCTAAATTTTAGCAAAAGCTTTTTTCTCCATCCGTTGAGAAGATAATATATACTTCTTCTCTTAATTACTAATATGACACATTACAAGTTAATTTTTTATGTAAAACCAGCCTTGCATTCCTTGTAGTTGGAAGAGTGACAGCTTTGTCATGTATTACCTTCTTTATATATTGTGTGTTTTATTTTATTAATGTTTTGTTTAGGAAACAGTCATCTCTATCAACAAGGTGAGATTTCCTTTTCTATTTCCTATATTAGTTCGTATAAAATTGGAATAATTTATTCCAATCCATAAAATGGATTGACGAACCCCTCTGAATTAATGTTTTGTCTTCATTTTGTTTGCTTTCTTTGTATGTGTATATGCGTGTACGTATGTGAAGAGATGAGAGGTTTTTAACTGATGAATCAATTTCTTTAATGGTTACCCAATTATTACGATTATCTTTTCTTATTCTGTTAATTGTGGTATATTATATTTTGGGAAATTTTTCTGATTCTAATAAGACTTCAACACTGGCATTAATGCTCTTCATTGTTCTTTGAATGTATGCAGACTCTTTCTTTCTGGCCTCTTTCATTACTAAATAATTATTTTTGTGTCCTCTTTTTTCCTTCATCAATTTGGCTAGTGGATTCTTTTCGACGAACAAACTTTTGGCTTTGTGGATTCTATTAAGCATTTGTTTTCCATTTTATCGTAATATCCATTTGGTCTACACTTTTAGGTGACATCGTTTTTTTTTAAATATTGTAAATTAAAATATTAGCTCATTAATATTCTTTTTTCTTTTCTACTATAATTATTTAAAACTATAAAATTTCCTCTGAGTATCAACTTTGCTATAAGCCATAAGTTATGATATACAGTATTTTTGCTTTTGTTATGTTCTACATATTTTCTAATTTTATTATAATTTCTTATTTGGCCCATGCTTTACTAATAAATATGCTTCTTGCTCTTCAATTGTCTGCATTTTTGTTGGCTGTAGTTTGTTCTTAATTTCTAACTCGATTATTTTGTGCTCAAAGAAATTATCCGAATGAGCTCAAATTCCTGTGGAATTTGTTAAGCTTTATTTCATGGCCCAGCATAAGTTCGGTTTATTTCCCATGAGTATTTAAAATAAATATGAGCTTCACAATTAACACTTGTTAATTCTTTTCTTCACATCTTTTCAATCTTCACCAATTTCTCAATTTGCTTGACCTGACAATTACAAAGTGATGTTTTCAAATCTCTTATAATGATAGACGGACGTGGTTAATTAGAAATTTTTATTAGTTCATCGTCACCCTCTATCTCTAGTTCACTATTTCACTTCATGTCCATTTTATCTGATAGCAGTATAACCATCTCAACTTTCTTTTAACTATTACTTATCTGGTTACTTCTTTATATGCGACCAGTCTTTTTCTGTCTACTTTTAAGATCTTCTGTCTGTCTTTGGTGTCATTAAGTTTGCATTGTAATGTGTCTAGAGCTAGATTTCTTTCAAGTATCCTGGGGCATTTGTTTTGGTCTCTGACTGAAGACTGTGGACCTTAAACTGTTCTGGAAAATTCTCAGCCGTTATTTTTTTAATGATTGCCTCTCCTTCATTTTCTCTCTCCTTTTTTTGAGAGCTCCAATTTCTTTTAACCTCTCTTTTTTATTTTATATATGTTTTTCCTTTTTCTGGATTATAAATATTCTTCAAATATATCACGTCAACATATCCTAATGTGGATAGATGAAATCTTCTGTTTATATCATTTGTTAAATATTTAATTTCAAATATTGCATAATCTTCATTCAAAAATTATATTTGAATTTTTTTAAGATCGACTTGACCATTGTTAAGACTCTTGCTTATATTCAATCTCCTATTTATCTCTTTAAGCATATTGATAGTATATATTTTATATTCCCTGTGTAGTAATTCCAGTATTTGAAATCTTTGGAATTCGTGTTGACCTTTGTTTCTGGTGGCTCTCATTCATAGTGCCATATTTCGTTGTATGTTGTGTTATGTTTGTGAGCTTATTTTCCTTAGATGTTTGCATGTGTGTATTCTTTGAGACCTGCAGTGAATGTGGGATTTACCCCCAGGGGATGACCTTTGCTTCTGCCAGATGTCTGATCACATTGTCAAGTAAGGTTCACTTTAAGTTAAATTATCGATTTGAGTTTATTGAAAGTGTCAGTATATAATTCAGATATGAACTCTTGGGGTATACTTGCTCCCTTTCCCTCAGCTAACACTAAGTTTTAAGATGGGAATGTTTTACTGCTATCACTGTTACTCGTTTCTACATATACAATCCAGAACAGGGGCAGAGTTTAATTCTAGTTACCTAGACAGCCAAGATGGAGCTTTCTAGTTTCATTCAGTGGCTCTCCTATTAAATTTCCTCTCTCCCCTCTCCTGTGGGAATGGAAAAGCTCAAGGTCATTTGGATTCAGCAAATATTTTTGTTGTGAAAACAGCCTTAGTTCTAGGTTACTTCTCTGGATTCATGCTTTCAATTAGTTTTTAGCCTCTAAGCAGGTTGTCAGATTTAGCAAATTAAAATACAGGATGCCCAATTAAATTTGAATTTTAGATAAGCAGTAAATAATTTTAGTATAAGTCTATCACATCAATATTTGGGATGTACTTATACTAAAAAGTTATTTGTTGTTTATCTGAAATTCAAGGAAACTAGATTTCCTGTATTTTATCGTGCAACACCACACCAATGGATTTCTAATTTTCTTGCCAGTTCATTGATGCATCTACAGAGCCTTTAAAAAAGAAACAAAACAAAACAAAAAACCTATACCAAGCAGCATTTTTACTTTTTTTTCTTCAGTAAGATCCATCAAGTTCCCAAGTTTGCCATATTACTGGAAGCAAAGCCAGTTCCTGTTCTTCTCCTTCCACGTACCCATCTTCATGAAACTGGGAAAGTCACCTGCCTCTGTGAACCTTCATCACTCACAGTATCTTTTCTGCAAATCCTGGAATTTGTGAAGGACCTTAGAGATCATCTCTTATAATCCCCTTATGTGAAGATAAAGAAAACTGAGACTCAGATAAGGAAAACAATAAGGCCAATATTTTGCCCAATGTGGTGGCAGGGTGGAAAGGAGAAACCCTGTCTCCTTACCCTTTACATGTTCTTGCCACTGTGCCGTGTTGGCTGTAAGGACCGAGTGAGCTAATGATAAAGAGGCACTGGGTGGAATAGAAAATATTGAAGGGACACCGAGTATAGAATAAAAGTAGAGAAGTGTTAAAAATTGATCATGATTACCGAGTCTAATAAAAATTGGGCAGCTTAAAAATGTGAGATTGACTGTGGAACAATATTTACGGAAGGAATTTCATAGGACCATAGAAACAGACTTACACTTCCTTTTCTTCCAGGAATCTTACACATAACAATGAGAATTTTCTATGAATATTTAAAGCCAATAAATTAATAAAATTAAAATAAAATATCTGGCCAAAAATATACTGCATCAAACAAGAATTTCTGACCTAGAATATAATATATTCTCCATAGCAAATAAGACAAAAAAACAGAACTTAATCAACAAAAGCACTCTCTTCTTTTTTCCTTCTTCCTTTCTTACAAAGAAATGCTTTCAGAATGCTTAAGACGCTCACCATGCTACTTTCTTTGCTACAATCAGTGCATGATTGCCACTCAAATTGCTATACTGGTCCTTTTTCCTCTAGCTCTGCATAAAAAGAAGATGCAGATGAATGGATTTTCTGTGGGTTAATTTATTAGGAGTGCAAAGCAATTATCAGCAAGGTAAATCATGGAACATGAAGTACACTGTTACACGCTGGTTGCTGTATAATGTAGGTCCCTTGGCCACAAATGCAATTAAAGTGTTGTATTTTATTCCTTTTAATTTTATCTCCCAGTCTATCCTTCGCTTAACCTAGACAAGTCTGACTATCGGTCAATATGTAATCAATAAGTAGAAATGTATAATAACTACCACAAACAGTTTTGTATTTTTGATGTTATCGGATACATTTTCGTGATATGATAGCAATAAATCTTCAAAACGAGGGTTGGGGAATTTAAGTGCAGGACTCCGTTCCCGGGGCATCAGGCTGTCAGCTTCTCGTGTGGCTGTGATCGGGTGAAATTATATTACCGTCATGTGACCAGAGACTGATGTGAAGTGAATTAAGCAGTGCTTGCAAATGCCTGTCACATTAATAGTATCTAAATCTTCTGTTTTTAATTTTAAAGGGCAGGTCCTAAGAAAGTCATGTTTACTAGGCTTTCAAGACTCATAAAAGAAACCCTTGACAACAAAAGCAAGCCTTCTCCCTACATAGACCAGTACAAATGTGAATAATATGGAAGCACTAGAGAGGCAGGATTTCAACAAAGAGAGCGGGACGAAAATCGCTGCTCCTGCCACTTACTAGCTAAATTTGGTCAAGTTTCCTAACTGCTGTTTGCCTTGGTTTTCTCGTTGACAAAGCAGGAATAATGACAACTGCCTGGAGTAATTATTAATGATGTATGAAAGATATCTAGCCCATCGTAAGGGTTCTGTGAAAGGACGCTCTCACAATGATGCTGGCGATTCCTTGTTTACCAAGAAGCGCAAGGCAATCTCAATATTAAAAATTATACATCGGCAACAACACATCAGGATATACCTAGCCATAAGCCACAGCGTTTAAGAAAGCCATGAAACTGTATGGAAAACGTGGGTGATCTGAGAAGGCAGGTTTAGAAAGAAATGAAGGTTGAGAAGAGCGAATATGTATTCTGAAACACCAGACACAGGTCGGAGGATAGGGGATGAGAAGCACGAGAATTTAGGGGAAATGGGGGATTTAGTGGGTAAGTGTTGGCTTGCACAGTGTAAAGACATGAAGTACCAAGAGGGCTATTCAGAATAGCTGAAGAAGAATCTTCTACCATCACTAGCCTGAAACGTTCAGATTTGTCCTAAAGGGCAATTTGAAACTCCCAAGGATTCTGGAACAACTAAGTGGGTATTAATTTGAAATTTATTCTGACACACGTGCTTGTGGAATTTTTTAGCTTAACTAGGTCCTGTTGTGGGGAAAGTCTTGAAAAATGAAATGACCAACCAGAAGGCTGTTGTCACAGGGCAGGTAAGAGGTGAGGAAGGCAGTGGGCACAGCAGGTGATTCTGTCTATGATGTGAGCTCAGGGGTGAAGGAAAGATCAGCATCTGCTAAGACAGCTTCTTCCCTGAGCGGCTGGACCCTGGACATCCAAACCAACCCTCTTCCTTTAGCGAAAGCCTCTGCCCAGAGTGATAAGGTGAACGTTCTGCACAGACAGAGTTAAAATTAAACTTCTCACATTTTAGCACGTCAGTGTGAATCTACTTGTTTATTTGTTTTTCCTAGAACAGATGTCCATAAGAGATTGTCAGGGAGGTGGTAAAGGCTCTGAGCCCCAAGGGGGCAGGTAACCATCACTAGAGCAGAGAAGGATTTGAGAGGAGAGCCTTTGGGGGGGGGGAGGAGGACTGAGCATCACTCTACTGCATGGTTTTACCTTGAGGATGGTAATGATTATGGGGCCAATAATGTTCTGAATAACTAAATGTGGTAGTGGAAGAGTATATTAGTTACCTTGGGAATTAAAAGCTAATGTTATAAAATATGCTATAAATAAACAGTGATGTTAAAGCAATGTTTTCCCAAAGCCATCCTTTTTGCTTCTTTGGGAATCCGGTTCTTGTGCCTATCACCACCCTTCCCCCCAGGGTGTGCCCCACTCTCATCCCCCCCATCCTGTTCCTTTGTATGAACAAGTTTGAGCTTCAATCCTGTTTTGTACTGCACTTGTCTTGCACAAACGTCTTTTTAGCTTCACCGCCCTTCCTTCACTTGAGATAACCCATCATTATTGCCTCAGCTTATCTATGAAACATGTGTTTTATGTTTAACTTACACGTACAAATTGAAGTGAGTTGTCAACGTCACTGGGGACGGATACATTCTAAACTAAGTACGCGCAGTGATAAGGGCTCGGTGTTGTAAGCACCCTCTTTACATCCGCAGCGGTCCCTGCTAATGCTGAACTGTGTTCTTCTGAATGATTTAAAACTTTTGTTATTTAAAATGTGATGCCTTCACACTCTGAGTCTCCAGCTCCAGGGCAAGCTCTTGGAGGCCTTATCCACCTGTGTATCCCTCCTCGCGTGCCCAGGAGAAGACTGGGGTTTTCTAGGCTTAACCACAAACTCCTCATCTTGGGTAGGATGGCTTTGCTCTTTTTGGGAAGCGATCGTTTTACTTTGCACGACACTTCAAGTAATTATGTTCACAGCCAACTGAAAAGGAGCGGTGATGGGGGACATTTCAAAGCCACTTTTGAGGGCAGAGTGAAATATGATGAAATCAGACTCCATAACTTTGAAGTTGTCGTGGACTGGACCGTGATTCATGTGTGCAGCTGTTGAGTCCCTATCCACCAACTTGTGGTACAAAATAAGATCCCACATTCAAAAGGAATCGTTCGGAACGCTGTGTCCTCCCCATCCTACTTAAAGCCAAATTCCATTCTGCTCTGAAGGTGCAAGTCTGTAAGGAATCTTGGGGGACCTCGAGGAATTCAGTCACCATTCCCGATTCTGTCCCCTCCGCTGCTTGCCTTTTGTCTGCTGTCAGTCTCTAGCATGTCCTGTCCATGGGACTGTGTGGACCATATTATCGTGACATTCGGAGGTCCTGGTAACACCACGTGTGGTCCGGTTAACGGCTGCAACTATCTCCCCTATTTCTTCTTTCCCCACATCTCCCTTCACGCTTGATGCCCTTCACACACCTCCCATAGCATTCGAATTTCCATCACTTCACAAACTCTGCTCCCTCTGCCGGGAATATCCTTTATCCCCCATGCCTTCCGTGTCCACGTGGGCGAACACTTAAGTCTCAGCTCAGCTGTTATCTCCACATCACCTATCCCTGCTCCGGAAATGAGCCATATCCCCGCCTTTCTCCAATCCCCACAGTGCACCTCCAATATCACAGGTATCACATGTGATTATAACTTTTTTTTCCTGTTTTTCTCCAGACTAGATGGATCACGAAAACCATGGAGGCATTGACGAAGAGGAGCTCTCTAGGAGTCTGTGCTCGGTTGGGCAGACCCATTTAGATATTTTACCAGTTGACTAGTAACCAAACCTTTCGTTCATTAGTAAGATAGATGATAGATAGATAGATAGATAGATAGATGATAAAGAAGAAAGGTTCATAAGAAAGAAAAAAATCATTCTTAATTAGGATGAACTTCATTCATACCATGACTTAGAATTTGACTTTGATTCAGTCCAAACCACATTCTAAGAAAATCTGCTTGAAGTGAAACTGTATGTGACTAGTAAATTAGTATATTTGAGAATAGTAGAGAGAATAAGACTATACGTATTGAAGGTCAATTGTACAAAGGATAGGAGAGCTAGGTAAGATTAACTTACCTATTTAAATGTTCAAGAAAATTTGAAAAACTGAACTGTCAAAAAATAAAAAATAAAGCAAAGAATCCACACATTGCTACTCAGCATAATTTTGCTTAGAAAATAGCATTATTTCTGCTTGATTTGATTTTGTGTGGTTAAGTTTGGAGGAAATGTTATTTATTATATACACAGCTAAGCTCATGTAATTACCTTCAAATGTTCTAGCGTAGTACATACAGCCAACAACACGATTGCTTGTTGTATCAATTTGGGAAAGAGAAGGAAAAATTAGCCATGTAATAGTTAATTCAATTTTTAAAATTAAATGTGTATTGAAAATATGCCTGGTAAATATTATGCCATCTGCACATGCTCAAACAGCAAGCCTGGTTAATATTTTATAGCTTATCTGATAAAGTTAACAAAAGAATTTAGAGTGGAGACATACACTGAATATTTCATCGCCTTCTTAATTGCAGAATACAGACAAGACATTTTTTTTTCCCTTTGGGAAAAATAAATGTTAAAAGTTATTACAGATGGAATCAGTTTGGCAATTAGGTTGAAATCCAACTGAAACCAAGCAGAAATTGACGGCTGCAAACATCACAATACCAAAGTATTTTCAGCCAACTCCATCAATTTACATGATGAAGCAGAAATGTTGATAGCAAAGCTGTATAACTCAGCTAGCAGAGGTTATATTAACACAGAAGAAAAACTGGCTTTGTGCCTTTTTTCCCAATAGTTAATTCACAGCCATCAAGAGCTGTCATTCTTATACACAGCAGACAATATGATATACCTAAGCCTTTTCATTCTGACTTCTGATTTAAAGGTCTTCAGCTTGTGCTGTGGACCTTAACCTTGAAGCCAAGTGCAAATTAGCTTTAAATCAATGAAGCTGATTAAAGCTCCATTGTGGTAGAGCCCTTAATAGAAGAAGGGAGGGGAAGGAACCACTTGAAAACAGCAAAAGATTGGCCTCTCTTAACTTGGAACATATGTAATGCTTTTCAGCTCTTCTCTACCCTGACAGAACCATGAATGGTTTTAGGGCTATTTACCTGCTAAGAGAATGGAACCAAATTTTCCAATTCAGTGGAAAAGGCCAAGAGAATCAAAGGTATTTTTTTTTTTCGCAAGCGCTAGAATATAAAAGGTTATTTTAGAAAGAAGTAAAGAGGGGAACATCAAAACATCTCCCCGATAGAGGCCAAGAGAATCGAGATTCTACCATATAAAAAAGAAATTCCTATATTGTAAAAGTACCCTGGGTTTCTATTTCTTTTTGGTTTTATTTTGTATTTTACAATATACCATTTCTCAAAAACAAAAGGTCGTTGCAAACTTCTGGCCATCGAAAGAAAAATCTTTTCCTCTGTCACAAGTGAATATATCTGCCAAAAGCATGTCTCAGAAGTTCTTTGCTTAGAAGTAGCCAGAATGAACTCCAGCCAACAGGAAGGACTATTTGTTTCTTTATACCCCCTCCACCAGCACCACTCACCCATCACCAAGGAAACTTCGTCCAACACATTTACCAATTCTTCCCAACTTCCCCCTGGCTGTCAGTCTTGGGACAAATTCAGTTTTTACCAAAGAATGATTTTTTTTATAACATTTTCAGAAATACTAAAGATGATAGACTAGAAATACTATTTTAAATAGAGAAAGACTTACTCATTTTTACCTAATTCAATTCTTTAATGCAGCCATTCAGTCATTCTTCACAGGGAATACCATCCAACTGTAGCACGGACCTTCTCCACCAAGACATGGGTGAATTCTTATCCTTATATTTCAGGCATGATGATTTTGTAATTACCCGAAGGAAATTTTTAGCAAGAACCTCAGGGAAAGTGAAGCAAATGCAGAAAGGAAGATCATGCCAACTTCCTACATCAGTTAGTATGTGTAAAATGCTCTCAACAGTGCTTGGCATATAGAATGTGTTCAACAAAGATGGGCTACTGGCCATTATTCCACTGGGTTTGGATGCACACACTTGGCCAAAGCCTTCAATCCTTCCTCTTACATCATGTACCCCCAAAAGTTCCCCCTTGAAAGCCTTGAGATTTCTCTCCTGATTTCTATGGAATCTTAATGGAGAAGAAAGAAGGGAGCTGACCTAGAAAAGAAATCAGTCACTCCTACCTAACTAAAGTGGCTAAAAACATGCAAATAAATAATCACCAAAAGAGGATAAATATAATTTAAAAAAACTAAGACACAAAATGTGTATACTAAAAACAGAGTAGAGCACATCCTTCCCCACTTTTGAAGTTTAAAGAGCTGTTCCCTGCGTGCATCTCTAGGTCCCTAGTTTATCTTGTGTAAACTTCCAAGGCAAGACAGACTGAGGGACTGCAAAGATCTGAACTGGGCAGTGTAAGTAGAAAAGAAGCAGAGAATGGAGGTGGGAGGAAGTAGAATGTTAGGAAGGAGAAAGAAAGAGAAAAAGAAGATCACCAAGGGAAAAAAGGATGAGATGACAGAATTGAGGAGGAAGCCAAAGGCTAGCTGAGGGCAAAACACCAGCTGACGCCCTACCACCTAACCTCCCCCTCCTTCCTCCAGGAAGCTCCCACAGTCTTAATGTTAATGCTTTGCTAGAGGGAAAAACAAACTTAGCTTGATAATAGCAAAGCCTCCAGGATCCTGAGGGTCTTCTTTAGCATATGAAAGTCCTTTTGGACACTTCCCTTTGTCCTTACCTCCCGCAACTCCCAAGGATAAAATCAGTCACCCTTCATAACCGTGGTGCAACAGCTCTTTCTGTCCCCGTGCTTTAACAAAACCATCTTTTTGCACCAAAGACATTTCAAGAATTCTTTCTTGGTCATCGGCTTCAGACCTCATCCCACAGAACCTCACCTTCATTCTAAAACTACATCATGTGGCACCCAACATGGGGCTTTGAGCCTTTTCATCTGAACTCTGCGCCTCGGTGGAAACTCGGTGAGTACTTTCTCTCCCCTTCCTTTACTCTCACTCCAGAGAGTATGGTATTATTGGAACACTTTAATGTCAACTGCTCAGGCTGAAATCCTCTAGCCCATGGCTACTCTACAGGAAGGAGAAAGCCTGCCTTTTGGCTGGAAGTTAGTACCTTGGCCAGGATGGTAATTAGACCCAGAAACGTGATGCCTTCTCTTTATTTCCATCCTTATACAAAGTTGTCTGTCTTGGACATGGGACAGCCACCTAAGTCACCAGGCTGGCTGCCAATCTTAAGATTCTCGTGTGAGGTTTCCCTCCTGATGGATCTAATGTGATCCCCTCCACATGCCTGGTCTACCAACTTTGGGCCATGGGACCTCCCCTGGGACCTGGCCAAAACCAGTACCTGATCGAACTAAAACCCAACTGGGGACCATTTCCTAGGGAAGTTGGCTGTAAGGACTACATGTGTTAGAATGTCATTTAGATCATGATAGATTTCTGTCCTAACTGTTTTCTGTCAATGTCCTCTAACTACTTAAGCTACACAATTGAGCAATTTCCCCTTGTAAAACTTTTCTAGTGTTTTCCATGAGTTAGAAAGAGCAGATTCAAGGCAAGGCGAAAGAAGGCATGACCTATGGAATGACCTTCAAGGCACAGTATTTCTGTCCATACACCAGGCACTCATTTGTAGCCTAGAATGCAATGGGGAAGTGGGGGGATGCTAGCAACCCTCCTACAGTGGCCTTTAACAGCGGCAGTGGTCATGGTGCTTTAAACAACCCCTCACTTTCCTTCAATGATGGGTTAAAACTCCTGGACTGGAGGAAAATTAGGGCCAACTATCAATGGGCATTTTTATCAGGCTTCTTTTTCTCATTATTAACCTTATTTTGTTGTCTTTTCTGGTGTCTCCCAGCCTGGAGCCAAGACTCCTTCACTGACATAACTTGCAGCTGACAGATGATCCTTTCTGCTCATGGAGGTTCATCTATTTTGACCACATTGGATTCAGCTGCCTCCCCCACTTCAGTAACTCTCCCATAAGATCCCCAACTCACCAATATTGACCCATAGGTAGGGATACCTCTATACCCCTGTTCAGCCAGAAGATGTTACAGAAGATGAGACCTTCCAATTCCAACAACTTTAAAGATTGAAGGGTCAAAATTGTTCAGGGGGTAAATGATGAGGGAGCAGAAGGCTAGCTGAGGGCAAAACACAAGCTGGAACCCTGCAACCTCCCCTCTCCTCCACTCCTGGCTGGGATTTGTGGGGTGTTCTTCCAGGAAACTCCCAACTGTCTTAATGTTAATTCTTTGCTAGAGAGAAAAACAACAACAGCAAAAACAAACAAACAACCCTAGCTTGATAATAGGAAGGCCTTAAGGATTCTGAGGGTCCTCTTTAGCATACGAAAGTCCTTTTGGACACTTCCCTTTGTCCTTATCTCCCTCATCTCCCAAGTATATAATCAGCCACCCCTCAAAACCCTGGTGCAGCAGTTCTTTCTGCCCACGGGTCCTGTCCTCATGCTTTAATAAAACCACCTTTTTGCACCAAAGACATCTTAGGAATTTCTTCTTGGTCATTTTGACTCCAGATCTCACCCCACCAAAGCTCACCTACTTTCCAAAACTACATCAGAACGAGCTGAGATCTAGCATAATGTTCCCCAAGGTGAGGGTGAGTGGCAACGGATGGAGGAAAGACAGCTCTGCTCTCCACAAACTCAGAGTTGTGTGGACCTTTCCACCTGCTGAGCTGTGGCTACATGATTCCAATCGGGGAGGAGAGGCAAGGAGAGAGGGTTGGGGCATCACCAGGACCAGAGAGCCGGAATCTGGAGAGTGATAATCAGGCCTTCTAAGACCACAACTCCTCTCTTTCATCAACAGGACGTTGTGGAAGCAATCAAATTGCGTCAGATGCTGACATCTCTGGAAAGAGGTACCATTGGAATGCACACTGTTATTATTGATGGTGATGGTGGTGAGGAAGAGCACAATGCTTGCTTTCATTCAGGATCTCCTTAGCTAGAACTATCTGCCTGGATGGGGCCCAGGTTGTTTTCCAATCTCATTAAAGCTTACCTGTAATTAATGGTCATTTAAAATAACCCCTGGAAAGCATTTTAGAGGTTGCTGATAAAACAAAAAGCAGCATTAAATGATTAAGAGTAACTTTCATCTGACCGTGGGATTTTGATATCCTCATTCCGTTGGCTAACAATGCCATTCATTGGAATACAACACATCTATGACTTAGACCAACCTTATAAGCAGATAAAGACCGTGTGCCCAAGTGGTATAATCCAAGAAACTTTCCTTCCCTTAAAATATCTCCTTTGCTCTGATATTAAAAATACCCAACAATCTGTCCTCGAAGGTTTATTCCTCTGGATTTCTCAGCATCCAGATCTCCTTTCTTCAAATGCAAACACTTCTGGATTTTATCAAGAAATTCAGCTATCTTTGCACCCCAAAAATAGCTGTGGTTTTGTTGGCTCGTGTTTTCATCCTCTTTGAGGAGGGATCCCTGGCTACATGGAATAACCAGTCATCTGAAAAACTAGGGTGGCACCAAAATAAAAGGCATTTTAAAAATTAAAACATCAAAAAAAAAAAAAAGGAGGCAGCACCCCCCCCCAAAAAGTCATTCATTTCAAGAGTTTGCTTAAATTCACCCTGGGTTGTTCTAAAGCTCCAGCACCAGAATAGACAAAACTGCAGATTCAAAGAGGACTCAAAATAAAACCTCTTCTGTAGCTCTTAGAAAAACAGCATCCAATGAGCGCTGGTAGTCAAGCTCAGCTTTGTCCTGCTACTATTCAAAGCAAGGGGATGAGTGATTTGTCTCCTTCCATTATTTCTGGCTCTCAGTTTTTTAGCAAGGAGGGAAGAGAAAAAGTTCAAGAACTGCCAGCAGGGGGACCAGGTCCTATGGCAGAGGGACCAACACACATACCCTGCGTCTAGTCATCGCACCTCACTGCCAACATTCCTCCTTCATTGCCAAATTGCTCCTCAGCAAAGCTGGGGTCCTCACACCTCCCACAGGGCACAGAGAGAGAGGGGGTGAGCATCTTTCAAAGGACCTACTGTCCTTCTTGCCAGATGAAGGTGCCAACAAGCTTTGAGCATTTTTTTTTTAGCCCTTTATGCATCATAGAAAGCAAAGAGAAACTTGTTTGAGACTTGAACTCCTGAAGGAGAAATAGGTTAGCCTTCCACAGACCTGGATAGAGTTCAATGCCTGGCTAGAAGACAATGACTTCTTAATCAGGTGCACAGGCTGAGATGGGTGACCGCCTTGTCACCCCAGACACCCCAAAACTCATCCTCAGGTTCAGAGCAAACCCTGTGCCTCAGGCATGCTGTCACGGACAAATATGACAAAGAGGATGTGTGCTCTGCCCACTTTTCTTTAGCATCTTGAAAACCCCTACATGTCACCACCAAGTGGCTTCTCAGTGGGTGTGTGTGTATGTGTAGATATATGCGTATGTGTGTGTGTGTGTGTGTGTGTGTGTGTGTGCGCCTATATGTGTGGGCATGCGTTGATGTCTAACGAAATGTAAAACCACACAGGGATAGAAACAGAGGTATTCCTGTTTTACAGGTGTTCCTGCATTACAAGCACTCACCTCTATCTTGTGAGCACTACTAGGTTGTGTGTGTTCATGTGTAACAGGCTCTGTCACCCACACCAGGGGATACACACTGTTCGGAGAAATCTGACTGAATCAGAGCATAGGATGCATCACTTCAAGTATCTTTAGGCTCCTATTCAACACAGTTTATGTTAGCAGGGTCAGATCAGGCCCTTCAGAGTCTATTTCCCATCTCCCAAGACTGTCTGCATCCCTACCACTCACCACTGTCCCTGCCGCACAGATCCCTCTACATCTCCCAGGGTCTCCTGTTAACTCAATCTAAGGCTTATGTTCTCAATAGGTTTCAAATGTGGTTCAACTGATGTTGGAACACAAGTGAGTCCTCCCAGATCTTGCCTCCCTCCTCTGTGGTCCACATTTTATTCTCCATGTTTCTGTGGAGGTTCAAGTGTGTTCCTCTGCGTTTAGCTTCTGACTTGGAAAATGTTGATGAATCCAGGAGGAACTTCAGGCTGATGCTGGTGGCAGGCCACCTGTCTTCC
>CM052802.1:122867746-122921496 GCA_028533885.1 Nasua narica
AGCATGCCATTGCCTGCACAGGTGCTGGAATACAAGGCTCAACAGGATGAGTGAAGAGGAATATGCAGTCACCAGAGGCTCCCCTTGCTTTTGTTCATTGAACTCAAACCCTGACACTTTCTTTACATCGTGCCTTAATTTCCTTTTTAAAAATAGTTCAAGAACTTTATTTTGCAATGTCAAATATAATAAAATAGAATATATTTATTATATATTAAAATGTATTTATTATGTATTTTATGTATTTATATATGGTATATTTATATATTAAAATGTATTTATATATAGTAAAATGAATATAATAAAAAAGTACATGAAATGAATGTACACCTAATATAAAAATAGTTTAAGAATTTTATTTTAAAATATCAAATATAATAAAAATAAATATAATAAATATATTTATTATATATTAAAATATATTTATATATATATTAAAATACATATAATAAAAAAGTGCGTGAAACGAATGTACACCTAACATAACCCACACTCATGCCTAGACAGAATAAACTCCCAGGCTTGCCCCTTCTTGAATATAGATACCTCTCTCCTTGCGGCTCTAACTAGTATCCTCGAAATGCATCATATTTACTTCTTTGGCTTTCTTTGAGGTTATATTATATAATCTTATATGCCTAAAATATGGTTGAAGTACATTTGTTTTTAATGATGTAATTCAATTCATATGGGATATATTCCATCATGTCTGGCCTCTTTTGTTCAATTTTATACCTTAAAGATTGATCCACCTTCTTTTGTGCATTTGTAGTTCACTTTTTATTGTTGCATACTATTCCAATGTATGAATATGTCAGGAATGCCTCATTTGATTAGGAACCGGCATTTGGACTCATTTTATATATATACATATATATGTAAATATACAATATATGTTACATATATATGTAAGTATACAATGTATTTTTTATATACTCAATATATATATAACAATGTAGCTTTGAAAAGTCCAGTATGTCAGACATATTCTAGGACACATATGCAGGAATTTATGGGGGCTGCATGCATATGAGTGAAATTACTGAATCCCAGGGTTTTATGTATGTTTAGCTACTAGACACAGGCAAAAATTTCCAGTTTTCATCCCACCAACAATGCATGAGAGAGTTCTTGTTGATTTACCTTCCCAACAACACTTAGTTGTATTTTGTTTTCTTGCGGGTCTGAAAAACAGTCTTCTCCTTTTTAAGTAGAATAGTTTGAGGAAGAAGCCCTCATTGGACTTTCAATCATTGACCCACTCCAAAGGTCACCAAAACTTCCTCAATCTTGTCAGCATGCACTTATTAGAGAGCCCCTTACTTTAGAACTTCTTCAGATGATAAGGTGTATTGGTTCTAAAAGAGCTATTGCACTTTACAAAATCTGGAGAAAAGTCCAGAGAAAAGAGACTATATTTTTATCAAAGATCCAGTAGATCTGTAACTAAAATGAGAGTGGAACAGTTCTGCACTATCTGAAAATCAAATAAATAAAGACCAGATTCTGTAGGGAAAAAAAATCAGATCTTAAAATGGATCTGAGAAAGTTCATCACAAAGAAAAATAAATCTGGAAAAAGCAGTGTGGGAACATGGGAATTAAATAAAGAAAAAGCCTACTCTTTCTTAATTTCTGTCTCCTCCTACACACACACACACACACACACACACACAAACACACACACACACACACATTATTTCACTCACCACCTCCAGCACTAATTAGTGAGTGACTTCTTTCCCTTGAAATGCTGACAAGTTCCAGTTGAATACATTAAAAAGAGAAAACTGAAAATTATTTGCATATGAGTTAGTATTTTTCCAAGAATGTATTTCTCTCGTGACTGAGTTCCATATATACAGAGCTGTCCCCAAAATGGGCATTTTCTTCACATGGTTCCTACTGAACAGGGTTCTGTATGAAGATCCCAAACATGTTTCCTAAATAACTTTTTGTTTTCTACTTAGAAAACTGACAAGAACAATAAATGTTCATGTGAAGGCACAGAAACTGGATACAGTCAATGGATATCTCTTAATCCTCGATGAGGAAACTGCTTTGCAAGTTTGCAAATCAGGACAATGACTTTTCTTACCTAGATCTATTTAGACATCAGAATTAATCAAAAAGTCAATGTAGTCCTTATTTGGGAGATTACTTACTATTGTATATTTCATCATTCTAGCAAGATCCTACAATGTGTAGTTCAGATCAATAGTTAGCTGGAAGATGCAATATGATAATTAATTGCCCTTCTGACATGAACTCATTTACAAATGCCAAGTAAGAGATTTGAGGTGGTATTATCATAAAGGGGCCAGTGATTCACAATTATCAGATTTATCTGAGGGAATTTTGAAAATGCAGATATCATAAAGGTTCTGAATGAAAGGTACTGGGGTATCATATATTTTTTTTTAATTACCCTGGTTACTCTGAAACCTATCCAATGTTAAAAAACCAATGAAATAAGGAGGGAGAAGAAACCTAGGAAAATCAAGTATCAAAAGACCAATCTCTTAACTTTGAGACTTTTTAACATTCGAGTTAATATATCAAATTTATGGTGTCATATACTCATTATAGTCCTCCCACCATCTTCCATTCCCTCTCAGCCACTATAATATAGAAATACGACCATGAGTTTGTCAGTCTGAACCCTATTTCTATTCACAAAGCTTATATATCAGTTGAATTCATTTTCCTCTTTTTCCACAATGTGCAAGACTGTATTTCGAAGAGGTCATTGCATTCTACCACGTTCTGGATTATGATAACTTTTTTCTGCATACCCGCATTACATGCAAACATTTGCACTTTTTCAAATATGAAAGAACTAAGGAACAAAATGGGTCAAATGTTAGGGGTTTTTTTTTTTCAAAGCCACATACTGTTATTGTACCTCTTTCTTTGAAGAAAAGTGATTGTGTGAGCTATTTAAAATGGGACAGTTCACAAAAGAAACAAAGAACAAATGAAATAAAAACCTGTGTGTTTTATCGGTCTTGCAGATGATCACAGTTTATTGGGATAATATGTACGGTTACCAAGGGAAGTGAAATCAGAATCCATTTTATACTTTATTTGAAACCACCAAGACTCAGCAACAACCTGCTCTAAGAGAGACTGACATTTCCAATGTCAAAGTTACAGTAACAAGAAAAAATAAGCCACTAAATTCAAGCTATAAAGTAATTTTCTATAATTTTTGCACTTTTTGCACTTTACCTTTTCAAATAATAAATATCAATATTTTCTATTTTGGACCAAATCTCATAGTTTCTATTAAACTAATGCAAGCTAAAAATATCATCATCCTAAAAGACCACAAAGAACAAAGCCTTGAATGATTTCCGTATAGTCAAACTAGAATTTTATGGTGGATTCTATAAAGATAATAATTAATCTTCTGCATTCTAAATGACAGACACTAGGCAGAATAAGAGAAGACAAGGACTGCAAGGATAACAGATCATTAAGAGGCAATATGCTTTTCTTGAATAACAACAAAATGTTGTTTCCTTCTCGCTAAAAATAACAAAACTATTAGCTAAAGCATTATCTGAATGGCCTCTTAAAGCCAAGGAACTAATAAAAACCATGAGATTATCTTCAATGATTAAAAATTGCCACCCATTATAAACATATCCAGTCATCTGAAATTGCTTAAAAGGAAATCAGAAGTATACACCATTTTGTTAGGATGAAGGCAGATTTCTTTTTCTTCACCATGAAAGTACTTTCTCTTTCACAAGTAATCTTTTTTCCCCCACAAATAAAAAAATTAATGCAAACATTCAGCAATACTTAGAAGCCAATGCAATGATAACCAGTCTTCATAGTAAACACTGTTCATTTTAAACAAACAAGACATTCAATATGTATACTGGGTAAAGTCATTCTCATCCCTTCCCTATGTTTTACACACTAAATATACCAAAGTGAAGATTTTATAAGTGAAATATGGTAAAAAAGCAAAACAAAAAACAAAACAAAAAAACCCACTCAAGATAAAAATTTGATTCTCAAAATTAGAATATGGACTTGGTTTTCCCTGACCAGATAATAATGCTAGGGGCATTGTTCTTGTGGTCAGCAAATGGGGAAAAGTTTAGTTCAGTGCCCCTCCGCCCAGGTACTTTTGAGATTTTAAAGGGACCTCTCTATAATACTTGAAAACAGACGTGTCGTAGCTTCTTATACCCCTAAATGGAAACAACAACAATATGTTTAGAAAATAGAGTGTTGAAGTTATTTTGGAATGTTTTTGTTATCATAAATATAACTGAAGAAACCAGTAGCTAAGAGCTAGTGAATTTCGCTGAACCACATACCATAAATTCAAGTCTTAATATTGGCTTTTCACTTTGTGACTATTTCTTTAAAAAAAAAAATGGGTATGTGAGTATGGTAAAACTAAATAGCATGAAAAAACATTTCAGATGCAAAAGTCGAGTATAATATATATTTCATATTATTTTATTTTTAAGATTTTTTTTTATCTTTAAAGCAATCTTCACACCTAAGTTGGGAGGGGGCTCAAATTTACAACCACAAGATCTAGAGATGCATGTTCCACCGACTGAGCCAGCCAGGCACCCCAGAAGTATAATATATATCTTAAATATTTAAATACGTAACTGAACTTACAAAAAATAATTGATAGGTATTCCCAAAGGCCGAAAACATCTAGAAATCTTGAATCCATAGTTAACCAAGTACTGAGATTAGCAATCTGCCAAATCATAACATCACACAGAAAAGCAGAAGACCAAGCTTCCAGATATCCCAGAGTAGAAGCTAGATTAGATCCTCCTGCGAACAGATAGCAAAGAGCAAACCAGGACAGAGAGAGGAAAAAAAAAAAGCCACAAAGGAAGATGGCATGGAAATTTGCTTATCAATTTCTTGACTTGGGATAAAGAGGGTGAAATCTCCATTAAGAGTTCATAATCATAAACCAGAGTTCATGTGGCATTTGCACTAGAATTCATACTATTTGCATAACTCTAAAAACCCCAAGCTGAAAATTATTTTAAAGACAGGCTTAATTGGTAGGGACTCCAGGAACCTGGCATAACCAAAGGTAAATCCTCACTTAGAGGAACCGTTTTCAATCTAGGCCTCTTAGAACACCTACAATCAAGTTAGATTCCCACAATTAAAAAGAAAATCACAGTGTGTAAGCCGTGAACCAGGCCTTAGAGAAATAGCAAATAACAATTCAGGTCCACAAACATCATAGATATTGGGATGATCAGATACAGAATATAAGGTAAATTAATTATATGTAACACGTTCATAAAACAAGGGGTTATTGGGATTATTTCACACGAACATGAGACTATCAAAATCAGATATATTCAAAAAATAACCACACAGATCTTAAAGGAATTAAATATGTAGTAATTGAAATTTAAAAAATTAAAGATTCTATTTATTCATTTGAGACAGAGAGATACAGAGAGAGAGAGAGAGAGAGAGAGAGCATGAGCAGAAGGAGAAGCAGATTCCTTGCTGAGCCGGGAGCCAGAAGTAGGGCTTGATTCCAGAACCCAGGGATCATGACCTGAGCTGAAGGCAGACGCTTAACCATCTGAGCCACGCAGGAGCCCCTAAAAATTTAATAAACAACTGGAAACAGAAAGCTAAAAAAAAAAAAACAAAACACCTCAATGCACTGTGAAACAAATCTGGAGAAATTATGAAGAATAAAGCCCTGAAGAAAAAAGAGAGAGAAAATATAAGAGTTTAAAGGAATGGGTGATAAAAAGAGATAATCTAATATTTATTGATTGACATACTAGAAAGAAATTGGAGAATGTGGATGAGACAATATTTAAAGAAATATTGGCTAAAGTTTGTTTCAAAATTTTAAGCATTTGAAAATTCTCAGATTCCCAATATATCCAAAGCACAATAAATAAATAGAAATCCATTCCTGGACATATCACAAAAGCCTACAGAGTACCAAAGACAAAAGATCTTAAAACAAGCCAGAGGTTAAAGATGAATTAACAAAAATAAGAATTAGATAGGTAGTTGACTTTTTAATAGTAATAACAAAAGACAGAAAAGAGCAAAATGATATCAACACATGCTAAGGGAAAATAAATGCTGGAATTCTATATTCCCTAAAATTATAATTTAAGGGCATAAACAGAATAACAGCATGAATATGTACTATTAATAGAGCCTCACTGAAGACATTCCAATAAGATTTAATTAGGAAAAAAAAACTGAGTGAAAAAGAAAGTCTGAAAGACAGAAAAGAATGGTGAGAAACCCAAAAAGAGAAATGAAGTAGTAAACCTGGGTTAAGAACATTGAATATATAAAACTGTAATATCTATTTTGTGGGATTTGAAAAAAAAAAGCCACTGGAAAATAATAGCAAATAAGACAGTAGAAAAGTAATGAGATATCAAGTACTCTAAAATCATTACATTGTTGAGTGAGAGAATGATTAAGATTCTTAAGTTAAAAATACAGAATATTGGACAACCTAGAAGAAATGGATAAGTTCCTAGAAACATATAACCTAACAAAACTGAAGCAGGAAGAGGTAGAAAATTTGAACAGACCAATCATCAGCAATGAAATTGAATCAGTAATCAAAACACTACAAAAAAGCAAAGTCCAGGGCCAGATGGCTTCACAGGTGAATTCTACCAAACATTTAAAGAAGAGTTAAAACCTATTCTCAAACTATTCCAAAAAATAGAAGAGGAAGGAAAACGTCCATATTTACTCTATGAAGCCAGCTTTACCGTGATACCAAAACCAGAAAAAGGCACCACGAAAAAAGAGAACTACAGGCCAAAAACCCTGATGAACATAAATGCAAAATTCCTCAACAAAATACTACCAAATGGAATCGAACAATACATTAAGAAAAAATCATTCACTACATTCAAGTGGGATTTATTCCTGGGATGCAAGGGTGGTTCAATATTCTTCAATCAACATGATACACCACATTTGCAAGAGAAAGGATATAAATGATATGATCATTTCAATAGATACAGAAAAACATTTGACAAAGTTCAACATCCATTCCTAATAAAAACCCTCAACAAAGTAGGTTTAGAGGGAACATACCCTGACATAATAAAGACTATATATGAAAAACCCACAGCAAACATCATATTCAATAGGGACAAACTGAAAGCTTTTCTCCTAAAGTCAGGAATAAGGATGCCCATTCTCACCATTTTTATTCAACATATATAGTACTTGAAGTCATAGTCATGGCAATCAGACAACAAAAAGAAATAAAAGGAACCCAAACTGATAAGAAAGAAGTAAAACTTTCACTATTAGCAGAGGATATGATTCTATACATAGAAAACCCAAAAACAAACAAACAAACAAAAAACCTACTAGAACTGATAAATAAATTCAGTAAAATTTCAGGATATAAAATCAATGTACAGAAACCTGTTGCATTTCTATACACTAATAATGAACTAACAGAAAGAGAAATTAAGAAATTATCATCCCATTTACAATTGCACCAAATATAATAATATACCTAGGAATAAACTCAACCAAAGAGGTGAAAGACCTGTACTCTGAAAACTATAAAACACTGATGAAAGAAATTAAAGATGACAAATAAATAGAAAGGCTTTCCATGCTCATGGATTAGAAGAACAAATATTGTTAAAATGTCTATATTATCCAAAGAAATCTACACATTTAATATGATCCCTATCAAAATATCAATAGCAGTTTTCACGGAACTAGAACAAACAATCCTAAAATTTGTATGGAACCACAAAAGACCCAAAATAGCCAAAGTAATCCTGAAAAAGAAAAACAAAGCTGAAGGTATCACAATTCCAGACTTGAAGTTATATTACAGAGCTATAGTGATCATAAAAGTGCAGTACTGACACAAAAACAGACACACAGATCAATAGAGCAGAATAGAAAACTCAGAAATAAACCCACAACTATATGGTCAATTAATCTTCAACAAAGGATGAAAGAATATCCAATGAGAAAAAAAGACAGTCTTTTAAAGAAATGGTGTTGGGAAACTGGACAGCAACATGCACAAGAATGAAACTGGACCACTTTCTTACACCATAAACAAAAATAAATTCAAAATGGATTAAAGATTTAAATGTGAGACCTAAAACCATACAAATCCTTGAAAAGTGCACAGGCAGCAAATTCTCCAATATCAGCCATTGCAACATTTTTCTAAATATGTCTCTTGATACAAGGAAGATAAACTATTAGGACTACATCAAAATAAAAACTTCTGCATAGGAAAGGAAACAGTCAACAAAACTAAAAAGCAACCTACAGAGTGGGTGATGATATTTGCAAATGCCATATCCAATAAAGGGTTAGTATCCAAAATATATAAAGAACTGATACAACTCAACACCCAAAACCCAAAAAATCCAATTAAAAAATGGGCAGAAGATGTGAACAGATATTTCTGCAACGAAACATACAGATGGCTAACAGACACATGAGAAGGTGCTCAACATCACTCATTATCAAGGAAATGCAAATTGAAACCACAATGAAAGATCACCTCACACCTGTCAGAATGGCTAAAATCAAAAACACAAGAAACAACAGATGTTGGTGAGGATGTGGAGAAAAAGGAACCCCCTTGCACCATGATGGAAATGCAAACTGGTACAGCCACTGTGGAAAACCGTGGGGAGATTCCTCAGAAAGTTAAAAATAGAAGTACCCTATGATCCAGTAATCACACTACAGGATGTTTACCCCCAAATTATAAAAACAGTAATTCAAAGGGATAGATGCACCCCTATGTTTATTGCAGCATTATTACAATAGCCAAATTATGGAAGCAGCCCAAGTGGCCTTGGATAGATGAACGGATAAAGAAGATGTAGTGTATATACATAATGGAATATTGTTCAGCCATAAAAAAGAATGAAATCTTGCCATTTGCAACAACATGGGTGGAGCTAGAGAGCCTAATGCTAAGCGAAATAAGTCAGTCAGAGAAGTCAGTCATATGATTTCACTCGTATGTGGAATTTAAGAAACAAAACAAACCACCAAAGAAAAAGAGAGAGAGAGATAAATGAAGAGTCAGACTCTTAACTCTAGAGAACACACTAATGGTCACCAGAGGGGAGGCGGGTGAAGGAGGGGGGAAATAGGTGATGGGGATGAAGGTGGCACATGTGATGAGCATGGGGTGATATATGGAAGTGCAGAATCAACTAAATTGTACACCTGAAACTGATATAACACTGTATGCTAAAAAAAAAAAAATACACAATAAGCACTAAGATCAAAAGAAAAAAACACAGTAAAAGTGGAATAGAAGATACACAATAACATACTTGAAATAAATCCAAAAGTATCATCAATCACAATAAGTTCAAAAGGACTAAACTCCACGTCACAAGTCAAGGTGTTTTAGACTAGAATTTTAAAAATCTAGATATATGTAGTTTACACTGTACAACAAAATATAAAAATAAGATTGGGCTGTATTAATGTCAGAAACGATATACTTGAGGAAAACAAGTATTCTAGACATAAAGAGAACACAATATATATACTATAAATGTTCAATTCACCAAAAGATATAATTTAAACTTGAATGAATTCAAAATATAACTTCAAAACACATAAAATGAAGCTTGAGAGAATGCTAATGGTAAATTTACAGATCTGTCATCATAATAAGAGATTTTTGTCATTAATAAGAAAAAAGAAATGATTAAGAATACAGAACACAAGTAGTAACCTAAGTATTATGAATTACATAAAATTATTCTTAATAATGGAAAATACACGCTTTCTGAAACCATATGTAGAACATTTGCAAAAATAAAAAACGTTTTTTCATAAAAATATAACAATTATTACAAAAATCAATAGTAGCAAAAACTTCTTTATTTAAGTGGAAACATACTTAGTAAAAATATGCCTCTAAGTAACTCAGGAATGCTGGTAAAAATGATACATAGAGAGAAAATTAATGCTTAAATGCCTATATTAAAACAAAGGAAAGACTAAAAAAATCCCGAGCTAAACAGATAAGTTTTAAAAAACAGAATGGACTCAAAGTATATGGGATGCAAAAATACAAAGAAATCAGAAACTAATAAATAGGAGAAAGAAACAAACAATAAAGGATCACAGACACAAGCTGACCTTTTAGAGAACACCAATTAAATTGACAAACCTCAGAAAGGCTTGATTAATAAAAGAGAGCAGACAAATAAACAATACAGAAATAGAAAGGGTACATAACTCCAGGTGCTGCAAACATTTAAAAAATAGTAAAAAAAAAAAAAAGTTAATAAATTTATGCTACCAGAAATGTTGAAATAGATTCTTAGGAAAAAATATATATATATTAATATAACATACTTGACAACTGATATATATATATATATATTCCTTGCCAAATGAACTCAAGAAGAAATAGGCCACATGAATAGTTTTAAAACCATTACATAAATTTAATCAGCAGTTTAAAATATTCCCACAAATGAAATACCAGGCCCTGACAAGTACTGTTCATTATTCACAGATAATTCCAATCTTACACATAATATTTCAGAAAATATAAAAGGAAGAAACATTCCTCAGCTCATTTCATGTGGCTAGGACGACTTTGATACAAAACCAGGAAAGGAAAGTTACAGGCCAATTTCACTCAGGAATACAGATATACAATGTCCTTACCAAAATATTAACAAAACAAATCCAGCAGTTTACTAAATACCAATTTTATACCAAAAGTAGAATCAAAAAAATAAACACAGCCAAACTGGACTACATCAAAAACAAAAACTTCATCAAAGATAACAGTCAACAGAGTGAAAAAGACACCCTACAAAATGAGAGAAAATATTTGCAAATCATATATCTGATACGAGGCTGATATCCAGAATATACAAAGAATTCCTCCAACTAAAAACAACCTGATTTAAAAAGGCAGGAAGAACCTGAATAAAGGATACACAAATGTCCAACAGGCATATGAGAAGATGCTTAAAATCACTAATCACTAGAGAAGGCAAGTCAAAACCACAGCTATTATCTCATGCAGCTTAGAATGGCAACTATTGATAAACCCTTAGAATGGCAACTATTGATAAACCCGAAAATTCTAATGCCACCTTAGAATGGCAACTATTGATAAACCCGAAAATAACAAATATTAGCAAGGATGGAGAGAAATAGGAACCCGTATGCACTCTTGGCAGGAACGTAAAATGGTACAGCTGCTATGGAAAACAGTATAGTTGTTCCTTAAAAATTAAAAACAGAATTACCATATGATCCAGCAATTCCACTTCTGGGTATATACCCCAAATTTGAAAGCAGGATCTTAAGAGATCTGTGCACAACATGTTCACAGCAGCATTATTCACAATGGCCAAAGGTGGATGCAGCCCAAAGATGGATGAATGCATAAGCAAAATGTGATGTACGCATAGAATGGACTATTACTCCATCTCTAAAAGGAAGGAAACTTTGACACATTCTGGTCATGGGTGAACCTTAACGACATTATGCTAAGTGAAACAAGCTAGTCACAAAAGACAAGCACGGTGATTCCATTTATTTGGGGTATCCAGTATAGTCAAATTTGTGGGAGCAGAAAGTAGAATGGTGGTTGCCAAGGGCTTGGAGAAGGGAAACATGGTGACTTGTTTAATGGGGGTGGAGCTGAAAAAGTTCTAGAGATCTATTTCACAACAACATGAACATAGTTCACACTACTGAGCGGTACGTTTAAAAATGGTTAGGATAGTAAATTTTATGTTTTTGAACACAATTTTAAATGCCAATATAATTTAACTCAGGAATGTATAGTTGGTTCAATTTTAGAAATTATATTAATATAATTTACCCATTACCAAAATAAAGGAAATAATATTATCTCAAAAGATGAAAAAGTTAGTTAAAATCAAAATTTGTTCTTCATTCATTCTGCAAAAAAGCCTAATGACCCTTCTTACCAAAGGTTATTTTCGGCACACACACATGCACACGCTTGAAACTTACAACTGACATCATATTTACTGGTGAAACATTAAAAAGATTCCTTTTGAAATCATGGATAAGAAATCTTTGCCTGCTGTCAGGACTTCGGTGTGACATTATGCCCATGGTCCTCACTACCGCCATAAAAATGGTGGGACAAGGTACAGGAGGCACAGGAAGGGATGGAGGAGAAAGGCAGAAGAAAGGGAGAGATGCACAGAGGGAGGGATGAAGAAAAACAAACAAAAAAAGGAAATGTTAAAGCCATAAGGAAAGGAAAATATAAAACTTATTTTCTCATATGATGATTTTTGTAAGACATACAAATAAGCCAGATGAGTCAACAAATAAATGACCAATGCATAAGCAAAATGTTCAGTGAAGTTGCTAGATGTAGTTGTTACATAAAAGTCAATTGCGTTTCTGTACAATAGTGACAATTAGAGCCTTTCGTTATTTCAAATATATGATTTTTAAAAGATTTTATTTGATTATTTATTTGAGAGAGAAAGAGAGAATGTGTGTGCACACAAATGAGGGTTGGGGAGGGACAGGGGGACAGGAGAGAGAATCCCAAACAGACTCTCTGCTGAGCACAGAGCCCAGACATGGGGCTCGATGTCACGACCGACCCTTGGCTCATGACCTGAGCCAAAATCAAGAGTCAGATGCTCAACTGACTGAGACCCCCAGGCGCCCCTCAAATATACCATTTTTAATAACACTGAGTATGAAGTATCCAGAACAGAAGTCATGTGAGACCTTTTAGAAAAAATTACCAACTTCCATTTTAAAGCTGTTAAGGAAGGCACAAATAAATGGAGATTTATCATGTTCACAGATTAGAAAATTCAATATTGTAACAGTGTGAGAATGTCAACGCTCCCCAAACTGAGCTATAGAGTTAGGGAAATGCCCGCCAAAATTCAGAAGAGACTTGATATAGAAATGACAAATAAACTAACAGAACACAACTGAGAGCCATGAAACAGACCCAGATGAACATGTATGCTGACTATACGAAAGAAATGACATCATGCCCCAATAGAAAAGCAGGCACCTCACACCAGTCAGAATGGCTAAAATTAACAAGTCAGGAAAAAACAGATATTGGCGAGGATGCGGAGAAAAGGGGAACCCTCCTACACTGTTGGTGAGAATGCAAGCTGGTGCTGCCACTCTGGAAATCAGTATGGAGGTTCCTCAAAAAGTTGAAAATAGAGCTACCCTACAACCCAGTAATCACACTACTGGGTATTTACCCTAAAGATACAAATGTAGGGATCTGAAGGGCACGTGCACCCAAATGTTTATAGCAGCAAAGAGCCCAGATATCCATCAACAGATGAATGGATAAAGATGTGAGATATATATATATATATATATATGGGAATATTATGCAGCCATAAAAAACCACAAACAAAATCTTGCCATTAGCAACATGGATGGAACTAGAGGGCATTATGCTAAATGAAATAAGTCGATCAGAGAAAGACAATTATCATATGATCTCACTGATATGAGGAATTTGAGAAACAAGACAGAGGATCATAGGGGAAAGGAGGGAAAAATGAAACAAGACAAAACCAGAAAGGGAGATAAACCATAAGAGACTCTTAATCTCAGGAAAGAAACTGAGTGTTGTTGGAGGGGAGGGGGTTGGGAGGGATGGGGTGGCTGAGTGATGGACATTGGGGAGGGTATGTGCTATGGGGAGTGCTGTGAATTGTGTAAGACTGATGAGTCACAGACATGTACCCCTGAAACAAATAATACATTATATGTTAATAAAAAATATATATGTATATTAAAAAAAAGCAGGCACTATTTAATAAACCATGCTGGGATAGCCCCCATAGAGGAAAAAAACAGAGCTGGATCTCTTCATACCTTATAAAAAAACAATTTTAGATTGAATGAGGGCTTAATACTTTTTTTTTAAAGATCTTTTGTTTGTCAGAGAGAGAGAAAGCACACAGAAGAGGGAGCAGTCGGTAGAGGGAGAAGCAGGCTCCTCGATAAGCAGGGAGCCCTGATGTGGGACTCGATCCCAGGACCCTGGGATCATGACCTGAGTCGAAGGCAGCTGCTCAACCAACTGAGCCACCCAGGCGTCCCAAGGGCTTAATACTTTTATAAAAAGAGTGTGACAATGTCTTTTTGACAAAAAGGATTTCTTAAATAAGACACAAGAAGTGAAAACATAAAATGATTGATTAGCCATTTAAAGCTAAGAATATCTGTTTATCAAAAGATAACCTAAAAGAGGATGAAAAATTCCAGCCGCAAAGTAAGAAGAATTATTTGCAATGCATATAATCATAACAGGATTAGTATGAGACTGTTCGTGATAATTAATTTAAAAAATAGAAGGGTAGTAACTTATATGGGAAAGAAGACAAAACATGAATGGACAACAAACATGAAAAGATCAGCCTCATTAATAATCAGGGAGAAAAAATTTGAAAACCAAAATAAGATGAAATTTCACCCCCCTCAGTGTGATAAAATTTATAATTTTGACAATGCAGTGCGTTAGGAAGGATACAGGCACCTCTTAGACACCATGGTAGGAGTATGTAAGTGTTGGAAAACAGTTTTGCTTGTCAAATTAAAGAGATACATAACCCTCAATTAACCATTCTATTGTGCAAATACATGGTATCAGTTTAGGGATTATTAATTTGTTAATAAAAATTACAGATTAGGCATGATAGAAATTAATAATGCATCACAAAAAGATGTCCTAGAGATAATACGGCATCTTTGCACCAGGAAATAAGCATAATAATAATTATTACAGCATTATTTATAATAGCAAAAATAAATGAAAACAACAAAGATGTCTACCATCAGGAGAACCGGTAAATAAAACAGAAATACAATGGAATGAATGCATTCAAGTCTTACCATTCTTATCTAACGGAAAACCCATGTTCCAGAGGTTTCTGCTCTGGTCAATTCTCACTTTCCCTCTGGAGATTAAAATCTGTTATTTCTGGATATCTGCCCTCTACACTATATTTATATATATTGACCCACTGGATTCAAACCATGGTTTTATTTCAAAATGAGAAAATACTCTAGAGTCCTATTTATACCATCATTTCCCACTTTCTCTCATCTGATTTCCCACTTCCTTTTCCCTGCCACACAATACAGACACACACACACACACACACACACCCCTTATCTACCACCCTCTGCACTTGACCTCCCCAAAATTCAAGTCTCTTAAGATTCCTGTGGAACTATCCACTGCCTCTCTGTGATGACACCTTAAACCTTTTAAAATCCTAACTCTATAATCAGGACCAAGAAAACAATTTTTCCACACCTGAACCAAGAGCACAGGATGATTAAAATACAAATTTTATATGCCAGTTTATTTTATTTCTAATTATAGTCTTAGTAGATGATGTTAATATTTAATAGGAATGACTCTGCCACTCAGTACTTTGCCCAGTAAAAACCAGAGCGCTTAGCATTTTATTGGCACTAAAGCAGTCAGCTGTAACACAGGATAACGAGAAGGGTAAAGAAAGTCTGCTCTGTCCCTAAATGAAATGTCTCCTCAATGACTTGAATGCTCAGGTAGAAAGAGCAGTTGCTCAAGGAAATTGTCTCCTTTACAATGAAAAACAATCAACATAGTGTTTTGTGCAAATCCAAGGCGACTGTAACATGTGGGGGAGATGACAATAATTTTAAATGGTGTTGACGAGATTATCATAATACAGTCACCTGTTTAAATCAGTGCCGACCCTTTCATATTTTGTGGTTTATGTAAACCCACGTGTAATCCAGAGAGAACCACCAGGATCTTCCATCCCTCATGCTTGTCATGGAAAGAAGGGGAATAGGACTTAGCCAACAAAGCATATTCAACAGCGTCATCCTCTGTCCTGAACACACAACATCCCCAAATTAGCTACTGGTGAAGCCCTCCGATCTCCTAGAATAGTCTTCCCCAGCATGTTAAGTAAGATGTCTATTCAACCACAGATCAATTTTAGGTATTCATTTATTTTACAAAACGATTGCTTGGACTACTTATTTCCTTAATGCATATAAAAGCACAATTTGAGAAAAAAAAAACCCTCCTGTAATTTAAGTTTACTATTTATCTTGCAATTAACATAGCATGTGTGCATGGTCAAGTGGCTAACACAATATGACTTTACACAGACGGTGGTGGCAGGTGAACAGAACCTTACGAAATGTCAAGTCACTTAATGAGACAGCATTATCATCAATAATTAGTTTTTATGCATCTATTTCTGTGTGACCCTATACTAGTTACTATGAAAAGTCAGAATTAAAATGTCTTTCCCTCATAGGATATGCAACGTGCGGCCAAACAAGAAAATAGATATATTAAAGACACTAAGATCAAATGCAGACATTACACAGAAGCCTGTAAGTGTGTCTAATTATGTCCAATGCTTAGACGAATAAGGGAGTTTTAAAGTTTCTTTCTTTCTTTTTTTTAATAGCTAAGGTTTCATGAAAATCTTTCCCTTTCTGTCTTGAAGGTTTATTCAGGAGTTGGGTTTGAAGATGGGTCTTCACAACAAAGGAGAAGGAGCCTGGGGAGGATTTCAGGAAAAGAGAAGGAACCAAAATATAGGATAACTAACCAAAGAGGCATGATTGGTAAGATGGCCGAGGACCAAGTTCAGTGCAGCGGGCCTCGAGGGTCTCAATGTCAGAAAACAGAGGTACTAAGTTCAGTGCAGCGGGCCTCAAGGGTCTCAATGTCAGAAAACAGAGGTACCAAGTTCAGTGCAGCGGGCCTTGAGGGTCTCAATGTCAGAAAAAAAAGATACCAAGTTCAGCGCAGCGGGCCTCAAGAGTCTCAATGTCAGAAAACAAAGATATTTCATTAATATATCACCATTCACAAAACAAACTAAGGGTTGCTGGGAGGTGGGGGGGTGGATGGGGATATGGACACTGGGGAGGGTATGTGCTATGGCAAATGCTGTGAAATATGTAAGCCTGATGATTCACAGACTTGTACCCTGGGGTAAATAATACATTATATGTTAATAAAAAAATTAAAAAAAAAAAAAGAATTTCACCCTCTCCCCCAAATTAAATTAGTTAAATCTTTACATCTTCAATATATGGACTATAGATTACATACTTTTTTTCTGGGGGGGAAGTATTTCGACTGTAAAGTTATTTTTTCTATGGGTTTATTAGACCTTTTAGCTCTACTTTTAATTTCTCTGTAATCAAAAATTTAAAAATAAAAATAAAGACATAAAGAAAATTATTCAATTTTAGAAACAATTTCTAAATTAACTCAAGAAATATATGCGAACAACTTAAAATATATATATATATATATATATCACCATTCCCTGGGGCGCTTGGGTGGCTTAATGGGTTAAAGCCTCTGCCTTTGGCTCAGGTCATGATCTCAGGGTCCTGGGATCAAGCCGCTCAGCGGGGAGCCTGCTTCTCCCTCTCCCTCTGCCTGCCTCTCTACCTACTTGTGATCTCTCTCTGTCAAATAAATAAATAAAATATTTAAATATATATGGATTATATATATAATCTATACACACACACACACACACACACACACACACACACACACCACCATCCCTTGAGAACCCCTTCATCCGGCTAGCAGGCCCAGATAGTGTTTTTCCTAATGTTCATTTTTACTCAGGAAGATGTTTACTCACTTCGAGTTACGAAACAGGTCAAGCCAACAGTCTTTAAAAACCTCTATTAGAGAAGTACTTAAACTTAAGAACGGTTCCTCAGTCTCCATTTCTAGTGCGGATGGTTCATCCATTGGTTTTCCCTAAGCTATTCTCGCAAAAAGGAAACTCTTTTGTAATACTGGGTTGTCTCAAAAGTATACACTTCTGTGAGTCTTACGCTGATGGTTCTCCAAGTCCAGTTCTGGAAAGAGGGCATCACAGCATCACCTGGCAACTTGCGAGAAATGGGAATTCTCGGGCTCCCCATCCGACCTGCTGGATGGGAGACTCTGGAGGGGAGGTTCTGCCATCTGTGTTTTAACCAGACCCTCAGGTGGTTCTAGGACCAACCTTGGGTTGCAAAGCACTGCTTCGTACCTGTGAAATAATAGCACATACGTGCTTCCCTGGGGTCCGCTGTTAGGGCAGGCATTTCAGCTTGCCTGTAGAAATACTTCAGAAAAATAAAAAAAAGGTTTTGTAGCTTAATCTGAACATTAAAAAATGGCATATTTATGTTAACTGATATACTTTCCCCAAATGGTATATAACATTGTTAAATACCAGGTACTCATGAACTTCCTCTGTCATAGGCATTGTAGATTACAGGGTGTCCACAAAGCATTTGCCAATACATTGTCAATGACGCTGATAGATTTAATGAGGTCTCCAGGGTCTCCCTTCTCTCTTGGGTCTCTGGTGAGGGGGACCCTAACAGGCTGAGACCTCACAGCAGCCTAAGTATGGTGGGGGTGGGGAGCAGCCCGAGATTTCTTTCTTGCTCATCAGCAGGCCTTCCTACCAGCGGATCTGGGTGACCTCCAATGGGTCCGACCCAGTCCTCACTGTCAAAATGTCTGGAAATTAACGGATTTATCGTGAGAAAATGTCATTCCCCTTAAGTCTTGATCTGATACCCACCAATGGTACTTAACACCACACAACTCTTTTCAAAATACAAATAAATAAACAAACAAACAAAAAAGTCTAAGACAAATCAAAAAGAAAATGAACTTTTCTTTTTTCTTTCTCTCTTCTTCTTCTTCTTTTTTTTTTTTTTTTTTAATAAAATGAACTTCTAAACTAAAGCAAACTAAAGGATATTTTTATGCATGTTAGACCAACACCTCGCCACGTCCCCGGAAAATCCTCTACCTGCACCAGCCCCACCGCCGTTCCCATCGTCCCCGTAATGAAGACCTTCCTGCCCATCACCAAAACCAATTACTTCACCCAAAATTCACGGTGAAAAGTAGGGGGGAAAATCACTATTTCAGCAGCGGTCATTTAAAAAAAAGAAAGAAAGGAAGGAAGGAAGAAAGGGAGAGAAGAAAAAAAAAAAAACCGCACATCGATAACAATGTAGAACTCCCTCCAAAATTAGCCTACGCCGTCACATAAATTGGTTTTCTTTGTGATCCCAAATTGACTTGCAGCTCACTAGTGAGAAAATAGTTGCTGAGAAGCCGGGGCCTCCAGCTCTCGGATCTTGCCCGCCTTTCATCGTGTAAACAAACGCATCAGATTTAAAGCTTTCCCATAATTGTTATGCTAACCTTGGAGCGAAACCTCTCCATTTGCATTTGAAGGAGCTAAATATTAGGCAGGAAAGAAAGTGCTCTTTTTGAAAGCCTGAGAAAGTGTCCCCGCGCGGGGCTGGCCCGCCATCTGGGCCGCAGGCTGGGCGCGCAGCCCCCGCCCCCGCTCCCTGGCAGGGGCGCCGCCGGGGCCGTAATCTGGGGGCAGAGCGAGGCGGCGCTGCCTCCGCGGCCTGAATGGGCCCGGGACGTGGGAGCCGGGCGTGCCTGGTGACAGACAGCGCGCCCTGGGCTGCGCTCCCTTTTCCCAGAGCGCATTCCCAAGGCCCACCTCCTACGGGCCACGCGAGCCGAGTTCCCCCGCGCGGAGGGGCGTCCACGCTGCGGGGCGCAGTCCTGGGGCCCGAAGCAGAAATTCAGTTTGGCTAAGCGCTCTGGCCCACTTTGAACTTGAGCGTCATGGAGCACCCCGATGCAGACCGTCTAGCCAAGGCTGATGTTGTAAGCATACGGATGCACATTAATCTTGGAGTAATTAAAAATAAAAACACTGCACCGTGGGGGTTGTTTAAAGAGAGGAAGGAAGGCTCTAACTTCCCATCAGCCGATTCCGAGGGGAATAAAGAAAAGCCAGGCATCCCTCTACCTCTCATGCAACCTGAACACATATTGCGTTTACAGTGACTCACGGGGAAATCAGTCCGGGGAGAAATATCTGGGGCATCATAAACCAGGAGAACAGAGCTGGGGGATAAGTTGCCGTGAGAATCGAAGAATGTAATTATTTTCTTTTTCAACACTTCTCATTTTAATCTCATTTCTAATATAATTCAAAGGTGTTTTGGTTTTTAAATGATTTTACTGTTGTCAGAATTAGCATTTTTCCCTAGTCCTAGGAGACATTCCAGAGGGGAACGGTATTTTTATTTTCCTTTTCCCCCTGCCTAGCGTTTGACAAAGGCTTCTCATGCATCGCTGGGCTGTGTTACAAAGTTAGGGGATTTTTCCCTCTCTCAAAAGAAGATCATTGAGGCTGCAAGTAACCGTGGTAGCTGCTAGGAGATGGAATTCTTTAGGCTACAACCGCATGTTGCAGGAATAACTGGCTAAAAGAGGAATGCGGGAGAGTCCTGGAGGCCCCCACCGGGCAAAAAGGAGGGAGCAGTGACCCAAATGGGATCAGGTTGGAACCAGAAAGTTTTTGTTTTTCCTGCTCACAAACTAAATATCAGTGTGTGACAACTTTCCAATATCTGCCCGTTACCATGTGTTCTATTTATTTCATAAGCATTTATTAAACAGCTGCAAGTTTGTTTCTTTGTTTGAAGAGACAAGACCTTGGCCTCAGACACACCCAGGGTCTAGTTCTGGCTTCTCACGCTTACTGCCTTGGTGGTCCTAATCAAGTCACTTAGCTTTCTTTCTGAAATCTCAGTGTTCTCATCTGTAAAATGGGTGCATTAGCCCCACCTCAGAAGGCTATTGTCAGGCTTGAACAATCTAAGCCTGGCACAAAGTAAACTCTCCATAAATCAGAGCCATTCCTAGGCACACCACCATCATCATCATCCTAGCCGTCATTGTCTTTTCTCTGAAGCCTTTAAAATGGATCTTTAAAAATATGTGTTAAATGAAGCCAATGAAGGGGGCATTCAAAAATATTAACTCATTGCCTATTTCTGTTCGAGGCACCAGAGGTAAACAGATAAAATATAGCAAAGTTCCTTGCTCTCATGGAGCTTATGTTCTAATTACGGAGCTATGCAACAAATCAGGGAAGTAATAAATATGATCACTGCAGAGAGCAATTCATTCCACCAAGAAAATAAGCCAAGGCACTGGAAAGGAGAGTGACTGGGATAGGTCCTAAGGGAGGAGCAAAGGGCTGGTTACCATGAAATGGACAGAGCCCTCCTCAGAGGAAGTAACAATGTGGGGGGCGGGGGGGTCATCCTGGCAAAAGCAGGCAGGAGAAACAAACCCAGCCAGAGCTTGCGGGGTCAGGAGCTTCAAATTCTTCTCAGAGCAGTAAGAGACCATGAGAAAGTGTTAAGCGAGGGAGTGACACGATCTGCTATATTATTTAGAAAGGTCACTCTGGTTCCTCTAGGCAAGAGTGCACAAGGACAAGTGGTGGAGGAGGAGAGGGTGAAGGCGGTCCTCAGCCCGGGGCTGCACCTGCAAAGCTTCTGCGAAGCCAAGCCCCACCTGTGTGCACGGAACGGAGCCCAGGTATTTCTGTTTCCTTGCTTTGTTCTGGTTTTAAACTCCCACGCGATTCTAATGTGCAGTAAGACCTGAAAAACACCAATTTTGCAGGTATTTCAATTCTCCCGCAAAGAATGACGTGAGAGTAAAGATGCTAAGAGGTGGTCACAGTCAGGAGAAGGGGAAGCAGACCAACCTGCCAATGGGTTGGAAGTGACAGGGGTGGGTGGGGAGAGAAAGATAGAAAGGAGGGATGACCTCAAAGTGGAGACAGAAGTATAGAAGGAGATTCCACTTACCGGGAGGACAAAGCTGATGTCAAAAACAGGCTGGGGCTGCGAAGCCAGGTTGCTGAAGACTGGACTCAAGAATGCTCACCATGTTTTGAATACAACACTTATTCGGCATACATTAATAAAATAGTAATCTAATTATTCTGTGGAGGTATCTAGTGGGCAGTTGATTTGAGAGACAGGAAGACAGAAGTCTAAATGGATCAACGCCGCCCAACAGAACTTCCTGCGACTCTGGAAATGCTCTACAGGGACACTGTTCAAAGCAATGGCCGCTCAGCCCATGTGGATATGGAACGCTTGACATAAGCCAAAGCGAGTGTGACTGGGGCACTGATGTCTTGTTTCATTTTAATTAATTTAAATGTAAATAGCTCTCTGTGGCAAGTGGCTGCTCCCCTGTTGGAAAAGTGTAGGTACGTGACAGTTCCCATAAATCGGTACGTGTCGCCAGAATGTCTTCTCTCAGACTCGGACACCCCCTCATCACTTGCCTTGGCAACGGATGGAAGCCTCTTGTCATCTTCAGCCTGGTCACACTGCTCGTCCCCGATCTCCTTCTATCCTATATTCTCGAACTAGCTGCCGAACTGGGGTCCTCTCGTGTATTCCTGTTTAAAGCCTTTGAGCGGCTCCGCATCTCAACAGAGTAAAAGCCAACATCCTTTGACTAGCATGCCCAAACCCCTGCGTCATCTGACCCCTTTTTCACTTCTCCATTTCTTCCCTCCCACCTTTCGGCACTCCTCCTCCAGTCGTGCCCCAGCCCTTTCACTTCCTACTGTGCGACGAAATGAACTCAGCTATCTTGTTTATTCTCCGTGCTCCCTTACCAGAAACCAGGCTCTACGAGGGTGGGGATTTATGACGACTTTCTTCACTCTTGTGTCCCCTAGTACAACCAGTGCCTTGGCACATAGTAGGTACTCAGTAAATACTTACTGAATGACTGAGTCAGGAAATAGATAATATATGCTCCCCTGGGTCACCTAGAAAGACTGTACACAGAGAATACAAAAGCCTCCAGGGCCGAGATCCTGGACTCTCCACCATGTGGTCCCACTCTGTCCACCATCATAGCCACATTTGGCTTTTGAGCTAAGTCCAAATTAAGTATAAAATACCCACCAAATTGTGAAGAATGTAAGGTATCTCATTAACTATTTATATGGGTTACTTATTGAAATAATATTTTGGATATACTAGGTTGATTAAAACCCATTCTTAAAATTGATTTCACCCGTTTCTTTCTACTTTTTTAATGGGAAAATTAAATACTAGGAAATTTGAAATCATCTACATGGCTCCTGTTGTATTTCTATTAGATACATTCCTTTAGAGACTGAGAGGAGAAGAAAAGCCACTAGGAGATAGTTTCCAGTGAGCAAGAGAGGATATCAAGCAAGTATGGCGCATGGAAGATTAGAGAAATAATTGTGCCCAGTAGGAGAGAACAGTTAATTAACTACATCATATGAGTAATGTGAAGATGGCGAATTGGCCAAAGGATTTGGCAAGATGGAGATCACTGTCAACTTTGAGAAAGGTGGGTTCAGAGAAATGAATGGACAGAAGCTCAAGTGAAAAGAGTCGGAATATAAAGTGATGAGGTAGAGACAACCCTCTCAAGAATGGCTGTTATGAGAAATGGGATGCTTCCTGGTCACACACACACACACACACACACACACACACACACACAGAAAGAGAGAGAGAGAGAGAGAAAATTAAAGATGGGAGATATTTTGATAGCTGAAAGAAATGATCAAAGATAGCTCCAAATTGGAAAATGTAGGCTAAATACAGAGTATAAAAACATAGCATTCTAAAAATCTGAAAGGGCTCTTAAACTTCCTCTTAGACATTATAGGTAAGAACTTTGAGGGCCAAACAGCTGAAGGACTTGTCAATGCCACACAACAGATTGGAAACCAGAACCAGAAACACAGTCTATGAAGGATAACTTGCAAAATCTCATTTCTGCAGAGAAGAAGATATCCAAATCCTAATATATTTGATCCAAAATATTTTTCCTCTTGTAAAGCAGGACGTTTATGTGATTATTAATGGTCTATTAAGAGCGAACATATAAAAATAATACCTACCATTTATTGAATACTATGTGCTATGTGGCTGGTATTTTACATATATTAATAGTAATCCATGGAATAATCCCATGATGTAGATACATATTACACCAGTTTTGCAAATTAAGAAAACAAAATTTCAAGAGGCTTAGCCATGCATACACATAACTGCTTAGAGTCAAAGTTTATAGTCTTTTCAATATATCATATGGCCTCACAATTATAATTTTTTACCCCAAAATCATCCTCCAATAGGGCAAAATATCCATAGTTGCCAACTAACACAAATGAAAACTAATATCCAAATTAATAAGATAATATCCATTTGTAAGTCAAGTATTCCTTCTCCAAAATATTTGTTGGACAGTATGTATCCAAGGTCGAACTAAAACAAAAGTCTTAATTTTTTGGCCACTTTTTACAGTTCTGAGCAAAAACAGTGGCACAATCATGGCAGGGTTTGCCTTTGGGTTTTCTGGAAATAAGCACACGGGTTTCCTAAAGAAAAGTCCCATCAAGTGAAAATTGATCTTATGTGCCACTGGCATAGAACAACTGAATGTCTCCACTGCAATAGCTTCAATAATTCTCTGTGAATTGGATAAGATGAAAAGATTCATGTTCAGCAATGAAAGCTCATCTGTACTTTATACCTAGACATTTCATACCAGTGACCATGGACAACTTTTCTATAGTAGAATAAAAAACACCTCTGGGTAATCACATGTGCAAAATTTAAATTAACTGGAGTGCTCAAGGGGAGGGTAGAAATGAGAGGTTCTGGTAAATTTTATTTTCTGCTTAACTTGAGGTCAAGAAAACAAATATTTATATTCCAGCTCAGCTGAAAATCTTTTTTACATCCTATGTCTTCTTTCCCTACTGTGTAGGAAATTAAGCATAATTTGATCTTTTTCTTAATGATTCAGTATTTTTCAGTGCTTCAGTGTATGTTTAATATTATGGTATGTTCAATAACATCTTGCTACATAGATCTAGGACTTATATATAGAAAGGACTTATCTATAGAAAGATATATAGAAAATACATCTAGGACTATATATAGAATACTGCTAACTCATTTTTTATGAGTTATTTTTTATACAATATCTATTAAAGGATTTTAGTTTTGGGTTTTGTTGTTGTTATAACATTACTGATGGGTTTGTGCTAATTTTGCCATTGTCCTCACTTAGAAGTTGTGATGAACAATGATACATGTTCATAGGATGATTAGTCTAGGGCAGTAAGTCTATGGCCACAAAGAGGCAAACTTTCACATATAAGTAGATTGAATGAATAACCTGGTCTCAGAGAGAGGAAAGATATGTTCCATATGTGAACACCATCATGTACCTCCTTTCCACATCAGTACCCAGCTTTCTCCAAGTCCAAGCCAGTCCCTATATTACACATTCTTGTTTCTCCTTATCAGCATTCAAACTGGCTCAGGTCTCGCCACTTCTAAACTTTGCTCTCCCCAACGGTACTTACTGCTTACCACTCTTCTGCCTACCAATCCACTGTCTCTGGTTCCTCTCAAATGTTCATCTTGAGGACGTACCATCTTTACTTTTCTTAACTTCCTATGAGTCTCTGACACAACTGGATCCTTCCATCTGGAAACTCTCTTCCCCAAACTAGCACTTTACCTTTTCTTCTCTTCTCTTCTCCTCCTGTTTTAACCACATCTTAGTCTCCCTCTCTAGTTCTTCTCCTTGTGCCCCTAGAGATTAGTGCCCAGAGCTTCATCCTTAGCTCTCTTGTCTTCCTCCTCCATTTCTTCCTTCAGTTATTCCTTCCATTCCCCAAACTTCAGCTGCCACAGAACCACTGATAACTCAGAAGTTTGGTAGCTCTCCTGAGCTCTAAATGCATATATCTAAGGAGCCTCGTGGGCAAGTCCACCTGAATATTCTGGAAGTGATCTCAAAGGTAATATAGCCAAAGGACACCCACTAGCCCAAGCTTTTTCTTTATCAGTTAATGGGGCCAACCAATTATGTAGTCACTCAGTCCCCTGGAATCCCATTTTTCTCTCACTCCACTGATTTCAGCTCAGACATATAACAAATCTGTCCATCCCTCAAAGCTGATGTACACCTTAGTTCAGGTTTTCAAACTTCCTCTCTAGTTTTCCTTTTTCCACATGTTCGTTGCTCCCATCCACCCTATATGCAGTTCATAGGAGCATCTCTCCAAAACACAAATTTGAACTATTATGGCTCCTCCTTTGTGTACCATCTACCCCATCTTTGGGGATCACTTTTTCAACCCAACCCATGGAGTAAAGTCCAGGATATTTCTCAGAGCATGCCATGCCCTTCACATCTGGCCTTAACCTGTCACCCTCCCCACCCCCGAATGCCTTTGCACACACACCTGCCAGCCATCACCTCCTGCTTTCTGCTCATCACACTCCTGATTGTCTCATCTCCCTGGAACTCCTATTCAACCTTAAAGACATCTTGTCAATACCTCTTTTATAGCACTTGTTATATTGAATTATAATTATTAATTTCTACATCTCCCCCATATTGTGTTGCTATTATTAAAAGACATAAACTGCTTAATGATAGGGATGATGACATTTTCTCCATTACACCCATTGTCTATCACAGCACTTATACATAGTAGGTACTCAATAAATATATTGGAATAGAATGGCTTAGTGGTGAACTCAGTCTAAATGAGATAACAAGTTTGGTCCAATGAGCTAATCTTCATTGTCTATCCCTTTATTGTTCATGACAGATATTCTCTTAGACATAGAGGAGAGGTGATTTCTAATTTCAGATACAGGGTGTGTCTTCCTGATTTGTGAGGAAAAGAATAACCCTTGTTCCCTTCACTTTCTCAGGGGAATAAATTGCATTATATAATTGTGGGGCCAACACGCTTTTTCAGAGAATACTTTGTTGACCTGTTCAAACCTTCCTTGTCTCTCCTGTTATTCTTTCTCTGAGATTGTCTGCCCTTTTTCAAAAGAGAAAACACCACAGAGCATTTCTGTAATAATATGGTGTATATTATCACATTAGCTATAGTTATAATAAAAGTAGCTACATAATCAGATTATACTTTGCCTCATAGCCATAGAAATAATGGGGCTTTATCAGGAAATTTGTATAACCAAATGGAAATTCACTAATGCAATAGGAAGTTATCAAACATAATATAATTCAGGAGTCCCAAACTGCTAATGTGTCAGTAGGTGAAGGGGGAAAAAAAGCTATTTTATTATAATGAATCTCTTAACAGAGACATGCTTATTATTTTTGTAAAAAATACTCAGCATATGTTTTTTTTTCTCCTGTATAACATTTTGTTTTTACTTGGGTGCTTTTTTATGAAGAGTCTCTTTGAGTATCAAAAGAAAATTAAAGTGATCAGTGGTCAGGGTGTTATTAAGTAGAAGATAGCATCCCAATTTTGAACATAGGGAGTTATACTTTCAAACTGCTAAGAAAATTAATTCTAAAAAGGCTTCCATAAATGTGATATACACAACAGATTAGCCAGTGCTCAAATCCCATCAAATTTTTTTTTCACCTCAGTTTACATCTAAAGACAATGAACAAATATACAAAATCTAAGTAGGGACAATTTTTGCCTTTACTAAACAATGGTTTCATGGCAATCATATCAAATCCAAAGAAAAATATAAATGGTTTTTCTGCTTCGTTGTAAGTCAAATTCTTACTGGAATTCAAGGGAGTTTCTCTTTGAATTTTCTTTTTCTTTCTCTAAAAAGATTTTTCCTTTAGTCCAGGATTGGAATTAGAGGGTAAGTCATTACACACACATACATACATACACTTGTATAATAGATAGCTGGTGATCTGTTATTCTGGAAGTTTTGAAAGGGAGATGTTTATTTAGCTCTTCAATGGTCTCCTCCATTCTGGGAAAACTATTGTGTGTGGGGGGACACACAATAATTAGATAACAATTGTGAGCCATGTAAACGTACTTAAGGTAGACTAGAAATACTTATTTCAACCACTTAGACATATTGGCCATTTTGTCATTTTGATCAATGTTTTCTATCCCGTTTGGCGTCCAACCAGAATATTCCTACTGCTCAGGTTCAGAATATAATTTGTGGTAGGGGACTAGAGCTGTACACATCAGCTCCTCTTTGGATGAGACAGATTCTCCCCTCCAACATCTAACTGTAGCACAAAAGGAGGATGTGATCTGGTAACAATACAACCAAATAAAATTACCTATAATCTTTAGGATCATGCTTTCCACATTTAGTACAAAGTCATTTTTAGTATGTCGTTCTACATGGTGGGATAGATGGTGGGGTGTTTAGAGGATATAGGGAAAAGCAGGAACCAATTTGTGGTGGGGAGAGCTGGGGTTAATTCAAAATTACATATCTAGGAAAAAACCACCTACATCTGCAGTTTGAGGATGAAGGGAAAGGAATAAGCAAACTCCTCAGGGAACGTCTTTGTATATACAGAATCAGAAAAGAAAGCCAATTTTCTGTCCTTTAGAGCAATCCCTTCATCCTAGCAGGTAGGAAGTTCAAGGTTGCATCAAGTGTTCAATGTCTCCAATGATATTCTCATGGCTCAGGTTCTTTTCCTTTGCCACTATATGCTCTTGCTTTAGTCACTTAAGTGTATTTTTGTCCAGGTTTGGACTCGCTGTCCTCCTCTATGTATACGTTTCACGATCTGTTTCTCCGAGCACTGTGGCCCAACGTGGAGGGAAGTGGTCATGTGATAGCTCATGGAAATAACACGATGTTCTCATTCAAGGGACACTGTATTTAAATACCCTGATTCAATGAAGAGCAAAGATATGTAACAAATCACTCCTCCTTCAGTAATACTGACTTCTCAATGCCAGAGTTTTGAAATTCCTGTATGAATAAAACAAAATTGAAAACCATAAAACTCCTATAAGAAAACATAGGTGGCAAGCTCTTTGGCAATGACTTTTTGGATCTGATCCCAAGAGGAAAAGGCGACAAAAGCAAAAATAAACAAGTGGGACTATATCGAACTAAAAAGCTTCTGCACAGCAAAGAAAACCATCAACAGAACGAAAAGGCAACCTACCAAATGAAAGGCAAATATTTTCAAATCATATATCTGATACAGTGTAGGGAGTTAATGTTCAAAATATATAAAGAATTTATATGACTCTACAGAAAAAAAAAAGTTCTATTAAAACATGATATGAGTATCCGAATAGACATTTTTCCCAAAGCATATCCTAATACCCAACATACATGAAAAGGAGCTCAACATCACTAATCATCGGGGGAATACAAATCAAAACCACAGTGAGATATCACTTCACACCTGTTAGAATGGCTATGATAAAAAAGAAAAGTGATAATAAGTATTGGCAAGGATGTAGAGAAAAGGGAACAATTGTGAACTGTTGGTGGAAAGTAAATTGGTGCAGTCACTATGAAAAACAGTATGGAATTTCCTCAAAATCTAAAAATAGAAATACCGTATGATCCACCAATTCCTGTCAAAGGAAATGAAGTCACTCTCTCAAAGAGATGTCTGCATCACCCTGTTCGTTTCAACATTATTTACAATAGTGAAGACATGGAAGTAAGTTTCCACTGATGGATAAATGGATAAAGAAAATGTGATATATATATATATATATATATATATATATATATATATATACTTATATGTTCTTATATATATATACTTATATATTCTTCACATATTCATATATATACATATATATACTTCATATATTCATATATATGAATATTATTTGGCTATGAAATAGAAGAAAATGCTGAAAATGATACTACTTGAGACAACATGGGTGGACCTTGAGGGCATTATGCTAAGTGAGATAAGTCTGAGAAAGACAAACACTGTATTATCTTACTTACATGAGAAATCTAAGAAAACCAAATTCATAGAAACAGAGGGTAAATTGGTGGTTGCCAGAGGTGAGGGGTTTGGGAGCAGGGGAAATGGGAGGAGGTAGTCAGAAGGTACAAACTTCCACTTATAAATAAATTCTGGAACTGTAATGTATAGCACGGTGACTGTAGTTAACGATGCTATTTAGTATATTCCAAATTGCTAAAAGAGTAGGACTGAAAAATTCTTATCACAAGAAAAAATATAATGTGGATGATGATGGTTACGAATCAAACTTATTACGGTAGTCATTTTGCAATGTATACTGTATCTACAGTAATCATTGCGTACATATATCAAATCATTATGTTGTACACCGTGAATTAATATGACAGTATATGTCAGCTCTATCTCAGTAAAACTGGGGAAAAAAGACTACAGGCACACAAGGCACAAAGGCACAGACTTCCCTTTTCCTGTCTTTCTGTATTTTGTGTGCTATAAATTTCTTTACTACAGAAATCACTCCTCCGGAATTGTTGCCTGCTAATCAGAGGCCAGAGATTCAGAATACAGGCTCTGCAATTGTCACGCTTCAGTTTGGTACCCTGCTCGTGAACTTGCAAGGGGACAAGATCTCGGCCATTTTATTTAAACCCTATACATTTTCAGTTTCCTAATCTGGAAAAGAAACATAGTAATAATAATAGCCATATGGGCTTATTACGAATATTAAATGAGTTAATATGTGCGATGTGCTGGCTACAGTGCAAGGCAAACAAGTAGTAAACGTTGATTATTGTAAGAAATTAAACAATATACTGCTAGTTAATAATGAGTCCTGTTGTTAGTTAATATTCAGAATAAATATATTCTTACATCTATTTTTTAGTTTTAGTATTATTGCTAAAAATGTAGCAGTTTTGTGTTACCTCAGCTATCTCAGAAGATATATTTTGCATAATAATTCTAAGAAAATGAAAAGATCAACAGTTGCCAGGCATAAACCTCAGGATGCCGAACAGCTTTACAGAATCACAAACTACTGTAATGATTTCCTATCATTTCTCTTGTGGCTGCCACATTATAAAAATCTTGTCAATGGGCTCATGTCATATCTAGATGCAGGTTTCCCCTGGTCCCCAAGGAACTTCAGTCGCTGTGGTTTCTAGTAGGCACAGGCATCTGGGATAGAGGAGGAAAGGCTAGCACTTAGCTTTTCAAAATTGAAAGTATATTTCCCTGCTCCCCAAGAAAAATGGACCCGGTCTAGCAGGAAGACCACACACTTGCTGCAAGAATATGGATAGGTAGGCTTTCCCTAGAGGAAGACAAGCCTGCCATGAGAATGGGAGGGCGGAACACAGGTAGGAATGAGGCCATACAAGGGGGGAGGGGAGGTGGGAAAGAAACTAGAGATCTTAAGCAGAACTTGGAATAGGAAAAAAATGACATTATTAGACATTAGACACTTCAGTTGAACAGATTCTACAGTTGACACAGGCTCTGATGAAAAAATAAACAGATAGGGGCATTCACTGGGTAGTCAAGCTAGTTTTAAAAAGTTACCAAGTAGAGACAGTTAGTCCCTGGATCTTGTCTTCAAAGTTGGGGCACTATGCCCTGTAAGTCCTCTGACTTGTCTTTAGAGTTCTCTGTTCTTCCTTAGGTGAGTATGGAAGCCACAGTCTGTATAACAGTTTCAGTCCTACACTATTGATCATTCTGAGTGCTGACCATTCACTGAGAATAAGTTTTAAGGATGGTGAGAATGATTAGTGTATCATAACACTGGAACATTCCACTAAGAATCAAATGCCCTCCACTGGCAGTTCTCCTTTTCTTCATCATTCTGACCACCTTAATGATCCACCCAAAAATCAAACTAAGGTGTATGGTGTCAGGTCACAGCAGGCTTCATACCTTCCCATGATTCCTGTGACTCTCTACTGAAGGGATTCCTGAGATTTTATGAGAGTTCTGTTGGGAGAAGGGGAAATAGAAGCCAAAAGGCAAAGAAGGGTTTTATCAAGTCAGTGGAGCAATGGGGCATAGCTGAGCATGCACACTCTTCACATAACCTTCACATTTCATTCCCCATCCCACACTTCCTACCCACAACCACTGTGTTAATGTTTCCCATTAACCACTGTGACTCCCATCCTTGTCTCTTTATACGCTTCCTATGAAAATGTGGAGAAAAATGTGCTGATTACTTTGCAAAAGACTTTGATGGATTCACTCCCATTGGTTTCCATGAATTTTGAGAATGAGCTCTCCCAAACCCTAAAGCAGGGATTACTGTTTTATAAGACCAATCTTGAGACTGTCCCAAGTCTTAAGAAATTTATGGAATCTCTAAATCTGTACCTGCTTTCTTGAATGGTGTTGGATGACCATTGCTTTTAGAAAGGGTTTGGAGCTTATTGATCTGTGGATGGTGAGTCCAGAGCTGGGGATCACTAGAAGTCACCACCATTCTTTGATTTAACAAAGATTTATTGATTATCTGCATGATTGAGGCACGGGGGGAGATAGAAATATGACAGTTTTTAAGAAAAAAAGCTGATATTATTAAATGATTAACATGTACCATATTTTACATAAATTATCCCAACTAATTCTTACGATAGCATTTTGAGCTTGGGCGTATTATTTCTATTTCTCAGATAAAGGCAAAGGCTCAACAAATTTAAGTAACTTGCTCAAGATCCTTCAGCTGGCAATAGTAGAGACAGAACCGTATGACTCCATAATATAAAGTCGGCATAATGTAGATGAAAAGGCAATTACTTGGATGACTAGAATTCAAGGCAATATGTGATAATTGTAGTAAGAAGAAAACATTTAAAAATGTCATAAGAGAGGAACCAGCTGGAAGAGGGTGTAACTCTTGATCTTGGGGGTCATGAGTTTGAATCCCACGTTGGGTGTAGAGATTATTTAAATAAACTTTAAAAAATGCCATAAGAATTTTCAGTTAAGAGATAAGAACTTGATCCCCCCCCCACACACACACACAAATGAGCCCCTTCCTAGCCACCAGTTGGCATAGAGTAGAACGACCTAGAAATTCATTGGAATGCAGTGTTGCATCTACTTAGGTTAAATGTTTGGGGATAAGATCGTTCAGTTTCTGTGCATAGATACTGGCACACAATGGGGTATCGGTTTCTCAAATTGCCCTGTTCAAGAAACCAGCTGAGGCTTAATGGGGTCAGGCCAATAGGAGCCCTTCTTACCCCAGATGGTTTTCTGTTGTTAGGAGCCAATTCTGTTTTCCCCTTCCAGAAAATAAACATCTATAAATCTGAAGGATACTCATTTTCCATCCCAGATGAAGCAACTATTGGTAAGTCGGTATGGAACAACGTGCTGGCTATGTGAAAAAAATAGGCAAATCTATAAAATGTACTGGAATAAAATCATTTTTCCGTATTTGGTAGCAAACTTTAATTACCTTGCACCTTTTGGTATCTACTTTTCATGTTTAAATCCAAAATCATATAGTAATGAAAACACATCTTATACAGTACATCACATTGCAATACAGTATATTTATTCCCCTAGTCCCTCTCAGATAAGTAGAAATTACTTTCCCCAGATTAGAGTTGGGAAACATAAAGGACAAAACTTCAGAGAGAGTATATTTCTAAGGTTCAGAAAGTATCTTTCCGGGATTACAGAGCCAGTGAGTTCGAAGCTAGAACGGTAGCCCAGCCAGCCTATTGCAAGTCACATGTTCTTTCCACACATGCTGTGGTTTTGCAGTAGCTATGATATTGTCTCTTTACGCTCTATTATCAAAAGCGACACTTTAAGAAGGTGATATCCTTTGCCAACTTTGGCGTCAGCAAATTTCACATTAACTCACATATATCTCTGCATCTCCGAATATGGAAGCCTTCCATTTTATATGACTCTATCTAGATTGCTGAATTTCCATTATTATGACTTTTCATTGTTTTCTAGAATCTGTTATTCTGAATTTGTTATTTTCAGGCTTTTCCTCCTGTCTACACCAGATAATCATACATAGGAAATGACACAAACGTATGTAAACATTGGATCCACCTCTAGATAGAGGAATGGGTTACTATTTCAGTAGCAATCTTAGAAAGCTAATCCCAAAAAATCACTTAACTGAAGCTTAGTTCATTTGGGTAAAACACAAGTTAAGCAGTGAGTTTTCCAAGCACACACTTAAAATATTAATATCTCCACAGTTCCCAGAAGAAGCAAATGGGCAGATTAAAGACCATGTATACATATTTGCGTGTGCAAATAAGGACAACTGGATACAGAAAATCTCATAGTTTTAAAAAGATTTCTTGTATACGACCAAGTTTGAAATAAAAATTGTATTAACCTAAGATGTCCAGCATGATGATTTGATCTACATAGTGAACCTTTTTACTACAGTCAAGCTAGTCAACATATCTTCTCCTCACATAGTTATCATTGTTGTGTGTGTGACGAGAATACATGAAATCTACATGGAAATTGCATGGAATTCTCTTCTCTGACACCCACCATGTCATACTTTGGGATAGCATTTATCTTCTCAAGATATTGGGCATTTATATATTCATGTCTTCTGATGACATGTATTAGGTTTGTAATATCTTACCAGGCCAAGAACTTACCAGTTGGAGACAGTCTAGAGAGGCAGTTAAAATGGTCACGTTTACGCAAAGCTGCAGAAAAGAGAAACAGAGTTAGGGGAAAAGAAACTCCAAGAAATGGCCATTTCAATCCCTCTCCCTTTGGCTACAGGATTCTACAAAGGCTGCTACAACTCTGTCTCAGCTTTCCAATCCTGGGCCTTAGCAGATTCACAATGGAATGAGAAGCTAAGACTGTATTTAGGAAGACACAAGAACACCATATTTAGTACTTTTTGTTCATCGGGCACCCTGCGATCTCTTTACCTACGGCCTCTCATGTAGCAAATAACATAGTAATCAATGCGGGTGGGCACCTCTGAGGTACAGTGAGATTTCCTGGAAATGGGTTTAGGCAAAATTCACCATGAGTATAATTCATTAGTACCTCCCACAAGAGTGACCTCACATGAGACATTTAGCACCTGGCAGATACAACGTACAATATGAATGCATTGTGTTGTTCAAACTTGAACATTAGATGGCTTTTAATAAATAACGATGTGACCATTTACTCTAAGAATTTTTGACTTGTCATTTTTCCTACCATCTTGTCATGATTTTTAAAAAATGGAAAATCTAAAGCCAGACATGGAAAAATAACTTAGTTTTCCCCTTAATTCAAGGAAAAAACTTAGAAAAAAATTTTTTTGTTGTTTTAAGAACTAAAATACTCACGATGACCCCAAAATTGGATTCAACTTTCTAACTTCTGTACCTCAGTTTACCTATCCTTAAAATAAGATTAATAATGTTGTATTGCACCTGCAAAGGAGTATCAATTTAATAAGCCTTTTAAACCTCCACTTTGTAATCGTCAGAGGAAAAGGCACTATATAAACATCAAGTAATCTTATCTTTGTGCTTCATTATCTGAGCTAATATTAACTGTAGAAAAGTTATGTCAAATAACAAAATGGATATTGGAATAAAACTGCAGTTTGATTTTGTTGTTTCACCATTTATATTGGCAACGGAGGATAAAATAAGCACAAAGGAGGAATAGATTGCAAACCCTCGTTATATTATGTCACCAAAATTCCAACCGAGAAATAATATCTAATAATAACATAGCACACTTCCTGGGTCTGCCAACTTCTAAAATAAGAACCAACTCGGATTGAGCGTGCCAGCTGAAAATAAAGTAATACCTTAAAAAAAAAAGGCTCAAGCCTACTTCTAAAAAATCATAAGGCAATACTGATAACTGGCCAGTAGCATCGTTTTCCACTCCTTAACAGCACGTCATTAGTAAAAGTACACATGTCAAGAATCTCATGTTGATATTGTTTTCACTTGCAGAAGGTGGTCAAATGATCCTCCTATAAGGACAGCTTACTCCCCAACTGAGATGCACGGTTTTGGTGGTGAACCAGGAAGGTTCCACGACTGGCCGAAAATATTAGGCAGCTCAGGAATGGTGGCTGCATCTCGTGACCACCTTGGTAACATCGCAACCCCTGCACGTTTGTTTTGGATAAGCTTCAGTCTCGTAGTCCAAGGATGAGTGTCAGAGCATTTGCAGGCCGATCTGCAGAATCCAGTCTGAAGCTCATCCCAATACACAACGATGAGCTAATCCCCTGTGTCAGTACAGTGCTGGGCAATTTTTAATGCTTTACGAACCTTCATTTACCTCCTTCAAGGCAGGCACTGTTTTATTTATCTCTATTTTCCTTATGCTAATGCAGTGCCAGGAATGTTGCATATACTCAAAAAATAGCAATTATAATTGTTATTTAGTTGGGACCCTAATTCACAATCTTATTATAAACCAGATTTTACCTCAGGTTTGCCTAACTACTTTCCTACCTCTAGTTGTCTTTTTTCTTTCCCCTTCCTTCCTTCCTTGGCATTTCTTTCCATCTGCATTTTATCCATAGCTCCGTAATTCCCTTAGCAGCTTCAAAAGTTGTCCAAATTCCTCCAGCTTTTTTCTCCACTGGGGATTTAGCAACCCAGGCAAGGGTGTTTAACCCTGTGACTGCTTTCTGCTCAGTCAGCAAAAACTTTAGATCAAATTTTCCAGTGCTCCTGATTGTCCACTGAGCACTGAGGATATTTTCATTTCCATAGCCAGAAGTAGGGAAGATAGAGTAATATGGTCATTTTCAGGGTGCACTTCCCAGTAGGGGACCTTGCAGACTTTCTCTTTACAATTATAACATTTTCCTCTACCTAACCACTCCCCTACCCTTTAGTTGCTTATCCACTGAAGCCAGAGGTCCTATTATTCATATACTACATTGAATCTTTAAGGTTTCTTTTTTTTTTAATGAATTACTAATGCTCAGGTGTCCTTAATAATAACCTCTAATCATCTTCTAGCTTAAAACTCTGCTTCTGAGTCTAAGGGAGGAATTGTAAGTAAAACTGTTTTTAAGGCATTTTTTTCTTATCATCATCATGAAGAATTTATTAAAGATTACTGTGTGAAAGTGTGCTAAGAAGTACTTGAAGGTGATATCAGAACCGCAGATGGCCAACGTGACCAAAGACCAGACTGTCCTCAGGAGTCAGGACAAGGCAAGGGCACCGGACCAATTGCCAGGAGATCTGGTTTTAAGTATAACACATTCTCAAAGCCTAGTTTCCTCACCTTTCTGCCTCCAGGGACTGGTGCGAAGAGGTGGGTGAAATTAATTTATAAATGGTAACACTCGTGTCAGATTTTTATACCTTCTCATCCATACACGCTTACATTGAACAAGAGAAATAGAGGAAGACTTTAAAAGGGAAGTCGAGGAATGTTACAGATATGCCAATAAATCTCTGCAAGGTATCCTCTGACATAGTTCTTTGGCAATACATCTTACCGTCTGACAAACATTTCTTTCAGGAAAATTCTAACCTCTAACCTGAAGCCCTCGTCGTGAAATAATGCCCAAACATCATAACCAATTTGTTTTGACCACTAAGTAGGCCACTTCGTGGTCCCTACAATGAGCCCCAAATTATATTATAACCCTAATGAATACCTGCAGTGATGGGCAGACCCTAGCTTGGTATATGTTGACCAAGGATTCCAACCCTTAATTGGCCATTTTGCTATCTTCAGCAGTATCTGTTGCCCTTCGTCATCCAAATTACTTTGCTCAAACACTGTCATCCCATTTGGCTTTAATGTCTCTAAGAGTCAGAACAATCCAGCCTAATGCTTTCTTGGTGACTAGCTCTAGTTCAAAGGTAAGCAAGTCCCCCAGGACACCGAGGGCCTCAGCGCTACCCAGAAGGCACTGCCACGGATACTTGATAAGAGAAACCAATTGGAGACTTAAATGTGAGGTTCATTTTCTCAGGGATGAGGGGGTAGTAAGGAGCACCTAGCTCTTCTGAAGCAAGTTCACAGCCTCTGAGCATTGGTCTTATAAACAATCTGTCTTTTGACTTTTTTCTTTTTTCTCAAAGGTGTTCTGGAAAGTAGAGCATGTGGGAGCATAATAAAAATGAGTCATGGGGGGATGGAGGACCCCCTACTAGGGGACTGGCATTTAGAGGTAAATGCTATGAGAAGTACTATGAGAAGGTGACTGAAACTGCATTTTCACTGGCCAAGTCGTTTTTCCACAGAGTAACAATGACAAAAAAAAAAAAAAAAAAAGCAACACAATGACCACGCAGGATTGTTTGCAGGGATAGACGGAACAGGGGACAGACTCACAGCGCTATGTTCTTCCCACTGCAGATGAATAAAAGAGGCAATTATCTAATAAAAAATTTACTGTTAATTGCTACCAGTTAAGCAGTACTACTGTTAGCACTATTAAATACTATTTGGACTGAAGAGATTTATTTCACCTTCCTCTGCTTGGAAAATTGACATCATTCCTGGCTTCTACCTCACCCCCCAATTATAATTCACTGGAAATGGGAAAGCGACAAGAGCCATTTAATGTGTCACAACAAGAGTGAGGGGGAAGAAAGTGCTGGAAGTGGAGGCTTTTCAAAGAGACCGGGGGAAATAGTACGGCGTGATGATTACAACATCTGGGTTTTTTTTTCCCCCTTCTTCTTTCTCCCTCCTTTTCTGTATGGATTTGTGTTGTTTTGTTTTTGTTTTCTCACTTTATGGCCAAAGTGTTATTCCTGAAGGGTGTGTTCTTTCAGGTTTATGGCTCTGACTAATGGAATTGCTCTAAATAACATTTTGATCTCGCAAGGTCACCCAGAGTGCTATACCTTTCCTTTAATGATTCAGGTCTGGACCAGGCATTTCCCAGAATTGAGATGGTAATGAAGTCATTAGTTTCTTCCTACTTGAAGCCCTGGCTAGAAAGCAGAATTCTATGGGCAAAGTCTGAGTGGGCTTTTTTCATAAATCTCACACCCAGCTGAGCTGTAACACCTGTTACATTTTCCCAGGAGCCTGAGCCATAAGACCATTTCCAATCTATTTGCTCTTCTTCTTCCACAGGACATCGACAAAGGCAGGGGTCCCTGCTTTCTAAGGCACTGCTAATTGAAAATCTCTGGCTGGTGCAAATGTGAACTCAAACCCACAAGAGTTCCAAACAAGGCTCCAACGATTATTTCCTCCTCTTTTTAAAAATAGGCTTTATAATGCAGGTTATACAAGATTAATTTGTTGGAGGAAAAAATCGTCATTGAACCTCTTGCCCCCAATAAACTTTTACTTTCCATGCATTTTTTTTTTTAAGGAAAGAAAAGAAAGGGGAAAATAATAAAACCCAGAGAACAGCTAACCCTACAGGACCTGGGCTTGTGAGAATTGGAGGGTGGGGGTAGGGTGGCATTAAAGTGTATTTGCTTTTGTTGGTGTGCTTTTAAAATCTTCTCCATGTATTAATTTTGAACACAAGAATGGAGAACAAAGTTGAGTCAGATGATTGAGCAAATGTAAAGTGATTACAACGGGAAAGCAAGTTTAAAAAACTCTGTTCGAAAACTGAATAATTACAAGAGGAGGACATTTTCCTGTAGGATTCTTGAAAGGAAAAAGGAAATGCATTCATGCTATAGAAAAGATGGGCATTTCTGGCCCTCATCACAGTCTGTGGGGAAACAAAACAAAACAAAACTACCTAAAAAACAAGGAGCATCTTAGGAGATGTCGCTATCAGGCCTCAGATGGCATTTGATAGGAAAAAAGAGACATCAGAAACAAAGTAGATGTAAACAAATGAACAGTTACGTATTCCTCTGGGAGTCAGAACCCCCTAAGAATCTGAGTCTTAAAGACAAAACATTGGGGACCACTGCCCACAAATCAATCATTAACAGAACCGATGACCAGGCTCTTCCTTGTGATCCCACCAACTGCATTCTTCACCCAAATCCACGAAAGCCATGGCCTGTCTCTGAACTCTGTGCCGTGCTTTATCGGTGTGTTTTGTGGTTGGTTGGTGGTCTGCTGTTTTTCAGTGAACTGTTCGTGGTCGTTGTTGTTGGAGTTCGGTATCTCTGCATGCCTCAATCCTGAGGCATGTTCTCCCTAACTGTATCCTCTCAGGCCGGCAGCTGAGAAGATGGTGGATTGCAAGCTGGCAGTCATGAAGGGGTGTATGCTTCAAGAGGAAGATGGCTACCATTTCATTGCAAGAGGGCAACATAACGAATGAGTTTAAGTCAATGTTTAATGAACTGTATTCCTATAGCATAAATTGTTTTAACTCTACTGTGAAATCTGTATGTGATTCTAAACCTGATTTTGAGAAGAGCTGAGATGTTCAGAAGCTCTAGAGAACATTTATTCATATAGATCCTAAACCATATTTGAATCCATTAAAAATGGATTTGGTTGCCTATTTATTGAAAAATAAAAAAAGTGCACTGAGTATCCCCGAGTGAAAAGCTTTTTAGTTGACCCATATATGAATTGCCATTTTTCTTTTGGTAGATCAAACATGGTCAAGTATCTACAATTTCATATCTTAACTTAAATAGTATGTAAGATAATATAAATATGATCTGATTTTGTTATTGTTTTATATAAACTCTGAAAAGTTACCAGCAGCTTTCCCTGAAAGAAAGATTAAGGATAATTTTTACTTCATTTCTTCTTTTGGTTTACCTTTCTTTTTCACTTTTTCTGGAATAATCTCTGGGTTCCCGTTACAACTCCAGGCTGAAGCTAAAACACTTGAAAAAATGGTAGCCATTCCCTTTGGGCGGTTGTTAATCTTCTCAATTTTTACTCCATTTATACCATCCATGGCTGGTGGGCAGGGAGAGGAGGGGCAGTGTTCTCACCCATATTTCACCAATTCTGACTTTATCTAAGCTATGGAGTCAAACAATTTAATAACTTAAGAATCAATTTGGATTAGTGATTAATTTTTGCCCCACTTCAATCTACCATAAAAACAATGTGTCACAATTCTGTTCAGAGAATTTTATGTTCTCATTCACTATCCTGAAAATTAAAGATATGCTCCCACAAGGGAAAAGTCAAGCAAAACAAAGACTCTCAATAGACTGATTCTAAATTTCTAGAAAAAAATAATAATGGGTAAGGTCTTTAGGAAAGACCAGCAACACTGATTCTCTCAGACATACCTTCTCTCACTTCCCAGAAATTTGGGTTACTTCTAGATTCCTCCATCTACTTTCCACCATCCACTCCTTTTAACTCCCTGCTTGTTAAGGGAGGGATTTCTTTGACTCTGCCTTGATCATTGCCAATTCTTACCTTTCCTGCTTCCTCCTTCTATTTGGTTATTTATGTGCAGCAGGAGAACTGGACTTTACTACCCTACCTCACCAATATTGCAATAGGCATCTATTGCAATATTTTCTGACTTATAGTAATACCTTACTTGATCAATTTGCTATTTCATATGTGCTAGTGATGAATATTGGTACTCCTAATCTTTCTGAGAGCTCAGAATTTATTTTAAAAGAGACCATTGTATTATTTAGGTGGTGATACTGATCTATATTTTAATTAGGGAAATCAGAACAAAAATAATTTTAGACCCCACACTGTTAAGGGAGGCAGCATGAAGCAGCAAAAAAAAAAAAAATCACCAGTAAGATAAGGTTGTAGCCCGGGTGCTATGACTATCTGTGACTTTGGGCATGTCACTTAACCTCCATGAGATTTAAGTCATCATCTGTAAGATAAAAGATTTTCAAGAGATAGAACACAGTTCCTGAAACCAATATTATGCTATACATGAACTAACTAGAATTTAAATAAAAACTTGAAATAAAAAGAGGAGAGAGAGAGAGAGAGAGAGAACATACGTCTCTCTATTTGTACTTTTGTTTGGCTCTCAATCCATTAATCCACAAATCCCTTTTGAATTCCTATGTGGCTCTGGTGTAACACCAATTTTCTACAATGACCAAGAGCCAAGAGTATTTGATCCATCAGCCCCGTGATTCCCAAAGCTCTGGGACTCGGCTGAATCTTGAGTTGCTAGGCAGGGAGATTTTCTTTTCCACTCCTTCACTACTCTTCAGTCCTTTAGGCACAATGGGAACTTGACTCCTGACAGGTGCCTTGGTGGGTACAGGTAACCTGGCTTGAATAAACTCCTCAGAAACACCTGACAGCTTTGACTTTCAGTGTGCCTGCTGATGTCTTACATGTAGGAATTTCCCAGTCTCATTCCTCCATAAATGACCACCCCAATTGCACACCAATGGAATAGGAAAGGAAACCAACTTCAAATGTCGTGATTCAGAATCAAATGGGAAAATTTTCTCAGCTTCAGGTAATAAAAGTAAAAAGGCAGGGTGATCTTTGAATTCTCCTAGAGAAAAATTAAAACGTTCTTTATCAGTTGCTCCAGGGCCCAGGAAGGCATTCCCCTCCCCACCCCTTTTAAAATAAGAGCTTGCCCTTCCCTACATAGCCCTTTTAATACAAGTGAAAAATTCCAAATTCCTCATTTGTTTAGCCTGAAAATCCCCTGCACATTCCCACAAACTACTTCCTTTTCTCTCTTTTTAGCAAGACTCCCCTCTCTCTCTTTAATGAAGAGAAGTTCAGAGGGTTTTTCCCATGAATAGATGGCAGGCACCTGGGAGTTATGAATTTTAAAGTGATCATTTTCTTTCAGCCATGCCGGACAATGGGCATCTCCTTTTGACTCACTTTCACAGCTTTGAGAGGCTCTCAGATCAGCCACATTCCAGTCGGACTGGAGTCAGCTCCGAGCTGTGCTGGACCGCATCAAGGTCTCGCACAGAAAGACAAGGAGCAGATGGCCGGCACCAAGCTCTCCTCCCCCTTTCAGCGCGCAAAGGCAGGCAATGTGGGAAAGCGTTCGCCCGGCATTGCCTATTGATCCCTGAATAGAACCACCGCATGCCACCAGCCTGTAGGTATGAACCTCTGTTAACAGATGGTGAGATCATTATGAGCAATTAATTCCTTTAATGTATCAGTGGGAACATGTTGGAAAGGATGACGCAAACACTCAGTGAATAGTGAACTCCTCGCTCGTGGGGGAGCAAGCGGGTGCTACCTTGGGGGGCGGCTGGGAATATCTCCCCAGGCTGCCTGCAGCCTTATGGTTTGGGATAGGGTCTGGGAACGGACTGCCCAGAACCGAGGTGTGGTTTTCATTAACTAATTGTGAATCCTTCCCTTCCTTCGTGATTAATGCCAGATTTGTCTCTAGGTTGTTTTTATATACAAGAACCATCCAAAAATACAGAGACAAACAAAAACAATACTTGTCAGTACATCCGAGGTGCATGGGGAATTATTTCACAGAAATCAGCAGAGGATCAGGTCATGGGGTCACTTTTGAGAGGCACAACGAGAGCTGTGACAGTTCTAAATTTAAAATAAATGTTTTTTTTCAACAAATATATATGAAGCAGTGGTAAAACTATGAGCATCCCAGTGTTTGAGTCTGGAAACTGATACGCTCGGACGGACGCATCATAAATGGGTAGATTTAAAAGGGTATTTTTTAAAATACGAATTCACAAATAGAGTGAATTTCTGCAAATGAGACATGCAGCAGATTATCTCCCCTCATAGAGGTGAAATAATTCTTAAATTTCAGTTAACAACCTAAAAGTGACGACCAGTGGCCAACTGGGAAAAATTGGGACCCTCTTCTCCAGATATTGCTCCGATTGATAATCAATGAGTTAATGGCATTTTTACATGTTTTTCCTACTTTTAAAAATAATATTGCGTAGCAGGGATGTTTTTGTTTTACAGGAAAAAGAAAAATCTTAGGACACAGTACAGATCGTTGGGTAGCCCTTAGATTTTAAGAAGATAGAAAATACAAGGACAGGAAATACTGGCAACTATTCACTTAATTCATATTTAAATGACACATTTTGCTTGTAATTAAGACACTCAGGCAGTGTCTCTGTTCATGAAATTTACATAACTGTACAATAGCTTGCCTAAATGAACAGCAAATGGCAGTTAACCTTGAAGTGTATTATCTTAATTGAATAAATCTGGCTTTAATTCAATAAATTAAAAACAGAAATAATATCTCAAAAAGACTTTTAAAAACAGACTTGCCATCACCCCCTAAATACAGAATGGTACTGTTTATAGTTGTGTTGGTATGCTCGGACATTTTCCAGTATGATTTTAGAACTCTAAAAGCATTCTGGTACACACTCGCTCTTTTTCCATCATTGTTTCCAAAGCACATCAATGTCACTTTTTGGAAATCATTGATAACCATATCTGAACACTGAATCAGAACTCATAAGCGTGCTTATTTAAAGACGATTCTTCATCTGGGTTTCCAATTCCTCTACCTCCATGGGAAATTTCATCTTCCTTTTTTTTCCCCCAATTCTTTATCACTGACAGTTCTATGACATAGAGCAGAAACTAAATAGAGGAAAATAGACTTCTTACATAGGAAAGAGGCATTCCCAATACTTTTTCATTTAAATCAGATTTACATGGACTGCGAATCCCTTCAGCATAAGGGAACTGACAAAAACTGCTGAATTCTTCCCTCCCAAAGTTTGTTGCATTAATCAGCACAGTCATGTTTCAGTGATTATACAGTTAAGGGGAAGAAATCATGCAATATGTTTTTATTTGCATGAAATAAGTTAACGAGGCACCACCTGTGCCTTGTATCAGTTTATGGGGGGGGGGGGAGGAAGCAGGAGAACACAGGTGTTCTAAGAGCATCATGGTAGACTTTACACATTCATTGAAAAACCCTAAAACCTAAAAGCATTTATCAGAATCTACAGTGCATATTGCCAAGGAAAAACCTACACATGCAGAGACATACATAAAAATTATTGTGGAGAAATTCCTGGTTTCTTGGCTAGCAAGGAAAAAAAAAAGCCGTAATTCATTCTTTCCTCGTTCTCACAGTGTTTGCTATTGTACCATCTGCAATATACAATGTACATGCTCAGCCATAACCCGTACGGCTAGAAAAGAAGCATTCACACTGTGAATTACCATTTTTCCCAGCATCTAGCTCTAGTCAAAGACAGCACAATAATAAACTAGAAGCTCCTTTGTCTGGTAAACATTGTTCTTCATTACTACATGAAAAGCAAATTGTCTTTGTGTGGAAGAAGAGTGGCACATACAGCCATGGGAGTTGGGGGAAGGGATTGGCCTCTCTCACTGACCACCTCACAGACACAGGGGCCACTCATCTCTCTTTCCCCACCGGCCCACCCAACTCTGCTTTCCAAATCATTTCATCGACAGGCCCGTTGCAGAGAGATCCCTTGTTCGGTTGAGTGAGATGCTGGATCAGAGGCTCGCAGGAAGCTTTTACACTGACTATCCTAACGCTTACATCCACAGATTTCTTTTTTTAAAATCACTTCAGTGTGTCCCTTTGTAATATTTGGGAGAAGTGAAACTTATCAGAGATGCTCTTTTTTTTTCCTGGGGCTAAATATACTCCACAAGCTACTGCGGGGCTTTGGGGGCTCTTAAGAGCCAGATGAAAAGAAAGCAAACAAAAAACCATTTGAAGCAGCAGATTAGATAGACAGGTAGACAGATGATGGATAGATAGATAGATAGAATGTAAACATATACCAAGTACGCAGTAATAATTACCATAAAAGTTAAGAAAATATATAGATTAGACCAGAACTACCCATTCAAGGACAGAGTCCTTTTAATGGAAGTTAGTCACTTACAAGAAATTGATGATTTCTGAGGGCTTTTTAAAATCTTTTCAATGTAATAACTTCCAATAAATCTTACAACACAATCAGCTTGCTTGAAACTTTACTAAATTAAAAAATCATAAATCTCTCCTCATAGGGAAGGCAATGGGCAAACCCAAGTTCTCATTTGAAATGTCAAAGAAAATTACCTCTTAGTGACATCTGATATGACCCTCGGTGGGTCATTCCTCGGTGTGTTGCTAGAGAGGACTGCCGGGAGAGGCCTTGGAGTCCTCTGCTAGACAGGACGTAAGGAATCAAAATCACATCTGTGAACTCCACTGGACAGAGATTAGCTGGATGAAACAAATTGCCTGCATATCAGTCCAAAAGTAGTTCAATTTATGTATTTACTGTTAAAAACAACTTGAGATCTCATCAGGAACCGGTGAAGGTTACTGAGAGAAGAATGTTCAAAGATCAGCTCTGGTCATAAAACAACTGCTTCCATATCGCTGGGTTTTGCAGTATAATTATGTGGGTGATGACTAATTTCTCTCTCTGGCATAGGAGAATAATGCCGGGCTCAATGAATTGTCATGAGGTTTTAAGGAAATCACATCACAAACTAATTACATTAGTTCACTCTGTAGTAGGCTCTCAATAAATGCCAGTTGTCTTTTCAGGTATAGATTAACATTTGATTTTAATTTAGGGGGAAAAATCCATAATTGCCAAGTAGTAATTTCACAATTATTCTCTCCTTAGGAGAGACACAATTTTTATTTTTAATGAGTAACACCTGAAATGGCAACTTTCCAGTCGTGAAATGTAATTGTTACAATCCTTCTCAACTCTGAAATTGTTATCCTGGTATATTCTCAAATATCTAAAGCTCATAGCCTCAATGCAGAAATCAAGTCTGTTACCCCGGACCTCGCAACCATATTCTATCTAAAAAGAGACCCGACTATGTATTTTTACCATGCATCACGTGACAGGGCTAGTTTTGACTTAGGCAGGCTCATTCTGTGTAAACAAGACACTGACATCACCAAGATACAGAGAGGAATAAACTCAGTCCATGCCCATGAGAAAGTGGTAAAAATACATGAGTCACATCAGAAACATCTGTCTTCAATCCCAAGTTAAGGACTTCCCAGGCTAAGGGGCAATTTGTGAATCATATGATCTCCTCTCCAATTCAAACATTTGCATTCGTCTTAATTCTACTAAGATGTAAAAGGATAACTGATAGTTTATCTTCTTTAATAACACTGCTTTTCCTTGAAAGTTTGCCGACGGGTTTCCAAATTGTTGCAACAAATACATTTTTTTCTTGTAATTTTCAATTTGAATGCTTTGTCCTTAATTCAGAATGACGGCATTTGCTCCTAAACTCATAAAACAAAGGACTTACTAGTAGTCCCTATAGTTGTGTCATTTTTTCACTGTCAGGGAAAACACGTTGAACTTCCGTTCTGTAACTCCTCAATGTTTAGACTTTCCCTTTCCAATGTCTGTCCTCTTTCCCTTCCCATGGGCTCTTTCTCTGTCATTTCAAACATACTCAGGCCATCTCAGTTGGGGGGCAGTTGTTCTCTGTTGAGGGCAATGTTACCTCCAGGGGGACATATAGCTATGTCGAGAGACAATTTTGGTTGTCGCAATTGGGTGGAGGGGATGCTACTGGCATCGAGTGGGTACAGGCAGGCCAGGGATGCTGTTGAATATTGCGGATGCATGGGCTAGTCTCCTCGCCCACCCCATACAAAGAATTATCCAGCCCCAAATGTCCATTGTACCCAGGTTGAGAAACTCTGGTCTGGAAGGGGTAGAAAACCCAAAACCTAGTTTTATATCATTTTATGACTAGCTACTCACCTAGCCAAGCTTTCCTCTTTGCTAATCTTTTTCAAAACATCTCATCTCTATTTCTTATCATCCCCTTATTCCTTAATTATCTGCAATTTATTTTCCTTCTACACAAGTCACTGCAACTATTCTCTTCAGGGCCACTAAGTTCCTTAAATGCTAGGTCTCACCATCCAACGAACACTTCCCTGTCCTTTATTTTGAGATCACTGTTGCATTTCAATTGCCAGCCACTCTTTCCTTCTTATAACTCTCTCATCTCTTGGTACCATTCATAACAATGATCTACAAATCTTCACAGCCATCATCTTCTTCCTTGTCTTCATTGTCATCATCATCATCACCATCTTATCAATCATTGAGATGGCTAATACCTTATGCCTGACTTTGTTCCATTCCCATTTCAATATGCCCCCAACTGGAGAGGTTTCCCTGCCTGCCCTGCTCAGGGTAGCACTGTGTGATCTTCCTATCCCCTTATCTTGCTTCGGTTTTTGTTACTCCCTAATATTACATTATTTATATTTTGAGTTTGTGCCTTGTCTCCCCTGACCCTGCTCCCTTTTCCCCAAGAAGATGGGGATGGAGGAGAACTTGAGGATGGAGGAGAGATGGTGCTTGTTTTGTTCACTCCTATGTGATTAGCACCTGGCACTTACCTACACATGAGTATTTGTATAATGGGTGGTTGAATAAGAGAATGGATGTGCTTGGGGGAAACCGCCCCCCCTCCTTTGAAGGGTTTCCTACCTGCCAGGACTTTGCTTAGTGCAGCATCCAATACTAGTAGTGACTGTTTCTGAAAACTCTTTCCTTTTTTTGGTCTTTGAAGACACTGCTCTGGGTTGATACTCCTATCTTCATGAACATTTCTCTGTCTTCTATGATGCCTCCTTTCTCCACCTTGCTGTTACTAAGATTGCCTCCTCAAAGGCATGCCATCCCCTCGTTCTGGTCCCTCCTTGATACCATGTTCCAGTGTCCCACCGAGTGACCCTGATGAGGTTGTGTGTGTCACACCACACATCTGTAGAGCAAGTCATATCATGGGTCGTTCTGATGACCAAACATGTTCTTGGTCAATGCTGTTGCTGGTGGATGATTCCATAAGGTACGTCATTTGCAAAAATCTTGAGGGAGGAAGAAACCTTGAATATTTGGGAACGTGGAAAAAAAAGGCTGTGCTGGAGTGGAGAGACTCAAGGGTGTAACAGTGATAAAATAAGATGGTGAAGAAATTTTCATTGGAGGCCCCTTTATGTACATATTTGGTCATATAACTGTCTGAGACATGTGGACAAAGAAATTAAAGATGAACCAAGGTTCCCTACATGGCTAAAATTCTGTGATGTAGTAATCACAAGCACTCTGTCTAAATAAGGCACAGCTCAGTGGACTGTACCTCACTTTATTGCACTTCACACATGTGTGGTTTTTTTTACAAATTGGATGTTTGTATCATCCTGCCTTGAGCAAGCCTATTGGCGCCATTTTTCCAACAGCATTTGCTCATTTCATGTCTCTGTGCCACATCTTGGTAATTTTTTGAAACATTTCACTTTTTTTCATTATTATTACATGTTATGGTGATCTGTGATCAGTGATCTTTGATTTTACTATTCTAATTGTTCTGGGATGCCGTGAACTGCACCCATATAAAGCAGAGAACTTAATAAATGTTCTGTGTTCCAACTGTTCCACTGACTGGCCATTCTCCCAACTCTTTCCCTCTCCTCAGGCCTCCCTATTGCCTGAGACAAAATAATATAGAAGTGAGGCCAGTTAATTACCCTACAGTGGGCTCTAAGTATTCAAGTGAAAGGAGGAGTCACATGTCTCTCATGCTAGAAATGATTAAGTTCAGTGTTAGGAACTCATGTCAAAACACAAGGTCTCTTGCGCCAAACAGAGAACTTGGGTATGCAAAGGAGAAGTTCTTGAAGGAAATTAAAAGTGCTACTCCAATGAACACACAAATGATAAGAAAGTGAAACAGTCTTATTGCTGATACGGAGAAAGTTTGAGCAGTCTGGATAGAAGATCAAACCAGCTACAACATTCCCTTAGGCCAAAACCTAATCCAGAGCAAGGCTCTAACTCTCCTCAATTCTGTGAAGGCTGAGAGAGGTGAGGAGGCTGCAGAAAGAAAGTGTGAAACCAGAAGAGGTTGGTTCATGAGGTTTAAGGAAGGAAACCATCTCCATAACACAGAAGTGCAAGGTGAAGCCGGAGGTGCTGATGGAGAAGCTGTAGCAAGTTCTCCAAAAGACTGAGCTGAGAGAGTTAATGAACATGGCTGCACTAGGCAACAGATTTTCTATGTAGATGAAGCAGCCTTCTACTGGAAGGAGATGCCATCCAGGACTTCCATAGCTGGAGAGGAGAAGTCAATGCCTGGCTTCAAAGCACAGGCTGAGTCTCTAGTTGGGGGCTAATGCAGCTGTAACTTGCAGTTGAAGCCAATGCTCACTCACCATTCTGAAAATCCTAGGGCCCTCAAGAATGATGCTAGATCTACTCTGCCTGCGCTCTATAAATGGAACAACAAAGCCTGATAACAGCACATTTATTTACAACATGGTTCCCTGAATATTTTAACCCCATTGTTGAGACCTATTGCTGGAGGGTGGGGAGAGAATCCCTTTCAAAATATTACTGCTTTTTGACAATGCACCTGGTCATCCAAGAGCTGACAGTGATGGACAACAAGATACATGCTGTTTTCGTGCCTGCCAACACAACCTCCATTCTGCAGTATGTGGATCCAGGACTCTTTTAGACTTTCAAGCTTTATTTGAGAAACACAGTTCATAAGGCTGTAGCTTCCATAGTGATTCCTCTGATGCATTTGGGCAAAGAAAATTGAAAACTTTAAAAGGATTCACCATTCTAGGTTCTACTAAAGACATCCATGATTCATGGGAAGAGGTGAAAATATCAACATGAACAGGAGTTTGGAAGAAGTTGATTCCAACCCTCATGGATGAATTGGAGCGGTTCAAGACTTCCATACAGGAAGTCATTGCAGATGTGGTGGAAACAGCAAGAGAACTAGAAGTGGAGCCTGAATGGGACTGAGCTGCTGCCATCTCGTGATCCAACTTGAACAGATGAGGAGGTGCTTCTGGGGGATGAGCAAAGAAAATGGTTTCTTGTGATGGAATCTACTCCTGGTAAAGATGCTGTGAAGATTGTTGGAATGACAACAAAGAATTTAGAATATTACATAAACTTAGTTGATAAAGCAGTGGCAGGATTTAAGACAATTGACTCCAATTCTGAAAGAAGTTCTACTCTGGGTAAAAAAGCTTTTGCACAGCAAAAGAAACAGTCAACAAAACCAAAAGACAACTGACAGAATTGGAGAAGATATTCACAAATGACATATCAGATAAAGGGCTAGTATCCAAAATCTATAAAGAACTTCTCAAACTCAACACCCAAAGGACAAATAATCCGATCAAGAAATGGACAGAAGATATGAACAGACATTTCTGCAAAGAGGACATCCAAATGGCCAACAGACACATGAAAAAATGCTCAACATCACTCGGCATCAGAGAAATACAAATCAAAACCACAGTGAGATACCACCTCACACCCGTCAGAATGGCTAAAATCAGCAAGTCAGGGAATGACAGATGGATGCGAGGATGCGGAGAAAGGGGAACCCTCCTACACTGTTGGTGGGAATGCAAGCCGGTACAGCCACTCTGGAAAACAGTATGGAGGTTCCTCAAAAAGTTGAAAATAGAGCTACCCTACAACCCAGCAATCGCACTACTGGGTATTTACCCTAAAGATACAAATGTAGGAATCTGAAGGGCACGTGCACCTGAATGTTTATAGCAGCAATGTCCACAATAGCCAAACTATGGAAAGAACCTAGATGTCCATCAACAGATGAATGGATAAAGAAGAGGTGGTATATATATACAACGGAACACTATGCAGCCATCAAGAGAAATGAAATCTTGCCATTTGCAACAATGTGGATGGAACTAGAGGGTATTATGCTAAGCGAAATAAGTCAGTCAGAGAAAGACCATTATCACATCATCTCTCTGATATGAAGAATTTGAGAGGCACGGCAGGGGGTTTATGGGGGGGTGGGGAGGGAAATGAAACAAAATGGGATGGGGAAGGAGACAAACCATAAGAGACTCCTAAACTCATGAAACAAACTGAGGGTGGCTGGGGGGTAGGGATAGGGTGGCTGGGTGATGGACATGGGGGAGGGTATGTGCTATGGTAAGTGCTGTGAAATGTGCAAGCCTGATGATTCACAGACATGTACCCTGAGGCAAATAATACATTATACGTTAATAAAAGAAAAAAAATGCTATCAAACAGCATCACATGGTATAGGAAGCTCATTCAGAAAAGGAAGAATCAATCAATATGGCAAACTTCATTATTGTCTTATTTTAAGAAATGGCCAGGACACGTAGGTGGCTCAGTCTGTTAGGCATCTGACTCTTGATTTCAGTTCAGGTCATGATCTCAGGGTTGTGAGATTGAGAGCCCCTTGTCAGGCTCTGTGCTTAGTGCAGAGTCGGCCTGAGATTCTTTCTCCCTCTCCTTCTGCTCCTCCCCCTGCTTGCATGCACTCTCTCTAAAATAAATAAACAAAATCTTAAAAAAAAAAAAAAAAAAAAAAAAGGAACGGCCACAGCCTCCCCAGCCTACAGCAACTACCACTCTGACTGGTCAGCAGCCTTCAACATGGAGACAAGACCCTCCACCAGTAAAAAGATTATGACCTGCTGAAAGCTCAGATGATGGTTAGCATTTTTTAGCAATAAAGAATTTTAAATTAAGGGTACCCATTTTTTTCAGCCATAATGCTATTGCACACGCAGATAGTAGAGTGTAAACATAATTTTTATATGACTGGGAAACCAAAAGTTCATTTTATTTGTTTTATTGCAATATTCGCTTTATTGTGGTGGTCTGGAACTGAACCCACAATGTCTCTGTGGTTGTCAGTGCTAAATAAATAGATGTGAACGAATGCAATAAACCACATACTTTTGAGGTAAGAGACTCAAGAGTGGCGCTGGTCATTTTCTAAATCAGTTCTGTGCCCTTTCCTGGCCTGCTCTGTGCCCTGGCTTGACTACCCAGTCCCTAGGTGGCTGCCACTTGCACCAGCTGTTAATGGGAGGAGTGGGGGAGGGAAGGAGGGGTCGGTTTTCCTTCTTCCCTCCTGCTTCGTCTATCATGAGAACAGCTCTTTACTGGGCCCAGATGACCCCTCGTCCCTCCAGGCCCAGAAATGGAAGCAGGTTCTCCTATTGCTAGCTTCTGGAAGTCTTCCCGTCCCTCTCCTCCCCCATCAATGTCACAGCTGCCGAACCGAGCCTTCCAGATAGTCTCTCCTTCTGCACCATTGGGGACAAAGTGTCTCCAGTTGGAATCTTGTCCCATATTCAGGCAACTCTGCTCTTGTGTGTATGCGAATTAGGTATCTTTTGTGTATGTGCGAATTCTGTGAGCATGATTTTCCTCTCTTTTTAAGTTTTTTTTTTTAATTTGCAGCTTTCTTTATTTTTATATTATCCTCTGATGCTGACATACTAACTAAAAGTGACTCATAACTGCATTGCAGGGTGTGTGTGTGTGTGTGTGTGTGTGTGATTGCCATCAAGCAAAAGGTTTTAACTGTATAAAAGTTAAAAATATTTAAACAGTGTCTTAAAACAAAAAAGTTTTACAAAAAACTGGTTACAAACTTAAACTCCCCTAAATTAATCTATGAATTTAGGTTTAATCTAATAGAAACATTATGAAGTTTGAATGGAATGTTCTGTTATTTAGGGGTTTTTTCCAATCTAAAAAAGACAATCAAAATTCATTCAGGTACATATTAAATTTCTTGTACAGAGTTCTAATACATGTTCATGTATTTTAAAATGGCATACAAAAATGCTCGCACCATACAAAAATGGTCTTTATTGTTTTAATCGTCAGTATCCATGCCAAATTTTAATGATGGTTAAAGTAATAGTGGGCTTTTTATTTAAATCAAAATATAATACTTACATTATCTAATTCTAGAGGGTCCAATGATGTGAAAATAATGTATTCATAAGGATTACATTAACTGAATCTTTATTTGAAAAATACTATCTTAAAATTATGCTAGATCTACTTCAGTAAGAGTGATTGTAGCATCAATTAAGTTACAGTAGCTAAACCAAAAGGAGATCAGTGAAAATTACTGTAAAGACAGAAAACACAGGCGGACGTTGTGCCGTGGCTGTCGGTGCTCAGGACCCAGCTGCTGGGAGCCGAGTCCCCTGGATCCCTGCGCCCTCAGTGTGGGACCCTCCTCCCTCCTGGGGGCCTGATGGCTCAGGGGACCCCAGGACACTTGCAGCCTCTGTGGGCTGCGGGGATAGCAGCGGGAGCAAAAGGGCCATTGGGAAAGGCTGGAAGGTG
>CM052802.1:122921996-122947781 GCA_028533885.1 Nasua narica
CAACCAACAAACCGAAAACCCCCAAACCAATTGACCATCTATATGTATGTGGGTCTATTTCTGGATCCTCTAGTTCATCCATTAGGTGAAATTTCTATCCGACACCATACCACACTGTCTTGATTACTATGGTTTCTTAGTAAGTCTTGAAATCAGGCCATGTTGTTTCTCTAACTTTGTTGTTTTGCAAAGTTGTTTTGGCTCTGGTAGGTTCTTCATATCTCCGTATGAATTTTGCAACCAATTTTTGAATCAAAGGACTTTAATGCAGAATGTATGAGGAATTCTCACTATGTAATATATTTTTATAGCATGGAGGTGGGGGGTGGAATGGCGGTGGGACATGTCTCTTTCAAGCTTATCCTCTTTTCCTTTAGCCCATCTCTCAATTGTACAATTAAAATTGCCCACAGCGGTCCTGGAATATTTCAGATAATTCTTTAAACACTTGGAAATGTGAACACAGTCCTAGATCTGGAAAGCCACGGGGGCACGTCAGGCCATAAGGCAATCAGGATGTTGGAGCACTGTATTAAAAATAGGCTGAACCTTTCAACAGAATCAGGATCCAGGTTCTGATAATCATTGCTGCAACCAGAAGTCAAAGGCTTGTTTCTTGCTCATGAGCAGAAAGAACTCTAGTTCTTGTGGTCACAAGTATGACATTCTCATAGCACTTATTACCAGCCTTGAGTCTATAGGGCTGTGCAACCATGTCATGGCCTTAATGGCAGCAGCTGTGGCACCGTCCTCTTTAAACTGACCCCTTTGTTTCTCATTACAGTCATGGTGTGGCAGAACTTAGATCTCTTTTTTTTAATCCATCCTTCCTTAGTTTTACTCTTTTGTTGGATTTTTTTTTTCCCTCAGCACATAGAAGCTATCCAATTTATTGAGATTTTTATCCTGTGCTCGGTTTACGATGCATATTTTCTGGCATATCTTATATTTGTGGATCAGACATTGACAATGTAAAAAGCACTTAAATTATTATATTCTGATTAACCAAATTCAAGCCCTTGAAATAGGATAACCGAGCTAATGCATTCCACGTTCTGGCATCTCATTTGGTACCGATGTATTAATCAGAATCAGTGATGATAGCATACTGTATCCTTGTCAAAATAAACATTAAAAATACATTTGTTCTAAATAAAATCTTGTATTGATTTGTCAATGTGTTTTATTAATAGAAAACTTTACACCTGCTGTCAAATCTTCTAATCAAAAAATACCTGTTTCCGAGACAGATTGAAGTTCAGTGATTAGTACAATCCCTCTGTGTGTCTGGGAGGGGCGGCGTGGGGGATACTAGCTCATCAGCATGCACCATTGGCATGCCTTACTTTCAGAAAAACAAAGAGGAAAGCAGCTATGGAAAGCAATTGATATTCCTGCACAGGTTGGAGTTGATATGCAAATGGATAAACACAATGTTTCCATTCCAAGTTAGCTATATAGAATCACACCAGCAAGGGTTTTCATACTGTATTTCCTTCTGTTTTAGCTCTGTTGTCATTCCAGAAGCTGTGAGACTAAGAATTTCTAAGCGATGCATTAAGGGATTCAAAACCCCAGGAGAGAACTATGTAACAATTAGCAATCATACAAAAAGTAAACAATAAAGCCTGCAACAATACAAGGCAAGAGAATCAGGAGGTTTTACAAAACGGATTTTCAAATTTGGGGTGATATTAGTGTCATGTGACTTTGTGACTCACGATTATTAACGTACTAGTTAGGGCTCTTTCTCCATAGTGTATCAAATGAACTGGCCTAGAGCTAATTAGGTATTTGTTTTTGTTTTTAATTAAGCTCTGTCTTACTCAATTACTCCCCAGGGGTCTGATACACATTGGAATCCACTTTTTGGTGGGGGTGGGGTGGTTAAGGCTACTTCTAAAGGTCCCCCATTAAATTTAAGTACAGAAATATCCCTGTTGTATGTAGCTCTACTTTCTGGTAAATCTCTGCATTGGATCTTGGACTAGTTGAAGGACAATCAGGAATGAGGAAGCTAAGCGATCCAAGGTCTTCATTTTACCAAATAAAAACAGGCCTATCAGGTCTTGTCTGTTTCCTGGTGAGTGGCCGTCCTTCTACACAGCTGCACCACCTGTCCCCCCACCTGTCCCCCAGGAGGAGGCTAACAGCCTCCCAGTCTTTAAAGCCAGCTTTAAAAAGGCAGGGCTCTGTTACTTTCGATTTAACAAACTCAAACATCACACTTGCTGTTAGTATCATTCTAGCTAGAACCCAGCTATGGCAATAGATTTCTGGTTATCTCCTGCTGCCCAAGTGCTACCTTGCTAACAATCCCCATCATCCCCAGGTAGTAAAGAGATAGGTCTGGTAGCTCTATGACCCAGAAGCAGAAAACCATCATACAGAAAGGGGGAATAAAATATAGCAGGAGAAGAACACAGTAGTTTTTCTAGACTGCCCCTGAGCACTTTCATTGGTATCTTTGTGCCCACCATGTCTTCATCCCCAGGCAATGGTTCTGGTTCTAGGTCATGACTTCCAGATGGTGCCCTCATTTTGTGGTTAATCTAACCTTCCCATCTAGTTAAAGACAAAGCAGGTACCATAATCTGGGCTTTCTGTCTAGTGTTCATGCCATTAAATTATATTGTATGGCCATCTGAAGGAGAACCCACGTAGGGCTTCACTCTAGCCCCCATTTTATCTGCCTTTCAGCTGTTTGGGTTTTCTCATTCGGTTGAACCTGTAGATGCAGCAAAATGAAATTTTGTTTACTAACCTTAGGAAATAAATTGTAATTGGATGGCTAGTGATGGTTTGTTCACCAAAAGCGACATTTCAAGTGGAAATGGTTTATTTGATGAGATTGATCTCAGTTTAGGAAACAGCATCCTGAGCCTTCTGCTATGATCTTAAAATGGCTATTGAGGATTCACAGGATTACAAGGCCTTTTCAAAGGCAGAGAACAGGTAGTGATAGAAGAATGAGGAGGAAGCTTGCTTGGTAGGTCTTTCCTTTAATTAAGGGAGAAAAATCTTTGAATAAGTAGCTAGCACAATTTGCTTGTGTTTGTGTATGGAGAGAGGCTCCAGCAGACATTCTCTTAAGCTCATTGGCCTGATCAGGATCCCACGGGCACTGGTCACATGGCTGGACCTAGCTCTAAAGGAAGCTAGAAAGCCAGTATCCTGATTTTTGTCTTTGTGGTGGGAGGCAAGCAATCTAAAGAAGAGTTAGTGATGGTTGTTTCTCTGCCATGGTAGTCTTCTCTTTCCTCTGGTTATTCAGCCTTCAAGACGGGTCCTCTAGAGTCTTAGCTCTTTATCAACAATTGTGTTTACTCCGTTGTGCTCTTGGTATATTTTTGTGCATGTGCATTTTGTTCAAGTTCCAGATCATGGGATTGGGGACCCTTTATGCCCACCCCCTGCCCTCCTTCCCAGTTGCCTCAACTTTCATTTCCTTCAAAATGCATTTCTTTCACCAGGTGGATTCTCTTATTGTTTGCTGAAAGTGGCCTACTCTCTTATGCCCATGTTGCCTCAAATATGTAGCTTTTACTCAGTAATGAAGATCATCTCAATCAAGACCCCTACGGAAGCCTTCCCAAAGACCATCCTTCTGATTAGTGCTGATGATGTGGCACCCTAATGCTTTCCTTTCATGGTTGTCTGTTTCTACACTCAAGGATTTCTTGGACTAGTGGGACAGAGAGAGATGGGAACAGTGCCCGGCACACAGTAGGTATTCAGTAGGTGTGCGGTGAAGGACACTGGAGGAAGCTGAAGGAAAGCAATTAGCTTTAGTATTTCCTGATTCTCCCCTGCAACTGCCTAACACAATGAATAACTAATAATCCACAATACTTTATTAGAACAAACTAATTTGATTAGTTGATTAATCAAATGAGCAAAAAACCCATTTTTAGTCTTAGAACATCTGTTGAGATTGAGAGCACTGTTGGCCCATCATTTTAGTGGCCATGAGATGCCAACTGCCCTGTACAATATGCTGAACAGAACATCTTTTTTTCTTTCTTTTCCCATTCTCCTCTCCTAAGTGTGTGTCCACATGTGTTTGTGTCACTTTCTTATCTTTATTTTTCTTTCTTTCCAGTTTGATCCAGTTTGAGCATCAATAATGCTAATTTCATATCCCTCATTGTTCATCTGTTCATGTCTGATTAACATTATCGCCATGGCTTTTCTCTGCCTCGGTGGAGCAGGGCCCGTATTTGTACCCAAAAGCGGGGATAAATCTAAGTATTCTAGCCCAGAAACCATTTCATATTCCCAGCACTGACCCCTGGCAAGCAGATTTTGTGCACAATACCATGAAACTTGATTCCTGGAGGAATGAAGAATTATTTCTAACCCCACAGAATATAACCTGAAGAATATTTCATCTCTTACGACTTTTAATTCTATTTAAAAATGATAATACTGAATTCACATGGTTTAATACATACTAATATAGATCTATGTTTTGTTTTATCCCTTCCCAAAGGATTTGAGTACCCACCAAGTATCTGTGGAAATTAACAGAGAGACCGACCTTAGAGTAGTAGCGAGGCAGCTGGCTTGCTGAGAGATAAAATATCTTTGGTACAAGGACCACCTAAATCATAGCAGAGACAAAAATAAAAAGTTATAGCTTCACATGGATATTTACTCTTTTTATTGAGATATAACTGACACATAACATTGTATTAGTTTTTACAACCTAATGACTTGACATATATACATATATGTAGTGAAATGATCACAGGTATGTTTAGTTAACATGCATCACTACTCATAGTTACAATTTCTGTGTATGTGTGATGAGAACTTCTAAAATCTATTCTCCGTGGGGCACCTGGGTGGCTCCGTTGGTTAAGCATCTGCCTTCATCTCAGATCATGATCCCAGGGTGCTGGGCTAGAACCCTGCATTAAACTCCCTGCTCAGCAGGGGCTCTGCTTCTTCCTCTCCGTCTGCCCCATCCCCCTGCTTGTCTGTGTGCTCTCTCTCAAATAAATCAGTAAAATCTTAAAAAAAAAAATCTATTCTCCTAGCAAATTTCTTAAAAAAAAAATCTATTCTCCTAGCAAATATGGTGACCATATTTTAACTGTGGTCACCATGTTGTACATTACACATTACATCCCCAGGATTTATTTATGTAACTAGGAGTTTGTACCTTTGGACCACCTCTACCTAGACTCATATTCTTATCTCTACTTTTATATTCTTTTCTTCCCCTATTTTTATATTCTTTTTTAAGAAGTAATTTATTTGAGAGAGAGAGAAAGAGAGAGAGCGAGCATGAGAGGGGAGAGTTCAGAGGAAGAAGCAGACTCCCCACTGAGCAGGGAGCCTGATATAGGACTCTATCCAGGGATTCCAGGATCATGACCTGAGCCGAAGGCAATTGCTTAACCAACTGAGCCACCCAGGCGCCCCCTATTTTATATTCTTAACATGCATACATTTTTATGTTTGAACTACTGATGCATCTTGGAAATACAAGTCTGAATTGAGTCTACTTAGGTACGGCCTTATTGGATCTTAAAAACAAAACAATACAAAACTCTTTGCCTGTTTGATTTACTTTGGGTCATTTACAGACCAAAACTGAGAAACAGGTGAAGTTTTACTCTCCTTATTCTTCCAGTAAATACGTATTTAGTGGTCACTGGGAAAAAAACCCACATCCTCTGGGAATTAGTCAGATGTGGGATTGAAGCCATATATCAGTATGAGACTGTTTAAAACACTAGTTCCTACATATGTGTGTGTGTGTGTGTATACATTGGTATACATATGTATATATACACACATACACACACATATACTAGTATTCCTTATCTTGAGGATTGTATGGATGGGTAAGAACTTGGTAAATGGTGGTGGTTACCATTTACATTTAATCATTAATATGATTATCACTGTTACTGGTTTGCACATGCCTTAACTTCTTGAGATAAGCCACAGTCCTTGCTCATTAGGAACTCTTCCTTTACTTGGGGTGGAGGACTTTAAATAGCTAATTATACCACAAGACAGCATCATTTCAGGGCAATAACAGAGGTAGAAACAAACATTATGAGATTAGAAAGTGGGTAAATTTGGACGTCAGAACAAGCCCCATGAGAATTACGACTCTATAGTGAGCTTTCAGAAATGAGCAGGATCTTCACAGACGAGATTTTTACTGGCCCCGTCTGTTCTTTCTTTCACCTTTGTGCTTACCTTTGCTTCTACCTCATTCCTCCTCCTTTCTGTACTTAGTGCCTTCCTCAGGAATGAATATGCTACTATCATCTGTAGGAGAAGACTCCCTATGACTATGTTTGTGTGTGACTCTTGTATGCAAGATACGTGACAGACGGTTTCTTTGGTTATGGTTATGAGGTACTGTTGTTTTTTGGTCTCTAAAGATCAGGCACCCACTGGATTTGAGGGAGAAACAGTCACCTGAAAAGGAGCGTCTCAGGCTGGACAGCTGGAAACCAGAGAGTCAAATCCAGCTGTGCTTGTGGGGTGTTTCTCGGGCTTACCCATGGAGTTAATCATATATTAGAGATGTGGTTCCTTTTGGAAGGTGTCAGCACTCTCCCCCTAGAGGTGGTTTTGGGATGGGGGTTAGGAAGCCAAAGAGACTTAACAGAAAAGTCGTGGAGATCCCTCGGTCCTCTGAAGGGGCGAGCCCTCCCTGGATGTGAGGCAGGTGTACCTGTAAGGTCATGCACATCTGGGTGAGGAGTCCAGCTCTGTCATTTACCGATGGCTGATCTTGGACAAGTTACTCAATATCTCTGGGTTTGTTGTCACACTTATGAAGCATGAATAATACAATACTCCTTGTATGGTTGATGTGAGGATTAAATGAAATAGCTCCTAGGCATGGAAAGCTCTCAGACTAGAGTCATGGAGTGCTAGTTCCCATTCTTCCTTCCCTCTCTCATTCTCTCCACTTTCCTGCCCCCATTGTACTTGAGTATTCCAGTCAGCATCAGCTTTGCTAAGAGACATGAAGAAAAGAGGCTTTAGCCAACGCATGACCCAGATATTAGAGGGGGAGCCTACCATTCCTGGGCGTGGCCATGGTAACCAAAAGATGAGAACCCCAAGAGGTAAAGCTCTGGTGAAGGGTGGAGTGAGGGAGGATCAATACTTGAACAGCCAACCTTCATTCTAGTGCTACATTTTAATGGTCTGCATTTTACTAAGGGACAGGTATCCCACATAAGGATACCCACACCTTAATGCAATTTTAAGTGAACATATGGCTTCTCCTACTGGCATTTTGAAATGAAAAGTTTTGCTCCATGTGAAAAGAATTTTAAGAATTCTTAAGCAATTTGGGAGGACTGGCTGGGTGGCAGGACATTTACCCTAGGTACCTGGGCTCAGAAGTTAAGTGTTTACTTTATGTAATTATAAGTGGCTCTATCATAGTGGGACAGAAACCCAGAAATTCCAGTTTTTAAATTGCTCAGCCTCATTTGGTGATCTGTGGTGAGTGATGTATAGTGGATTTCTCTGATTTAGCTAACTCGAGTATGTTCGTACAGCCTGGCCCAATAATCCCTTGGCCGACATCATTATCAGTATTCAGTTCTGTACTCGGGTCTGCAAATGCAAAGTGAAGAAGAACCAAGGCAAAAATGCTATTGGGCACAAAGCCACGAAGCTAAAATGGATTTTGGCCCAAATGATCCAGTTTTGTGTTGCTCCCCAGTCTTTTTTAGCCCAGTGGAGAAAAGCTATTTCCCTAATGAGAAACCGAGATTCAAGAGGGAGCGAATCCCACTTTGATCTTGAAACGTGAAAATCATGGATCCTTAGGGAGGAAAGTCATTCAATTTCTAGTTCACGTGGGTATATCTGACAGCTCAACGTGGAAAAATTCGTGTATGTTTGTGATGGCCATCTCACAAGCCAGTGCAAGGAAGCGTTCCTACATGACCAGGCAGAGATAGTCTGCAAGTGTTTGTGAGTGAGCACGTCTGGTTCTGGAAAGGGTACCGACGGACATGGGACAAATCTAATGGATTACAGTTAAGAGGACAACCGACCTGCACGTGTACACGCATTACTCTGAGTGTGAAAATAATCAGAGGAGTGCTGAATGTTCTCCGTAACTCTGACAGACGATGCCGTGAGACAGATAAAAAGGGTAGTATTACGAGAGGAATGACGACAAACATACGTGGAGAAATGTGGTTGCTTTTCAGTATTAACCATACTGTTCACGGTTCATTGTCTACACAAAGCATTTACGCGACTCAACTAAATAATGAAGAACTCTAGTCTCTCCGAAGTAACATTCGGGATATTTGCCTCACGAATGAATGTCTTGAATGGAAATGTAGGTAAGTTTTAAAAGCTGGAGACGTTTCTGAGTTAGACGTCATGATTTTTAAAGTCTCTGGTTAAATGGCGGTCCCCGCACTTCATACTCCAGGTTGGCTGAACTAAATCTCGTGAACAATGTCAACATCACCTCTGTATTCGGAGCCATGCTGATCACGATGTGCTGAACATTTTTAATGTTCTCTCCTGCTTCAGTATTCCCTTTGCTTCCTTTCCATTTTGGAACACACATGTATGAATGGTCAAAACCTTCCTCATTCTGTTATTTATTAGATTTCATTGTTAAGTCTATAGATAGATATATGCTATCTAACAATAGCATATGTATATGCTATTGTTATCCTGACCAAAAAAAAGCACAAAAACCTGGTCTTGATAGTTGCTTCAGTCTCTCATGCAGGAGGAGACGAAGGTTGAATGAAAGCCTAACCTCATGTAATGAGAAATGTGTATATGTATGTAATCTGATGCATGTCTCACAAGCCACAAATTAAAGAAAAATCATGTTTGAAAGAGAAAGAAGTGACACATATTTTAGTCAGGGCTTGAAATATGGAACTTCAACTATTTCTGCTGACTGCATTGTTTAAATTCTGCAAGAAATGTCTGCCCCCAGGAAATTCTCAATCCCCAACTTCGAGAAAATTATAATGGAAAAACCCATTACACCGACCTCTGCCAAGGCGGGGGTGGGGGGGGTGAGTCTAAGAGCAAAACAATGCTAGTAAGATGTTTAATATAGATCCCCATTGTACTCATAGAGTCCTTGCTTCCTATTCGGTAACAAGCAAGACAAGTTTCTGGATACATCTATGAAGCTCTAGAGAGCTGTTCAGGATGGAGGCAAGGTTAAAGGCAAACACAGAGTTTGCAATAAGGAGAACGGAAAAATAAAAATGAAATGAATGAATGAACTCAACTGAGTGTGCTTTGTAGTCAGGAAAGAGGAGCAATCAATATGAGAGTGAACTTCATGCCAGCTACTGTGTCAGATTCTTAACATTCATTTCATATAATCAGCCCCACAACAGGAAACCCAGGCATGGAAGGGTTAAGCAAATGCCCAAGGTCACAGAGTTGACAACAAGCAGATTCTCCAGCCTGCTGACTTCTTCACTCAGATCCAACTGCCTGCCCAGAGTTCGGTGACAGCATTTATTTAGCTGATTTTATGCAATACCTAACAGTGACACAGCAGGCAGATGTATATGTTCAGGTGATTTTGTCTGATAACAGCAAAACGTCAATGAAGTTTTCTCCTGGTTTTATCTGCTAAAAGGTTAGCAATGAGTGTCAGGGTTTGCCCATCAAAGGTGTCAGCAAGCGTGTTATAGGAAAATATCACCAGTTGAATAAGGCAACAAATAAACACGGTCAAGTTGGTAAAAGTGGTTTATTTCAGTGTGCAATGTCAGAAATTTAGGATGTGAGCATGCCCTTAGAAAAGTGCTCTGTCGGTTTGAATATCTTTCAACATCTGCAGATCTTTGGATTTCAACTCATCTTTCCAAGCAGTTCGTGTTATAGTAGCCAGAATGCCTTCATTAATTTTAGGTGGTTTACCCTTACTTCAGAGTTTTTCCTTGTCATATTTTGATGTTTCCTAATTAAGGATACCAATATGCAGTTTATAGATAGCTTTTCCTATTTTCTCCATAGCATAACTAAACATGGAACCCATATCTTCAACGAGACCCTTCTCCGGGTCCTACCATGTGAAACAAACAAGTAAACTCGAAAGAGGAAAAATATGCCTGGCTATGTGATTATTTTCATTAGCAGTGGGTCTGTCTGCCTCTGTGTGATTGAGATGCAATCCGTTTCTGCTGCACTTCTCATTTACTCCCAGGAAACAGTCCCAGTTGTCTAAAGAGTCAACACCTTCTGACAGGCACCATCTGGCCAGCCATTCATTAACTCCCACAATGCTGCTCGTGAATTTGCCTCTCTACCCGCGACCAGTGACACTGTCTGGAGAGCGGATGTGGCAATCTTGTTTCCCCATTTGGATCCTCCCGGCATCACCAGACATCGGTCCTATAGGCAGCATCCTACCTGGGCTGTAGGTTTGTTTTATAATTACATTGAATACCTGATGTCATTTTGGAAATTTAAAGTTGAGGATCACAAACAGAGAAAGAACAAAAGTTTTAAACGGTAGGTAGATAAAAAAGTATGAAAGGGTTTTTGTTCCATTTGAGAATGGGAAACCATGTAGAAAATTCTTTGTTAGGAGGAAATTTTTTGGAAGGTGACTAACAAATTTAGGGGCATGATCGAGTTCATTTATTGGCTTACATCCACAAATCCCTTCTTTTGCCTTCTTGCTGTATTATTTATTTTTGTTATTCAGTCCGTTTCTCTTGCTTCTAATCCCTATACTCATGGGTCACATGGACTAGTAGAAGCAAATATAGGAAGATTTTTAAGAAGCAACTTGTATTATGTCTGTTTACCTGGACCATCACTTCTGGATATTTCTTAATTTTGGTTTTATCATTCGACAACAGGTCAAAAATCCCAGATGGTCTCTGCCAATCTCACATAGTTTTTAAAAGGCACTGCTTCTATGAATATCCAATAAGGTAAAATACATGAAGGTGCTTCCTCACTGCTGTCTCTTGAAAGTCAGCCCTCGACACAAGGGTCTGTAAAGAAAAAAAATATAAAAACAAAAGAGAAAAAGATATAATGCATGAAAAAATAGATGCTTTTTCCCTGGGCATCTATTTTGAGTTATACAATATTGTAGATGTGGGGATCCCCAAATACAAGACATTACATTAGTCTTCCGGTGGAGAGGCAGACACAGAAACAAACAAAAAACAAACAAACAAATGTGACAAGCAATTAAGATTCCCAAAATCAAGGTCTGAAGCTCTATGATAGTACTAGGGAGCCTAACAGAGGAGGACAGGGTACTCCGGGCAGAGGGGCCGGTGTGTGGAAAAACGGGTGAGAGATAATATGGTCATTTTGAAACCTTTAAGTAATTAAAACGGCAAAAATTTGGGCAGAGAAAATGGCATGACCTGACATATAAGAAGAGTCTGGTTCACGTTTGCCAGGGAGAGCCATTGGCTTTTACCCTGTAGGCAACGGGACGTGTAGGCAAGTTTGCGGTAGGGTTAGAGATGATTGGGAAAGCCTTGCAGGGCTGTCAGGGGAGGTTGGAGGACTAATTAGGAGCTCACTAAGGAGTCTATAGTAGTAATGCCTGGTAGTGATGGTCTAGGAGCTGGAGTGTAGTGGCAGTGAAGGTAAAGAAGAGCAGAACCGTCAGAGAAATGGAGTGTGGAAGAGCAAGGTCTGTGGTCATGAGACTTACCTCAATCCAGAAGAATCAGGTCCACATCAGTGCTCACTTTGTCTCAGGCTCACCATTTTCAGGCTCATTTTTTTCCCCTTCTAGCTTTTCTAGACAGGAGATTTTCTCTTCCATTTTGTGAGTTATTTGGCCTGTCATGAGTTTTGGAAGGATTCTTCTAAACTTTTCTGATACCAAGAATGTTGCCAATCATCTCATGCTTCTAGGGTAGTTTTTCTCCCAGACTTTGGACTCTGTGAAGGTGGGAACCAGACCTGTCTCGCCCTCTGCTGTAGCCCCTGCACAATGTCTGCCCCAGAATAGATGCTTAGTGAGGACTTGGTGATGGGGCGCCTGGGTGGCTCAGTCGGTTAAGCACCTGCCTTAGGCTCAGGTCATGATCCTGGGGTCCTGGGATCGAGTCCCGCATCGGGCTCCCTGCTCAGCGGGGAGCCTGTTTCTCCCTCTGCCTGCCTCTCCCCCTGCTTGTGCACTCTCTCTCTGACAAATAAATAAAATCTTAAAAAAAAAACAAAACCTGAGGACTTAGTGAGTGCACTGGTGATAAACTTTGCAAACAAGATACCCTGAGAGGCCAGAAGGGTAGATAGAGCTACACCATAAAGTGGAAACATTGCATGAATATAAGCAGGCTCAGTAAGGGTAATGATAGATAACATTTGTTAAGTTTTTGTTAGTCCATGCACTGTGATAAATGGCCTTTGTGTGCATTATTTGATTTCATTCTTCCAGCAACGCTCTGTGGGTGCTGTTTTTATTCCCATTTTGCAGACGAGGAAAACAAACCTTAGAGAAGTTACACATCTCGTGACTGGCAAAGCCTTGGCTTTTTCCTGGGTTATTTAGGGACAAAAGCCTGCTCTAAACCACTGTGCTGGGTTTCATGACCCATTGAATGATGTGAATTATGTCAAAAACAACTACTTAAATGGGTTAATCCTTTCTTTCCTCAACACATTTCTGTGTCTTTCACTACTGGATTGTTCTACATCCCTTCTCAACCCACATGCCTGGACTTGACAGGCATGGAGGCTGTCTTCCTCCTCTCCCTCCAATTGTCCTCCCCTTCCACCCTAAATGATGCTGTGCAGTCATGTGTTGAGGTGAATGTGCTGAGTAGTTAGATATATGGGTCTCCATCCCAGCAGAGTGATGGTCTTATACATTTTCCAGTCCAGCCTCTCTCTTGGGTGGAGCCTGAATCTCCCTGGCTCTCCATCATCCTCCCTCCCCCTACTATCACGACAAGTTGGTAGGTAAAGGTATGGGTGATGGAGCACTTGTAGGTAAAGGTATAATAATGAGAACAGGAGCCTTCAAAGGAAAACCAGCTCCTGGAGGGTAGGGACTGGGCATTATTTATGTCCCTCTGCGTCACCTAGTTCACTGACTGGCACCTAGATACACCTGAGAAACATTTGCTGATCTACTTAAATATGGATGTACGTGAGCCGTCTCAGGAGAAAACTCACAGTTCCCTTGATGTTCTGTGCAATATGCTCTTTTCTTTTTTCACATAGTTTTAACACATTAACACAATATATTCAACACAGACCTAGGAGCATCTTTTCCTGTCTCTCTTCATGACTTATCTCCTCCCTACTTAATGTATACATTGTATGCAGGGTACTTTTACGTATCACAGTGCAGATGTGGGCATTTGCTTGCCTTTTTGGTCTCAGATGAGTAGCTTTTATATCATGTAGCTTCCCTTGTAAACCGTCCTTTTCTTTAAATAAGCTTCTTTACTTCTTTTAGAGGCTAATACTGCAATACACATTATCTTATTTGCAGATTTGGGCAGTGTCCTCCGATTTTACAAATATGGAGGCTGGTCTTTAAAAAAAGAAAAGAAAAACTTTTGACAATAACTTGCTCTCTGAATTCAAGGATGTCTCTTATTTGTGATATCAATTCCCCTTGTGCCTTGGACTTTGTTTTTTTCCATTTCACCTCCAAAATTACATTGAAAACATCTGCTAAGGACTTATTTAAACAGCTAGTTAATGCTTTATAAAGCTCAGAGGTGCGCCCATCTGTTCCAGGAGCATTCTCTTTTCTCAAGAGCTATATCATATTTTCTACCTGTCTGACAGCTGGGTCTGCATCACAACTCTTAATTTCTCTATCAGTAGTGTGGCACCTTACATTAAAGTTTATAACTGATTTTTTTCTTTTTTGCCTTGCTCTGAACAAATCTAAGAACAATCAAGTTATTTACTTCTTTTTTTTGGTCTTACTTAGATCTTTCATTTCTGTTTTAGTTTGTAGTTCCAAGATGTCTTTTTTTTTTAATCTTCATAACAAAATGGAAGTCAGGATGTATGGATTTAATCTCTAGTATCTCATTCCTTGGGTCCCTCTGCAAACCCCTGTCCACAGGGATAATTTACATACTCTCCTTACTAGAATGAAGACCAGTCCTGGTATCACCTCTAGCCTTCTTCCTTAGAATGTTTCTGCTTTCTCAGGGATGAGGCAGGAAAATTCATTTCCAGACCTTCAGGAAATGGTCCCCAGGAAGCCCAGTGTCTAGGCTGAGATGACCGAGGAGGCTCTCTCTTCCCATCCATTCCTTTCTGGGTGGTCAGATTCAAGGCATAATAACTACTGTCTCCACACATCTCTTCACTCTTTTCTTCTCTCCTGTGTCCATCCTCTTATATTTGCAAAGTAAGTGAGAAGGTTCAGGAGTTACACAAGTTCTCGGAAATTTCTTTTGTAAAGTCTATACGTGGGGATCTGTTGCATATTTTTTAGGGTATCTGATCCCTAATATATTGGCACATAAGTTGTGAGATAGAGAGATCAGATGAGTCCTGATTTAACTTCCGGTTACACTTTCCTCACTGCATAATTTTGTTATAGTGACAGCAATTCACATATAAAATTTTGCTCTGTCCTTGTTAGAGAAAATCAGATGGCATCTTGCAACTATTCATCCCTTACGTACTCAAAAATTAATTCACCCCAATGACTGCCTTTTTCTGATGTAAGAATCTTAATTCCCTCAACTTTCTTTATGTGCCCATCTTCCACTCTTCTCCTGATTTTCATGAATATCCTCTAAGAGGCAGTTACCCCCTTAGTCTTCTTGCTTTTGCTCCATCAAGTGTAAGGATGCTGGACAGAAGAGATACATCACACATTTCATGCTGACTTAAACCTTAGAGAAGTTTATTTTTGGCTGAAATTGAGGATTTAAGAAAGGGCTTATCTGACTCAGGTTTCCCTGAGAACACTAGCTATGTCCCTTGGTGTCTGATTCCTTCTCAAAATAGAGCTCCTGTGTCTCAGAAAGCAAGCATAGTTTTCCATTTGGTCCTCAACCAAAGAAAATACTGTCAGTTCCAGTGAGTCAAATACAAGGTCATCTGTGCCAGTCCATTAAAAAAAAAATCATTCAACTGCTGTGGATAGATGACAGTTTTAAGAGCAAATCCAAAGCCTGGAAAAAATGTGAGCTGTTACTTTACATTGATGTAGGCATGGCTATTTTTGTTTATCATGAAGAAAAACAAAAAGATTACTTCCTGTACTATTCCATGTATACACCCAACGGGAGCCATATTTCTCTGTAAACCAACGTGCTGAGAAAGCTCGTTTAAAAGCAAGGGCTAGTAACAGAACTGGAAAGTCATCCTAACACTCTTCCCTTACTCTGGGGAGATTCTTCTCAGGGGATTGGGAATTGGGCAGTTGTTCCTGTTTCTGGTGATCCACGCAATTTGAGGCAGGTGTTTCTCCGTGGCCCAGTTTCTTCAGCTGTAGAGTGAGTGGTAACAAAAGGATTATTGGTTAGTTTGTTAGTGAAATGGGCTCATTGTTGAACAAGATATCTTTAGGAAATACTTGCAGGCAAGACTAACCGCTAAAAGTGAAGCAAGTTTATCTTCTGTTTTCTAAGAGGCAGTCCATGGATAGTCATCTCTAGGGAGCATAGTGAAGAAGGAGATGGGTGGTTATCTTGATCATTCTCCTTCGTTTCCTTGGGGGCCTTTTTTTTGTCTGGTTCTCAGTCAACTTTGAGATATGTTTTAATTTATGCTCTCATTTAAAGGTTTTATTTATTTATTTGTTTGTTTGTTTATTTATGGCAGACAGAGAGAGAGAGGGAGAGAGAGAGAGATCACAAGTAGGCAGAGAGGCAGGCAGAGAGAGAGGGGGAAGCAGGCTCCCTGTTGAGCAGAGAGCCTGATGCGGGGCTCGATCCCAGGACCCTGAGATCATGACCTGAGTGGAAGGCAGAGGCTTTAACCCACTGAGCCACTCAGGCGCCCCTTATGCTCTCATTTAAAGAAAGAGTGGGGTGCAAGCTCTCTGAATGTTAGCTGATACCAACATTAGATAGCCCTCTAAAGAGCATTAAAGTTTTATTGTGGGCTCTTGCAGATAAAAACAAATCTAAATCCAAAGATAGGAATTTCCAATGATAGAATTACAGTTACAAGTCGTAAGGGAAGCATTTCCAGTGCTCTCAGGCTCATAGTTGGTCACTTCCTCTATTATTAAGGCCAGTCTTGGGTCCAAGAATATATGGAAAAGATGGTCATGATTTTGCAGCCAATCATGGGCAAACCGTGGAATATCCTTGTCAAAAGTTAAGAACAGAGATTCTAATTTGCGTCATGGTTTTCTGGGTCTTTTTGGTTGGACTCTTTCCCGGAGATCCTTTTAGATTTTACTTATATCCTGTTTCCCTGGCAAGGCATGATATACATTTCCTTACTGCCTTTGGAAGCGCTGGAACATCTGGAAAGTTTTCCTCTCCCTTTCCCAAATTCTTTTGAAGAAGCTTAGTAGCAGTACCAAGGACATTTATTTTCCTGCAGAGCAGATGGAGGAGGACAAGAGCAGAGTGAACTTTCTCATGTTTTCCACCGAGAGTCAAGTGTTTCCATCCTACTTACTGTTTGCACTTGAAGCGATCATTTCTAGAAGAGTTTTCTATAATACCAAAACAAGGCTCAAAATCAAAATTCATTGTGCATAAGGAATATGTATCCTAACTTTGAGGATCATTAAGGCTTTTCCTCTGAGATATAATGGATTATCTCATAACTATGCAATGGCTTCTTCTATACCTAATGAAATCCTGGTCTTCCCCTCCAAACTCCACCACCGAGAGTAATCACTTCTCACATGGCTTACTCTCAGTGTTAGATACCTGGCACTTAATTATGTATTGGTATAAGTTTGTGCTGTTACCTTCCTGAACATTTCACATTGTGTTGAATATGCATTGTACCTTCATGCCATTTCTTCTTTTTTTTTTTTAAAGATTTTATTTATCTATTTGTCAGAGAGAGAGAGGGAGAGAGAGAGCACAAGCAGGCAGAGTGGCAGACAGAGGCAGAGGGAGAAGCAGGCTCCCTGCTGAGCAAGGAGCCCAATGTGGGACTCGATCCCAGGACCCTGGGATCATGACCTGAGCCAAAGGCAGCCACCCAACCAACTGAGCCACCCAGGCATCCCCATGCCATTTCTATAGGGCTTTATTCTTCTGGTTAAACAGGAACCATGACAAGTATGGGGCTTCAGAACACTGCTTGACTCTAAACTTTGGGCCAATCATATCGACCCATATAAGTTCTTGAGTCATTTCTTTAGCATCTCGGCAATCATGATGATTAATGTGAAAAAACAAAACCGTAGTTGCTGAAGGGAGGCTCTACGATGCATCCAGTGTATGAGCACAGAAGACATGCTTGGAGATACCCAATGTAGGTAGACATAGATCGCGAATGGACCACAACATGACCCCTGATGGCCATTGTTTGGGGACCTGAAATGGAATAACTATAAACAGCAGCATCAAAGCCACCTGAAGCATACTTAAGATAAGAAAATATATAAATATTGATTGTTAGAGATAAACAGTTAAAAATATCCAAGTAGAAACAGTAAAGACATCTTTAAAAACAAGTTCATTAAAAAATAAAAACAACTCTAAAATACATTGCTTCTACTGGCTCAAATCCAATCAAATTTATATGTGTACAGTGTTTACATGAAAGCCAGTTATGCATTACGTTTAACCCCACATATAAATGCAGTCATTAGTGTAATAAGGAAAACTGTGTATTTATATATCATCTATTATCTGTTGTCCATGGAGGATAAAAAAATCTCTGTTGGCCATCTATCATTCCCAATTTAATATTTGGTTCATTTATATAGCTTTGTAAGAGATTTTTATAATGTCAAAAGCAAGGCAAAAAACTAATATTCTTTGTGTCCCATGAATGTGTTGGGTACTATGTTATAATTTCAACCTTTATTTTATCTTTGCAACCGTGGTCTGAGATCAGATATTGTTACCTCCATTATTTACAGAGAGAAAAGCAAAGCTCAGAGAGGTTAAATAATTTATCTATAGCTACACTTGGGGAGCACCAGGACCAGGATTCAATGCCAGCTCTGTAAATTCTAGAATGCATTATTTTTCATTACACGGACAAAAACACTTTGGGGAAATCTCAAATTTCCATAGTGCCAGACTTAACAAAGACAATTTTTAAAGTGCAAAATGTCATTTCATGGACACGACAGTCTTCAGTTAAAAAAATTGACGTGTCAATAACAGACCACTTTCCTAAACCCTGATGGGTGTTAACTAGTCTGGTTTTTCATAACCCTTCCTGGCCAATTCCCTACCTACCCCGCTTTGCCCCACTCGGGCCGTAGGAACTTACTTTACTTTCTATTCATGTTTGTCACACCAAGACCCTTATCAATTGTGGCCCTGCTTTGCGCATGGCTTCTGGATCTATTTTATGTTCCAGGTATAGTTCTTAAACATAGAAGAGATTTCTTCTCTGAACAAACTGAACATGAAAGATTGCAGACTCAGAGAAACCAGGCACCATCATAGGCAAGGATGAAGCCATGGGTTGGAAAAGGGGTTTTGAGTAAAAGTCTGAATACTGATTCATGAGACACAGGGCTAGTGGGGACCCTCGGAAGGGTCCTGTGCTTGATTTAACATTGCTGCCATTTTGAAATATTTAATCATTTTATCTTTGAGCTTGTGTTTTGCAAAGGAGGTTTGATGGGATGTTGGTGCATGAATGTGAGCAGAGGAGATACTCACAAGGTGCGTGCCCATTGTTCCCTGCTGTGCCATTTGAGTGTAGCATTTGTGATGCCCATGAGCACAGAGGTGCAGCGGACCCAGACCTGTGGTAGTCTAACAAGACTCAAAGTGAGCACAGGGCAAGCTGACAACTCCAAGAGACCATGCTTTCTGCTCAAATCAGAACTTTCAATGCAGAAAGAGGGAAATTGCATTCTAAGAAACATGACCACCAGGGAACCCTATCATGTGTCCTTTCTTTTTTTTTTTTTAAGATTTTATTTATTTATTCATTAGAGAAAGAGAGAGAGTGTGAGAGAGAACATGAGAAGGGAGAAGGTCAGAGTGAGAAGCAGACTCCCCTTGAAGCTGGGAGCCCGATGTGGGACTCGATCTCAGGTCTCCGGGATCATGACCTGAGCCGAAGGCAGTCGCGCAACCACTTATCCCTGTTCATTTCCTGTATTTGTCAAACCACCTACAATGAAAGCAATGACACAGAAGCAAAAGGACAGATAGGCAACGCACAGTGCCTTTCTTTTCAGTCCTAACTTATTCATCACGAAGGTAGAGAGTTTAGTAGAATACGTACATATCAAGAAGTGAAATGAAAATGATTTTTTAAATTTTTTTGTAGAGAATTTCCATTGTTTTGGCTAAGAACAAAATACGTATATATGCAAATACACTCCTAGGAAATAAAAATTGTGTAATTTCAGTGATTCTGCTTCAGAGTTAAATGCTCTTATATTTGCATTTAAAACTGGCATTGCGTGATGAGCAGTAAAAATTATGCTAATAATTTAAAATTTTAATTTTTTAAAATTTAGAACAACTTTAAATAGCAACTAAAAAACCACCATGACAAATTGAGAGAGACACTGCAGAACAACACTTTTTATTTTCGGAACTTTGATGGCACTTTTCTTGCTTTTGGAACCAGGGGCTCACATTTTCACTTTGCACTGGGCCCCACGACGCATGAAGCTGGCCCTGGTAGGGTGCCTTACTTGTTTTTCTGAAGGCCAGAATCTAGGTTTATGCCCCAGCGAGGGAGATTGGTGGGATGCTGTTCTGGACACAGCGAACAGCCTCAGAAAAACAACAACAACAACAAAAATCAATACACAAAAAACAAAAAACCTTCCATTAACTTAGGAGTTCACCAGTAAAGAGTACACTCTCGCTCCATTTTCTGCCCAGAAAAACCTGCAAGGGTCTGGGCCTTCCCATGCACCCTGGATTTCCCATTAGTTTTAAGGTATCGCTCTATGAACGGAAAGCCAAGGACCTGCAAACATCAGAGAAAAGCTTCCAACTGGAAAGAGAGCAGCCAGATAAACATCAGATCCCCAGGAAAAAAGAGGGCACAAGGAGGTTATCTGATATAATAATGCACCTGTGGGGAAAAAAAAAAGCTTCTGAAATTCTTGTACAATCAAGCATTTGAAATAATATCAATGACTGGTATGAAAAAACCATGCAAGTCTCAAGAAGTATGACAAAAATAGATGATGTGGGAGAAAGATGATGATCAGAATGTACTATATGGCCTTTCTTGGGACCTTAAATCGTGACCACTCTATGTTGGGTTAAATAAAGTTTTTCTATGACTGTATTTGGAGAATTTGGCGAGGACAGGAAGAGAAGAGTGGAGGAACCCACCCCTCATCTAGCAGAAAAAGAAGTGAACAGATGGCGTCTAACCCTGATGAATTTAGGACTCGCAGGGCAATTACTGAGGGAGATAGAGATATGGAGTGTGTGTGATGTTCAGTGCAAGACCCCAGGGTGGGTAGGAAGGTTCTGCATCAAGGAACATACCTAAGGAGAAGTCAGCTCCAGAAAGCTGGTCATTTCTTCAGCCGATACACACTTGGGAGTTTCGTGTGCTGTTCGTTAACTTGGCTTACTAAACATAAGTTCCTGTCAACTAACTTTGATCCTTGTGATTGTGAGCTTTCAGTAGGAAACCAAGAGGTTGACAGACACATTTGTAGCATATTTCAGGTACTCCCAAGAGGTTTGGCACTGGGAAGAACCAGGTTGGGAGGGCAGAGATGGATATGCCAGCAACATTGATATTCCAGGCAAATGGTCTGAGGACCCTGCTCCAGGAGGCTTGCCGTGATGTTCTAGAGAATGAGTGTGTGTTACATATTCATATGTATTTACATTATAAGTGTATATAGGCACACACACACACAGCAATATCTTTAATTTGAGCAAGTAAAAAACTTTCGGCTCCCTACCTTTTGCTAATTCTCTAAGCTGCTAGGTTTGTTGTGCTGTAGGATTTTCAATAAACACCTCTGAGAATACTCCTCCACCTGGATTTAACGTAATTTGCATTTCCTCTAGTGTGAAACCGGTTCTCCGCAGGTATAGACCTAAGTAATTATAAATATCAGATGCAATTTTAGTAATTGCATTTCTTGTCTGAAAGTGGTATTCATAGAAAATATAACTTTAGGTGAGCGTATCAAGAGTTTGTTTGCCTGAAGAACAAAATCCTGGCCGATAGTGGGTGAGCCGTGATCAGGTTAAAAAGTCGGTCTAATCTCTACATTTAACGACGTTGATGAAGGAAAGCCATTAATTCAAATTTTTGGAGAAATATGTTCATGCTGGGCATGGAGGAAAGGAGGATTTAAACAGGTGGCATGATATTTGGGAAAAAGCCCGATTGATTTTAAACTGCAGTTCGGAATGAAGAACAGAATGTTGATACTAGCAGCGTCTGGCAGGCATCTCAGTGGAATATTTAGCCTTGCTAGATCGGGCTTCATACCAACCTGACGAGGTTTATTTCAGAAACGGGATATCTGATGGAGATATGAGAAGTGGTATGTCTGTGGTTATAACCTGAAGCTGGCCGAAAAGGAGCTGCTCCCTGGAATACCGTAACTGCCCACCACGTAGAGCCCTGTGCTGTGTACAGGTGATACGGGGTGAGGCGGGGGTGCTATCTGAGAAGAAAGGCAGCGAAGTTTATGCTTAATTTAAAAGAAGCAAGACCTACTTCCTACCTTTAAGTAATTTAAATAGAAAATTTCTGGGAGAGAAGGCACCTTAATGAAGTCAAATAAATCCAATTGGCTCTTCCGCCATTTTGGACTGTTTGTCCCCATTGTGTCCACTGATCTAAATTCTATTTCCTGGGGCTCTGCAGAAAACTCGAATCCTTCCTCCCCATGACAGGTGATACTGTTGAAGGCCGGTATGGTGTGGCTCTGTAATTATCTCTTTTAAGGATACCCCTGTCTCCTTCGAGCCTTCCTCAGTGCATTTTCAGCCCTTTGCTCAGCCTGTTCCTCTTCCCAGAAATCATTCGTTTATCAGACATTTATTGTGCACTAACTGTATGCCAGGCATGTCCAGAGCGAGGGTTCTGAAATAAAGATCTATTCCCTCCCATAAAGGAGCTCTGGGGCTAGTGGGTGAGACAAACGAAAAAGATATACCAGGCTAAGTGCTATAATAGGGGTATGCACAGAGTATAGTGGGAGAATCATTTGTCTTTTTTGTGCAGAAATAAGCAAGACATTCCAGGTAGGGTTTGACCGATGCAGAGCAGAGAGGGCCTCTCGTCTTAGGATTTAAAATCTCTCATCCGTAACTATATTTATGTGCCCCTTTTCATACCTAATGTCATTTATTTATTACTTTGATCTCTTTTTCTTTATCATACTTGTCAAAAGTGGTTTATTTTACTGACGCTTATTTTTATTAATGTCTTCTTTTATTGTTATCAATTCCCTCTACTTTAAAAAATGATTTTTGTGTTGTGTATAGCTTTCTGAGCTTATTCATTTTAAACCTTTTGGTCTCAAGTATATTTTAATTTTATACATTTCTCTAGGTACTGCTTGAGCCACACTCCAAAAGTTTTGGTGTATGAGGTTCCCGGAAGAACCTTATAAGGTTGTAACAACTTGTAAGGTTGGGTTTGTCCTGCCCCAAAGTTCTCCCAGTGACCCTTGTAGATCTTGCCGTTCCTGCTAAGAGGACACTTAAAGCAATTGCCCCTGCAGAGGGCCACCCTCCTGGCAGCATCCCTTTGCCCACCACAGCCATTTTGAAAAGAGCAGCAACATTCCCTCTAATTAGGGCGGACAGTGAGGGGAGCTGGCAAATGGGTATGTTTTTCTTAGCCGTGTTGCCAACATGAGAAATTGAGCTCGGAGAAAGACCCCTTGCCAGGACAACTAGTTAAAACAAGACTGTGGTTGCGTCCAGATTTCATCAGAATATGATGAGGTGCATCATTAAGCAAGGCGGGAGGGGGGTGGACTTGTGAACATCTTTTCTCCTACTCACTCGAAGCAGCAGAGTTCAGTGTGAGCATAGGTGAGCCTCATAAAGCTTTGTTTCAGGTGCATGCCTGCTGGGCTGGTGATTCTGGAAGTACGGAGCCCCTTTGTTACTTTCTCTGTTCCCTCCCTTCTGAAAATCGCTTTTCCTTATCAGCCTTCCAGGTTCCTGAACCTGAACACATTGTTTTCATGTTCCCCTGACCCCTTTCCTATGAAAATTTGCCCTTAAGAAAGGATCTGGAAACTCCAAGGTATAAATGACCGATACTTAGTGTACTACCATTAATTAATTAATTAATTGATTAATTAATGTACTACCGTGAGCGTCACCCAAACTGACGCTCGTTTGTAAAGAGAACGTGGAACCTTACGTTGAAGGGAATCAATGTGTATTCGTAGACCTTCTGTTGTTGGTGGGATGGGGGACTATTTGTAGGTGCAGGAGATCCAGACCCTGATGTAGATGAGGGGTTGGCTAGTGTCTTACATGAATGAAGAGGGTTGGGTAGATATAAAGCAGTGTTCTCAACCAGAGGACATCCCCCCCCCCCCAGGGGACATTTGGCTGTTATCTGGAGACATTTTTGGTTGTCCTAACTGGGGTCGAGGGCACGTGCTACTAGCATCTAGGGAGCCAGGGCTGCCGGAAAACATTCTACAATTTAGGACAGTACCTGCCATAACCAAGAGTTATCTGGCCCCAAAATGCCAATAGTTCCAAGCTTGAGAAAGCTTGGTGTAGAGTGGTGGGCATTTGGTAGTGACACTGGACCCTATGTTGGAGATACAGCAGGGAGAGCTTCAGTGTGCCAACTGGAGGCCACCTTCCCTGAATAAAGGTCTCTCACGACTTAACGATCAAGTTATTGTCCCGTGACCCAGTGTAGACAGATCTGACTTCTTTGGGGAATAAAAAAAATTCAGATTTTTATATAAAATGTCTACATTTAAAAATAGCAGGAATTAATCCAGATGAACAATGGTTAAGAGAGCCACACTAGACTTGGCCTCTCGGTGGTCACTTACAGAGCCCTGTCCCAAACAGTCTTGTCCCCACCATGTAGCTATTGGTTATAAATCTGGTGCTTCAAGGGACCAGGAAATTTCTGCTCATCAGTCCTGTGCCCAAAGACCACGACCATACTATGAGGCAGGAGCCAAGAAGAACTCTGTTTTAGGTGTGTGCAAAAAAAAAAAAAATGTATTAATGCTTTAAAATTGTCCTAGCGCCATTTAACATAGTTTCCGAAAGGAATCTTACCATTTCCTCTTATAAAAATCTCTTAGGTTCAATAGGCACATGTCAGAATCTGGACTTTTACTAATCCAAATATCTACTTGACACAGTGTCTAAAAGATTAAATAAGCTAATATACACGAAAAGTCGTAGTGTAAAGTTGTCTGGCACTTTAGTGCCAGAAATGTTAGTCAACCCTAAATGCGAAACTAATACTTCACTATTTGAATGGGACTACAGGTTTTGTTTGTTTTGTTTTGTTTTTAACTGTGTAGAATTAGTGACCAGCTCCTGGGATAATGAGCTGAGTTCACTCAGCTTGAATTTGGAGGGTAAACACATGCTCTTTGTGTCTGGGAGGTATGGTTGAGATTTCCTTTGTCTCTCCCTACTTTGGGGAAAAGCAAATTTGGCATGGCCTTTGAATGTCTGACTCCCCCACACTTTTTTTTTTTTTTAAAGTATGGAAGCTTTGTAAATTTGCCTTGTTAAAAACAAGCAGCATCTTCATACCTGCTGAAACCCAATTCTCCTCCAGAGGCTCTGTAATGAACAAAGGGGGCAGTAATACCAACCCCCCGTGGTGCAGACAGCCCTGCCCACGCAAGTGCGCGGCTCGGCTGCACGGACCGGGGAGGGAGGCCGTTTGAAAAGAACGCTTTTTATTGTGACTCTTTCACCTCCCCCAGCCCAGCCCTGAACCATGAGAAGAAGAGTGTTGTCAACGAGACAGGCCAATTTTACCCATCTTACACAATAGTGCATTACAGACTTTCCAAGAAGACGCCATTCAGGGTGAATCACCAAATTCAGGATGAAAAGGTTTTGATTTGCAAAAGCGCTCAAGCATTTCCCCTTAGAGCTGGAGATGGCAAGGAAGGAACCGACATGCACGCAGCTGCTTCACCTTTGGGCCAGGTGTGCTGGCAAGCTCTCCGAGGTGGAGCAGGGCGAATGCACCCAGCATTCACAGGCGCCTTTGTCACACCCTGGGTGCCCGGGCCATGAATGCCTTATTTAAGGTGGAAAAGAATGAGAAGGTGCTGGAGATGGTGGGGTATTGAAATGTGTGGGACTGAGTCAAAGCATGAAATTGCAGGTTAACAGCCGCTGAAATTAATGTTAAAATTTTCAGGTCCTCAATTGGATTTCATCAACACGGGCAAGAGGTGATGAGCAAGAATGCAGATTGAGGATTGTAGCATTTAGGATGATTTCAGCTCCTAAGAGCAGAAAATCTCTCTAAAATGACATAAGCCCTTCTTACTCAAAGTTGGGGCTTAGAACCAACAATACCAGCATCGCCTGGGAGGTTGTGGGGCTTGTGGAACCCACCTTCTGGATCAGAATCTGCATTTCAACAAGGGACACCAGCTATTCATATGCGCGTTATAGTTTGGGAAATACAGCTTTAAACAAGGACTGTATTTTTTTTAAGTACATCTCAGATAACAAGTAGGCTAGAGGTAAGTGGGGGGGGGGG
>CM052802.1:122954435-123217300 GCA_028533885.1 Nasua narica
TAAATGCCTATATAATGAGTGTAACTATGGAGTTCTGTTTTGTCAGGAGTCAATTTTCAGATGCTTTCATATATGCTGAACCTGCTAAAAAGCTTTTAAATTACAGAAAAGAGAAAATGCTTTCTTATTGCCTAGATTTAATAGAAAAACAGAGAGCAGAAAGACAGAGACAGAATAAGACACAGAGGGGAAAAGATATTCTTCAGAACCAAACATTTTAAAACACTCAAGGGAAAAATACACACTGAATTTTTACATTCATCAATTGCCATGGTGATTCATGTAACTAACAGCGACATCGGTGCCCTAGAGGTATAGGATAAGGGCAAAGAGATGCACTTTGGATCTTTGCAAAAATTCTAATTTGCCTGCAGTCTCTTTAGGCTCTGATTATATTATCCGTGCTACTTTAGATCACTGTGCATAGTCAGACTGCCCTTAGAACCACTAGCTAGGCAGTTACAATGCGACGTATTAGCAAATCAAATTTGTCTCAATACTTGTAACCATCCTATGGTACTAAATGCTTAGCTTCCCATTTTTGTAGAATTTCCCAAGAATGTTTTTCTAGTCATTTGCAAAAGGTTGAAGGAAGGGAGGGAGGGAGGGAGGAAGGAATTAAGTGGGGGAGAGAGTATGAGACCATAGGCGTGAAGAAGGGAGAGGGGAAATGAAGGAGAAAGAAAGAGAGTGAGAGTTGCCAGCAGAAGCGCCTGGAGCAAGTCACTTCATTAGACAATGAAGACTCATTAGTCATTAGAGATGTTCACCACCTATTTCAGTTTTCCATCTTCATGGAATAGAGTAAAACTCCACTTCCCAACCTACCTGACGTTGGGCAGAGTAACATGACATGCTTTGGTCATTAGAAGATGAGCTCAATGGATACATGCCAAGCAGAAACCTTTCAGAGTGATGTAGGATTCACCTGCTTCCCCACTTCTTCATGGCACAGCACTGACAACCCTCTAGATGGTAGAGGTTCCATCAGCCTTACTCAACTTGGAAGAAAAAGACTTGGAAGAAAAAAACACAGAGCACTGACTTTAGCCAACACATGAAGGACATGTAGCAGAAGCAAGAAATAAACCTTCGTCTCTCTAAGCAACTAAGATTTTACTATAACATAACCTATACCCTAACGAATACAGCCGATGATGGGAGAGAAATAAGGGTTCCACTTACAGCAGTGATTACCATAACGTTGAAAGGAGAAACAAACAAACAAAAACAGAGATGGTGTATGAGGATATGGAGTTCTACAAAGAATATGAAACTAAAAACTCAAATACTCGCAGGAACCACCTGGTCTAGATGCTAGAACAGTACTAACAATCCTATCGGGTACCCCATAATGTAGACAGATGGTAAGGGGATATGAGTTTTGAAACTGGGGAGGTTATTTTACCTCCTTGCTGCCATATTTTGGCATCTTCCCAACATCCCTTTCCTCGGTGCTCTATAAGCTTTGAGGGATTCCCAAAGAAAAAATCAAGAGGAGTTGCTTGTTACCTAAAAAGATAGGACCTGAGTTTCTGGCCTAAGTATCTGAATTAATGGAGATGCTGTTTAATGAGACAGAGAACATAGATGAGTGGGGAAATCTGGACATGTTGAGATTGAAAAGCCAGTGACATCCAAAGAGAGACATCCTGGGATAAGCAGAGACCCACTATATGAGTCTAGAGCTTAAGGGAGAGATTTGAGCTGAAGACATAAATTGAGATCTTCTAGCTTTTTCAGACTACTTTGAATTGGACAAGATAATCTAGGGTCAGTACACAAGGGAAGAGGAGGGCAAAACTGCAAATTACACCAACATTTAAGGAACAGGTCAAGAAAAGGAACTCTCCAAAGAGAATGGGAAAGTAAATTGAAGCAGGAAGAATTTCACTTAATGAAACTTCTGCCCTTCACCTCTGACTATTCTCCCAGTTCTTTAATTCTTGCTATGGTTTTACTTCCTTCCACAATTAGACCACAGTCACTTTTACTTCTTTTCTGCAACGTCAACTGTCTTATTGACTTTCACCACTACCCTATATAACTTCTGCCTTGGATCAATAAAAAATAAAAAAATAAAAAATAAATCCACATTTCTATATTTGCAATGATATCTTCCCCAGAACTATTTTTCTGGCTATCACTGAGTCTAAGGTTAAAAGGTTTCCAGAGTAAGTCCTCTGATTCAAAAACCCAGTACAAGTATTAGCTTCTATAACCATTATATACAAGTACTACATTGAGCATAACCAAGGGAAGAAAGAACTAATATTTAAACATATATGTTGGTCTTGCTCTGTGATATATCTTTTACATATAGCATACTTAATCCCAAAAATACAGCAAATTAATTTTTATTGACTTTTAAAAAGCTAAGAAGCTTGCCAAAAATCTCATTATAATTAGCTACTCTGCTTCCAAAAGTCTTAGCCACACCACTAGGCTCAGCTGCCTTCCAAAGAATAAGAAGGCGTTGTTCCCTTCTTCAAAGTATTTTCAATGCTGGCCAAGAGAAAAATCCACTTATGTTAGAATTATTTGAAAACAGTCCCAAACCTAACAGAAATAGAAACTGAGACCCCCTTCATAACCCACAATGTTAAACAGATAGACAGAGCTCAGTGGTTCTCAACTCTAACTATACTTTTTTAGAATCACCTATGCTGCTTTTAGAAAACATTGGGTCTTCTGTTTCCAGAAAGATGGACTAGAAACACTTCTCTGTATTCCTCCCACTAAGTACAACTAAAATCTCTAGGCATTACATAAAAAATAAAATAAACATGAGAAGACTGAAGACAAGGCAAAGAGAACTAGGCAAACCAGCTAGGGAAGTTGGCACCTAAGAAACAATATGCAGTACATGCCCTAGGCTTTCTTTTTGCCTCAAATTTCCCAGATAAGGTACTAGAAAGCTGGCAATCCAGAAATGCCAGAAAGCACAGACAAAAAAAAAAGCCTCAACAAAAGCCTGCCCTCTCTAGACAGAGAACAAGGGAGCATTATAGCCAGACAGAAAATGCTTAGACAGTCATGGCTTTACTCCAAATACCACAGAGGAAACTATGGCCCCCATCGCCAACTCCACTAGCAAAAACTGAGTGGAAGCCTAGACTTCTCCCCTTGCCAGGTACCCCAGCATTCTTACCTGAGTGGTGTTGGAGAAGACAAGTAGAGGGCCAAGGCTGTCATCCCCCCAAGGCAATAGGAGGACCCCCCCCCGCCCCCGCCCAATGGTGTTCATTGAAACTGTATGAGGAGCCAGGACCTGCACTCCATTCAGAAGTAATAAAGCGTTCCTTCCTTCCCCACTGGAGTGGTGTCAGAGAAGGCTTATTGGAGGGTCAGGGCTTTCACTGCCATTCAGCAGTAACAAGACTACTCCAATTCTACAATGTCAGCAGAAGCCATGTGGGGAACAGTAATGAAGCCCTCATACACAATAGAAGCCTAGTGGGGAGCCAGAACTCCTAGTGGAAGGTCCTTTCCTTTCAGGTATCAACACAGGCATGGATTTCCACCCCTATCCGATAGCAACAAGGCAGCATCTTTCTCCCTCTCCCCCAACCCTACATCCTCTGCCAGATCTGGGTTAGAGACATTCTAACACAAAAGTTCTACGTAAGATCCAGAGTCTCAACATAATACCCCAAACATCCAAGTTTCAATACGATATTACTTTTCATGACAAGAATCAGAAAAATCTCGACTTGAGAAAAAAATTGATAGACACCAATATTGTGAAGACAAAGCTGTTGAAGTTATTGACCATAGATTTTGAAGCAGCCATCATAAAAATGTTTTAGTGAGCAATTATGAACATGCTTGAAACAAATAAATTAGGAAGCGTCAGAAAAGAAAAAAATATTTAAAAACCCCAAAAAATATTGAAAAAATGGAAAATACAATAACAAAAACTAAACAAAACAAAATAGAAAACCCAATGAATGACCTCAACAACAGAATGAAGGGACAGAAGAATCAATGATTTTGAACATAATAATACAAATTACCCAATCTGGAAGATAGGGAAAAAAAAGACATTTTAAAAATGAGCTGAGCCTCAGAGACTGGTAATACAATAATAGTACATCTTACATTCACATCCTTACAGACCAGAAAGGAGAAGAGAAAGAAGATGTAGCTGAAAATGTGTTTCAAAAAAATGATGGTTGAAAAATGCCCCAATTTGGCAAAAGGCAATAACCAACAGATTCATAAAGGTAAGTGAATGACAAAAGGGATAAACAAAGAAATCCACACCAAGGCCCATCATGGTCAAACTTCTGAAAACTAAGGGAAAAAAAAAATAATCTTTAAAGTATCAAGGAAAAAGCAACAACTTATTTACAGAGGAAAAATGACAGCAGATTTCTCATCCAAAACCATGGAGGCCAGAAGGAAGCAGTAACAATATTTTTCAAGTCTTGAAAGAAAAGAACTGGTAAACCCAGAATTTTATATTCACTAAAAATACCCTTCAGGAATGAAGGGTAAACCCAGGCATTCTCAGATGAAGGTTAACTGAGATCATTTGTCACAGGAGACCTACCCTAAAAGAATGGCTAAAGAATTTTCTAAACAGAAAGGAAATGATAAAAGAACGAATCTTGGAATGTCAGGAAGGAAGAAAAAGAAACATAAATAATAAAACTATGGATAAGTGCATTGGGTTTTATTTCCCCACTTGACTTTTCTAAATAATATTTGACTATTGAGACAAAAATAGCATTATCTTACGCAGTTCTAAACGTATACAGGAAATACTTAAAAATTATATTGCAAGTGGAGGAAGGTAAAAAGATATAAAAGAAAAGAAAATTGCAACATATCACTTGAATTGGTAAACTGTTAATACCAGCAGACTGTGTTAAGTTATGTATATATAATGCAAATTGTAGAACAACCACTAAAAATGCTATTTGAAGAAATACATTCAAAAACACTATAGATAAATCAAATTGGCATTTTTTAAAGCTCAAATATCCTGCAGGAAAGCAAGAAAAAGCAGATAAATGAGAGAACAAATGTAAAATAAGAATAAGATTGCAGACTTTCATAATATGTCAATACTTACAGTTGATATAAATGGTCTAAATACACCAAGTAAGGAAACAAGATCAATAGAAGGGATAAAAATTAAAAGAGATAACCCAGCAATATGCTGTTTATAGAAAGCTCACTTCAAATATACTGATACAGATAAGATGAAAGTAAGGGTGGAAAAAGATACAACATGCAAGTATTAACCAAAAAGGAGAAAAAAACTGTCTATAGTAACATTAGAAAAACTAGAATCCAAAGCAAGAAAAATTGTAAGGGACAGAGAGGGACAGGACATCACATAATAATAGAAGGGTTAATTTACCAAGAAGACATAATGATTCTAAATGGTATGTACCACATAACAGAGTTGCAACATATGTGAACAAAAACTGAAAGAACTGAAAGAAGAAACAGGCAAGTTCAAAATTATAGTTGGGACTTCAACACTCCTCTCTTGATCACAGATTGAACAACTAGACAGAAAATCACCAAAGGTATAAATGAACTCAACATCACCATCATCCAATAGAAGCTAACTGACACTTGGCCCAAAAAAAAAACAACATTCTTTTTAAGCAACCACAGAACATACATGAGGCTAGATCAAATTCTGGGCTGTGAAACAAACCTCAAGGAATTTAAAAGAATACACTCATATGTAGTGTACATATGAGTGTACACTACATATGAGTGTACACTAAATTCCTCAAGGAATTTAGTGTACATGTAGAGTGTATATGAGTGTATTCTCTGATAAGAATGAAGTCAAACTAGACATCACTAGCTGAAAGAGAACAGGAAAATAATCCAACACTTGGAAACTAAAAAACACCCTTCTAAATCACCCAAGGGTCAAAGAGGAAGTCTCAATGATAATTGAAAAACACCCTGAACTGAGTGAAAGTGAAAATACAACATACTAAAATTTATGGGACGCAGCAAAAACAATGCTGAGATGAAAACTTATAGTACTGGAAATTTATTAGAAGGCAGAAAGAATTCTCAAAAATCCAAGATCATATCTCAAGAACCTAGAAAAAAAAGAGTAAACAAGCCCAAAGCAAGGAGAGGAAAGAAATAATAATGATAAGAGTAGAAATCCATGAAACTGAAAACAGAAAAATAGAGAAATTTAGAGAAACAAAAAGATAGTTCTTTGAAACAAAAAACAGTAAAATTGACAAATCTCTGGCAAGACTCAAAGATAAAAGAGACAATATTAGGAATGAAAGAGTAATATCTGATATCACTACAGATCCGGCAGACATCAAAAGAATAATAAGAGAATACTACACACATAAATTTGACAACTCAGGTAAAATGAACCATTTCCTCAAAAAGCACCACCAATTCCAACTCCCACAATATAAGATAGATACTGTGAATAGCCCTATACCTAATAAGGAACTTGGATGTGTAATTTTCAACTTCTAGGGGGAAAAATCTCCAGGCCAAGATAGTTTCATCACAAAATTCTAAGAAACACTTAAAAAAAATTAACACCAATTACTATGCACTTTCTTCCCTACAGTAGAAAAGACAGAACACTTTCCAAATAATTTTAGGAAGCCAATATTATCCTGATGCCCAAACCAGACAAATACAGTCCTCCTCACAAAAAAAAAAAAAGAAAAAGAAAAAGAAAAAAGAAAACTATAGTCTGATATCTCTCATGAATATAAATGCAGCAATCCTTGACAAAATATTTGCAAATGGATTTTAGCACTATGTCAGCTCAGAATTATATAACGTGACCTAGTGGTATTTATTCCTAGGATACAAGGATGGTTCAAGATTTGCAAATCTACCATGTTTATAGGCTAAAGAAGAAAAGTCACATAACTGATGCAGAAGTTTTTGACAAAATTCAATATCAATTCATGATAAAAACTCTCAGAAAACTAGGAATAAGGGGAACTTCCTCAAATTGATTTTAAAAAATTAAAAAATAAACCTATAACTAACACTGTACTTAATGATGAAGAACTAAATGCCTTCCCTCTAAAATCAGGAAGTTGTGAAGGGTGTTCCATTTCACCATTGATACTCATAGTACTGGAAGTTCTAGCTAGCACAATGAGGCAAGAAAAGAAAATAAACCAAAGAACTAAACCCCCCTATTTGCAGATGACATGATTCTCTACGTAAAAAAATCACAAGGAAAACAAAACAAACCAACAAACCGACAAAAAGCCTCCCAGAACAAATAAGTGAGTATAGCAAGGTCACAGAATACAAGATCAAACATACAAAAATCAAGTAAATCTCTACATACCAGCAGCAAGCACATGTAAACAGAAATTAAAAATACAAGAATGTTTGCAATTGCCCAACAAGGTGAAACACTTGGGTATAAATCTAATAAACATGTTCAGAATTTGCATGCTAAAAACTACAAAATGCTAACGAAACAAATCAAACATGATCTAAGTAAGTGGGGACACATACTATATTCATAAGCTGGGAGACCTCACATAGTAAAGATGTCTGTTCTTCCCAAACTGAAATATAGTTTAAACACAATACCTATCAAAATCCAGTCAGGGTTTATTGCAGATATACATAAGATTATCCCAAAATTTGTGTAGAAAGGGAATGGAACTAGAATATATAGATACGTATTCTATTTGTGTGTATATAATCAGTCTACCTAATTTCAAGGCTTATCACATAGCCACAGTTGTCAAGATAGTGTGGTATTAATGGAGAGATGGATACACTGATCTACTGAGCAAAACAGAGAAACCCAAAATAGACTTCCTGTAAATACTACCAACTGATTTTTGCAAAGATACAAAAGCAGTTCAATGGGGAAGGATAGTCTCTTTCAACAAAGTGGATATTCATAAGCAAAAAAATGAACTTTAATCTAAACTTCACACCTTATATGAAAATTAAAATGGATCACGGACTCACATGTAAAATGTGAATCTATAAAACTTTTAGAAGAAAGGGCACCTGGGTAGCTCAGTCGGTTAAGCAGCTGCCTTCAGCTCAGGTCATGATCCCAGGGTCCTGGGATCGAATGTGGCATTGGGCTCCCTGCTCAGCAGAGAGCCCGCTTCTCCCTCTCTTCCTGCCTGTAACTCTGCCTACTTGTGGCCTATCTCTATCAAATAAATAAATACAATCTTTAAAAAAAATAAAAGAAAAATACTTTTAGAAGAAAACATAGGAGAAAATCTTGAGGACCTAAGACTTGGTGGAAAATTCTTAGGCTGGACACCAAAAGCATGATCTAGAAAAGGAAAAAATCAAAAGATCAGATCTCATCAAAATTACAAACTTCTCTCCAAAAGATCTTTTTAAGAGAATGAAAAGACAAAGACAAACTACTTGCAAACCAAACTTCTGATAAAGGACACACATCTAGAATTTCTGAACTCTCAAAACAACAGTAACAAAGCAAACAATCCAATAAGAACATGGGCAAAAGACATGAGGAGACATTTCATTGAGGAGGATATGCTAATGGCAAATAAGGACATGAAAAGGTGTTCAACATCACTAATAATTGGGGAAATGCAAATTAATAATACCACAGTGAGATATCAGTACACACCTATCAGAATAAACTAAAAAATACTGACAAGGATGGGAGATACTGGCTTTCTCACCAATTGCTTTCGGGAAAGTAAAATAGTATAGCATTCCTGGAAAATAGTTTGGCAGTTACTTAAAAAACTAAACATATACTTACCATATGAGCCAGTAATCCCACTTCTGGGCATTTATCCTAGAGAAATGAAAACTTATATCCACACAAAAACCTGTATGTACACGAATGTTCCCAGCAGCTTTGTTTATAATAGTGCCCCAAAAGGAAACAACCACAGTGTCCTACATTAGGCGGATAATTAAACAAACTGTGGTACATCCATACAATGGAAGACATATCAGTAATAAAAAGGAATAAATTATTACTACATGCAGCAACTTGTCTGGATTTCACGGGCATTGTACTGAGTAGGGGGATAAAACCCCTCAGGTCATAAGCTTGCAAGAATGATTTATTAAACAGTCTCAATATTACAATATAATAGAGATGGAGAATAGTTTAGTGGTTGCCAGAGGCTAGGGATGGTGTGGGGAGGGAGATGACTATAAAGGGATGACATGAGGAAGCATCTTGTGGTGTTGGAAAAGTTCTGTCTTGATTGTGGTAGCAGTTACAGAAATCTGCAGGTGAAGAGCTGACAGGGAATTACAGGAACACTTTATAACAAAGTCAATTTCCTGATTTTTATTATTGTACTATAGATAGATAAAATGTAACAGATGGTGGAAACAAGGGGAAGGGTAAATAGAACCTCTCTATACTATCTTCCCAACTTCCTGTAAAACTACAGTTCAAAAGAAAAAAAAGATTCTTTTTTTAAGTAGATGCTGGGACACCTGGGTGGCTCAGTCGGTTAGGTTAAGCATCTGCCATCAGCTCAGCTCATGATCTCTGGGTCTTGGGATCAAGCCCCGTAATGGGCTCCCTGCTCAGTGGGGAGTCTGCTTTTCCTTCTCCCTCTGCAGCTCCCCCTGCTTGTGCCTGCTCTCTCTGTCAAATAAATAAAATCTTACAAGAAAAAAAATGTAGATGCTGAGGCCACACCCCAGATCTAGTAAATAAGAATTTCTAGGGAAGGAACCTAGCCAATAGTATTTTTTCAAAGTTGATGGGTTAATTCTAAAGCGTGGCTAGGATTGGGAACCACTGGCAGCTAGTGCCATTATTGAAACTATAGGTGACCCGCATACCTATAAGTCTAATGGGGGAAATGAAGGGGATAACTAAATATGCAATCTATTTTAAGTCTCTTGAGGGTTTTTTTTCCCTGCCCTAATGATGAAACCTGGCATTTAAGCTGAATCCAAATAATGTGGATGGGATAATCAGTTATCCATTATGTTATAGACTATTTTATACAAAAATGCCAAACCTGATAGACTGTTCTTTGGATTCTAAAGCACTTGGTACCAACGTTATAATTTTAAAATGCTAAGGAGCAATTACAATCACATTTAAATATGCAGCAATTTTAGAAAATAATGTTTCACGGAGTCCTCATTTTTGATGGGTAACAAAATGAGTTTGAGGGTTTTTTTAAAAAAAATTTTTTTTCACAAACTGCTGATGACTACCGACTGTAACTCTAGGGAACATATGACAAGTAACTATTTCCTATCTTGACCATGAATTCTAATATATTATTTATTTTTATTAAGGATCATCAATCATTGTCTGGTGGCTCTTTGTAATGAACTATTTGGGAAGTGTGTTGAAGACATAGAATCCAAGGGTTATTATGAGCCAATAAATGACAACCTGACCAACTAAAATGCCTTGTGCCTTTACACCATCATCAGAAGATACTCACTGTGGATCTATTCAGCAGGTCACATTTAAAGTTTTTAGGAAAGAGTCTTCTGCCTTCAAAGAGTTTAAAATCTGTTTGAGGACTAGACAAAATACATAAACTTAAATAACAAAGCAAAGAAGGATATGCCGATATCTGGACTAACAGAAAGTAGAAAAGGGCCAAAGTGCTTGTTTTCACTGGAGGTATTTTTATAAGAGGTGGGAGGGAGTTTGCATCTTCTTGGCTCATTCATCCTGCAGATAAGCAACTTCAACAATACAGATTTATCCTATCCATGGGAGGATTGCCCTTAGTTTTCACTTGTGGAATTAGTTCCAAAAATGCAGCTGTTTGAAGCAAGAGGTTTGGCCAAAAAAGTGAAATGAGGCATAAGGAATCACCTCCCACCCAACTGTGGTCATCAGTTTGTCTTCTTTTCCCCCTACCTTCAACGTTTAAAGATTTTTGGATGAAGAGAGGGAGTGACGGTGGGAGTGGGTTATTCGCGGAACTATTTGCCTTACTCCCAAAACAACAATCTCTTCCATCTCTTCTTTTTCCTCCTCCTTGTTCTTTCTCCCAAACTCCCTCCAAATAGAATCCTCACATACTCTACATTCTAATTTACAGAAGTACAATTTCCCAGATTTTTTATTTTTTTTTGCCTGTTCTGGATTTATCCGTATGGGAGAGTTCATTCCCAATTTTAAGTTTCTAACTGTCGTTAAGTCCGATTTAAAAGCATAATAAGAACCACCGCGTTTTAATAGGGGGTAGTGTGAATTCTCTTAAAGACAGTTGTTTTGTGCTTGTGGGAGGTAATCAAAACTGACTCATTCTTCTCTAAGACAGCTGAGGTTTATCATTTTCGTTATTATGGCAATGAATTTTTCCTCCTTTGCTTTATGCCTTTTGGCAGGAGCCTCAACTCTGCAGGTGTTAGCGCTGCAAGGGCTGAACCCAACAGCCAGTAGGTGTGCCGAGCCTACGATGGGCTGTTGCCCAGCAAAACACAGAGCCCAGGGAGACCGCGACTGAGGAAGGGCGCCTGCAAGCGCGCTTCGGAGGAGACTGGGACCAGAGCCCTAGAAAACTAGAGCGAGTGTATTTCCTGGCAGGGCGAACCCGCAAGAGCCTGAAAAGAGAGAGAGAGAAGGAAAGAAAGAAAGAAATAAAGAAACCCAACCCCGCGCTCTTAAGCCCAGAGCGAGCAGCAAGCGCGCAGGCTGCCTGGGCTGCTCCAGCTGGAAGTCATTGTGCCGGCTGGCGTCCGCGTTGTCAGGACGACCGCCCGGCCGGCGCCAGCAGAGGGGGGAGGCGGGCTCGGTGAATGGGTGACGTCACGAGGCCGGCGCCAGGCAGTCTGGGCGGCGGAGCCAATGAATCAGCTGTCGGGAGGAGGCGGCGCGGCGCGCGGGAGGAGGTGCAGGAATGCGCCGGGAGCCTAGCGGCCTGGGCGGGCGGGAAGCGCCTGCGCCTGCGCTTGCGCCCCGCCCGCCCCTCCCTGGGCGGCCCAAGCAGCCGGGGCTCGCCTTACCCGCGCTCCTTGTGCCTCGCGCCCGGGTTGTGGCTCGGCGGCTCGACCCCTGCTCTCCGCCCACGGGCGCGCGCCCTATCGGGCCTCCTGCGAGCTAGGCCTGGGCCGGGTTAGGGAGCATTGGCTTGCCACTCATTGGGACTGAGCCACTCACTCAAGAAAAAAGGAAAACCAAATAAAACTTGTCCTTGTCGATAAAGTGGGCTTTGAAAGTGTTGATGAGTGAATTCACTGTAGCCTTACCTCTGTGCTGATACCACTAGAAAGGAATCAGAAGTTTGGAAAAAGCACAAACTTGCACAGGGAAGAAAGAAATGTAACGACTTCACGATTCGGGCTTTGATCCCATTGCCTTTTCTTCCATTATTCCATTGTGCTGTACTATACAGTGCTTTTGAGGGTCTAGAAGACGAGTGTCTGCCTCCAAAAGGTTCCAGTATTTCAGTGCTTCTGTGTTTTGTTATCCCTCTTTCTTGCTGTCTGTTAGACATTGACCTCCAGAAGGCTAAGTACTGTGTCATGGTCATTTCTGTATTTCCAATAGTTAGTGCTCTCAGATACACCGTAAGGACTCTAAATGTGATGGGTCACTTACTGTGTGAGAGCAAATGATATCAGAGTAAAGGCTCAGGTAAAATGAATACCCTTGAATTCCTAACCATCTACTGTAGGTGCTTACTTATTGGTTTTTGGCGGTGTCCAAAATGGATGATGCGTTGTTACTGAAACTGGTAAACTGGAGAGTGCCTGAGTGTTACAGAAGATGTTAAATCTGCCCTCCCTGCTATAGTCATTTCTCTCTTTGAGTCTCCAATTTCTTCGTCTGTAAAAGAAGTTGAGACCTTGCGAGATGTTCTCTTAAGACCTCTAAAGTTCTATAAGCCCATCACTGTATTTATCAACCTTTAAAACTAAATTTGGAGTTCACTATTCCTCTAATTGCATTTGGTAAACATGATGATTACTCTTTCATTCAATGAACAGTTCAAGGTGAACTGCTATGTATAAAGTACCAGAAGTTTTAATTAAATATTTTTAAAGTTAGAAGATAGGATCCCAGAACTGAAAACATTTCTTATGCAAGTAAGAAACAAACTAGAAAACAAAGTGGGGGGCTCAGTTAGGGCTCCAACTCTTGGTTTCAGCTCAGGTCATGACCTCAGGGTCCTGAGATCACTCACTGAACTCAGCAGGAAATCTACTTGAGTTTTTCTCTCCCTCTCTCTCTCTCTGCCCCTCTCTCCTGCTCCCTTTCTCTCTCTCTGTCTCTCTCTCAAATAAATAAATCTTTAAAAAGAAAGAAAAAAAGAGAAAGAACAAAAGAAGATGCCAAAAAAACTGTTATAGACCAGTGCATCTCAAAGTTACATGTGCATTGAATCACCTGGCATCTGGTTGAAATGCAGACTCTGATGAGGCCTGGGATTCTGGATGTATGTAACAAACATCCAAGTGATGCTGGCCCATGGACCATACTTCGAATAGAGGGTCTATACTACAAAGTACCAAGGAAATCTTAAAGTAAGAATATGATAGAAACTGCTAGCATTTCCCAGTGGTGAACTTGAGTCAGGTGACTCAGGCAGTGGAGAGGATTTTGTTTGACTTCCGTTAGGAAATATTTTAGGGAACTACAAAAGATGAGATTGGTTATTTACTGGTGGGGAGGGTAGTATGACAATGAACCAGGGAACTTACAATTTCAGAGCTGAAAAGAACTTCAGACATTATCAGACCCAACAATTTGGTATGGATGAAGAAATTGAACAACAAAATAATTTCATTAGGTGATGGTAGAGTTTGGAGTGGAAGCCAAGCTCAGGAATTTAGATTGCATATATTTTGTAGACAGCCAAGTCCTTGACAGAAGGAAAACTATTTACATTGTGGCACAAGGTGGAAACATGAAGGAAAAATGAAAGCAAGAGAGACCTAGAGGAAATAATTTAATAGTCCAAGCATTGGTTTGGGGGTAAGTTCTGGTCTAGGGAGATGAGGAAATAAAGGGAAAGGTTTAATCTGAAAAATTTTGTTTGTGCATAAATTAAATGGTTGGAAGCAGCTGATTAAGTCATCTTGTCCTGTAAGAGAATTTCCTCCATCCCTCTCCATTCTAACACAATATTTTTCAACCCTCACTCCACATCAGCATCACCCCTAGGAGCTTTAAAAAAAGAGAAAAGAAAAAAGAAAAAGAAATGCCTGGGCTCCACCCCACATGAATTTAATCAGAATCTCTGGGAGTGGAACCCTGGCATCAGTATTTTTAAAAGCTCCCCAGATGATTATAATGTGCAGCCAGTGTTGAGAATCACTAATCAGATATATAGTCACCAGCTCATTTCATAGACTTCATTTCTGTCCCTGAACATTTCCCCAAGTGTTAACTATTACACTGGCACTAGATCATTTTTAATACTTGGTCTGTTTTGTGGTGGGTTTTGATGTTTTATAGCACACTCTCTAAGCTCAATGTCTTCTACCCCTCATTAACTGTCATGACTTAGTTGTGAGCATATCCTAATACCTCTCATTGGCAAGAAAAGGAAAAGCGATTTGGCATATTATTGGATGGAAATTATAGATCTGGTTTATGAACCTATATGGTACCATAGTGTGGCAGTGTGTTGCCTTGCAGCCATTTTATTTGATTTTACCTTTGCTTTAATAATCTACATTAACAGGCTTTTTAGGATTAGAGCTGATGAAAGAGGTAAATACTTAAAATCGCTATTAGACTCTTGGAACTTTTACATCTTCTCTCAAAAATGATTTTAGTTTTTGTGGAAAAAAATATTATGTAAGTGAAACATTCTTATAGTTTTTTTTTCCTTGATGACTAACTTAACTTTTAAGCCATCACTGATTCATTTATTCTTCTAAAATTAATTGAGTATCTACTATGTATCAGGTATTTTTTCAGGGCTGAGGATGCCAAGAAGGAAAAGCATTTTCTGTGCTCTCAAAGAGGAACCAATAAGAAAAGTTAATTTCAGATATTCTTTTTATTCAGTTTGGACAAAGGTACTTGGCTTTCTACAGGATCTTACAGTTCCATTTTATGAGTACCTCACAAAATTTTTTCAAAAACCAAATAAAAAGAATATTCTCCCTTTCATTCTTTTCCTACACTTGCCTAACTTCCCAAATACACCCCCACAAAAGTCACTATTATTAATTTTTGAGATATGCTTCCAGAGTATTTTCATGAGTATCCAAGCTGATGCAAATATATTCATATTTTTCTCCTTTTTTTACACTGTTCTCTATCTTTTTAAATTTAAAGTACTGGTAGGGGGCTTCTTTTCATATATTTTATATCTTTATATCAACCATATTCTTTTCCTTTTTGTTCTTCCTCCATAATATTCTATTGTATGGTAATTTATCTTACTGCTATTGACAGTGATCTAGGTTATTTCCAATCTTCTATTACAAAGCTACATAAATTACCCTGTGTCTGTGTCATTTTACTCATGTATGAGCTTATTTTTGGTTTGGTTTGGTTTGGTTTGGTTTGGTTAGTGGGAGAGAGCGGAGAGAGAAGGAGAGAGAGAGAGAATCCCAAAGAGGCTCCAAGCCCAGTGTAGAGCCCAAATTGGGGCTCGATTTCACAACCTGCAACCATGTCCTGAGCTGCAATCAAGAGTCAAGCGCTTAACTGACGGGGCCACCCAGGAGTCTCTATGTGAGTTTATTTGTAGGGTAAATTCCTACAAATGAAAGCACTAGGTCTTTAAAAAGTCTAAGTTAACATTCCTGAATGTTTCCTTAAGATAAATTCATAGGCATGAAATTGCTAGGTTGAAAGTTGTAAATAGGGTGCCTGGGTGACTTAGTGGGTTAAAGCCTCTGCCTTTGGCTCAGGTCATGATCTCAGGGTCCTGGGATCAAGCCCCAAATCAGGCTCTCTGCTCAGCAGGGAGCCTGCTTTCCTCTCTCTCTGCCTGCCTCTCTACTTGTGATCTCTCTCCTGTCAAATAAATAAATAAATAAAACCTTTAAAAAAAAAGTTGTAAATATTTTTAAAGTTTTTTGATACTTATCGACAAGTCATCTTGTACCAATTTATTTTCTCACTCTGAAACCTTGCCTGCACTAGAAACTATCTTTCATCTCTTTTTTTTAATAAATCTGTGTTCATTTGATAGGTAAAAAATATATATATATAATATGGTATAACATTTAACTATATATATATTAATATGCATTTCTATAGCTATTAGTTTGACCTTGATTCCCTAAGTTTATTAGCCATTGCATGATCAGGGACTTGTTTGTTCATTTCCTTTGTCCAATTTTGAAGAATTTTTCTTTTTCTTGTTGACTTGCAATAAATAGCTTATATTTCTTAATATAAATAATAGCTTATATTTATTACCCCCTTACCTTATATAGGTGCTGTGCTAAGTATTTTTAATTGGTTTTTTATATTGTAAATATTCTATCTGAGTTTGATATGTGTCTTTAATCCTTATTTAAACTATTTCTACTTAAAAACCTAAAGAAGCTTTAAAAATTATGTGATAAAATCAATTGATCCTTTTTGGTTTTTGATTGTTTGCTTTAACTCATAAAAAAGCCTATGCCACTCTAAAATAAGAATAGTATTCACTTTTATCTTTTTGTAGTTCCTAAGGATTTTAATGTTTAAAACTCAAATCAATCATAAACATGAGTACTTATAAATGCTTTATGCCTACTTTTCTGTTTTAAGAAAATTTTTTTATCCTTTTCTAAAAAAAAAAAGTTTTTAAAGTACAGATAACTAGAAAAGGTAGCAAGAGGAACTAAAATTATTCACTGTCCCATCAAACTGAGACAATCTCTATTAGCATTTAGAGCAAATCCAGTTAGTTTTCTAGATATTAATATATACACGCATACACATATCTATTGGTTTTTTCTTTTCTTTCTTTTTTTTTCTTTTTACAAAAAATGGCATTATACCAAGCATATACTTATGCCTGCTTCCCCACCCCCAACCCTCCTAGACACACAGGTGAATATCTTTCTAAGCCAGTGACTCTCATTATTATTAGTAATCCATTGTATGATGGAGAACTCCCTAGTGAGATAATTTCAGCATCAAGAGAAGGAAACCTGGGCAGAAGCATTCCAGGGAAAACATCACCTGTCTACTGGATGTTCATCTGGCCAGAATTTCCCGCAGCAGTTTCAACCTATTGTTTCTCAAAGACTTTCAGTTTCTTTGAGGGCCTAACTGCCAGTGAAAAGAAAAAAAGAGAAGAGGAGAGGAGAGGAGGGGAGGGGAGGGAGGGGACTGAAGGGGAGGGGAGGGGAGGAGAGAAGAAAAGGCTAATGTCAATCATTAACTCACCCCAACAAGAGCAGCTACAACTGAGAAAGAAAACACAAATCACCTCCTTTACAAGGCATGGTTCAAAATATTCTTCTAGACTTGTGTGCCTCATTTTGCTTTCCCACACCAGTCTCTTTCCCCCACCAGTCGACACACACATTTCCTTTCAGATTATTTTAAACATATGCCCCTTATGTATTCCTTAACAAAAATAATAGCATGTGTGTCAGAGATCTGACCTGCGGATTGTTCTAGCTGCAATACTAGGATAGACCGTCCCATCAATTATGAATGTATTCATGTGTGTGGAGGCAATAGTAGGCCAGTGATAATGTTACCTTTTTCTGGAGACTTACCCTTATAAATAAATAATGAGATGTTTCTGCGAAGTGCCTTTAGCAAAAGGCAGGGGAAAACAATACTTCTCAGACTGAACATTTTAAAGATTAAAAACTGATATTAAAAAAACCAATACCAAAGTTTTCTCAATAAGATACAAACAATTTATATAGGGAAAAAAGGAAACAAAATGAACTGGAAATTCTATAATGCTAAACTGGATGGCCAAAGTTCTCAAGCTGCAGCTATAAAATCGAAGAGAACAGATCAGTCTAAAATAGATTCTTGGATATGCAGGGAAATTTATCTCCCTATCTCCAAATATCTTGTGCTGTACATTAAAAATAAATTACACTTAAAAATTTGAGGTAAAGATATAATTTGGGATACAATACTACAATCTTACCTATTAAATATAATATTAAAAATTACTTTTAATGAGAAAGATATAACCCAGCAATAGGTATGATAGATTTTTAATTTTAAACATTTTTTTTTCTTTCAACTAACTCCTATTAGGTTTGTGCATTAAGCTAGATATTCAAGTGTAGGAACTAATTCAAATAGCTTCATGAAGTAGAACAAGTGCTAGCTTCCCAAGTGGATCCGTTCTGTACTGTATATTCTAGTCCCACTGCTAGCAAAGTAGAAAATGCTTTGTGGTTGCCACTAGAGGGCAAATAGCCTCCTGGACTTCTCTTTGACCAAGGAGCATCTCTGCAGGCAGCCAAAGTTTCAATGGCTCATAAATCTAGTTTTAAATCTGGCATTGCCCACTTCTAGTCAACCTACAGTCTCAGCAAGCAAAGAACTTTTTAAGTCAAGACTTTAAAATGGGCTCTTTTACCATTTAACAAAATGGACAGTTAGTGAGTGCACTAACTCCTGACCTTCTTATCCTAACCCTTTCCAATCTAGGTCTTAAACTTTGTGACCCTGCCACCAAGGTGAGCTAATGTCACAACATTCAATAGCATTCTTGGACCTCAGAGTGGCATAAGACACCCTTTCCAATCTGACCGATTTCTGCTTACCTACCTTTCCAATCTCATCTCCCTGATATTCCCTCTACAGTGCACCCCTTTACACTCATTGGCAGTTCCTTAAACATATCATGTTATTACATGCCCCCATGTCTTTGTTCAGGCTATTCCCTCTATCTGAGATGCTGGCACTGCCCACCACATGTTTTTGAAGATGTGGTTCAGATATCACCTGTGAGAAGCCTCATAGTCTCTGCTGATCCCTTTTTTCCCGTTCTTCTTCATAACCCATAGATTTAGTGTCTCCCTCCTCTGTGTCTAGCATCTTGCACACATCTCTGTTAACAATGCTAACTCTACTATTGGGATTACATGTGGCAGAGTAGGAACATTCATTATTAATTGTTTTGTCTTTGGTGCATTAGAAATTGTTAGGAGCTCTGGAAGGACGAAATATGAATACCCCCTCTCCTGTCCAGGAGGCAGATTCCAGCAACCGTAGTTTTTGAATACTCTGCTCTTTCTGCCCTTCAGTAAGGAAGGACAAGATTTCTGCTTAATAAAAATCTGGACGTCATTGCTAGTTAAAAAAAAATGACTAGGATTTTAGTCATAAAGAAATACTTGGACTCTGGAGAGACTGAGGTAGACTGGAAAAGGTTTTGAGAGGCCAAATATTACTGTCCAGAGTCAGGAGAATGGTCTGAAAGTACAGCCACTGCTGGGAGGTGCCCAGTGAGTGGGCTGGGTGAAGAGTCCCAGGAGGGGCACAGCTGACGTGCCCACAGGAGCCACAGTGATTTGACTCTTCAAAGTCCCCACAAGAGGACCATCTAGTTGCATGGGAATCTAGTGTCTACTAGATGAATAATCATGGGGTGTGTCCTCAGCCTAGGATTAAGTTTTTTTTTTCCCCACGCACAAACTACTCCTCAAAACTATCAAAGATTATTAAACACAAGAAGTGTCTGAGAACCTGTCCCAGGACAGAAACATGGCGATTAAAAATAATGTGGTAATCTGGGTGAGATCTTGGGACAGAAACAGGGTATTAGATGAAAACTAAGGAAGTGTGAATAAAGTGTACACTTTTGTTAAGACTAATGATCAGGATTGGTTCATTAATTATAATTCTCTACATATTGTACTAAAATGAGATATTAACAACAGGGGAAACTGTGTGTAGGGTGTATGAAATCTCTCTGTATATCACCTTATCCAGTGTCTCTGTAAATCTAAATATGTTCTAAAAAAGGAAGTTTCTGAAGAAGAAACAAGGAGGAGAAGGGGGAGGAAAAACAGGGGAGGAAGAGAAGGAGGAGAGGGGAAAAAAAACCCAAAAAACAGAAAAAAACCCAATGGCTAAAAATGTCTCCTTCAAAATTCTCAGGACACTAGAAACACCAAAACATCTGCAGCCATGAATTCCATGCATACAGGACCAATTCATACTGATATCGCCAGTGCCTGGTTTCATTTTTTTTAAAATATTTTTATTTATTTGAGAGAGAGACAGAACATGAGAGAGGGGAGGGACACAAGGACAAGCAGACTCCCCACTAACCACGGAGCCAGCCGTGGGCTCCATCCCAGGTCCCTGAGATCATGACCTGAGCTGAGATTAAGAATCAGATGAATAACCAACTGAGCCACCCAGGCTCTCCCCACCCCACCCCACTGCCTGATTTTAGTATTTGGTCAATGTGCAGTTGTTGAGTTAATTCCAATAAGGAAGTAGCAAGGGGTAGTAAAGAGAACGTTTTTCTTCTGCTGACACATAAAACTATAAAATATATTTTGTTTGCATAAGTTGATAAAAAAAATTTGTAGGGCTACCCAGTTCAACAGAGTTTGCCCTGACATTTAGAAAGAATGTTAAAAGACAAACCATTACCTTAGTAATAGAAAGAAGAAAATAGAAAAATAGAAATTAAACTCTATTCTTTAAGAATGTTACCATTTTTCTGATGTTCACCTGGAGGAAACCATCCTTACAATAATGAGATGTTAAAATTGAGGTAGAAAATACACAGAGATCAGGAATAAAATGTCTAAATAGTTTTAAGTAAAGAATGAAGGTTCAATTTGTTTTTCATATAAAAGGAAGCAAACATATTAAAATTCTCCTAAGTACTAATATTTGAGGTACATAGAGTAAAAATAGAAAGTGCTCATATATTTTTGATACAAAAATTGTTCTCCTGTATGTTTTTCTTACTTTAGTGAAAAATCTCTTGGCAAATGATACTTATCACAAATAGTATTTATTTCTTCTATGAGGGATATTTCAAAATAATTTGGAATACAGACATTGTATTTTTAAATTTTGCATCTCATATTTGTCTTTCAATATGGCAATATGGTAGACATTTACACTTAAAAGAAGACGGTATGGAAGAAAGGAAAGATGGCCAAAAAATAAAGGTTTCAGATAACGAATTCAAAAGTGTTTCCTCAGCCAGCGTTCTGTGCATTGACTGAAACAGTTGGGGTCTTGCTGATGACTCAGGATTCTGCTAAGCTGCCTTGCTTATCACAACGGAGACTATCAACCACACAAATATAAAGCTGTAACCCTCTTTCCTCAGCTAGGAAGTAGAAAAAAAAAAAACTTAATAGATTTTTAGTTTGAACGGACAACTGATATTTTTTATATACTGTGAGAAAAGTAAAAAGGTCATTTTTTGATACTCTCAGAATAAATGTAAATCAGTGACATTTCAAAATATACTTGCTTCCAGGTATAGATTAAAATATATTCCAGATAATATATTAAAGTGTATTAATCCCAGAAGATGATAATTAATTACCTGAGATAGATGTGCTAATTAATCACATGAGATGAATTCTCCATTTCTCTCTTAAAATGATTAAGAGGAATTAGTAAAAGGAGAGAATGAAGAAATGCATGCGATTAGAGGCAACAGAGTGGGAAGAGCTCTAGGTCGTATAGAGACAAAAAAGGATAGACAGGAAAGTAGAGTGGGTGGAGTCCTTACCTGTGCCAACAACTCTGAGTGAACCAGCATGCCTACTCTATGAGCCTATTACGCTTGAAAATTTTTTATGCATTTTCTAATGTTCTTAATAACTTTGATAAATTAATGATTACCCATATTTTAGAACTGAGGACTGTGACATTCAGAGAGTTTAGTAACTGGTCCAAGGTCACCCCTCCCCAGTAAGAAATAGACCCAGGCATCAAACCTAGATCTATTTTATCCCATAGATTATGGAACCTACTGTACCATCCCTTGGCGTTTCCTTGTCAAAATGTTTCAGGTATGATTTTAGATTGGAGATTTTGGCAAGTTAATTCATATTTGTTAGAACTACTGAAAGTCTAAACTCAATATTGAAGCTAATTGAACCGTATCCATTCCCTTATCTTTTTTGATCTAAAATTTTTGCTATCCTTTCTGGTCCTTAAAGAAAGATTTCATTACTTTTGCCAAATGCTTCCTGCTATATTCCATAAGCCAGGGCAACCTGGTACTATTATGCCAGGCTACACCCAGAATGTTCAGAGCATTACTCAAAATCTGATTTCCTGTATATGTTGTTATAGCTCAGATAGTTTTGATTCTGTAAATCTCTTGTGGTTCATTATTATTGTTTCCAGTCCTCTGTAGATATTTTTCATCTTGTCCTATAAGTTCTTAAAATATGACTGGTGGTTGTTTTAATGCCTGTGTATGAACACCCCGTTATGTGGATCACCTGTGGGTCTATTTCTCTAGTCTATTTTTCTTCTGGATTTTGGTGACATCTTATCTCCTTGTTTGCCTGGTTACAAGGCACTGTATGTGAAATTTGTCAAGAGACTCTGAATGCTTCTATATTCCTCCAGAGAGAATGCTTTTACCAACCAGCTAGGTTAGAGGCAGTAGGAACCCCTACACACTTTAATCTAGTTGGCAAATGGAAGTCATCTGATGTTGGATTTTAGTTCCTCTGAGAATTGATCTATTTCCAGCTCACTGTTGTTTCTGGGGATAGCTTTTCTGGGTTCAAGTTGATTGCCTGAGGTATTTACCAAGATCCCTCCTTCTGGGCAAACAATGACTTCCAATTTTTGGTCTCCCACCTCTAAGAATCTTTCTAAAGCTTTCTCAGATTACATCCTCTCCGTGCAGCCACAGATTTCAGAATCAGCAATCTCCTTTAGGGAAAAGTAGACCCAAATATCAGGTTCACCTCTGTGGAATTTCATCCTCTGTCAGATCTCGACCTCACAATTCTTTACACCTTGCTGGTTCTGCAATGATTTTAGATTTTTTTTATTTTCGTATTACTTAGTCCAGCTTCTCTCGCTGCCTCAGTAGGAAAGTAGGTCCAAAACAATCTGGTCTGCCATTCCTGGATGTGGTTTTAAATACAGTATCAATTGTGGTTTGTTGTTTATTATTATTATTTATCATCAATATAAAAATACAGTTTCCATTAAAAATTGAGATATTTGGCTTCTCATAAAAAAATAAAAGTTATAACAAACTGACTCCAATTTCCTGCATGTTAGCAATCTGTTGATTGGAGTAAGAGCTGTCACCTTGAGACTGATCAGGCATGATTCTATTTCACAAGGCCTTCCAACATCCTAGTTTATTACACCAGTCACCTTTGTTCATTTCTGCCACTTGCCTGCCCCTAATGACACTTGCTTTTGTGACCCCTGGTTCCAGCAACTATTTATAAATTCACAGGAGGAATCCAAGAAGACTAAGTCAAGTTTTTTCACCAGAAAATCAGCACCAGCATCAACAGATATTTTGGTTACCCCCACTGATAGACCTCAGAACTAAAGAAATTTCTGTCTACGGATTATGGTTGAGGTAAATTACACAACATCATTTTTACAATGTATTCTGCAACAAGTTTGCATCCATAACCATCTCCCTTACTTGCTAACTCACAAATTTTTATTATCTCAATCATGACCAAAAATTCTAATCCAGGGGCGCCTGGGTGGCTCAGTTGGTTAAGCGACTGCCTTTGGCTCAGGTCATGATCCTGGAGTCCCAGGATCGAGTCCCATATCGGACTCCCGGCTCTGCGGGAAGTCTGCTTCTCCCTCTGACCTTCTCCCCTCTCATTCTCAGTCTCTGTCTCTAATAAAAAAAAAAAAATCTTTAAAAAAAAAATTCTAATCCATATCAACTGCTTAAAGACTTAGAATTTCTTCTTTAATTGAGTCTCATTTCCTTGTTTCCTCAATTGAACTAATTAAATGTTTGCACATGGAATTTTGAAAAAATTAATTTGGGTGATAGTGAATGTTCAGCTTGGGGGAAGAGGCCGACTTTCTCGTGCATTCTATCCATGGCTAGCAAATATTCATTCTGTCTCAGATCCATCAAATATATTTGAGCAGAGACCCTATGCCAGGCACCGTACTAAATGCTGAAGGTGCTAAGATGAATAAGACACAGAAACTAGAGGAGCTCACTGTAGTGGGAAGACAGATGCAGAAAACAATCTTAGCAACACTCCAGAGTGACTATGCTTAATGGAGTTATGAACAAAGAGCTACAGGAGTGGCTAGGTATGTCTGAAGAGTATGGAAAAAGAAAAACCCAAAAAACAAACAAACAAACAAAAAAAAACTACGCTTCTCAGAGGAAACAGCATTTCAATCTGCCCTTAAAATGATTATTTAGGTGTTAGGTAGAGGAGAGTAAGGAGGTCTTTATGGTTTCTTGTGTAAACTGTTCTCCCTCAGAGCTCCCTCTAGTCTCCCTGCCTCAAATTCTTTCCTCTACAATCTGCTCACTAGACTGACCTTTCCAAAGCAAAATCAGAGCATTGGCTTCCCATCCTCTTCATGATTAATTCAGACCTCTCAGCTGACATCCAAGGCCTTTTTTATTTTGATCCCTCTCCCACACATCTAGTCCCAGCTCATGCTATGTCTTCCAGGAGAGCCATGAACACTCAAAAGACCATGCTACCTCATGGTTCCACGTCACCTGCATGAGTTTCCTCTGTCTCATCATGGCTTCCATGCTTCCTTCCACAGTATTCTAGGAATACCTCCAGTAACACCTGCCCACTGTGTGGTAAAGCCTGATTATCTTACCTGGGTTCATTTAAAAGACTCAGAGGTCTAGATAGCTCAGCCCAGTGCTTAGCACAGAGAGGTTCCCAATATCTATTGGGGGTGAATGAATGAATCAAAGAAACACTGTGATGTTTCCTGTAGCTACAGGTCAAGGGAGAATGGATAAATTGGAAGGAGATGAAATACACCAGATACTATCTATGTATGAAGATAAATATATCCCAGAATATTATATACTATTCCTTTAGATGATACTACTACATCTCTGAGATACTGTCATCCACTTTAAATCTACAGTGTTTCTTGGTAAACAGATTTTTTAGTATTTTGACTTAAAAGAACTCTTATTATATTCTGATAATAAAGGAAAACACCAGATGACTGACAGCAACATCACAAACATAAATGGCTTGAAATAAAACATACTGATGGTTACATCCTTGAACTCAAGGTTTGTCCAAGGCTTACATCTGTGCTATTTCTATTTATTCTTCCTCATTCCAAATCTCAGTCACTATCCCTTAGATCTAAGGTCTTTATAGCACTAATACTGGTCCTAATTTTCCTCAACAGTTGGAGTTTTAGACACAATTTGGCATCGTGGATTGGATCTTGGAAAAGGAAAAGAATATTACCCAAAAACCTGGTGAACTCCAAATGAAGTCTGCAGTTAACAGTAAAACAACAAGGTTAAGTTCTTAATCATCACAAATGTACTATAGTTTTGTAAGATGTTACCCCCTGGCGAACTGAGTAAAGGGTGCACAAGGACCCTCTGTTCTATCTTTGCAACTTTTCTATACACCTAAAACTATTCCAAGTAAAAAGTTCATTTTCAAAAAAAAAAAGTTGATGTGACAAGAATTATGTTCAGAGCATACAGAGAAATCAAATTCATTCGAAGACTGACCCATGACATAATCCTACAACCTGACTGGTCTTAGGCACCTGAAAAATGCAAGGTATTGATGGCTTCCTTTATAAACAATCCTTCTGTGCCTCTCTTTACCTTCCAGACTGACTGGTGTTTAGATTTATATTTGTTTTTTTGTTTGTTTGTTTTTGGTTTGTTTGTAGTTTTTATTTAAATTTCAGTTAGTTTATATATAGTGTGATATTAGTTTCAGGTGTACACTTTAGTGAATCAACACTTTCATACGACACCAGTACTCATCACACCGGTACTCCTTAATTCACATCACCTACTATATTTTTATTCCAGGGAAAATTCACATGTATCTTATTTTTTATGCTTATTGGTCTTCAACTAGAACTGATATTCCCAGGATCCCTCATTAAGCTAGAAATGTCACTGGGAAGTAATCCATACTCTTTTAATAATAACACTAAATAAAGAAGAGCAAAAAATAAAAAACATGTACAGTAGATATTCTTTGGTAGTGTATTTCTTTTTCTTTTTTTTCTTTTTTGGTACCAGTAATTCATGTTTCATGTTGTGAGAAATTCAGGAAGTAAAGACAAAAATTGTTTTGTTATTATTGTTGTAAATGAATTCTTAATTTGATAAATAAGCGGAAAAGGAAACATTTGTGCATTGTCATTATATGCCATTTAAGGTGACTGTGGAAACAGAATGAAATGCTAAATTACATTATGATAAGCAGATGTTTCTAGGTAATGTCAGGTAAACAGTACACAACTTAACATAGCAGGAAGCACATTTTAACCAGGTTACTCCCATGGTTTGTGCCTATAAGTATAGTCTATGACCAAAAATTTTTAACATCTAGTGACTTGACCACTCAGATAATTAGCAAAACTAGCTGCATAATCTACACTGTAGAGAATCTAAATCTAATGATGTTAGTAAATGATTCAATCTTCCAAAGATCATAGGCCGGTAAAGAGGTCTCTTCTCCCCAAAGCCACCAAGAAGAACCCTTCTCTTCAAGAATATGAGAAAATATCATGCTCATAAATGTGATTCTGAAATCCACAGGCAAAAAGGATCAAATAGGAGAGGGATGGGAGGGAATGACTTACATGGGAAGAATTTCGTTTGACCCCTACAAAGCAGATGGGCAAGTGAGGAGACCAGACCCATAACCCAGAGCTTCTGACTGCCAGTCAGAGTTGTTTCCTGCCTATAGCAGGGGATGTGTAAAAATGCAAGTGACCTCATGGATCACCTGGCAGACACCTGCTGGGGCTAGTGAGAGCTGAAAGGAGGGAGACAGACAGAAGGTGTTCTAAATGACAGATCCCGGTGTTAACGTGGGCTGACTGCAGAGGGTGTTCCGAGAGCTGTAGGCATGCCTAGCATGTATCCTTGAATGGAGAGTCACTCTCTTGAGCTCATTCACTCATTTCATGTAGCCTATTTACAAAGAAACTGTTGTAATGATGAATAAGAGCGAGAGGGAAATTTTTTTCTTAGAGATTAAAAAAAATCCCTCAACAATGCCTTCTCCCAGTTGAAAAGTAGGCTCTTTGGATAGCTGCATCAATCCCATCAAAACACTGAAAACACAGAAAAAACAAAATTTCTCCTTGGGAGAAATTACTAGAGTGTACCCTCGCATACTATATTTCAAAGTAGGAGATATATATATATATTTTTTTTAATGCAAATGGATATGTTTCTGTCTGAATACATCAAATTAAAGAGTCTTCCTTTTTCCCTACACTTGCTGCCCAGGGACAGGGATAAACTGCTCCCATTCCTACTGGCTTTTTCCCTTGTGAGGTTTCTTCCAGCTTGCACCGTATTAACAGCATTTCACCTGCCTAAGGTGCTCCCTGCCCTTGGAAGCTATTTCTTCCCTTGGCTTCCATATTTTCATTGGTCATTCTTCTCTCGCTATTTTCTGCTTCTTCCTCATCTCCCCAACCTTTGAGCACTGAAGCGGTACAGAAATGTGGTCCTTGGACCCCACTCTCCAGCGACGCTCTCTCGCTAGAAGATGGTGCCCAGTCTTGTGGTTTATACACCCTTCACATGGAGATGATCACTCCCAAAAGTATATCACCAACACAAATATCTCCCTTGAATTCCAGATTTAGATATTCAGTTACCAACTCGGCATCACAATTTGGATGTTTAGCAGGCATTTCAATTTCCTATGGGCAGAACTAAACTGTTCTTCCCCCAACCTGGCTCTTTACACAGGCTTCTCCACCAATAAATGTCAACTCTGTCCTTCCACGTGTTAAGCCTTTCACTTCACTTTCTTCTAACAACCCACATTTATTCCATAGGCCATAGTTTCAAAATACATCAAATTACTTCTCACCACCTCTGCTGAATGGGCCGGATTATTAAATCCAAATTTCAAAGCCTGGCTTATTAAAGTGGCCTCCTGCCTACACCTGTACTTTTGTTCTAGAGAATGGTGTCAACATAGGCTCTCCACTGACCACTGCTTAAAAGCCAGCTTAAAGGCTTTGCCATTATTCTTCAGGAAGGTAAATCACGATGGTTCGCAACCTAACTCTCTTTGAAAACAAAACCCCAACTGAACAAATTAATGAATTCATCACAAGCATAGAGCACTGGAGTTGCACAGAACCTTACGGACCCCGCACTTCTAGCCTCTCATCGTGCCTACAGATGGGGCAACTGTGGGATGAGGTAAGCCTGACCCAGTCAGGGGTACAGGACTGAGGGTTAGAGTGTAGGTCCTATCATGTCTCCAGGGCTGGGAAGCAAAGGTACAGGTTTTTCAGAATATCCTGCAGATTGTAAATCATAACCCTCCCCCCCATTAGCTGGTGTTTTTTCTTTTGCTGTGTATATTTAATGTATAACAACTTGATGAGTTTGGTGATAAGTATTCATCCAACAAACCGTCATCACTATCTATACCATAAACCTCTGTATCACCTCCAAAAGTTTGCTCCTGTCCTTATTATTATTATTGTGTGTGTGTGATAAGAAGACTTAATGTAACATTTACGCTCTTAGTTAATTTTTAAGTACACAATACAGTGTTAACTACAGGCACTATGCTTTACTACTATCTGTGAAACTTTAGAATTTATTCATCTTGCATAACTGAGACTTTGTGTCCTTCAATTGTATCTTCGGTTAACTTATTAATTACAGAAGTTCCATGGTTCTGCTTTACAAAAGGATATTGTTTTAGGTAACTTCGGTTTTAAAATAAACTCTAGAGTCAGTAATATAGTTTTCACGACTCCTTAATTCTGTTGAATATTGAGATCTTTTAGGGAGTGAGCTCACGTTGTTCTCACCAAACTCTGTGAAGCTTTTTCACTGTCAGGCAAAGGGCTCCAATCTCCCCTTTGCTGGCTACAATCAACAGTAATGCCAAAGCTGCAGTGGTGGTTCTTCTGGACTGGGAGTTCTCCTCCAAAGTGAAACTTGGCTGGGGAAATGCTACTCCTCCTTTCACTCCTAAGAGTCTATATTTGGAGAACCAGTTTACCCTGCTCATCATGGTTTTTTTATATTTATTTTTTGACCATTTCTCCCCCATGGTTAATACCTGGCTTAGTTCTAAATTTGAAAGTGCAGCAGGCACATGAATATGAGGATTGACATGGCTCATGTTCAGACTTCCGAAAATGAGTAAATAGGATACTGACATAGTTACAGATATAAATTATTAATCTCTTTGACCTCGATTCATTTTTTTTTCTTTTGCTCTTTTAAAGTTCTTCATCTACATTTACCCTGTTGCAATCAAGGAGGAAACTAATTAGCTAACTAATTTCATTCAGTCCTTCCTGTTGGGATACCTCTGAGGACGGTGAGAATTACATATCTATATGTGAAGGCATCTCAGAGTGCCTCGTGTATAGTCAGTCACAGTTGAATAGATGGGAGCTACTATGTGCTGTCACATCATCACTGACCTCCATCTCCACTTTGTTCCCACCCCAGTTCATTTCCATTCATTTCCATTCACATCTAACTGTTGAAAAATTCCATCTTCAATTATCTACCGTTACCCCACAGGCTTGAGGACATCTCATATGTACAGAGTTTGGTTTTTTGTGTTTTTTTTTTTTTAAGTATTATTCTACTCACTGTTGACTAGACCAGTTATTTTTCGAAATGTGGTCCTCCAATCACCACATTTGAATCAGCTGAAGCAGAACGGGGTGTGGGGGGGTGTGGTTCTCAGATATCTGTACTTAAAACAAGGATGCAGGAGATCATTCTGTGCACCAACATTTGGGAACCATTGTTAATCTTTTGATCCCTACTGTTTAATCGATGCCATCACTTTTTTTTTTAAGATTTTATTTATTTGACAGAGAGACAGAGAGCACAGGCAGGGGGAACAGCAGGCAGAGGGAGAGGGAGAACCAGGCTCCCCACTGAGCAGGGAGCACGATGCAGGACAGGATCCCAGGACCCTGGGATCATGACCTGAGCCGAATCAATGCCATCACTTTTGCCTGGGGTTTTTAAGATAGTGAAAGAGAGACTGATCTTACCACATCCTTAAAGGAACCTATATTTGTAGAGTATAATTCTCTAGAACTTACTGATTGGAATAAACTAGACATTATGATTGTAAAGATTTAAATCTCCAGAAGAAATAGAAGGACCTAGTACAAATTGGTAGATACTGAATGAATGATAATACAATGTATTCAAGCCTCCTCAGTTTTAAGTACCTTTGAGATTTGAAGAGATGAAAGAGTGAATGCATACACTGCCCTAAATTGTGAATTCCACATGACATAGTTTATAGGGAAACTGGCTATTTATTTCTCTGCTTTAATTAGAAGATGAGTCCAACGATGTGCTGTTGTATATGAGGTGAGTTGCTGCAAATCCTTTCCAACTACATAGACACTCTCCTTCCTGAAAAAAATAAGTCAATAAAAATGTGGAAGATAACCTGGATTTATCTGTGCAATAGGACTACAGAGTAATGAGACTAGTTTTCTTGGATGACTTATGTAAATCAGAACTGATAATAAAGACTCATACTTTGTATTTCAAAAATACAGCCACTACATGAATATAAATGTCTTCCAAGTTATAGATGAGACTCTTGTGCGAGATGGTAACGTACAAGGCATGCACAAAGCAAACAGGATGCGTTAAAATAAGTGCTGAATCTCTTGCAAGATGAAATATTTCTATTACTGACATAGGCCAAGTACCTTCATCACCAAGGTCCCCATTTATCTCTTTACTGCCTGTACTAACGTGGTGTTAGGCATTTGGAAGTGAAGACCAGTGAAGCATTTTACTAAAACTGTAATTGCAAAGCTAATTGGAGATTGCAAATTAAGAAGGAATGGCATGTATAGTGATAGAGGAATATCATGGAATTACAGAAATTTACATTTGGAAGGGACCTAGATAATTTCCACTCCAACCTTCCACCCAGGTCATTATATTCTGCTTTAAATATATGAATACAGGGAAAATTCTCCACGTTTATCTAATAAATATTTGTATCACATTCTAGCAACTCTTATTAAAATAGCTCATTCATTCAAAAAGCCATCTCTAATATTTTTTGCCTCCTTGTATTTACTTTCCTAAGTGTCAGATCTGGATTCTTGACCCACCCCTCATATTTTCTTTTCTATGTGCTCTCCGAAAAGTTTGATTTGAGGTATTTATTTGCTCTGTTAGTGTCCAGATGCTTCCCGATCACTAATCTAAATTCTTCTGCTGACTATAAAGTAGACTTTAGTTAGTATGTCACAATCACTGGTAGAAATAAAAAAATTAAATGTCAAAGAGGAAAAACCATACTGGTTTAGATATGTGATTTTTATTCATTGACAAGGGAATAAAAACTAACCTTCAGCCAGTTTCCCTCCTCTGCCATATACAATCCCACTAGGAAGTTGATGGTCTACTTAGAAATGGTCTTTGGAGCTGACTCTCCTACCCGCTTTACCTGCCTACTTACCTCTAAAATTTGGAATTGTCTGAAAAGTCAATGACAAGAACTGAAGAGATAAAGCTGTGGCCAACACTTCTTCCATTTTTTTGAAATGAGTCTGTGTTCGATCAAGACCTAAAACAGGTAACACTATTTTTTTAGGTTATCCAAGGCAGAAGGAAGGAAGAGATCCCTCGTTATGCCTGCTGTAAAGACCTTAGTGCCATCATTTTAGTAAAATGATAATCACTCTTCCTCAGTTCAGCCAGACGGATATAAAGATGCATCAGAAACCCAGTGGCTCAGCAAATATACTATGGCAGAATGAAAAAGACTGCTCTGCTTTTGCAATTTCCCGTCCTTTCAGATATTAAAGGATTTCTGACCACCCAGATTATAAAACTCCTATCTCATCAACTCATTAAACATTAATCATATTACAATCGAGACAATAAAGAATCATCCTTATACTAAAGACATTTCTATTCCAAGACAAATTTTGCCAAAATAAACAAATTATATTAGTGACATTATTATAACAGGCATTTCTAAACTCATACTGTCCAAGGGAACCTTTATACCTACTTGACTTACATAGTTCTGGGCTTGGTTGTTCAATAAAATGAATGAATTCCTGAATCTCCAAAAAGAAACTTGATAAAAACTGCCTTCTCTACTCACTTATTCCTCGTTTACATTTTAAACAACAGGACAAGCAGTTTATCATTTGCTATTGGATTATAGTTGGGGGAGGGGGTGACCAGAGACTTCAAAAGAAAACTGGTTTGACCTCCAGGAATAAAAGGGGTTTTGGGTCAATGTGGGTGAACATCATGATTGGTTGGTATGCAGAGAGGAAATAAACTTCATTGTCAAAATTGTTTGCAATTGCATTTAAATTCAGGTTGTAGGAAATGACTGAGCAAGAAAATAAAGAATAGAAAGAAAGGAATGAGAGGCTTAGCCTAGAAATGAACCCGGAGGAGAGAGAGAACCAACAGTAGCAGAAGTACTGACATGATCCAACTCGTGGTACACACAACAGTCTGGTGCTCACTCATGTGGCCTACACGCTCTGCTTTCTATCCCATGATGTCTCCTTCCCACCATTTCCCTCGCTTGAGAAATCTCCAGCAACTTCATAATTTAAAGTCTTATCAGCTTTCCTAGAGCTTTTTTTGTTAAGTAGAGCAGAACCTTTCTGGGATGTCACCTGACCCCATGGATCCACCACTACTTGGCTCCAATGCTTCCTCTTCTCATGTCAACAAGCCAGCCACTCTCTGGGTATCTGGGAAATCTGCAGGTCACCTCTGAACAGTTCTTCATGCGGATGTCATCCTGGGAGATGATACCCATCCACCTGAGTAGCCACTTGAGCACTTCCCATAGGAATAAACCTCCTTATTGATCCATAAAAAGTGGCAAAAGGAAGAATTGGACTTTCCTTAAGATGCTTTTGGTAGTTGAATATCCATCCTGAAGAGAACTGCACAGTAGCATGCCAACAAATGCAAGCTGCCGTGTAATACTGAGTTAAAAGAAGTGCATCATATGTGATGAAAATATACAGCCAAAAGTTGGAAACAATAAAAAAATACTTATAATAGTTTACTAAATAAGTTATGGCATATCTACATAATCAACTACCATAAAAAGGATGATAAAGACAAGTAACCTTTGATAGGAAAACGGATCCATGCCACATAAAGTGAAAATTAGGTTTCCAAGAACTTCTTGGAAGTCAAATTGCACGTCAAAAATCTTTGCTTGAGAAATAGTATCTATATTCATGGGGAAATATGCACAACAAAATATTAATAGTGGTTAGTGTCAGGTGTGGGTTATTTTCCTCTTTATGTTTTTCTGCGGTTTCTCAATTACCTTGCAATATTTATATCCTTCATTATAAAATGGAAAGTCAATAAAGGGACTTGTAAATAATTACAGTGAGGGAATTCATGATCGATAGCTTCGTGGATGCAGAAGCCACAGTGACTGAAGGAACTGGTGGCCACAGATTGGGAGAGAAGATAGTGAAAAATGGCTTCGAAGGGAAGGTTATGATGAGATGAAGAAGAAAAGTACCAGTCGAATGTAAAGCAAGGGATGTTGAGTGTTTGGACTGAAGAATGACCAGGGAGACCCTTGCTTTTAACTCCTCCAGGCTTCTGCTCCTGCCACTGCTACTATTTGGAAAGCCTTCACCACTGAAGAAGTCATCTTTGAGGATCGAACTCACGTTTCTTTGCCTCTTTCAAGGTTCCGTTCACCCAGGCTTGGGTTTTTGCCTCCACAGTGGCCCATCCATGCCTGTATGATGGCACAGAACATGTTGTATTTCATTAGTGAATTTTCAATCCGTGTAAGCTATCATCTCAACAGCAAGCTCCATGAGGGCAAGAGATTTACATTTCTTGAACGAAGTCTTGTCATCTAACAAATGCACAATACATGTTTTGAAGGCTTGACTTGAGTCGGGTTGAAACAAAACTATTTTGGAGAAGGATCCGTTGACAGAGAGCCTTAAAAGTAAGGCTGAAGAGTTCGGTTTTATATAACTCATAACATAGAAATTTTAAGCATGTATCTCTTTCGGATATTAGGATGCTTTTCCTACAAGTTGGATAAAAAGAAAGCATTACGAGTCTCCCAACTGTATTCACCAGATATCAAGAGCCGGCAGCTCTGGGAAGACTATTGATGGACAATGTGGGGAGGTGCCAAAGTTGCCCACTTAATAATCTGCTAAAGGGCAAACTCATTTTATGTAGTACAAGTTGTAGATTCCTGATAAAGACAGCACAGTGGGTTGGTGACCAATGTTAAAGCATTTTTAACAAGTTACTTTACTTGGATATCCTAGAACGCCAACCTAATTATTCCCCAAGGCCTCAAAGATAATATATGTAGCATCTTCCAATGTCACAGGAATTGCCTTGAATTTCCTGATAATATATGTCTTGCCCATTTTTTAGAACCTAATGCAAACAAAGAGAAACATACATTGATGTTGGCCTAAAGAACAAAATGTTTTTAACATGGTAAATAGGGTTCCCTCAGACAAAGTAGTATTATCTAATGTTTTATCAAATTTTTAGATTTTTCTGTCATAGACTTAAGAAAAACTATTTCATTCCAGCTCCGTCTTTAAAGATTATAAATATCATTTAATTCTGTTCAAGGGAAAGTAGTTCTAACTATAATCCTTCCCAAAGGGATGGCTTTGTTTAAACTGGACAATTTTCACATACAATCACCAATGTTGATAAAGTTCAGAGTTAACTCTGTCCCTTTCTCGTTTAATTCTGCATCTTGAATTCCTTGTTGCTCATGTTTTGCTAGTAGAAAAAATGTACAAGCTTAGTTATTTCATGTACAAGCGGGTTTTCATGCTGCTCATCTACTTTCCAGAGCCATCTTGCCCTGCAGGTATGCAGTTCATGGACATCGTGAGCCATCCAAAGACAATGACAACTGTGTGAGATCTGCAAAAAAAAATGTCTCAAAAATTCCTCTTCAGGGAAAAAAAACTGCAACTGTTTCTTGAACACTGTATCCATTCTTAGGAACCATGACCTAGATATCACCAAGAGGGGGAAGTTCTCCCCAGCAAAGGCAGATTTACTGTGTGACCGGCTCACATCCAGCATTCAGATCCAAGATGTGAAGCAGATTACGCTTTAGTTAAGCATCTTTCCTTGAAGGAGTTAAAATACATCTTACTGGGCTTTTTCTAGACTAAGGGGTTATTTGGCATTCGGCATAAAAGAAAGGGAAAGGTAGCTGAAACCCTTCATCGGTGGAAGGCTGGCACCAGCTCGTGCTGGGAGTAGGAGAGATCTTAGCGGCGACTTCACTTGTGGTATTGCCCGCTCAATGAAAGGACGTAGCAGATGGATACAAATCAGTATGTATTAGGACAAAAGTTTTTGTAGGTTTTATCTATTTTAGAGAGAGAGAGAGAGCACGAGCAGGGAGAGGCACAGAGGCAGAGGGAGAATCTCAAGCAGACTCCCTGCTGAGCATGGAGTTGGAGGTGGGGCTCGCTCTCTGATCCTGGAAATCCTGACCCGGGGGAAATCAAGAGTCGGATGCTTAACCAACTGAGACACCCAGGTGCCCCTATTAGGATGAATTTTAAATAATAAATAATTTAATAATTTAAATAATTAAATGATAAATAATTACATAATTTAATTTAAACAATTTTAAATGATACACACATACATGCATACATTCTTGTCTTGAATTTCTCCCCTAAAGGATAATAATGAGCTAAAGCAAGACCTTGTTTTCTTTGGCATTTTTATAACCATCTTACCTATTACAAGCCCCTTTCAATAAGGGCACAGACTTCGGGGGACACACTATGTTTGACACACAAGACTGCCTTCTATTGTTTACTTACTGCCCTGCTTCTGGGGCGTTCAATGCAGCTACCCTGCACTCCACCCTTATAAATGCCTCCTCTTGCCAGATGAAGAAGTTGAGGCTACCGACTGAGCCATAGGATTTTAGAGGCAAAACTAGAATACCAGCTGGGACTTTTTACTCTCTATTCTGGAAGTGAATGCCTTTAGTCCCATTAGATTGTTTATTTTCTTAAGACAGAAAGAGTGAAGAGGAGAAATGGCAAGCCATCCTGAACATAGAGTGACAGAGCTTCTTATCTTCTCCATCCAGCCTGTGTGTACCCCCAGGCAGCTGCTAACACGGGGTACATGAGGCAGCAGAGGTTACGGCTGGGGTAAAGCACAGAGATGAGGGGCCAGAGCATAGCTTTCATTCCACGCAAGGGGAAAGTATTTCCAACAATCAGGTGGAGTCCACCTCAGCGCCTCAAATCCATGCCACATTATGGACAATACGAAACAGGGAGGAGTGGATGTGGTTTTAGCAAAGCCCATTTTCAGCAGGTGATTGACTATGTTAATGGATCCCCATGACTGCTGAAATATTCAAGCATACATGTCTGATGCCTGCTTTGGAGGGCATCTCACTAGCATTCGGCTAATGCTCTAATCCCTGATTGACAGCACTCTGATACAGAGTTTAAGAAAGAGAGATGATAAAATGCCCATTTACAGAAGTTAAAGGACAAACTGGTGGATTCATGGAAAGAGCTCTTCTGAGAACCAAATACTAATTTTAAAATTAATACTTTTTATAAGCTTTATGGAGATATAATTGCCATACTACATAAAATGATACACAACACCTATACACCTATATATAGATACATATATTCACAACTTGATACATTTTGGCATTACCGTTACCACAATCCAGAGAGTAAATGTATTCATCATTCTTGTGTTCCCTCATGGCCCTTGGATATATTATTTTATTTCTCTTGGATAGATGTCTAGCAGTAGAAATACACACTATCTGCATCTGCTTAACATTTTAAGAAATTGCCAAACAGCTTTCCAAAGTGGTTTTTCTCATTCTACATCCCCACCAGCAGTATGGAGACCTCCAGGTGTTGTGCACCCTCACCAATATTTAGTGTGCTTAATTTTTTTTAATTTTAGCTGTTCTGACAGGTGTGTAGTGATATTTCATAGTAGCTTTGAAGTGTACCCCACGTGACAAGTGATATTGAGCATCTTTTCCTGTGCTCATCTATCACTTATATACCTTATATATACCTTATATATATATATATATACCTTATTTATACCTTATTTAGTGGACTTATACCTTATTTATATATACCTTATTATACCTTATATACCTTATTTAGTGGACTGCCTGGTGAGCTCTCTCGTCCACATTTGAATTGGGTTGTTTGTTCTCTTATTATTAAGTTTGAGAGATCTTTATATGTTCTTGATAGATGCTTTTGATAGATTTTGGATACAAGCCCTTTTGGGAAGACATTAACTAACTGCTTTTAACATCCTTATGGAAATGCAACATATATCCAGAAGAGCCAAACAACTTTGAAATGAAGAACAACAAAGCTGGAGGTTCAGTCAATCAACACTACCTGATGTCAAGACTTACTATAAAGCTATAGTAATCAAAACAGTATGGTATAAAAACGGACAAATAAACCCATGAAACAAAATTCAGAGGCCAGAAATAGAACCACTGATTTACACACAACCAACTCTTGGCAAAGGTGCAAAGCCAAGAAAAAGGATAGAGGTTTCAACACAGGGTGATGGAACTATCGGACACACATATGCAAAAACAGAAACTTCGATTCATAACTTGAACCACATACAAAAATAACCATAAAGCAGATCACAGACCTAAACCTAAAACCTAAAGCCAGCATTGGCTACATAATTTGTGCACCCAGTGCAAAATGAAAACACGGGCCTCCTTATTCAAAAATTACTGAGAATTTCAAGAGGGTAACAGAGCATAAAACCAATGAGACCCTTCCAAGCTGGGACCCTACGTGTCTGCATAAGTTGTGTGCCAATAAAACCAATCCGGCCTAAAACTATAAAACATCCAGAAAAAAACACAGGAGAGAACCTTCATTTCCTTGGGTTATGCAAGATTTCTTAGATACAATACCAATAGCATGCTCCATTAAAGAACAAATTGATAAAATGAACATCACAAAATTAAAAACTTGTGCTCTCATCGATGGTTAAGTGAACAAGAAGACAAGCCACAGATTGAGAAATCATATTTGCCAATAATAATAAAGTTTAACACTCATTAAGTGCCAGATACTGTTATAAGAATTTTACATACAAGTTTAAATATATATAAACACATTGTAAAACAGATACAATTTTTATCCTCATTTCATATAAGAAAGGCATAGGAATTTAAAAATCCAGCATAATGATCCAGCAAATTACTAAACTAAGGAGCCAAAATCGGAACCCAAGCATTCTGAATTTTTTAAAAGATTTTATTTATTTATTTATCTATCTATTTATTTATTTATTTGAGAGTGAATGATAAAGAGAGAGAGCAAGGGGCAGCCAGAGAGGGAGAAGCAGACTCGCCACTGAGCAGGGAGCCCAACATGGGGCTTGATCCCAGGACCCTGGGATCATGACCTCAGCCAAAGGTGGACGCCTAACCAACTGAGCCACCCAGAGGCGTTCTGACTTTCAAGCCCACATTCTTGGGGCACCTGGGTGGCTCAGTCATTTGAGCATCTGCCTTCAGCTCAGTTCATGATCCCAGGATCCTGGGATGGAGCCACACATTGGTGGGGGGAGGGGGTCCCTGCTCAGCAGGGAATCTGCTTCCCCTTCTTCTGCTGCCCCTCACCCTGCTCCTGTGCACTCTCTCTCTGTCTTTCTTGTTCTCTCTCTCTCAAATAAATAGAGTCTTAAAAAAAAAAAAAGCCCGTTCTCTTTATGTCCCCTAAGATAAAAAGAAACGACACCTCTTTCTTCTCCACATCATCTCCTTTTTATTTCAACAGACAACCCTGCAAAACTCCTGAAGTAGGCATTTTTGCTGGCCACGTCTGCTTGGCTATATTCAATATATAATGTCCCCTTCTTATAAGGCTTTTCCCAAGGCTGGGCAAATCAAAAGGTTATCAGTGCTTCCGGGACTGGTATCAGCCAGCCAAGGGTGGCACAAGTAAGTCTGTAACACTCAGTGCCAGATAGAGCAGCCTTGAGCACGAACTGCCACATTGCCCAATGTATTCTTTTGGGGCAAGGGACGTTCATGCAGCAGGGTACGTACTGGTTCCTTGTGCCTGGAAAGAATGCATGTGCCTCCTTTGGGTGACCATTTACATCTAGAGAGGCACCGAGGCATGGGAACGCTCCTGTTTATCTGTGTGTCTGAGCCCACCCACTGCTTCCCTGCAAGCGGTGGCGAAAGAAGTATCAAGTCCTAAAAAGGCATTTGGACTGAATAGCACAATATGCTTGGATACCCTTGCTTCATGTAAACACAGGGTGATTGTGAATTCTAAGAGCCTGGGTGTTGCAGCTCAGCAAGGCTCTGATTAGCGCCTAGAATGCATCCCAAGAAAGGGCTGCAGAACTCTTTGTCTGGAGGAAGGGTGTACACATGACTCTGGTCACCAGGGCTCCCCAGCAATTCTCCTATGACTATTTCATCCCAAGGTCCCTCTGAGGAACATTTTGGGAGCTTCTAGCACTTTCATGGCAAAGGGCTTCTGGCTAGCTAGCCCATCTTATTTTTATAAGTGCCAGTGAAGCATTTTGATGTAAAAGGAAGAATCGTGGGAAACTAAGTTTCCTTCTCTGTCCGGGTAGAAATCATGTAGTTTGCAAGGTTTTCCCAAGAGCTAGTCATTGCTGAGTAAACTGCGATTTGAACAATCAGTGCTGGGAGTCTTTTGTAACTTCAGCTTTGACGTCATGCAAGTGACTGTGTCTAAGACTCAAAAACATCCATTGCTTAGCTCCTAAGCTCTCAGGTTTTAGAGGCCAAAAAGCACAGGATTCCATACTTTATTTCCATCGTATAATGTTTTCCTAGCCTTTAAGTGATTAATGTCTTTCAACTTTTACAACGAATATAATAGCTGCCTCTGCCTATGCTGCTGGTAGGATCTGCGGGATCACATTTTTCCTGGGTGTTCTTGATCATGTGGCCGGGGTATATTCCTTTGAACTTTGGCTCCACAGTAATCCAGCTATTCTGACTTTGAGCCAGTCCCACAGAGCCACTCCAACAAAACCTGAAACACTGGCGTTTGGCCCTTGTCACACCCAGGGTACGGCTCTCTGAGATTTAGTGAAATCCAACAAGATGGAGAGGTTTGTTCCTTGGTGTCACATATTTAAAACTTACCTTTTAAAGTAAATCAACTCGGGACCTGTAAAGTTGTGAAATGAGTGTGCCCCGGGTATATTAGCAGAGTTCAATTTTGCCAGAGAAAAATCTTAGGTTTTAAACGTTGGAGCAGCTTTTAAACACTAACAAAGAAAAAAAAAAGTCAATGGAACAGAAACATCTGTACATATCTCCACTTATGATTATCATCTGTGATAATATGACAAGCTCCACAAGAGTAGCTTCATGCCCTCAAGTGGTCCTTGACCTACCTTTCTCTCTAAAATGAAAATATTCTGTTTATTTATTCTAACTCAAGAATATATAAAACTATGTCTATATTTAGAAGAAAGTCTTTGATGTTTTACAATTCTCCTTTGCTTGATAAGTGTGTATGTAGACCATCTAAGTATGCATCTAAGTAAGTGAGACTTGCCCCTCCTTTCCGAACAATTATTAGAGGCAGTCATGTGTAAGTATTAGGGGAGAGGTGGGTTGCTGTATCTTCTTGTGAAACCAGCATTAAATAGTTACTTCTCATTTCATCAGGAAAAAGGAATGGGCTCTGGGGAACCAGCAGTGCAATAGATGTAAAATACCCATGTCGCTACACAAAGTACCTACCGGCCTGATGCAGGTGTTTCAGTTCTGGGCAGGGAGGGAGAGCTTCCTTGCAGAGAGGGTGGACGGGTGGACGGGAAAAGGTGAGGTCCGTATCTCTTTCTCTTAATGATCTATAAAAATGAAGGCACCAATCTATATCACGTACACAAATGAAAATTCCTGAGTTCACTCATTTCTTAGCTTGTCTAAAGGTGGGAGGTTTGAAGGGTGAAGGCACTCAAAATTTATATCCTCAATGACCAGAGGGAGTCTTTGTGCTCATTTCTCAACCAAAGGACTCAATTTTTCCTTGACCAGTACACACAGGGTCCTATCAAAGTTCATTGAGCAATTTTGTTTGAACCCTTCTAGGACAGCTTTTCTATTAGAAACCACAGAAACGTCTTTAATTAACAGACTTTTCTGCAGGGTGTGGCCCAAGCAGGACTCCAGGAACTAGAAGTGTGGATTTTAATGCTTTGCTGCAAAAGGAGACTCTGGACATTCTTAGCATCTTATTTTAAACGGGGTACGCTGACTAACACGTGAGGCGGTGCGTTAATGGCCTACATTAAGTTACAGGTATGAATTTTACATAAAACGGATTAATATTATGTGTCATGGTGGAATTTTAAATACTCCGTGCCCATGCATTTTTAATATTTATGTGCCCTCATCTAATGCTTTGAGGCAAATGCATTTTTCTTGAGCCCACTTGTGCATCTAGATGGGTAAAAAGAAAAACCCTATGACGTTTGGATTTGTATGTCCCTTCACCAAATATCTGCGTTTGGCACTCTTTTCTTTTTCCTTTTTTTTTTTGTTTTTTTTTGTTAAGCTTTAACCTTTTTTAAAAAGAACACGGAACGGCTGCACATATTATTCATCATTATGGTTTTGGTGATTGTGAAAAGGCGAATAATGAAACGGAGAGGGAAAATACAGAAGAGAACGAACGTGCCTTCCTGAACAGCGTCCTTCTTAAGGCGCTGGAATCCCAGGGCTGGAGTGGTGGGTGGCGGAGGGTCCCTGGTCGCCGCGCCAGGATCCTCGAGCAGGGCCCAGCGCTCCCTCAGCCGCCTAAGCTGGGGGAGAGCGCATTCCAGCCGCACATTCCCGCAGTTCTTCACAGGAACTTCTCCCTCTCTTTCCCCCTCCCTAGGGCACACACCAGCCTGGCCCGACTCCCACTCCGCTCTCTTTTCTCAGAACCCCGACCCACAGCGTCGACGGAATGGAGTGTCCTTCCCATTGGCCCGAGCGTCATTCCCTGAGGTGGCACCGTCCGCCCGATTGGCTGGCCACTCCCGACCCCCCGCCCACCCGGCCGCTCGGGTTGCGCGGCTCCCCGCCCCCCAGCGCCGCCCGGAGCCTCCGCCCTCGCCGCCTCCCTCTGCGCACCCGCCCGCGCGCCCAGCCCGGCGGCGCTCGGCTCGCGCGGCGACCCCGCCGGCGTGTTGGCCCCGCCCCCGGGGCGCGCGGCTCTATAAATGCAGCTGCGCGGCTGGCGGGGCGAGAGCGTAGAGGAGGTGCGCTTGTAAGTCGGTCTGGCAGTGGGGAAACCTCCGGGTAGGGGAGCGCGGCGGCGGCAGCAGGAGCGGCCGGGCTGTAGTCGGAGCTCCGAAGGGAGTGACGAGGGAACCCGGTGGGCTGCTTTCCTTCCGCCGCTCTTGATTTTTCTTGCCTTTTGGTCCCGGCCGAGTGTCGCCCGCTGAGCAGAGATTCCCCTCGCAAAACCCGGAGCGACCCTGCCGTCAATTCGTGGGCGCGGGATCGCCGGGAGCTTCGCGGTGCCCCGAGCGCGCCGGGCGCGAAGGCAAGGGGCGCGGAGCCGGCCGCGGGCGGGGGCCCGGAGCTTGCCTGCCTCCCTCGCTCGCCCCAGCGGGTCCACTCGCGCAGGGCGCAGGGCGCGCGCGATGAAGGCGGTGAGCCCGGTGCGCCCCTCGGGCCGCAAGGCGCCGTCGGGCTGCGGCGGTGGGGAGCTGGCTCTGCGCTGCCTGGCCGAGCACGGCCACAGCCTGGGTGGCTCGGCGGCCGCGGCGGCCGCGGCGGCGGCAGCGCGCTGCAAGGCGGCGGAGGCGGCGGCCGACGAGCCGGCGCTGTGCCTGCAGTGCGATATGAACGACTGCTACAGCCGCTTGCGGAGGCTGGTGCCCACCATCCCGCCCAACAAGAAAGTCAGCAAAGTGGAGATCCTGCAGCACGTTATCGACTACATCCTGGACCTGCAGCTGGCGCTGGAGACGCACCCGGCTCTGCTGAGGCAGCCGCCACCGCCGGCGCCACCGCACCACCCAGCCGGGACCTGTCCGGCAGCGCCGCCGCGGACTCCGCTCACGGCGCTCAACACCGACCCGGTGAGAGGCCAGACGCCGGCTCGGGGCGGACGCGGCGGGGAGCCGGGAGGGCGGTGGCCTGCTGGGGGGGCGGACGCGGGCGCTCCCCTTCCAAGGGGCAGGGGCGGCAGGGAAATGACAGCACCCCCCCTCCTCCTCCGGGCGCCAGGGGCCACCAGCAGCGGGTTCCGCGCGGCGGGCGCAGGTCCGGGGGAACGCGCGGGGCGGGACTGGGGCTCTGCGCATCCTGGACTGTCGAGTCCAGCCTGGGGTGGGGTTAGGGGAGTCCCCCCAGGGCCGCAGGCTGGGGTGGGGTGCCGGCGCGCCTGCCTGGTTTCCGAGAACGAATCCAGGACCGTGCCGAGTACGACGTTTGTGCCTGCTAACCTTTGCCTTGGTGTCCGTTGCTGTTCCAGGCCGGCGCGGTGAACAAGCAGGGCGACAGCATTCTGTGCCGCTGAGCCGCGCTGTCCAGGTGAGCGCGCGTTTCCCTTCTCCACTGGCGGGTCACCAGAGACGCCAGTCCCCAGGGGCTTCCGGCGCCAGACACACAGTATTTTGTGCCCCTAAGCATTTTTGAGGGCAGATCCCAATGAAGTGGACACCCCCCTTTCCGTGCCACCGTACTTCGCTTTAGTAATTGAGGGTTCGCTCTAAATGGAGACGTGTCCGCAGCTCCTGTCCCCGTCGTCCCCGCCACGCCACCCCCGTGCCTCGCCCATGACCAGCCGGCTCTGCCTTCCTCCCCGCGGAGGGAGGGCACCCTCGTGGGCGTGGAAACTGCCCGATGTGCAAACCTGCAACCCACCCCTCGCGCCGTCTGACACCCACAAAGTGGGATGCGGGTAGGGTCTGAGAGTGGATCCCCAGTCCCGGCTTCCCGGGGGTCAGCAGCTGCCTGCCGGGAGTCTGGCCAGCCGCGGGCTGCGGGTGTTGTCTAACCTGGTGGTTTGTTTTGGGTTGTTGATCAAGCATGTCTTGAGCTTGGTCGGTGGCGCCAGTTAGTCTACAGCGGGAAGGTTCACACACCCCCTCTATTCATTCCTCTTCCACAGGTGTGCGGCCGCCTGAGCCGGAGCCAGGAGCACTAGAAAGGGAGGGGGAGAGAGCAGAAGTTAGAGAAAAAGCCACCCGAGGAAAGGAGGAAAAAAAAATCAGCAAATCCTAGAAACGTTTCATTCGTCATTCCGAGAGAGGGAGAGAGAGAGGGGAAAGAAAAATACAACTTTCATCCTTTTTTTTTGGCACGTTCATAAACATTCTGCATATGTATTCTCTTTTGTCTCTTCATTTATGACCGCTGTGAAATGTACATTTCTGTGTTTTTGGAGATGCAGTTAAACTTTTAAGCTTAAGTGTGACAGGACTGATAAATAGAAGATCAAGAGTAAATCAACTTTAGAAACCTACTTTGTGACCAAGGAGCTCAATTTTTGTTTTGAAGCTTTACTAATATAAAAAGCATTGTAGATATTTTTTTTGACATCTATTGTTTAAAATAGATGATTATAACGGGGCAGGGAACTTTCTTTTCCCTGCAAGAATGTTACATATTGTATAGATAACTGAGTGACATTTCATACCATGTATATATAGAGATGTTCTATAAGTGTGAGAAAGTATATGCTTTAATAGACTACTGTAATTATAAGATATTTTTAATTAAATATTTTTTTGTAAATATTACGTGTGTGTTTTTTTTAATCCATGGGAATATTTCTTTTGGAAAATTATTTTTCAGCTCCATTGCAGAGCTCTTGAGATCTTGAATGTCTTTTCTGTTTGGCCTAGCTTTTAATTTGTTTTTGTTTTATCTAGTGCCGTGTAGACTCGGAAGTAATAGTTATAGCTAGTAGTCCTGCATGACTGCATGAGATGTTTAATCACAAAATAAACTTGTTCTGAGTCCATTCAAATGTGTTTTCTTTAACCTAGATTGAAATCTTTGTATTTGAAGCATACATGTTGGAAATATACTTTCTCAGTTTTTAAGTACAGGGTTTGATAGTGTAATACATAAAGAGTAAGTGTTTGCTTTTTTGTTTTTTAACTGAGGTCAAAATGGATTCTGAATGGTTTTGCATATGGGATGAGGAAATGCTTGGATCCTTAAGGAGTTTATGAAATCTACTGTTTTATCAAAGTGAAAAAAAATGCTTATCATTCTTCATTTTACACTAAAGCTTAATGTCACTACGTTTCATGTCTGTACAGATTATTTAAATCATAGAAATGAAAAATGTTCTCTGCTTGCTACCAAAGGACAAACTCTTGGAAATGAACACTTTCTGCTTTCCTTCCTCCAAAGAATATTAATAGGCAACAGTGGGAGAAAAAAAACAAAGCATAATGGTAAATCCTTCAAGCAGGGATAAAAGTCGATCTTCAAACATTAACTTAAGTAGACCAAAAATTCTGATGACCGCATCTAGATTATTTTTTTATAAAAATGATTTTCACTATAGCTATGTTAGTTACTGCTAAACTACTGTCCAATCTCTTGTGATGTGTAACTTTTACATGTGAATATTAAAGTAGATTTATCTGTCTTGTACTGTGATTTCTGGTCTCGTTTCTTCCAAACCCTTTACTTTTTAAGATTTTCTTTTCTCTTTAACGAAGTTAATATTTTCTAGGTTGGATAGGAGAATCAGGGCCTGTGAACATTATGCATTGAATGTGATCAGTACTTTGCACACCAGTTAGATGGAATTTTTAGAGTGAGAGAGAATTAAGTAGGATTTAATTGGGTGCTTTGTAAATAGTTAGTCAACTGTGTGTGTAACGTGGTCTGTTTGATTTTTAAAAGGAAAGGATTTGTTTCAGATTATACAAGAATAAAAGTATTATAGACCCAAGGGACTTTTTATGAGGTCAAAGTCAAATATTTATATGAATATGAAATCTCGTGGTCCCTAGTAGTCCATTTAAGTAGCAGCTATGAACATAACAAAGTTAATGCTAGTAGGTTCAAATAAATCGAAAGGCTTAAAAATCTGTCCTATCCCCAGCGTGTTATCCCCTCAGCTTTGACATTTCACTGGTCTTTGGTATTTTTAGAATTTGATATATTTGATGTTGAGCCTTATAAAGTCAAAGGACTGCTTGTTTAGATGAGGTTTATTTTTATTTTTGATATTATTCATTCTTGTCACACATCAAGAGGAAAGCAGAAAAACACTGTTGGAATTCCAAATCTGAAGAATTCGAACGATAGCGTTCTTTGTTATTAAATAAAGGGGACAATTCCTTCTTTTTCTTTGGCAGTTTAATTTCAGTAGGAAGCAAGTCCCATGTGTACTGTTGGTTGGAGTTAGGCATCCAGCAGGCCTGACAGCCGAATCCTACCTAGGCTGTGAGGTACAGTTTAAATTTATAGTGGGAGATGACGAACGTTAAAACAAATGGTTAAATATTTTTGTTTTTGAAGACAGATGTTACTCCTTAGTTAATTTTAGATTTAGGGCATGAAAAACCACTGAAAGGGAAGAAAAGTGTTATGGACATTGCATTTTAGAGACTTGGCATTTTTCCCTCAGACACTTGCAGAGCTTGGATATCTCTAAAGACACTGCCATTATGGTTTTTTTTTTTTAATTTATATAGAGGTGTATAAGATATTACATTCTATTGTACTGGCTGTGACCTAACAAAGCAACCAGACAACAAAAACATTTCAAGTCATTTATCTAGACCTAATTATTCAGATCTTAGGCTTAACAGATGAAATGTCCTGCTTCTCTCTTAGTTTTTCACTGTAGAAGGACAAACAACGAGTACGAAGCATTTAAAAGCTTCAAAGGAATAAAGTATCCCACAGTGGGATGTCATTTCTAATTCGGTTATAAAATCCTGAACATCTCAGACCATTTCATGTTAAAGGAATTAAAAAAAAAACAAAAAAAACCAACCTTCTCGTTTCAAAGAACTAATATACTTTGATACTGTATAAATCTTATGTTCATTGTCACGGTCTAACTGAATTTTTAGAACTTTAAAAAATTTTGACCCCCCCCATAATCTATCGTATTAAATGCCTCCTATAAAAATAAATCTTCACTGAGCAAAAGGGTCTGAAGTTTGTGGTTTTTAATTGACTTCTACTGAGTTATGCAATTTTTCATTATCAAGAATGGGTCTCTTGATGGATCACCTCAATTATTTACAGTGTTTCTTACCCTGTGATGAAAAATGTGGCTTAAAAATGGTGATATGAACGAAATGAAAATCTAGTTTGAATGCTGGGCAAAGCTCGTCTCCTCTGCTGTCTGTGAGGACAGGCAGCAGGAGGATGTCCAGGGAAACTGGACCCCCTCCCACATGTACACTTACACAGAAGTCAAATAATGTAGAGAGAAAGAAATTATTCACAGTCGTCCAGAGCCAAATAAAACTGGTTCTGCCTTTCTAGTTGATGCACTTTAATTACATATATATTAATCAGCCCAGATAGCCTTAGGGTCTCAACAGGGCCAAACACCAAAGCCTCCAGGCTTATATGGAAGGAAAACCTTCCCTTTCCTGCTTTGCAAGTCCAGGAAATTAATCTACACATCTCAGAGTTCATCTTAACGGGGCTGTCCTCAGGAGGCGTTCTGGAGACCCAGATAATTTCTTTAAATTATGACCTATGCGTTTTGCTAAAATATTAATTATATTAATTAGAACCATTGCCCAAAAGGTGTTAGGATTGTAACACTTTGCGCATTGATCCAATCGATAACTTAAAAGAGAATTAATTTGTTCAAGGGAGACAAACGGCAGTCATATCTACTTCATCGAAAATGCTCTCAAATTTTCAATGAATTTTTAAAACTGTGGGTCATGTTCAAGTGCCTCCTTCATACTGATTCATATCCTGGCTTGTTCTAAAAACTTTTGCCTAGGTGCTAAAACTAAGGCCTGAGCCACATTGCCGAAGGCTTTCGACACTCCCCTAAGCAAAGCAATTCACTAGTAGGCTGCTGAAGGCAGTTCCATCATTCATAAGTCTCCACAGTAAATTCACACATGGGATATGAAAAAAGGGCTGTAAAAATTTGAAGTTAATTTGAAAAGCCCCTCTGAGTCCATAAAAGTAAACACACCAGTTTCTGGGGAAAGAAGAAGAAAACATGTTACCTGTATTCGAGTAGCTAAAATGTAACTAAAGGAGAACTGAACTTAAAAATGTTTAAATAGAAAGATCCAAGAGCCTATTTTCTATGCCAACCCACTTGATTCTGAATTTTTTCCCAATAAGAAACCTCACACATTAGAAAGAAATTTTCTAAGAGATTAATTCCACAAGCATTGGCAATATATGCAAATTCCGGATGAAACTAGACACCTTTATTTGCTTTAAATTCAGGTTTCTCAATTTCTTATGATATGAAGTGTGTATGAGCACTTGAGACACATGTATTAGGTTCACACTTTGAAATTTTCTTATTGCAAAGTTTCATTTCCAATGTAAATATTGGAGTCTACATACAGTTCTCCTGCAAATTCACATTTTAGGACATTTCCTAAATTTTATTTCTTAAAATCTATTTATTTGCTTAAGTATTTACTATTTCTTCTGTAAACTGTAGCAGTCAATCAAGAGGCTGTAATTGTGTGTATGTCTATGTATGTTTACCTAAAAATAATTAATGAACATACAGAAAAATATTTTTCAAAAAGGTTTTGCACTTTAAAAAAAAAATAAGTAAAGTGTGTTAACCTTCTTTCATTTTCTCTCTACTTTAATTCCTAAGACTGAAGAGTTCCATAAAAATGCATTCCTCATTTTTTTGGACAGCTATAACCCAATCATGTTATGTTTAAGCATAAAGCAGGACAGAAAATAAAGAACAAGGAAATCAAATAATATGTTTATCACATCCTAGAATTTAGTTGAAATTCATAAGTAATCTGAAGAATAAAAGAAAGGAAGGGGGAAAAAAAAAAAAAGAGGGATGGACCTATATGTCAAACTCACAGAAAGTCCAGGAAACAGACCTAAACTTGTAGACGTGAATTTGACACCTTATTTTGTCAAGAAATCTTAGAAACACTTTTCATACATGCTGCACCTGAATCCGTGGCTATGGTTAAAACTAGGTAGAAGGCTTGAAGTTCTTAGAAGGCTCTGCAGGGTTCTTATTTGCCTGTTTTTCAGGACCTAATCAGGGTCTTGTAAAATATCTGTGGACCAGAATGACGACCGACCCCTCAGGGAGTCTCTTGGTAGTGCCCTTGGTTATTCCTTCTTGGCCTTTTATCTACACGGAGTCCCCCCTGAGCTTCAGACCATTATATCTAACTGTCTCCTGGTCCTCTCTACCTCTGAAGCACAGTGGATCTGCAACAAGGTTTTATGGTCTCCCCCCAAAACCTGCACTCTTTCCAGATTCCTTATTGTCTCAGTTGGCCATAAGCCCAGTGGCTTAAACAACAAATATTTATTTCTCACAGTTCTGGAGGCTAGGAAGTCCCAGATCAAGGTGCCAACCGATTAAGTTCCCAGAAGTCACTGCCATTGCCAGGTGAGCAGAGCAAGCCCCATGCTTCCTTCAGATCCCCTCAGTCACAGCTGGCACATGGTCTCCTCCCTGGAGCTGCACCGTAAGATGCAGAAAGAGCCCGGGGCTAAGCAAGGTCCTCTTCCTGCTCCAGGACCCGGATGTAGTGATTCTTCAAATGTCATGTCCCAGCCGTCCTTTCTCTCCTCCACTTCTGGCTGCCCTCAAGCACACATTCTATGCCGCCACTGCCACCGTAACTAAGCTTTTCTCCTGTACATGCTACATAGCGAAGCATGCTTATCTCCCTAGTCTTGACAGTGTAAGATTGATTTCCTGAGAGTTCGGAAGAGAGTGGACTCAGGAAGGATATACATGGAACATGGAATGTAGGTCGGGGGAGGGACACCCGCCCAGCCAGCCAAACTGGCTAACTTGCCCATCTGTGGGTAAGGGTTAACGTATCCACTTCCAAAAGGACATGCTCTTATATGCTTCCCTTCCTTTACAAATGCCTGGATCCCCTGACCCCCACTCTTAGTCTGAGCTGCTGTTAAACTCCTCACCATCCTTCAACTGTCACCATTTCTGCAAAAATTATATGATGCTTCTCTTCCTCACCCCCAAAACACCCCCCCCCCATACTGTAGTGTAATTATTTTCACATGTCTGTGTTCCCTGTAGATCCCTGACCCTCCAGGGATTCCAGACCACAAAGTACCAGAAGAACATTCCTATAATTCTCTGTGCCAGCAAATCTAGCAAATTCTTTGCAACTCAAAATTGCAGTTGAGGGGTTTTCATTATCTTTTAAAAGCCTTTGGCTGCCTTAAACATGAAAAATAGATAAGCTGTGTGTTCTTGAGAATGAGGGGAGTGTGGTCAGCCTTGGGCCAAGAGAGTTGGAAGGAGAGACTGGGAAGGAGAGGAGAGAGGCAGAGCGATCCTGTATCCTGAAAAAGAAATATGACTGACCCAAGTTGGGGTGAGTGAACGAAGACACCTGAGCGCCAGAGATGAAAATGTGGGGCAACAAGGGAAGACTCCATGTGTATAGGCTGGGATGGGTCTGCAGCGAAAGCAGCAGGCAGGGGGCACTCAAGAAGACTGTAGGATCAGGTCTCTGCAGATGTGCCTTAGGTCTCTGTTCTCATAGCCCAGGGGAGAGGCATGGGATAGATCAGCCCCAGTAAATGCAATGAATCCTCATGAGCCAGTGCTGAAAGGGCGAGGCCTGCCACATGAGTGGGAAAATCTTCTAGGGATGAAAGTTTCATTTCCACTCCTATGATCTGGGCTCCTAGAAGTAGAATCGGATGGTTAGTAACCTGGAATATGTCTGATTAACATACCTCTCATTTTGCAGTGAAGAAGACAGAAGCCTGAAAGGTGGAGGGATAGAGTCAGACGTAGAAACTGGTCTCTCTCTCGCTCTAATCCATAGCCACAAACTCAGTATGGCTGGATTCTATTCCCGTTTACTCTTACTTAGGTGGTTTATCTCAGTCTATATTCTAATCTACAACCTGCCTCACGTTCTGTCTTAAGCTGGGGTTCGTATCTTAAGCAAATAACCATTAAATACACCACCAATCTGGCTGCTTTTTAAAAATAAAAAACAGAGGTAACATACTTTTTATTTTTTAGATTTTACGTATTTATTGGGAGGGGGGGAGAGCCCGCGTGCGTACAAGCAAGGGGGAGGTGCAAAGGGAGAAGCAGACTCCCCGCTGAGCAGGGAGCCCAACTTGGGGGCTCTGTCTCAGGACACAGAGATCAGGACCTGAGCCTAAAGCAGAAGCTTAACCAGCTGAACCACACCCAGGCACCCTGGTAATGTGCTTTTACAACAAAGTATCAAGTATTTCAAAGTTTGTTAACAAAGGAGCACGGCCATTCCACGGAGAAAGGATAGTCTTTTCTAGAGAAGATGCTAGAACGATTAGACATCCACTCTCAAAAACTGATCTTTGACCAAGACGTTGGACCTTTCAAAGAGATTGACTCAGAATGGATCTTAGACTCAAATGTAAGTCAAAAAGCGTAAAATTTCTTGAGGAAGACATAAGAAAATTTATGTGACTTTGGGTCTGGTGGTGAATTTTAGATAGAGCACCAAAAGCATGAAAGAATTTCAGCCCTGTGTTATCCCCCATATCTGTGCGGGCAGACCGCCCCCCCACCCCGTAGTCAAGGGAGGCCGTGCAATAATTACCCAGCACAGAGGGCTCCTGAAAGACGAGAGAGTAACATAGATGAAAATATTTTATAACATGGCTTATAATTTGGAGATTTATAACCATTATCTTGAGAGATTTTAAATTTTTCGGTTCCTGACTTTCACCAATCCCTCCCTCTTGCCACTGAAATTCTGATCAATCGAGTGGAGGGCAGGAGGCAAGCATCTGCATTTTAACTTTTCCCTGGCAAATCAGAGGCAAGTCTCCCAGGAACCCCACCTTGAGAAACAGTGTAGTAAGCTATCCCGTGTTACAGAGGTTTAAGCTGCTGTCGTTGGGTCCCACGTGGTGTATTTCTCCTGCTTTTTGACATCGCTTTCCAATGTTGCAGGAGCTCTGATCAAGTGAAGAGGAGAGGTTAATATAATATCAACAGAAGGTCACGGCAAAAATATTCAGTGGGAGAAAGGAAGTCGGTGCTGGTAGGGGATGCCTAGGAGGGAGCTGCTTGAAACGTGAGACTGTGGTGTGGTCCCTGAGAGACACCTGTCATCAAGATGCTGAGTCCTCCATACTCATTGAGTCAAAACATTCATCATAACCTTGGCTTTACCTATCGCACTAAACCTTAATTTTCTAAAGAAAGGCACAAAAGGAAGAGGACGTTTTCTACACTCTTCTGTGTCCCTCTAAATCATTATGTCCTCTCATTACATCTATGTGATGCCCTAGGAAGTGTCTGGAGAAGGTCTGCCTGTGCAGGCAACAATAAGCAATATTATTTTATTTTATTTATTTTTTAAAGATTGTGTTTATTTATTTGATAGACGGCACAAGCAGGGGGAATGGTGGGCAGATGAGAGCGAGAAGCAGGCTCTCGGCCCGACACGGAGCTCGATCCCAGGACCCTGGGATCATGACCTGAGCCGAAGGCGGACGCTCAACCGACTGAGCCCCCCTGAGCAATATTATTTTAATGGTCAAGAGAGTCTTCTGGATAAACAAATTTAGAAAAAATACTTCATTTCCCCCAGTATATGATATCGTCATAAAGATGACCTATAATACAGTGTAGAAAAATAGTCTGGTCTTGGACTAGCTGCTGTGTCTGTGTGCTTTGAGCCGTCTTCCTTAATGCTCATCAACTGTTAAAATACCGCGTGCATGTAAAATTGGGATAGAGTACAATTGTGCCTTAATTTCCTATAATAGATGTCTCCTTGGTAAAACTGTATATGGTTTTTATGAATTTAAAAGGAGTGGGAAGAATAGTTTCAGTTCTTCAAAAATTGCATAAGAACTTGAGAGAAGGAAACATCGGTAAGTCAATAGAATTGGATTCTGAGCTCAGCCACTTACAGCGTGCCCTTGGGCAAGGTGCTTTACCTCTATGAGCCTTATTCAAACTTCCTTCTGGGGTCACAATACTTAGCAGTAGGACTCCCATAAAGATGGGAATGAGGCATGCAAAGCTCTTAATGCAGGCATGGGAGTCATTCGGTATCATTTAGTTCCTTTGCTCAACTCATTCCTGCCCTTACTCATCTTGGGTTTTTTTTTTGTTTTGTTGTTTTTAAAGATTCGTATTTATTTGACAGAGAGAAACACAGCAAGCGAGGGAACACAAGCAGAGGGAGTGGGAAAGGGAGAAGCAGGCTTCCCACCGAGCAGGGAGGCTGATGCGGGTCTCCATCCCAGGACCCTGGGATCATGACCTCAGGCAAAGGCTGATGCTTAATGACTGAGCCACCCTGGCGCCCCTCCCGTACTCATCTTGTAAGACCTAAATATATGGGTACCCTCTAATGGTATGAGAATGGGGTTCACAAGAAGAGAGGAGCAAGGGGTGTACGTGCACCTGGGTCCTCCTCAGGGTAGAGGACAAAGAATTCGTAAATGCACCAACATTTCTGGGAGATGCCGATTTTCAACCCTCTGTGTCATTTGTTTCTCTCCAGAATAAACCAGAGGTAGTCTGTGCAGTGAAGACATAAATGACATAAACATTAACGGAAGAGGAAGGATTTGAAGGCAGATGGGAGTCTGAGTGACAAGAAGGAACTGCAGGGGCCAGAGGCAGAGGAAAATGGATGATTATGGGAAATTAAAACAGGGGGCCGTAATAGCCGTTGATTTTGCTGTTCACATGCTCAGGTACAATGCTCGTTTGCCTTTCGGTCTATGTTCTGATACACAGCTAAGTGCTGCAGGATGGAGACAGATGCTGAGGATGGGGGCAGGGGAAGAACCCTACCCACAGACTCCCAGACTCGGCGCTAAATAATCCGGGATCCTCATAATACTCTCCCACTGGAGAAACCGCTTGAAACCAAAGACATTACACACCACGCAGTGCACAGCATACTGAGTAGCATGTGAGAGACGGACTAAGTTGAAAAAAGCATAAAATTTGTGCATTTCTGCAGGGCTTAGCAAAAGATGCCCTTTATAATCTCTGTTTAACGTCATTTCTGGTAGCTATGCTCCGCCGTCAAGAAAGCCAAGATTAATTCAACAAGGTAGAGAGCCCACAGTTTGCGAATCTATCAGGTCCACTGCAACACTTCAGTGAATCATAAAATAAGAATTCTGAAGTAAAAGCAAACGCCCTCATTTTTCTGCTAAGGAAACCGAGGCTCAGAAATGTAAAATTGTGTCTTTTGTAAGAAGATGTGAGGTAGGGGCCGAGCGGTCAGCAAAACTCAGGTTTTCCAAATTGTCCTCTCCTTAACGTTATTACGTTATAACGTTATTCAATAGAGAATACAATTATTTATACGATAGCTCCCTTTTATCCTGACACATGTATTTTGTATCTTTTTTTCTTTCTTGCAGATCGGTTTCCTCTTAAAAAAAATTCTGTAAACACGGCCTTTTGTTTTTTGCATTTGTAATTTGAGGACTGAGGTCATCCCCAAGAGGGCTATGTTCCTAAGAGAACAAAACTTTTTTTTTTAGGCTCTAGAGATGACTCCTCCAGAAAAGCAAATTGTATCTTTTCGCCTAGAGTTATTTTCAAGTGCAAGATCTCATGATCGTTCTAGACTATTCTACACGCAGACTCCAAGGATACCTACAAAAGCCCCGTAATTCCCTAGTGATCCTGTAGGACACTAGGGGTCTTACCAATTTGTTTGTCAATTTGCAGTTCTAACTTCATAACATGTGAAACACCAGTAAAAAAATCACCTCTGCCTCATTTATTTTAGGGAATACAAAGAAATGCACTATCACTGCAGACCTGTGAGCTCTTGCCAAGTCTGGTTTTTATTATTATACATATAAGAGAATCCTCTGTTCACCAGCGTCTATAAAGGGGCTGATTTTCTCAGCTCTGTAGTAATTGCTTAATATTAAATCAGCCCAAAGTTTTAGGGCATGTTTCTCAGAAACCCTTTATTTGGCATCAGGTGTGTACCCAGGCAGTGAAGCAGCTATTAATTTTTAGGTGAAAAAAAAAAAAGATAATGTGCATTTTCTCAAGTCTTAATGGAAACTCTTCACAGTTTCAGCAGTCTAACTTGTTGATGGAATTAAAAAAAATCTTCGATTCTTTCTAGAAATCACAAACATGCTAAAACATACTAAACATGCTAAAACTAAATAGAGTTCAACTTTTCAGAAACAACATCTAGATTCCTGATGCAGTTTGATGCCCTCTTGGTAGATTCAAAACGATTTTAAAATGCTTTAAAAGAAAAATCAAGGGTGGAAATAATTACTTAAAACCAGGTCAAATAAAAAAAGACTCTTGTAGATCTCAAAAGCCTTGCAATCTCATCTCAGGGTTTATTCTAAAAATAAGATTTCCTTTTTGTTCACTGTTACTCCCTGCTAAAAGACACAGGAGAAACAGGAGAACTTCTCTGTGAAGCTGTGTTTGGGGTCGACGCTGGATCACCCCTCTTTTTAGGAAATAGGATCATAAAGCAGTCCACTGCGTGATCCCAGGGATGAAATCCTAATACTTTCACTCTGTGGCATTAGGTTGAAAACTGCAATTTTAACTCAGAACTTCTTCCCTCTTCCCTTTCAACAATTTTCTCCTCTTTTCCATTCCACGAGCCCCCAGCCTCTCCAAAATCCTGATCTGCAGATTGGGAACCAGAATGGGCCTGTCTTCCCTGTCACGAACTTTCTGTCTTCTGGAGGCCCTGGAAAGGTCACGGAGAATTGCCTTCTCCCGTTTTCTGCGAATCTCACACTTTGTGGAATTTACCAGGTAGGAAGTGACAGCACACACTTCATGGGAAGGGTCCTGCTCGTTTCGGAGAATCAGGAAAAGACCTCACAGCAAAGCACCAAGCACACAGGCAGCCTCTCCACCTCACAAGGCGTGGCCATTTCTCTCTCGTCCTGGGGCCCCGACCTCCGGACATTGCCATCACAGATTTTTACATCCCTAAGTCCCGTGGCATAAGTCTGCTGAGCTGTGCACTAGGCCTACACTTGCCCTCAACGACACCAAAGCTCATTAGAGTCCATTAATCAAATATTTGCTTTTACATTAAGCACACGGTGCTAGAAACACACATTTCTGGCATGGCTAACCCTTGCATGACGTGAGTTTTGATAAAGCAGCAAATTTTCCTGCTGACATTCCTCAGGTTATGTGCCTTCCTGGTGCGATGGGCTGTGTCAGTTATCTGCTGCCCTCTTTTGAATTTTAGGGCACACTGCACTCATGAACAGGGCCCGCGCCTGAAGGAGTCTCTTCTCCCTGTGCTGGGGCAGGTGGGAATCTTCTGGCTGACGGTTATGATGTCCAGCAAAGGCTAGTCCGGAGCTGTTAGACTAGTACTTCAACCTCCCCACTCCGCACGAATACAATCTCTCTGCTGGTGTTCTTCTGGGGTGAAAGCAAAACCCATTTTCCACAACAAAGCCGTACGTGAGTTACAAGACGTGCCGCTGTGTTTTCGTTTTTGTTTCAATTTTCCTATCTTAGCCTAATTTATCACCCAGGCCTGCGCCCCCTCTGGGATGGTCTATTCATTCCCTGAAATTACATGTGTACGATTCTGGTGGTGGGGAATCTGGAAGGGGACTTATTCCGGAGGCCTGCCGAGCTACACCATCTGTCCTTTGAGGACAACGGGAGGGCTGGAGGTCCTCTTTGAGGTGGCAGGGTAACAGAGAAATCTGAAGGCCTTCCAGGAAGTTAGACCTGGTTGGGGGGTGGGGGGAGCTGGGTACAGCTCGCTAGCGCTCCAGTCCTCCGGCCCCCCTGCCCATCTCTACCAGCTACTCTGCTCTGACTGCGTACCCCCAAACCACGTGAATGGTGCTTTCTTTCCCCCCACCCGAATAGCATCTTGCCGACTCTATCCTCGTGTCCTCTGCTCATCTTCCCCACGTCTACCTCCTATAGGGAAGGAATACATGAGGACACGTTCATTAAAAATAACACAGAACAAACTATTGTTACCTTTCCTTCAAAATCACAGGAGTTCTTTGGAGACAAAGAAGGCAGCAACAATAACGCCGTGCTCAGAACAACCAGGAGGCTAGGTCTAAGGCCAGGGTCTGTGAGTGAGTTGACTTCTGTCTGCTGTTCCATGGCCATGGCTCTGTGTGTCCATCTGCCTCTCTCAGGCTGCGCTGAGCTCCACGGGACTCCCCACACCCGTTTCAGACTAGATCGTGAAGCTCGGTTCCCCCGTCTGCCCTCTCTGGACCAGAGCAGTCCACACTGAGAACCTGGCTGCTGTCGTTGGGGACGCGAGACCTGATCCCTCTGCATCTCCTCATGGGAAACAGTGTGTGGCAGAAGAAATACTGTAAGTGTCTGATGATCCAATTTGGCCACTCAAAGACGAAAGTACATCAAAAATACAGGCCCCTCCGCCCCCCGCCCGCTAATCCATTGGGCAAATGTCCTCCTACCCCTCTGTCATATGGCCGCCTTCCTGGGTATGCAACCTGAGCAGCTGTACGGGGCCTGCACTCAGGCCAATGCTTTGCTGTCACGGTCTCAAAATTCTTTCCAATTGTTGAATCAAGAGGCCCACATTGTCTATGCACTATTTCCCACAAATTACCTATGTGGTCCTGCAAGGCATTCAGGGCAACCCAGATTGGAGACATCCTATTCCCTCCTGAAATGGTGGGCTTATAAACGTTTCTGTTTGGAGGCGGGTGGTGTGTGTGTGTGTAATGACGTGTGCTTTGCCTCGTACCTGTTCCTGATTCTCTTAGCTAGAATGGCTACTCATGAGGCTGGCACTGCGTGGCTGGCGGGCACTTCCATTCCCAGGGACGGCAGGCTTGGTCGGTCACGGAAAGAGAAAGTTTCCATGGAGAACTGTGCAGAGCGCCTGGAAGGAATCATCACGGCAGGCAGGAAGCCATGGAGAAATTCTGCACGGGGGAGATAGTTCGGTAGGAAGAGAGGTTCACAAGCAAATCCCAGGGGCGATCTTGTTGTGTCTAGAAGGAAGAGACAAGAAAAACCGTTTCTTCCAGATTCTTTTTTTTTTTTTTTTTGATCCAGCTGAAGCCACAAGGCCCCTGACATATACTCAGCCAATATTTTTTTATGTGTCCTACTGTTTACCCGGAATTCTTCTTGCCGCTGTAGAGAAGCACCACCTCAACACAATTTATTTCATTAGGGTGCCATATCATCTCATATATCTCCCGTTCACATTAGGCTGACATGGCACCGTGTTTCTGTAGGAGCATGTATGGAAACACATCAGCACGAACACTGAATAGCACTTATTCAGTGCCTGCTACCATAGTAGATGCTACACACAGAATGGGGAGGGGGCATATGACAATTTAATAAGAGAAGGGGAAAAAAAAGATACTCTTTCTATTTCATTCAACTTGCAGAAAAACAAAACAAAATGCAAAACTACTTGGTATTTCCTCTCCATGCCTGCTGTTTGGTGGCAAGAAAGACCTCCAAAGCACATAAAGCTCTTATCTTTGTTCATTCCCCAAAGAATAATAGATCAGTCAGAGCTCTGATGCTGTTTTAATAATGCACAATTTACAATTCATTGGTTACCAAGCACTCACAGTATAATTAATTTTACAGACCTGTTCAGCAAATCCGCATGGTTTTGTGCAATATAAGGGGAAGGGGGAGGGAGGGGAGGGCAAAGGGAGAAAGGCATCTTCTCTCCTTTTTGTATATCAAAGTAGCCGAGCCCTGAGCCAGCTGGGCAGGTTGGAAGGCAACTGTTATGACTGTGGGAGGGACAGAGTTTGACACACAATCTCCCCACCAAAAAGTTTTGGACCAGCAAAAACTGCGATCCCTATGGGTACCATGATCAGTGCCCTGGGAACATCTCACGAAGGAAGCATGGTCACTAAGCCACAGAGCTATGTCAAGAATCACTCTTTTTGAAAAAAAAAAAAAAAAAGCTATCTCCCTCTCCTTCTTCTATGCTCTTGCAAACAAAATTTAAGCTGCATGCGATCACTCCCTCCCTCTCGAAAGCGTGTAGCAACAGCAGGGGTACTGACTGGGGCAGGGGGAGAGGGAGCAGAGATTCCCTGCCTGCTTTCATGACCCTCTGGAGGGGCGTCATTGACTTGAAGGGAGTCTCTGGAAATTCAGAGGATTCTCAAAACCAAATAAAATTCATTTGCAACGTGTCATATATATATATATATATATATATATATATATATATATATATATATATATAAAATCAATGGCCTGCTTTGTGTTTTAAATCTCTGTTCTAACCTTTTAGATTTCCCAAATATATACATAATGTTTTAGGTTAGCATCAGATTGTCCAAAAAAGGAGACCCTGCCTGATTGTTTATTGCTGTCCTTAAAAACGGAACATAAAAAAGAAGGTGCAAATGAGGCTCCACATTCTTCCATTTATTCCTCAAGTCTGTTTTTCTCTTTGTGGTGGTTTCTAAGATCCTCAGAATGGGACTCACACCCGTGGAAGCTGGAGACTCCACACAACAGCCAAGTAGTTATGGTTTGGGTCCTCCCAGCCCATGTGGTACAGAAGCCAAGAGCCTGGGCTTCCCAGACACACGGACCTGGGTTCTGATCCTGACTTTGTCATTTTTTTGAATCTCTTGAGCCCTTAGTTTCCCCATCAATAAAACTGAAAACATTTACCTCAAAGATCTGTGGAAGGACTAAAGGAAATAATTTGTATAAAGCAGTCAGCATGATGCCTTGGTTTGGGGGGTGATGTCTACTAAATGGTCATTATTAGTTAGTTGATGTTAATCAGCCATGGTTAGTCATTTTATGTTTAGCTTTTTTATCTTTTCAGCAGCCCAGATAGTGAGCAGAGGATACACAGGTCGGCAATGCCTCATTCTGAGCTAGGATGTCGACCCAATGGCCGTGCTTTATAGTGTACCATTAGGTGAAATGGGGGAAGAGAAAGTCTATGTTCACTTCGAAGGTAGAACTGCCTAAAATAATCCTAATTTGAGAAGCCTGAACTCCCTTTCACTGGAATTCCAAATGGATTGGTCAATAAAGGTGGGATATCGTTTCCAGAAAATCAAAGATGAGACGGACTCCTCTGCAAAAAACAAAAACAAAAACAAGAACAAAAAACAACATTAAGTGCCTTCCAGACATATACAAAGTAAGTTTGGCCATGGAAGGAGAAGGCACTCAGCATAACGAGGGTGTCAGGTCAAGGACAGCAGCCCTACCATAAAGGACACCATCACCTCTAATAGGCACCCAAGTTAGGGAGGTGGGAGGGGTGCATTTATACACAGAACGGAAGTCCCCGAGAGTAGAGGGGGGCACGGAACACAATTGCTCCTGTGTGTTAAGGGTTTAATAATCCCTGGAAACTCTTCTAAATGCTTCACATGGGTGAATTCATTTAATTCTTCATAGTTATGGTCATGGTCACCATTTTACAGATAAGGAATGCAAGGCGCCGAAAGGGTCAGCCCAAGGTGACGTGAACTTCTTTTTTGCTGTAAACCCGAGTATTAGCTCTGCAACGACTTGAGTTACTGCTCAAGGCCATCTAGCTAGGTGTTCTACTTGGGACTGGGGCTGAAATTAACAATGGCTTAAAATATTATTGTGAGATTATAAATTACAGCATCCTATAGTGGGAAGCCCGGGACAGCTGGCAGAATATTCACAAGCCAGGAGGCTGGGGGTGGGGGGGCTCTGAAGAACCAGAGAACAAACAGCCCCAAGAAGACGACTGCTGCCCCAGAGCACTGCTAGGGCACTCCAGACCGGTCACTATGGTGACCCATTAAGGGCGTTGAGAAGGGGGGGACTTTTCTCAAGTGCCCATTTACTAGGAGCCCTTCCCACTGGGAACCACAAACTCCTTTGTGCCCTTCTGTTTTCGTTGGATGCTTGTGGTTAGGGCAACAGAGATCCTTTCAGAATACAAGAAAAGGGGACAGAGTGTTGTAAGGATCCTCACGGACTAGAACTGGACCGCGAACTGCAAAACTCTAGAAATTAACACAGGGATCAGCTACTCTCCCTCTCAAAGGCAGCATTATCTCTTTTCTTTCCACATCTCCTCGTTTCTTGGCACATCTCTGCCACTGTATCTTCGATCATCGGCTGCCTTTCTGTCATCAATGTTTCCAAATCCCCTAAACACAACCCACCATGGCCTCTCTTGCACCTGCTTCACCCTGAGCAGACCCCTTCCCACCGTCTGAATATATTTGTTACAAGAGAGAAATCTGATGGGCTCTGTTTCTCTGAACAGAATTATAGGTAGGGGCCAGCCCAAAGGCTTTCCGTCCTACAGTATGATACCCACTCCTATCCCAACCAGCAGTGTGGGGTCACATAGTGCAAAACATGGGCCTGGGGGCTGCTCCTGCTGCAGTGGCCCTGGGCAAGGTGGCCTCAGTCCCAAGAGACTCTGCCAAGGCTGGTGCGTCCCACCAACCCAGTGCACCTGCAGATCCAAGTCGGGATCAAGCCACAGAACGACGCCCTCAGCACCTGGAAAGGAGGCTCTGACTCAGCAGAAAGCTGCCCAGAAACTTCCTCTGTAATTTTAGCCAGTATTTCCAAGTTTTTCTTGTTTTACCTACTCCTCAACTCCTGCTGCCCCTCACCTGGGCTCATCTTCAACAGACACACACACACACACACACACACACACACACACACACACACACACACGGGGACTCAGCATCTCCTGTTTTCAGTCAGACCCCACCTCAGCCCAGCTGCGAATCTGCTCCTAGTCTTCTTCCTGCGGAGCTTTGGCACCTGCTCTGTGTCCTTCCCGGCACCTGACCTCAGCCAAAACTCTTCTTAGCTTAATTACTCTCTCCTCGGGACTAGTACTTGAAAGGGTTACCATTTTCTGAACCACACGATCTATGACAAAGGAACAAATATGTCTCGCTGTAAGGTCACGTTGGGTAACAAAGGGGTTCACGAATGATACAGAGCTGATGTCTACCCATGTCCACTGTCGGTTTACTCAACAGCGTTAGTCTGATTTCGCCCAACTTTGCTCAGAGGAGTTAGTCCCTCCCACTTGCCGCCTGTCACTCAGACATCAAATTCCTAAGTTCTGTTTCAGTTTGTGGCAAAAAACAAACAAACAAAAAAAAAACCTCTTCTACCAAGCTAAGCTTAATCTGGTTCATTATTGGATCATTTGGTTCATTGGAACCTTCTTAATATTTTCATTCCCAACCCACTCGATATCTTTGTGGAATTTTTTTCTTTCCTTTGACCAGTTTTTTTTAGATCCAGCCGCTTTCTCCCTTTGGTTTTCCAGATGTCCTGATAATCATTTATTTCATGGCAACTCCCTGATCTACCGTGATCTATAAAATAAATAGCATTTATTTTATTCCTTTAAAAAAAATGTTTTCACTACTTCACAGTCACATCTGATTCTTTTCCCCCCAAGGCAATTCTCAAGGGGCATCCCAAGTGTCCCTGAAATATAAAACCCTGATTTATATCAGGCAGTAGACCAATTTGATGCCACTGGGGGAAGATGAACTCTTTTCTCACAGAAAACCAAGCATCACAAACAGCTTTCGATGTGGGCACAGGAGGACCCCGGTGTAATTTACAGAGTATTGCGATGACCCGTTGCTCCTCAAGAGACCTTTGTGCACATCTTCTAACTCAGTGGCTCTCTATCACCTAGGGAGGTTTAAAAATTATGGATGCCAGACTCCCACCCAGGCCAATTAAGTCAGAACCTCCGGGATTGGGGTCCAGACATGAGTACGTTTCGGTTTTTTTGTTTTTTTTTAATTCTCTAGGTGGTTCTCATGTGGAGCCACGGTAGAGAACCCTTCCTTAGCTCAGTGGTTTATAAACTTGGCTGTACTTTGGAATCACTAGGGAGCTTTAAACAATACTGATGCCTGGGTCCCACCCCCAGAGATTTTGATTTAATTAGTCTGGGTTTTGGCCTGGCCATTGTGATTTTAAAAGCTCCCCAGATGACTATAATATGCAGCTAAGATCAAGAAACAGTACCTTAATGGACGCCTGAAATTTCAACATTAAGCTCCTTCTCACCTAAATTTCTAGTTGATACAAAAAATACACATGCCTTTGGGTGAAAACTGAGACTTTTCTCAATTATGTATACCTAAGTGAGACTGTGTTCCAGAAGGAGGGTGCCAATTTGAATACAGGACACCAGCTAACTTTGAATTTCCTATAAACAACAAATAATTTTTGATGTAAGTATATTCATGTAATATTTAGACACCTTGTTATACTAAAACGTTACTCACGGCTTATCCAAAATTCAAACTTAACTGGACAGCCTGTATTTTTATTTGCTAAGTTTGGTTAAGCCTATCCAGAAGGCTTTCTGAGAGCAGGCTGTGGAGGTGGGGAAGGGGGCTGCACAAAAGGCAGGAAAAGCAGAGACATAGGGACCCTGAGAGGTGTCAAAGGAATACTGTAGAAAGATCACCAAACAAAGAAGAGCTGTGCCAAACGGGAAATTATTTGGCTTCTAAACTCATTCAGGTACCCTACTGCCTCATCACCTTTTTAAAAAAAAAAAAAAATCAAGAGATTCTCCCCTCCTTTAGCAGCCTGGATGACAGACACACTGTCCTTCCAGACACGCCAGCAAGGACCCACAGCCCCTGACAGTGTCACTCTAGAATCCCATTCCTGCCGGGGCAAGCGCGAGGTACAGGTGCAATCCACGATGAACATACTCACTAATGCTCTGTTTTTGATTTTTTTTTCATTTAAAATTCACTACATTTAGAATTACAAATTTGTGAAAATTCTAAATATAGAATTTAATTAAGAACTTAATTAAATCTCAATATAAAATTTAATTATACTCAAAGGTTTCAAAATAGCTGGCTTTGACTTAGGATAATTGTAATCTGCATCCAGAAAGTGAGGCAGACAAAGATGCCTTCAAAATTCGGGAAAGAGGAGAGAGATGTAAATAAATATGATAAAGGCTCCCTAAACTAAATTCCCAGTAAGCCTATTACAAGGTCTTGTATTCCTATGTGCGCTAATCCCATCCTTCACATGAATTCACCTGTCATTTTCTCAAGGACATTTTTAATTTCACTTTTCTTTTGAACCCTTCCTTTTACATCTGTGGATACCCAGGGGATTGTCTTCTCACTGGTTTCCAAGTTATCCAGATAGAACATACTTATATCTGGTAATGCAAGATATCAGTGCACCTAGAAGAAAATGGATCTGCATCCCCAAGCCCCTTCTTTAATCCCCAAATTCAACACATTTCAACATATTGGGTTGCCAGGGTCTAGAAAAACAAGCTTATTTATTTATGAGCACCTTCTCCTTTCCCAGTTAAGATGATACTTGGATTATTAAATCTGAGCATGATGTCAATACCCCAGAAGAAAATGGGAGACATTCCTCTGACCCAAACAAGTTCCACACAATACCAGGAGACAAAGGATGTTCTTCCTAGTCCATTTTTCCACTCCCCCACTCCCCCTTCCCCTCCACCCCCACCAATGTTTATGTACCTCAGTACCTAAAAAATTTCTTTTTTTTTTTTTTAAGATTTTATTTATTTATTAGAGAGAGAGAGACTGAGAATGAGAGGAGAGAAGGTCAGAGGGAGAAGCAGACTTCCCGCAGAGCCGGGAGTCCGATATCGGACTCCATCCCGGGACTCCGAGATCATGACCTGAGCCGAAGGCAGTCGCCCAACCAACTGAGCCACCCAGGCGCCCCAGTACCTAAAAAATTTCTTACCATTACCTCATTGTCTCATCTGACAACTCCAAAGAATGACACTTTCTAGGTCTCTCTGAGGTCATTCAGCCCTGGGTCTGACTGCTGCTTGAGACACACAGGGCCCTGTGGCCCCTCCACAGCCCTTCTTTTAAAATGGAAGTATTGTTGTCTGAAGATTATCCAGAAAGGATAGTCAGGAACATAGCCTTTTCTTTTTTATTTTATTTTATTTTTTATTATTTTTTTTAAGATTTTATTTATTTAGCCAACAGAGAGAGAGAGAGAGAGAGATCACAAGTAGGCAGAGAGGCAGGCAGAGAGAGAGGGGGAAGCAGGCTCCCCGCTGAGCAGAGAGCCCGATGTGGGGCTCGATCCCAGGACCCCGAAATCATGACCTGAGAGGCCCCAACCCACTGAGCCACCCAGGCGCCCCTAGCCTTTTCTTTCCAGCAAAGCTAGAGAGAGGAGTACTTTGTTCTGTGGCAGGGCGATGCAAATTAAGCATTTGAAATATAAGAGACATTCCTCCTTCCTTTTGCACTGGGCATGCCAAACCTCCCACTGACCTTGTGCCATCCCAGGATATAGCTAAGTAGACAGGACCAGTGGGTATTAGAATACCAGCTAACGTCGCTGTTCAGCTTACCGATACTTATCAAATCAGTTTCTTGCAGGATCTCTTCCCATCTCGTCCTCTGCATAAAATTTCAACCACTGGAACTCAGAGGAACTGAGCAAACCACCCGGGAGGGCACATTTGGTCAAGGAAGGAGCTGCCAATCATTTTAAGACCTGTTGGATGAGTTATCAGGTTCCCGATTTCTCCAGTATAAAATGCCTGGCTGTCTCAATGATCGAGATAAGCACAGCTGTAATCTACCATGATCCCAAGCTTATTCACAGATCACAGCTGTGTAATTTCAGGTAACATGCTTCCCTTGTTTGGATTTGTTTAACATTGTTAAATATATAGTCAGACCATCTGCACGGTATTTTTTTTAAATTGGAAATTACAACCATAACTTCCTTTTTATATATCAATAAACTAAACAGCAAAATTTCAAAGGGATCCTTCTGCACCAAGCAGTGAAGCAGAATGCCTGTCCCACGCCACACCACTGCCTAATTGCACACTAATTGGACAAACGTGATTAAATATTTCAAGATCTTTACTAATTGCCTCTATTTTAGCTTTAAAATTTGCTTGCCACCAACAAATTTAATGACACTGGTGTCTAGTCATCAGCAAAAAGCCCAAGAGTTGCTCTTTAAAATGTACCTAGTCAGAGTATTTACTGATTGTGCATTGTTTCCAATGTAGCTTAATTAGAAATCCAATCAGTTCGCTAAGTCTAATTATACTTGATTTGTAGATTCAGACTATGATACATAATGAAGCCAAGCAGCTAACAGTAAACGTGCCTGAAATGTAACAATAAGAGAAATATTTTTTAATGTACGTCTTGTCACTTTAGAAAATCAAGTAATACACACGATCTTTCATGAGGGGATATTGGAGGTTTGAGCTTTTCAAAGTTTCCACGAGCCAGGTTCCAATTCTATCAGTGAAACCTGCTTTGAAAGATGATGGTCAGAAAATATTTCTGTGTGTCCGTATTAAAGAACAGAAAGAGGAACAATCGCTTCCTTCACATTGAGTCTGTGAGAAACTTTGTGGCATTATTTCACAGAAGTTGCCCTGGTGAAGCTGTAAGAGTTAAAACGGACATATTCTTATAATTCTTATTAAAAATAAATAAATGTTGGCGTCCCAGAAGTTTGATTTTACTATTCCGGAAAATTCTTATTCAGTGCCTAAAATCCAGTGTTTACAGAAGCTTATAGTCAGATATGTGAAGATGTAATTTTGTATATACACAGAATTTTATTAAAGGGAATATTTCTAAACGTATTATGGCATATACGTAATAATTTTCAGTCCATTCTTGGTCTGTGAAATAGGCTAGGTGAAGTAGAGAAAAGAAGCTTTAAAAAATTAACACAGACCAAGATGACAATTACTACGGCTTCAAGCACCCGAACAATTTCAGATGGTGGAATTTACAGGGCCCTGAATACCCACCAGGCTACACCCCAGCATTTCGGTACCGTGGTGCGCGGTGACTATGCACCACGTTCATAGAACAGGCCTGTGCCGAGGAGGGTCCCTCTCCTCCTCTGGAACTGTAACGCAGATAGTGGTAATGCTGGTTCAAAACTAACCTCAAGAGTTAGGATCCTTTCACTTCCATTTTGAACACAGTGGGGGGAGTGGGAGAATCAATACACGAATCAGAGTGGAGAGGAATGGGGAGAAAAGAAATGTGATTTTTAAGCATAAACGTAATGCAGGGTGACTGGAGACATTGGGAAACTCTAAATTCGTTACTGTTGACTGGGTAACAATAGACAGTTACTTTAGCAAGGTTATCTTCCCTTGAACGTAAAACTTAGCTTTTTGTAACAACTTAGCCTAAACGGAACATTGAAATATTCGAGGCTGAAAGACTCTGCCGAAGTGCAAAGTCTGAGCAGTTTTCATTTTTGTGTTTAAAACCCATTATTTACATTTATTCTAGTGCTGCTTTTAAAAAGCTTTGCAATAAAATCACTCCATTGTGTGTATTTGGGTATGTGTATGTGTGTATAAGATACACACACACTTTAAAGACTCTGTGGCAAATATCTTATCTCTGTGTTTTGTTTTGTTTCTTTTTGTTTCTTTCTCCCTTTCTCAAAATCATCTCACCAGAGGTACTGAGCCTGGAGGGTTTTCCTTTGTTTTCCATTCTTCGCCTTTTGACACAGTTCTAAATAAACACAGCCTCTGACCAAGACCCTCATTTCTACTCTTCTGTGTGTTGTCTGATTTCCCCCGTTTTCTGGAATCAGCTTTTATCGACGAATTTCTCAAAACTGAAGCGACATGCTACTTGTGGAGCTGGTCTTCCCCAAGCAGAATTCGTCACTATGACCTTAGGGTTAACAGAAAGCCCTCGTTACCCTCATTTGGACGTCAACACCATGGAAAGCCTCTTCTTCCCTTTCCTTTCCAAGGAAGGATTGCTTTTTGAATATTGCCGCTCGGATTTGGTAATGCAGGGAGGTGGGGAAGCTGGGAGGAGACACAGATCCTTTTATTTCTGTAGGTCGCAGGACAGGTTATTTCCCACCTTCATTAACTGACAGTGTGGAGAAGGAAGACAAGATTGAAATGCAAAACCTGAGCTCAGATGCCAGAACAGTTAACCCAAAGCAAAAGTTGACAACTGCGTCCTGCTTAAGATAGCATCATTTCTAAAAAATATAAAAAATATAAAATATAAAATAAAATACATAAAATAACATAGTTTCTGTACGTATTTGACATTCACCGAATATATATTTTTTACCTATTGCAAAAAAAAATAGTAACTTAATAAAGGAAAATACCCATCTTCACAAATGTCTAGGAAATCAGGAAGGAAAAGAATCACCCCATTGCAGCCTTCTCCCTTTTAAATGCTGGAGAATTTTTAAAGGCATGTTCTGCTCCTTTATTTTCCTCGAAGCTGAGTTTTTATCTTTTCCTCTTCTTATTAATAAGGCCTGGCCCCTCGTTAACATGCAGCCAGAGCCTAATGAGCCTTGCAGACTCCTGTAATTTCTTCACTGTTGAAAATGCCTGACACTAATCTATGCCATTTATACTAATAAGAGGTGGATCAGCTGATATTTGGTGCAATGAAAATATGCTAAATATACTTTATTGAATTGCACGTACTTAGTTCTTCCCAGCTCACTGTATTATGGCAACAGATGCACAATCATTACCTCTGTGCTCTATGTGAAGCAAAACCTTTGGTTTGAATAAATGAGGGAAGAAGGAGTCAGACATTTCATAGGTTAGCTTCCCCTGCTTTATTATTTTTTTTAATGCTGACAATAGTGACTTTCAAACTTCCACCTCAGAAAAGCCATTTTTCCCCACGATTTTCAAAGCACAAATACAGGGTTTCCCACGGAAATGGCAACAAATTGAAGATCTGACCTAAACTATGACGTTTGATATTATGTGGACTTTAATGAATGCAAAGTTTGGTAGGATTTTGCGTAGAGCTTTTTAATTATATCCGTAAGGATTCCCAAAGAGCTCTTGGTGATTAGTCATCTTAGAATGACTACCAAAGAAATTATCACCTATCTGAATATACATTGACTGTCGTGTTATTATATTAGGCAAAAGCAACTGTTTCCATTTTTGCATTGCCAGTCTAATTTTTTGATGACTCTATTGTGCCCGTCTTTCTCCTCTTACTTGCCGAGAGACACATGACCGAGGAGCCCGACTGCAGGTGTTAGCAAATGTTTCCAACACTTGTGTCAATACCTGTTTTTGGCTCAGACATCACAAACCAGAGGGTGCTTTTAAAAACCTTATTTAAAATCTACATATTTATTCAAAACAGCCAGCTCTCACTGCATCCTCGGAGATGCACTGCGAATTGGGGTGGAAACTTACGGGGCCTGAACTAAACAAACATTTTTACCTGTGGACCCCCGATGCCTGGAGCCATACTGGCAGGCAGGAAGTGAGCTCAACAGGGGAAGATCAGCCAATGGAGAGAAGTGGATTACAGCACTGAAATTCCTCATCAGCGTGGCTGTCTTTGACCACAGATTTTAGGAGGAGGAGAGCATAGTGATTTGGAAGACAGTGGTGGGGTGGGGGAGTGTCGGCTATCATTCGGAACCTCAGCTCTCCATCCTACCTACTTATTTTTCTCCTAGCGAGACTCGCATTTGACAATATGGCCAAGCCGCTCAGTGGCGAAGAGAGAAGACTAATAATATGTAACATTGCTTAAACGTATTTCATGTGCATTTGACTATCGTTCATCGGTGAGCAGGCACCCTTGACTGCCTCCTGGCCAGTATTTTCTTGGAACGTGTTTTGCGTTTGTTTGGGTGGTATATCTAGCACTTATCTATGAGCATATTTTTCAGATTTCGAAATGTCCTTTGATTTATCCCCTAAGCGAGTTACGGGTCCCTCTATGTCTCCCCCTGCCCCTGGACAATTTGCTCTATCGGCGCCTTCTACAGTCTCTGGCTTCTTAACCTTTGCCAGCACAGGTACGGTAACTCCCCAAAGATTAACAGTCTGGTCGTAGGTGTGATTGAAATTGGCTTGGCTGGCCTTCAGAATCCAGTGCCCTGGCCTACTAAATCACCTCCTATAATCTTGTGCACTTAGGCAAAGCAAACAAAATAATCTGCCAGGAAATACTAATGGGGCAATGTCAACACAGACATTGTTTGTATTAACTGTCCCATTATTATTACCTTGCTCCTTAAATCCAATCAAACTTCAGTTCCCACTCTGCAGGGGTTGGATGTTAATTAGAAAGGATGTGTGTTTGTATGTACCTACGAGTACACACACATGCCCCTTCACACACCCACATACCCCTCGAGCGTGCTCGCCTCTGCCCCTGCAGACATAGGTCCCGTTGCTAATTAATTTCACTTGCAGGCGCTGCCCCACGTTTCCGGTGGGTCGTTCCAACTCGTGAAAGCATACATTCTGCATGCATGTCTTCAGCCCTGCATCTCGACATTTTCCAACAGATGTTAGCTAATGTGGTTGTAGAAGGTTCACAGTGGCTGCTGCGAGTCCAATAAATCTTCCTCTTAAATGCAGGCACTCCACCATCCCAGCATCTTCTACCTATAATACATTTTAATTACTTGGCTATTCAAATCATACGAAATTAGATTTGCGCAGAGCAGCACCACGGATCCCTCCGTTTACATTTAATCCACCACGAACCACATAAAATCGGCAAGTGCACTTTTATGAGAACTTGCAGGAGACGCTGAAGTCGGATACCTTTAAAATTATTAAGTGACAAAGATTACTAGCACTAAGGTTCTACTTTGCTTCCCCATTAGCCATTTAGGTGACAGCTGCTGTATTACACATAAAGATGAACTGTTCCTTGAGGGATGATACTCGCTCCGCGGTGACACGGCTGGCATAAAGCGTTATCAGACCATGGCTGCTCTTGGAGCCATCACAGCCTCCTAGGTCCCTATCAGGACCCTCATTATCTGCATCACAGAGTGCCGGGAACGAACACTGCCAGGCCTCCCAGCTTCGCAGCTCATTTGAGAAGCGGAAATTAAATGTCCTGGGAGAGAAAACAAGCACTGGCGTGGCACACCAATAACGAACCAGCCTCGGTAGCACGGACTTCTATCTCATTAATTTAATAGGCTCGCGGAATGAGGATGGGAAGGTGGAGAGGCAGGCTTGACAAGTAGATCACGGAGCCACGCTGGCATTGTGTGTCTCGCAAGCTCATCACAGAACGTGGACTTACTGTACGTATCCCCGCTCTTCAGATATGTGTTGGGGCTTTCCGAAGCCCTGAGCTGCAGAAAGAGATGAAACGTGGGAGGGAGGAAGGGAGGGAGGGAGGAAGAGAGAGAGAGAGAGAGATCGCAGAACAGGGGCAAAATGAGCCGATCATAAACATGACCTACGTTTCTATTATGCAGCCTTCCTATATGAGGTGAAAGGCCCCCAAGAAGTCGATAGATTAACAATAAAGGTGCTCTTTGCACACAGCAAAAGAATCCCTAGTTGTGCGTATAAAGCCTATTTCACGGAAGTCCTCGCCCTGCTGAAGACTGTTTTTTTAGAAGGCTGTTTCCCACCCCTACCCCAACCCCCCAAATTCGTACATGGTTTTGCAGCAAAAATATCAGCTCCTGTATGATCAGAGTGACACCAAGCAAAACCAAGCTGAGAAAGAGGGGATTAGCCAGATAAGCCAGACCAAAGAAACCTTCTCTTAAGAAAAACAAAATGCCTGAAGTCTGCAGGTAATAGAAGCAATAGTGTTTTTTCCACCTTGAATAATCTGATTAATGGCCTCAATTCCCAGCTGGGTAGGCTGCCCATTTGGATCCCTGCAAGCCCAAAGAGATGCCAGACAGTCAACTCCAAGATTATCAAGACAGATTTTTGTACACTGGATTTTTACTTTTAATAACTGTTCTCCATCACTGTCATTTGTTTAAAGGCCTCGGGAGAAAGAAACAAAGATGGAGAAATCCAATCTGCTGCACTTTTTGACATTGCTGGCAATGGCTGTTCTTGGCCTCAGGTTCTGCCTGGGTTAAAGGCAACTACAGTAAGGTGCAGGGTGTTTGGTGGTTATGAGGCGTTACCCACCTTGTATAAAAGACCCAGAAATGGCCAGAGGCCTCTGGGCACCATGACATTTGTCTTCTTGCTCCAGCCTGGCAGGATTATGGGGGCAGGGGAAAGACAGCCTACTCTTCCCAGCATCAAAGGGAAGCGTGTGCCTCAGGGCACAATACTGACTTGCTGTGCGTCTTTGTGCCAGCCGCTTGACCTCTCTGAGTCTCAGTTTCTTTGTCGGTAAAAGGAGGGCTAGCCATCAGCTCTTAGGAGAGTTGTGAGAATGAAGATAACGTAAATGAACATCCCTGGTATGGTGTGCCAGGGCTCAATGTTGTCTGAATTGAATCAGACTGTTACTGATTTATACTCCCCTGCGTTCTAAAACGGATTTGTGCGAGAATCCCCAGGCGCTGGAGCAAATGGGGGAAGGAAGCTTTTAAAAAGGAGGAATGTGAAGAAGGGAGTGAGGGAGTGACATGAATAGAGAGCCCCCCTCCCCGCCCCCCGTGACACATCAGCTTCCCAGAGTACTGTCTCCTCTCAGCACCGCTGTTCTCAAGCCTCCCAGGTCACAGACCACACCGGGGATCTGAAGAAGGCCGAGGACCTCCTTGCTAAGAAAAAAAAAAAATTCATTAGTGCTTATCATTTTAGAGAGTCACAGACTTCCTGAAGCCTACACGGACCCCAAGTCAAGGACACTTGCTCTAGAGAATGGAAAACAACTCCCTCCAGCCCTTCTTTCTCACACAGATGCACACACGCGCACCAGAATAACCCAGTAATCGTACGGAAAAACACAGGTGAGCTAGAAAGCAGAGTTTGGAGAATCACAAGCCGTCAGTGTCTCTTTCCCATTTCATTCAAAACTATTTTCCTCTTCTACCTTTTTTTTAAGATTTTATTTATTTATTTATTTATTTGAGAGAGACAGAGAGAGCCTGAGCAGAGGGAGGGAGAAGCAGACTCCCCGCTGAGCAGGGAGCCCGATGTGGGGCTCCATCCCAGGACCCTGAGATCCTGACCGGAGCCGAAGGCAGAGGCTTAACCGACCGAGCCACCCAGGTGCCTCCCTCTTTTACCCGTAAGGGGAGGCTGTACTCAAGTGCTGGGCTCCTGAAGGCTTGAAGCCAGTCTGCTCCTGAACCCTAAGAATGAGCGCAAAGGTCAGGAGCTGGGGTAGCTCAGGCTGAATCAGCCTTAACGATGGCTACTGAGCAGTAGCAGACATGGCCGAGGCTTTTACCTCTGATCAGAGTGTCCCTACTCTGGGCGAGGAGCTGCGGTCTCCGCCAGCTGGGCACTGACCCCGTCTAGCCCTGGTCACCGGGCTCCGGTTGGTTCTTCTCAGTCTTTTTATGGCTAAGTTGCCGAGGGTCCCAGTTATTTTAGGAGAAGTCCTTATTAGGTTCTTTTCCCAAGAGGGGGCTGGACTCTTGACCTGAATTCAGACTGAGAGAGGTTAGGGTTTCTGCCCACATCCAGGTATCAACGTGCTCTGCACATCTCACCTGCCCATCCTGGATTCCTCCCTCTCCTGATGTGACCACCTGCCCAGGTGGCCTGTCCCACCTGGTGGCCTGAGGGAAGCACAGAGTCTTTAGGTAAGGGGCCTTCTCGGTCTGACAGGCTCTGCATGTAATAGACACTCAATCAGTATCTCTTGAATAAAAAATATGACAACAATAAAGAAAAGAGATCAGGAACAGGAAGAGGAAAGAAATAAAAGGTGGACAGAGATCAGTGGGAGATGGGGTGGTAGGTGGTACCATAGTTATAAACTGAAAATTCTTCCCCACATCTCCAAATGTCATGCTACTTTTCATACTCCACTTCAAAGTCAGGTCTCCTGGGTATCGATGGGGGTAAAGGAAGACAAGAGGATAACTAGACAGAGAAAGCCCCTGGAGGGATCCTGGGGCCAGGGCTCCATTTGAATGTCTCATCCTGTCCTCCATGGGGGACACTTCGTCATTTACGAGAGCCTCACGATCGCAGTATAAGGATAAGCACTTCCCTAAAATGTGTCCATCGCCCAATCCAAGTCTGCTTGTTAGATGCAGAGATGAGCGTTTTCCTCCTGGACCTCATGGATTACAGTTTGTCCTTGAAGATGCAGAGAATGCTTTTCAGGAAGCTCCCCACCCCCAAGTAAAGACCTGCTTTGCCAGGACTTGCCCCAATCCTCCGCCACACCCACAATGCAGCCAGGAGCTAACCCTTCCGAGGAGAAAAATAACGAGAGGCGCTGCGGGACTGCGCGGATTAGCATGGGGCAGCTGCAGACCAGAGCGGAAAGGCCTCACTGGTCTTGATCGACGGGTCCTACCTAGGAGAACAAGCAAGCAAGCTGCCGACCAAAGTCTGGGATTCAGACTACTGAGGCAAGAGACACACCTGGCCGAGCGGGACACTTAGTCAGAAACGACCTCCACGTTAGCCACAGAATAGGCAGATGGACACCCGAGGTGATAGCAGCCGGACCCTCTAACCAGTGGTTCTCAAGGGGACATTTGGCCGTATCTGGAGGCGTTTCCAGTTGTTGCAAGCTGGAGGGTGAGTGGGCAGAGGCAGATGCTGCCGCCAGGCATAGAACAGCCCCCGCCACAAAGAATTACCAGCTGAAAACGCCAGGAGTGCTGAGGTTGAGAAAGCCTCCTTTGGACGAGCTCTGGTCACTAACTGCTCACGTTTCCCGTCACTTCCTGCCCCCGTTCTCTTCTCCTCACTCCCTGGCTTCCATTGTCATTAACCATTCTGCTTCCCCGTTCTCCGATCCACGCTTCAGCTAAGCCACATATACAGACATGGGGTCCCTGCACCAAATCTTTTTCCTTTGGCTACACCACAGTGACTAAAATGTCTGCTTCAATCACTCTTTGAGGTAAAAAAAAAACAAAAACAAAAAACTCACCCAAAAAAAACCAAACACCAAAACACCCCACAAGAAAACAAAACAAAAAAACCTCACAAAATACAAAAAACAAAAACACTTAAAATGTATGCTCTCTGCGAAGGAAAGCACAGTAACCCAGGCTCGTGCATTTACAAGGAAGGTTAGATGGTATAAGATCATATGTTAGTAACTGACGGATTGGGCGGATTTCAATCCTCGGTAAATACCCTAAAGATAAAACATTTGCATCAAATACCTCTGGCTTCGGGTAATGTCACATTGTGGATCCATCAGTAACCTTACTAAATACTTCTGGAGTCTATTAATATATTTTGAATCCTTTTAATTTTGAAATAGTTTTAGATTTATGCGATAGTTGTAAAGATAGTATAGTACAGCCTATATGACCATCCTCTCTCAGCTTCCTTTAATTTTAACATCTTATATAATCAAAGTACATTTGTCTAGAGTAAGAAATTAACATTGCTACAGACTGGGTGTCTGAACTCCAGCCTTATTTATATTATACTGGTTCTCCTACAAATGCCCTTCTGTTCCAGGATGCCATTTGAGATTCAATTTTGCATTTAGTTGTCATATACTCTTATATTTTTTTTAAGATTTTATTTGTTTATTTGTCAGAGAGAGAGAGAGAGAAAGAGAAAGAGCACAAGCAGGGGGAGCAGCAGGCAGAGGGAGAAGCAGGCTCCCCACTGAGCAAGGAGCCTGACATGGGACTCAATCCCAGGATCCTGGGATCATGACCTGAGCTGAAGGCAAACGCTCAACCGAATGAGCCACCCAGGTGTCCCAAGTTGTCATATACTCTTCAGTCTCCTCTGAGCTGTGAGTCTCTCAGACTTGCCTGTTTTCCATGACTTTTGACAGTTTTGAAGAACATGGGTCAGGTACTTTGTAGAATGACCCTCCATTTGGGTTTCTCTGACGTTTTTCTCATGTTTAGGCTAGAGTTGTGAGTTTCTGGAAAGAATACCAAAGGGTGAGGTGCCCATCACATCATATTAGAGGCACATGATGTGCACATGGCTGATCACTAGTGCTGTTGACCTTGATCACCTACTTCATTAAGGATGTGTCTGCCAGCTTTCTCCACCATAGAGTTTTTCTTTTTCACCCCTCATGTTTCATTCTTTAGAAGTAAGTCACTAAGTCCATGCCACACTTCCAAGGAGGAGAATTAATAAGCCCCCCTTTCTGGAGGGGGAGAGTATCAACATATAGTACTTGGAATTCCTCTGTAAGGAAGATTTGTCTCTTCTTTCCCATTTATTTATCTAGACCATCATTTATTATTATCGTTGTAGACTCATGGGTGTTTATTTTATTCTTCGGGCTACCCTCCAACACAAACATTATTTATTTTGAGCTCTTTATATTTTCGGTCGGCACAATTTTTTCAGAAATGGAGATCTAGGATTTTCTTATCAGCTCTGTCAGAAATTATTTCATTTATTTTAAATTTACATTTTCTCAGCTTCAATGGTTTGCCTCACAGTTCTTGGATTCTGAGATTCGTGACACCAATGTCCACCATCTCCCCGGCTAACACACTGCAAAGCCCAGGGAGTACTGATCGCAATACAAATGATGCTCTGAACCCCTGGAGTCATGCAACATGGAAACACAGGCTAACTTGCTTTTCTGTGACTGTTATAAAATTTAACCAAAGTCACCCCTTCAAAAATTTGTTTTAAAATCTTCCCATTAAGAACCATCTGAGTTTCTTTTTGCTCTGTCACGACATCTTAAGATGTAAGGTATATTTAGATGAATATACATTCTCCAACCTGAAAATTCAGATTTTAGCCTCTATTCACCATGCAGATCAACATTCATCTTGCCACTAAGACTAGACCCATGCACGACTTCTTCCAGAACATTGCATAAGCAAAGTTGCAGCTAGCCTGATGTTTACCCATCAGTAACTGAAGCAGCAACAATTGGTGATCGGGGTGGGGGGTGGGAGGAACAGATGAGGAGGGGTCAAATATTAACAGATGGAGTCCGTGAAATTGACTCATACATTAAAATATGCAGTGTCCCCAAAAGGGTGTTAATCTCTTTTATTTTTTCAATTCCTCTTTGAAATGTTTCCAACTTTTCTGTATCTTTCTTGAACCAACAAGAATGGCACAGGAGGGATCCTGCTGGTTTTGAGGGCTTGCTGCTTTCTCATCGACTGTGTGCCCACAAAGTCCCTGGGCCTCTGCTCTGGTTATTTTGAGGGAACAGTCTGCGGGTACCCCCAAAGGGTAACTGGGCCAAGGCCCATGTCAGGTGCCATCACCCCCAACAGGCTTCTCAAGACCCCTCTCCTGGTTCAGTTCAGGGGCCTGAGGTGCTCTCAGGACACCCTGCCCTGTCATAGCACAGATCATAACCCATTGCTAGTGTCGATCTGGTGACTCACCTTCCCCAAAGACTGTGAGTTCTTGGGGCAGGAATCCCAGTACTTTCCCTAACAATGGACATATACTAGGTATTTTTATATATTAAATGAATAAATAGTTAATGGCTCATTCTCCATCGAAATTCACCCACGGTAAAAATTCATCTCCTTCATTTTCCCCACCAACTTTTATAAACAGGTCTGAAAATTTCCTGACATTTCGGTACTCCTGAGAGCTCAGGGTCATGTGTGGATCTGGTCATTGCCCTGTCTACCTTCTCTTACAGGTATTTTAAAACAATGTTAAATAGTTACAAACCAAACACAAATCTGGGGATTCTGTCACCAAGAATTTGTACAGAGATGTGTTGACTCAACCCGACTTTTTGCTTATTGCTCTGAACAATAAGTATTAGTAAGTAATTCGATAGTAAAATCACGCTTATTTTAAAAGATAAGCTGCTTACTTCTAATAGGTCAGCCCTCCAAAAAGAGGAAAGGATTGGGTTTAAGGGCCCCTTCTTTTCTCCCTCTCCCCATAGCCCTATCAACACTTATCTAGCATGGCTTAGGTGGCTGGGAGATAGGGATCAGGCAATTCTATTTAAGACAAAAAAGAAAGCCTCTCTTTTAAAAGTAAAATGTGTGTGTGTGTGCATGATTAGAACAATAGATTTTGTATTTGGAGCGATTTGTACTAGGTTCCCAGCAGACTTGAATGGAAAGTACAGAGATTTCCCATATCTCCTTGCCCCCCCCCCCCCACACACCTCTCCCATTATCAACATCCCTGACCGGGGTGGTACTTCTGTTACGATAGATGACCCTACATTGACCTATCATTATCACCCGAAGTCCACACTTTGCATAGGGCTCACTCCTGAGGTGGTATGTCCTATGGTTCTGCACAGATGTATAATGACACATGACCCACCCATTTCCGCCTCGGTTTGGGTCATTTGGGTCTGTGAAACAGAATAGTTTCACTGTCTTAACAATCCCCTGTGCTCTACCTGTTGACCCCTCCCTGCTCCCTAACTCCTGGCAACAACTGATCTTTTTATGACCTCCAGGGCTTTCTTGGCCTTTCCCAGAATGCCATATAATTAGAATCCTACAGTTTGTAGCCTTTTCAGGTTGACTTCTTTCCCTTACTAACATGCATTTAAGTTTCCACCGTGGCTTTTTATGGTTTGATAGGTCATTTCTTTTTAGTGCTGAATAATATTCCAGTGGCTGGATGGGCCACAAAATTGAGCTCTTGGATCATGTGTCACGTCCCTATAGTAAAGCACGCTAATCATTAGCCCACAGCTTGATAAATTTTCACATGAACACATACACAATGAACACCCACGTCCAGAAACAAACCACATCAGCACAGAAGGCCCCCGCTGTCCTCTTCCACTCAATGCCCACACAAGGCTCACCACTCTCCTGACCTCCAAGACCATGTATTATTAGTTTTGGCGGTTTAAGCCAGTTCGGTGTAGTCTTTGGAAATGTTTCTTTCAATCAGTAACCTCGAAGGCAACTAGCCATTTTCCTCCTAGAATCTGGCCTCATACATCTAGATTAAAGAGAAAATCTGAAAGATAACGAATAGAATAGTGTTTCTTTGTTTTCTCAAAGGACACCCGCAGTGCCCTCCTAGAAGTGAAGAATGGATTCGAAGCACTTGTTTCCTCTCGAGACCACATAGTCGAGTTTGTACAACACCAAAACGAGCTGTTGACAAGTGGCAAGTTCAAGCATATAATTTGTTTGACATTGTCTAGGCCAGAGTGCAGTTGTCTCTTTGAATCTAACATTAAAGTAAAACACTTTCAGATAGAATGTGGGTTGGATAGCTACTTGATGAATTCATTTGCTCTCAGGATTTAAAGTGTGGTTAGTGTGTGTAAGAGCCGGCCTGAGTAAACCTACCTGAGGACATTGCATACCTCTCAGACCTGTCACCCCTACCCTATCGACCAATCTTCCTAAGGCAAAAAAAAAAAAAAGTGGAAAGGTTTTAAGAGTGGACTATAAAATGTTGAAGCACACAAACACGCACACTCATGCTTACACTTGTATACGCACATAGTACATATAAGCAAAAATAACCCACAAACGTTCTAGGTGCAATGAGGGAAAAAAAGCAATAGACACTTCTTTTTTGTTTATTACCATAGTGAGTTACTCTCCTATATCAGAGGAAAGCCCATAGAGCCTTAACTATCGTTAAGTGTTAGAACTGTAAAAGCTCAACATGATCATCTAGAAAACTCCCATTCATCTCCATCCTTGAACATCACTGCTATGGAAGAATGGACTGAATTTTTAAGCATAGTCACATGATATTTTGAAGGATATAAAGTAACTCATCATGAAGGGTCCATAGATAGTTTCTGCATAAAATTCAGGTTTGGTATTTGACTTATTAGAGGACTCGTGGCTCCTCTCAACAGAAAGGGGCAGAGGGCATCAGAGAGTCCACATGAAGATCCTGAACCTCCCCCTCATCTGCCCAGAAGGGACTGACCACTACCTTCTAACATTTGCTTAGGAACTACAAAGGGCAGGAACCCAGAAGACCAAACTGACACGCCTTATAGCATCATGCAGTCCTTTAAAGCAGAAAGAAAAGAATTAACCTTAATAATTACAGCTACAAAAATTGGTTTTTATTGAGTATTTACTATGTGCCAGATATTTTACTAAGCACTTACGTTCTCTAATTTACTCCCCCAAATAATTCTATGAGTTAAAATATTATTGTCATGATCTTTTTTACAGGTAGGGAATCTGGAGATTTAAAGACTTATTTATTTATTTGAGAGAGAGAGAGAGAGAGAGATGACAAGTAGGCAGAGAGGCAGGCAGAGAGAGGAGGAAGCAGTCTCCCCACTGAGCAGAGAGCCTGATGCGAGGCTCGATCTCAGGACCCTGAGATCATGACCCAAGCCGAAGGCAGAGGCTTTAACCCACTGAGCCACCCAGGCACCCTGAATCCGGAGATTTAAAAAGGGATGTAGTTTGCCCAAGTTCACACACCTAGCAAGTTGCAAAGCCTGCTTCATCTGTTCCTTTAGACACTGAGCAATGTGGTCTCCCAAGTCATAGGCCAACAGATAAATTATACTACTGTGACACCAAGAATGCTGGATGATTCAGAGGCTTGCTCAAAACAAAGAACACACTCACAGTAGAGCTAAAATGAGGATAACTTGGTCTTTACTGTTAAATTGATTCTTTGTCTTAACCACCTGATCCTAATGAAAAATAACTGATAATTTAACATAGGCTAAAAACTAAAATCTTCATTGATTAGTTTCCCTGGACAAGCCTAGAATTGCCTGTAAATCTCCCCACAGCAATGACAAGGGCCAGCCCTATCTAAAAAAGGAAATATGCATGAAGGCTACCAGTGTCAACCCTGCTGTCCCCATAGAAAATACCTTCTCTCCACGGACTTTGGTTACTCCACTTCCCCTCCCACCGAGGCCCAGGGTTCTCAGACTCTTCCCTTTCTGTCCTGGTAACCTATGCTTTCTATGTAATAAAACAATTCACCACAGAAAACATAAGTAATGATTATTATTCCAAATACAACCAAGACAATGTTATTCAATGCAAACTGATGAATTCAAAAGTACTTTGAACTTGGTTATCTTGGTGTTTATGTAATTTAAAAAGTCTAAGAAAACATTTTGTTTTGTATAACTTTGTCCTGTGTGTTTTAAAAACGTATTGATTGATATACCCAGCACCCACATCTTAGTTTCTAAATACCGGTCTCCAGTGAAAGGAAACAGGGCTCCTTAGCAAAATGACTGATTCTAGGGCTGGGTCAAGGAAACTACAAGGTGGCCTTGGAGCATGGTCTAGTGCCAAAAATTAAGAAAGTGCCCAAAAAACAAATCAAAACAAAACAAAATGGTGGAAGTATATCAAAGGAACCAATCTGAAAAAGTTCCCAAGGCCAAAGCAGGAAAAATTTGAGCAACAGCATATTGATACAAATGGATAATCTGATTAATAAAGAAATAAATGGGGGGGAAGTGATAAATCTTCCTTAGAGAAATTTCCAAATGATAATTACCAAATAACGTATACACATACAACCTCTCTAGGTGGCAGTAGGCTGGACTTAGTATTTGCTTTCAAAGGGTAGAATTTGGAAATGAAGAAATAGTAACTTTATAATGGAGAAAACTGACAAACCTATCTTAACTAATTAACCAATTTTAAACTCACCACTGATGAGTCACGTTGATATAATATACTTCCTAATATAATGTGATGACAAGGGCACATCACCCTGTGGCGTTCCTTCTAAAACTCACAACTCTGTCTAAGCATGAGAAAAATATCAAACAAACCCAAAATGATGCACATTCTACAACATGTGACCAGTCAAGATTATGAAAATAAGGACAGACGAAGATTGTCACAGATCAGAGGAGACATGATGTATAAATATGATGTGACATCCCAGATGGGATCCTGAAACAGAAAAAGGGCATTAGCGGAAAAATTCATGAAATCCAAATAATATTGGGAGTTGAGTTAATAACAATATAACAACTTTGTTTTGACCTACACTATGATTATATAAAATGATAAAATTAGGAGAAGTTAAAAATAGATGTTATTGATAACTTAGTGAAAAATCATATGGACAATATAAAAGCATAGATAGGGAAAATAATATAAATGAGAAATAACTTGTTCCAGGTATTAAAAACGTGTCCCAGAAACAAAATCTGTTCTTTTTTGAATGTACAAGGAAGGCTTTGTCACCCATGACATGAATGAAGATTTAAAAGGAACACTTAACAAAGCTGTTACAATCATTAATCAATTAAGGGCAACCTACTGGCCTCTTGAATTTTTTTCTCAGCTAGGTGAAGAGATGAGCAGGGTCTGTAAAAACATTATCTCATATTGATACTCACTGGCAAAGAAAATTTATCATTCACCTTACTGAGTTACAGGGAAAACTTCAAGAGTTTCTGAATAAAACCTTCAATCTGGGGATTGTATGCATGACTGAAAATGGCTTTGCAAATTAGCATCTTTTACATATCTTTATAAAGCCAGCTCACTTTACTAATCCAGGTGTAAGTCAAAGTAAATACAGTAATTCTAACCTGGAGCTGTAGAGTATATACCCTAGGGAGGTGAGTTGGATTCTCTCCATGGTCTGAACCACCTGGTTATGTACTCATCTGTCATATTTGCTGAAAATGTGTTCAGCCTTGCTTAGAAACCCTTGAGAGATCTGATGAAAGATCTTCATAAGTATTTTCCCAATCCACTGGCAGAGAAGATGAGATAAGCAACACTTTCCCACCACTTCATAGACATTACCAAATAATTTGATACCTTCCATAGAAGAATGGATGACTAGAGATGACTTTGAATAGATTCTTGAAACAGAATTCATCTGAAAAAATGTGATTAGAGGTGTAAACATTTGCCACTTTTGGCTCCCAACATTTTTTAGCACCCTTCTCATAATTTGTTAATTTTCTACCTAGGTGGAAGTTATGTAGAATTCACATTCCTAGAACGCCTTATAGCTAGTTTATAAATGATTAACCTGCCTTTCACCCAATTAAAACCTCTATGACAGACTTGGGTTCAGAACTAACCATCATGAAGGAGTGGCTGGGCAAGGATATTGATTCAGGGATAAGGAATAGTTTTTCTTCTGGAAAAACAGTGCTTAATGCTAAGAGTCATGTTTGCTCAGCAGTGAGTAGGCATATTTCACAAAAGCTGCTTCACTGTTGGCATTACTCATGGCTGGATAGCCTCAAAATCTGACTTTTTGGACCAAATGAACCTTCTGTGAGTTACTCAAAACCCTTCAATAAATTCCTTGTCTGCTTAACGTAGCCTCAGTGAACTCAAGTGAATTCCAGTTGTTTGCAACTAAGAACCCCCACCTACACAAAATGTAGTAATTAAATATTTTTTTTCTTTTCTCCAGTTACATACACACAATCTTTGCAGGATTGGGTCAGCACAACACTTTCCTTGCTCTAGCTGTTTTTATCCAAGACTGAATGGAGCTGCTAGGTTTATCCAGACATCTTGGGTTTCTTGAGAGAGCAGACAATTTTAACTGTCCATCCAACTGTCTATCCTTCTCTTTTCCTAATTCTCTCCTGTATCTTCAACTGCTAGCTGAACAGTGAAAGTCAGTTAACGAGTTGTTTCGTCCACATAGTACTAAGCAACTACTGAGACAAATCTTTTCTCCTAAATTGACATTAATGTTAGATATATAGATACAGAGATATATAGATACAGATGTAGATATACATCACATATGGATAGCTAGAAATGTATAGAAATGAGTGAATAAGTTGGCTTTGGCACAGCAGTGATACATTACTGACACCAAAGGTGTGATACTGGTAATTACTGCCCAGGCTTTCCATTCTGCCTTGGTCTAATATAAGCTCTGGAAGGAAGTCTAAGTCACTGCATGATCTTCTATCCTACTTATTCCCTTTAATTTTGAAACAGTCATACTAAATATCTGTAACAATTGACACTTAAAAACTTCAAAGCCAGATGTTCTTAGCCTATTCATTTACTTTCAGTGGGCCTAAAATATTTAAATAAGATCCCAAGTGTTTACAAAGGACCGAAGAGAAAGGCTCAACCAAGGAGAGAAGCTGGATCAGTATGCAATTGCCCAACTGCCACCTGATAACCATATACAGATGTGGGTCAGTCTTCTGCTATGTATTTAGTTAACCTTCACTTTTCAGATAAATATCTGGGGCTTGGGTCCTATCCCAGTTGGAGACAAAATCATTGATCTTTGATCCATTTGTCTAACTTTTGTTTTTTAACTTCACAGTGTTCACTGTCACAATGTGCTCTCAGTCTGGATTATGCACACTCCCTAGCAAGCAGTTGAAGATGTATAACCTAACTCCTCTTCCCAATGCCCAATGTGCCATCTTGTAATTGGGCTATATTTCTGTCATATTGGATGATCAATGCCAATTTTTCCCTTCTTTGTTGAAATTATTGACTTGACTCAATCTCTTTGTAGACGTAATTATGTATTCAAAATCAACTGGAATTCACAATCAACACAGACAATGTAGAGTAACAGAAAATGATAAGGTTTTAGGTGAAACTGGCCTATGTTTTAACCATAGGCAATACAAATAATGCCCATAATATCTTATTATAAATCTCTTAGAAATAAAAAGTATTTGTGTAATTTGAATTCAAATATACCATATATAAATATATCGAATCATTGTTTATAATTATTTTAATTTTTTCCACTAACTCTGATTTTAGAATTTTTTTTGTTAAAAATTACTGTTCTTTTTTTTTTAAGATTTTATTTATTTATTTTGGAGAGAGAGAGCATGAGTGGGGGGCAGAGGGAGAAGCAGACTCCCCGCCAAGCAGGAAGCATGATGCAGGGCTCTATGGGGCTCAATGCCAGGCTCTGGGATTATGATCTGAGTCCAAGGCAGATGCTTAATCAACTGAGCCAAAATTACCATTCTTTTAAAAGATTATGCATGCTTGTTTTTAAAAAGCAAACAATACTGAAAAATATAATAATCATAAAAAATCAATAAAAGATCTCAAATCCAACCACCTGGAAAGAGTTGACTAACATTTTGTACTCTTCCTACCAGACATCTCTTTTGCAGGTAACACACAAATGTTAACTGATAAAACAGAAATCATTTCATAACAATTGGAGCATACTGTCATTGTTATTCATTTGTTTTATTTTTCTACCTCAGGGTATTCCTTAATTGCTCTAAACATTTTGTAGTTTTCAGAATACAGGTATTTTCCATCTTTTGTCAGATTTATCCTTAAGTATTATTTGATTTTCTTCTGGATGCCATTTTTAATGGTTGGTGGTATTTTTAATTTCAACTTCAGATTGTTCATTGCTATTATATAGATACACAATTGACTTTTGTATATTGTATATTGATCTTGTTTCCTTCAACCTTGTTAAATCCACATATCAGTTTTAATAACATTTTTTTGTAGGTCCCTAGACAATCATGTCTCTATGAATAAGATAGTTTTACTTCTTCCTTCCCAATAAGGAAGATTTAATTCTTTTTCTTGCCTATTGCCTTGAATAAAATAGAAAAATATTCTATTCTACAGGGTTGAATAGAGGTCGTAAAGCAAGCATCCTTGTGCCGGGCCTAATGTTAGTGGAAAAGCATTCAGTCTTCTACCAGTAAGTATATACTGTTATCTGTAAGTTTTTTACAGATACCCTTTGTCAAGTTGAGAAAATTACTTCCTATTCCTAGTTTGCTAAGAGTCGTCATCAGAAATGAATGCTGGATTTGGTCAAATGTTTTTTCTATGTCTATTGAAAAGACACTATGGTTTTTCTTTTTCAGTTTGTTAATATGGAGAATTACATTGAGTTCTGAATGTTAATATATCTTTGCATTCCTGGGATAAACTCTACTGAAGTAGAGTTTATATATTGGTGGATTCAATTTGCTAAAACTTTGTTTATAATTTTTGTATCTATGTTTATGAATGATATTGATCTGTGGTTGGTTGGTGTGTTTTTCTCATATATCCATCTGATTTTGGTATCAGGTAACGCTGGCCTCATAGAATGAGTTGGAAAGTAGTCACTTCTCCTTCTCCTAAGTTTTCTGGAAGACTGTTAGGTTTGGTATTATTTCTTCCTTACAGGTTTGGTAAATTCACCAGTGAAGTCATAGGGACCTGGAATTTTCTTTGGAACATGGTTTTTAATTACAAATTCAATTTATTTAATAGATGTAGGTAGGGCTAGTCAAGTTACCTATTTTTTTCTTCAATGAACTTTGGTAGTTTGTGTCTTTCAAGGAATCAGTCCATTTTATCTGCGTTGTGAAGTTTATTGGGATAAGGTAGTACATAATATTCACTCATTATTCTTTTAATATCTATAGATTCTGTATTGATGTCAACTCTCTCATTCTAAGTGTTGTTAATTTGTGACAGCAGTCTTTTTTCCCCCAATAAATCTAGTTAGAGTTGTCTCAATTTTTAAAAAATTCATTCAAATACCTAGCTTTTGGGTTAATTTTTACCTGTTTTCTATTTCTTTATTTCTGCTGTGATCTGTATTATTTCCTTTTTTCTACTTTGGTTTCATGGGCTCATCTTTTCTTTCTTCTTTTTTTTTTTTTTAGTTTTTAAAGATAGAAGCTAAGGTCATTTTTTTGAGACCTTTCTTCTTTTTCTAATGCAGGCATTGGTGCTATAAATGTCTGTTTACATGCTGCCTTAGTGGCATCTCACAAATTTTGATATGTTGTATATTTGCTTCATTCAATTAAAAATGCTTTTTACTTCCTTTTGATTTCTCCTTTGACTCATTAGATTATTTAGAGTTATGTTACTTAATTTTAAATATTAAATATTTAAATTGAAGTTAAATATGGGGGGATTTTTTAGAGATCTTTCTGTTAATGATCTCTAATTTAATTCCATTGCAATTAGAAAATAAACAGTATGACTTGAATTCTTTTAAATTTATTGAGACTTGACTTATGTCTCAATTACACTCTATTTTGGTAAATGTTCCATGTGTGCTTTAAAAAGAATGTTTATTCTGTGGTTGTTGCGGGGAGTTTTCCATAAATGTCAATTAGATCAACGTGGATCATAGTGTTATCGAAATAATCAATATCCTTCCTGATTTTCTATCTAATTATTTTATCAATTCTTTACAGATATCAATATTTCTGACTCTTCTGAAATAAATTCATCCAAAGACACTTGGAAGCACATTGAATAACTGAATTAAAGCAGAGGACCACATGATGATATTTTTAAAGAAAGAATTTGGGGGAATGGAGTAGCAATTGATGATGACTAGGCATGGGATTGAGGGCATGGGAGGAGATCATGGCAGAGCCCTGAAGAATACTCAGTTAGGTAGCTAACTATTCTACTTCTGCATTAGGATGGACCCTCCTATTCGCGCCAGCGATGAACTTCCTAAGTTAACAAGTTGAGGATACACGAGACAAACCCACCTGAAAAAGGAAGAATTTGCCCAATAATGGCAATCTTTAGGGACACCCTTAGCAGCAATCACAAGCAGCAATGCTGTAATGTCATTAACCTTATTCCTCTCATTCTGTAAAAGGTCACTTTATTGGTGAATTGTGTTTCGACACACTCACACAGATAAGGAGCCATTAACAAAGCCTGTGCGTTGGCGGCCCCACCAACTCTCTCTCACCCCGTTAGCACATTTTCTAGCATTCTGTCATGAAGTCATTGGCAGTGTTGGTGTTTGAAAACTGCATGGCTCAGATGTTTCTAAACCCTTTTAATCCATGACAAAGGCCTCCCTTTATTGTTGTTTTGTTTTCCTTTGCTGCCCTACAGCATGGCAGCCAGTGTGCGCTTCTGATAAGCAGTGAGCCATGCAGATGTCGTTCAGTCTCCTTGTGCCCACCACCATGCAACCTGCCAAGGCCCAAATGTGGGATGTAGCATGGCTTCCCCTCCCCCCACCCAGAACCCATGCCAGCGGCCCCCTGCGCCATGGTAAGCAGGCCACATATCTTCAGAAGAACACAAAGCTAATTTATTGTGTCACAAACAGCATTTAGCATTGTCTAATTTGGGGGACGCAGTAGAGCTAATATAAGTCATTTTATCCTAAGTGAGATATTATCTAAGTGAGATAGCAGGCAGCTCCCAACTTGGAGCAAAAATGAGAAGAAATTGCTACTATGGGAATGGATTTTTCTGAGAGGTGATTTTCTCTTTCTCTTCCTGGGTTTATACAGCAGGGATGAAGAGAAGACTATACCATTTCAGGACACGATATTTGCTACTGTTAACAAAAGAGGCTCCTATGTGTCCAGGGGGGTGTGACAAAGGATGTGAGAGAAGACTTTATAAATGGTGGCGGCCTGAATAAACTGGGTTGGGAAAGAAATGAGGGAACAAATTGCTAGTCATGTGGCCTGAAGGACTATCCCAACTGCCGAGTGTAGACGAAGAGCTAAGTCAGAGTACACATGGGGAAGAGTGAGAGAGAGCCCCAAGCTGCTGGTAGCTGAATGATGGGCCAGGTAGAGTCTTGTTTGAGATATATAAGAGTCCATGTAAAGGGCAATTCAGAATCCAATGGAGAAGACCAGTTGCCAAGAGAGTATTAAGAATTAAGGAGATTAAGACATGGAGGCCTAGTTCTTGGGGAAGAGGTTAATTGCTAAGACTGGATTAGAAGATGAGAATCAGCAGGATCTGTGGGATATTGGAGGTGGGGGATCACTTGTTAAAAATCCACCCAGCTGTGGCTCATACCTTTGAACTGCAATGGTAAGTCCCTACCACCACCTTGGTTCCTAAAGGAGGTGAGGATATTTTGAAAGCCACTTCAAGTTCCATGTACACTGTTGTCCAATATCTTTGAACGGGTTGTGACAAGAGCTGTGGTACTTCGTCCATTCGCCCATTCGCCCCTGGTTTTCAAAGGATCCAGAGATACTGCCTTCCTTTCTCTGGAAACAAACAGTAAAGTCCAGGGAGCTGGAGAGGGCAGAACTACATCATGGGCATTTTATTTTCCTGCAAACACCCTTTTAGCAAAACATAGTCCTGATTTCCAGTTCTCAAGCTTCCTACCACCTTTTGCCCCTCAGCCTTGTTCATACTGCACCCTCCCTGGCACTTTTTACTATCCGGAGAGCAAAGGCAGGGATAGCTAGCCCATCATTTTAACAATAAGAAAGCAGCAGTCTTTTCTCAGTCTGAGAGGTGAGAGCCCATTTTTCACCAGTTCTGCAGTTGATGACTCTGAATTTCTGTCCATCCACCAATCAGCTTTGCAAAATGGTATCAGGCAAATGATTGAGAGACCCCTCCAATTCTCTTGAGATCCAGGAGTCACCCACTGTGTCCCTCCTTCAGCTTGCTTCCTAATCCAACCCCCTCCTTATTGCAAACCGACACCTGCAATTTCACACAAACCTTGAGTTCCTTTCCCCAGACCTGCCCCCCGCCCCTGACCTGCCACTTTCTCAGGTCCACTGCCTGAAGCATGCCTTCTGAACCTGGGGTTACACCAATGAGTATGCTCTCCAGGATATTCAACCAACAGAACTGGTTGTTCAGAGGTTCTGACTAGAAAACCTGCCCCTCCTTCCACCAGCTGTGAAACCATACCTCTACCATCTTTTTTTTTTAAGATTTATTTATTTGAAAGAGAGAGAGAGAGAGCATGTGTGTGTGTGTGTGTGTGTGTGTGTGTGTGGAGGGAGGGGCAGAGGAAGAGGGCGGGGAGAGAATCTCATGCTGACTCCCCACAGAGTTTGGAGCACCATGTGCAGCTGGATCCCAAGACCCTGAGATCATGACCTGAGCTGAAATCAAGAGTCAGATGCTTAACCGACTGAGCCACCCATGTGCCCCACTGCCATCTTTTAAGATATAACTCAGGTCACAACTCCTAGTTTTCCCTGACTGTGTAAGTCAACATCTAATCCCTAAGCTCATTCTCAGCATCCTCCTCCCTTCCTCTCTCATGCCCTCCCACCCTCCTTCTCTACCTACCCCCTCCCTCCCTCCATCCCTCCCTCCCTCTTCCCAATCTTCCCTCCTTCCCTTCCTCCCTCCCTTCCTTCCTTGTCTTTCTTAAAGTAAATATTTAATGAACTCCCACTACACCCCAGGCACTCATCCTTTAAGGAGTGAATAAGACATACAAGATTTTGTTCCTCTGGGGTTTACATTTTAGAAAGGTGGAAATAGACAATAAAGGATTAAATAAAGAAGACTGTCAGGTGTAGGATAATGGATGTGTGGACAGTGAATATGATGAGTTCTCATAGGTACTTTAACTGGGTGGTAGGGAAGCCTTCTTTGAGGGGATAATATTGAACGTATGATCTAAATGACGGAAGGAAGAATCCATCTCCATGCTTCCTTAGACAGAAGAGCATTAGCAAAGAGGGAAATCGCCAAAGCAAAGGTGCTAAGATAAAGACAAACAAGGAAGGTGCAATCCTTTTCCTTATTGCTTCTGTATTGTAACTATACATGTCATATGTAATATAATATATAAAGGACATACACAATAAGCTTTATATAAGCCTATAAGGAATATCTGCCTTGATTACATGTTTATGACTTTTTTCCCTTACTGGATTCTCTCCAGGGCATCTAACAAACTTACCTAACCCAGTAAATTCTCAATCTATATTTGAGAATATTGACTTAGGAGGAAAGTGGCTATTGTTGGGGGTGGGGGAAGGGGTCATAGTAACTGAATTTATTCCACAGCTGCTTTCTGGACTGAATGACACTTAAACCCAAGAGAGAAATTAATACACAGTTCATCAAGATTTACACTTAAGCACACACCTAACTCTTGACTTTTTCTCATTAACTTTTATAGCACAAGTTCTTTTAACTGCCCCCTTTCACAGAATGACCCCATGCTCCACATCATCCATTAACCAGCTTCCCCTGACTCAACTAAGCACATCACAAAATTATTTTCAGTATGAGTGAGAACCCACCTTTACATTTTATGACTTGTAAAGAAAGAAGAAAAATACACAATTTATAAAATGATAATATGCAGTAATATGGAGCTTTTGAGTTAATGGGACATACATTAATGACATAATAGTGTCATTAACGAAGAAGAAGGAGGAGGGGAGGAGGAGGAAGGAGAAGGAGAAGAAGGAGGGGGCGCCTGTCTCAGTGGGTTAAAGCCTCTGCCTTTGGCTCAGGTCATGATCTCAGGGTCCTGGGATGGAGCCCCATGTTGGGCTCTTTGCTCAGCAGGGGGCCTGCTTCCCCCCCCCCCAACCCGCCTGCCTCTCTGCCTACTTGTGATCTCCCTCTGTCGAATAAATAACTAAATAAAAATTTAAAAAAAAAAGGAAGAAGAGGAGAGGAGGGAGGGGGAGAAGGAGAAGATGACGAGGAAGAAGGAAACACATTATCATGCATTTAACAGCTGCTAGCTGTGTTTGGGTCCACAGTGCAAAGAATGGAGCAAAACCTCCTAAAACAAGGAATATGCGTAAGTTGTCACTTTGCTCCTTAGAATTCCAAAATTTTCTGAATTAAAAAAAAAAAAAAGTAACAGCACATCTCCCATCTTCCATGGACATATCTTCCACGAACAGAGGTGTGTGAACCTGCCCATCTCGGCTTTCCAGCTCGAGACGTCCAGAGAAATGCAACCAGAAGAACCAGATTCAGGAAGGCTGAGTCACCCCCGCAGCCACCCTAGGATGGACGGAACTCAGTGGGACCCCGGGCCTCTGGAACAGGTGTGAGCTGTGGGGTGGGCTGCGGAGAACTGATCAGCTGTTCCACAGTCTGGTTCAGGTTTCACACAGAAACAGGAAAGTGGTGATAAACTGGCAAGTACACAGGCACAAAAGGTTCTCACCCACAGCTGGTGTGTCTCCTCCTCTGTGCAAAATCGAGGGCAACACTGGGTGTTATGGAGCCTTGTGCTTTTGACCCACCGAGAATAGCTAAGAGTAGCTAAGATATCAAAAAAGCAATGATAAAACGCTGTTACCAGCGTTTTATTACCAGCATGAACTACTGATTACAGGGGAGAAATTTCTAGTAATAAAGGATGCAGATTCTGGAGCCAAAATGCCCGAGTTCAAATCCTGCCTCTGTCAATTACTGGGTGACTTCAGTGACGTTATTTAAATGGGGGCGTTTCTCAGTTTCCTCTGCTGTAAAATGGGAATATGAGCAGAATCCACCAGACTCTGCTGCTGTGGGAACAATTGGGGGGAATGAACGAAAATGCCTGGAGGCAGGGATAGCCCACAGCAAGTACTCAGTACCTCTTCACTAGTGTCCTAACAGGAAGTCAGGGCTGCATAAAACACTAAGCCCCTGAGGAAGCCCTAGTTCCTGTAAGCCGGGTTATTCTAGAACGAGAAAATCACACGTACACAAACACACTCGATTATAAACCTACGGTGACACCTGCTCTCTGAAAAGAAATGGATTTAGAATCAGAATATGGCTTTGCTGTCCTGTCAGAAATGCTTTGGGAAAAGCCACACGGCTCATGGATTTTTAATGTATTAAAAGGGATCAGAAAGCTCCAGGCAGCACCTCGTGGCCGTCTCATCCCTCACCAGGTAGAGCAAATCTGTGCTTCCTTGTTAATGTTAACTTCTCAAGTGGTGCTCAGCACCTCCTTCACAGGGCCTTTCTTTTCATTCCTTAAAAAAAAATTTTTTTATTTATTTGAGAGACAGCAAGCGAGCATGAGTGGGGGAGGGGCAGAGGGAGAACCAGGCTCCCCGCCGGGCTGGGAGCCCGATGCGGGACTCGATCCCAGGACCCTGGGATCATGACTTGAGCCAAAGGCCGATGCTCAACTGACTAGGCCACCCAGGCGCCCCTCACGTGGTCTTTAGAGCGACTTTGTGGCCGTGTCAGGGGGAGGGTTGCTCATCATTTGTGGGGGGTCCCCATGAGAGGTGAGCGCTTTAGTGACACAACTTCAGAGATATGCCCACAGCAGCAGCGCCTGGCGAGCTTGAAATACCCAAAGCCGGGGCCCCACCCCAGGCGCCAGGGCAGTCTCCATGGCTGGGCCCAGGCACTTGTGTGTTATAAAGACTCCCCACAGCGTCCTGGTGCCCCCATCATGGTTGACAACCATTGAACCGGTTGCTCTTATTTTAGAAATAGGGACATCCTGGCCGACACGGGGGCTTATGAGTGGCAGGGCCAGGATTAGTCCAAGGCATTTTTAATCCAAACAAAGTGCCAGTGTTCTCAAATGGGGAGAGGGAACTGCAGAAGAAAAGAGTGTATGAGAATCACACGGAATCCCTTCTGGAAGAGCCCCCTCTGCCCATCCCATCTCCCATCCCTCACATTGCCTCCCATAATTCTGATGTATCCCCTGCCGCTCAGCGAAAGTCCCCTAACATCTGTGCCATCTGAGATGGGCTGGTCCTACCCCATCCTGAAGCTGCAGCCCAGAACCTTTCCCTTTGAAAAGCTCCTCAGCTAATTCTTCCATGAGTCCAAGGCTGCGAAACACGCCTTGGATGCTCAGAGGGTCAGCTGCTGAAACAGTGGCACATCATCCGCGATTAACACAGCCGGGGGTAAGAAGAGGCAATGAGGACGTGTCTTGAAAGGAGGTGACCAAATGGGGAGGCAGGAGCTCCGGGGCAAAAGTCTGTGACAATAATCTCAGATTGGCCCCCCGGTACTTGGTATGACTTCCCGCAATCCCTTTTTTATCTCCCAGGGAGTTTAATTGGAGTTAAGATTCCGTATTTCACCTTATTTGCTCTGCCTATCAATCTTGGTATCTGCTTGATCTTTGATGCATTGCAACTGGGCATGGAGGGGGCAGTACAGGCATGGACATCTTTGAGGAGGGTCCCCACCGCCAATGCTTTGGAAGAATCCTGACACACAAGGACTTTTTGTTCAGCTTGGGGCACCTGGGTGGCTCAGTTGGTGAAGCGTCTGCCTTTGGCTCAGGTCATGATCTCGGGGTCCTGGGATCAAGTCCCACCTCGGGCTCCCTGCTCAGTGGGGAGCCTGCTTCTCCCTCTCTTCCCTGCTTGCACTCTCTGTTGCTATCTCTGTGCTTTCTCTCTCAAATAAACATATAAGTAAAATCCTTGAACAAATCAGTTCAGCTTGTTATAGGGTGCCCATTATTTGGGTGATGGTGTGTGTATTTGGCTGAGGACATGGCTACACATGGGGGCACCATGAGGAACACTGTCGTCGGGAAGGGGCTTGGTGTATCCATGCTGTGAATCCGGCTTGCGTCTTTGGAATGCCCATTTCCACAATGCAGGTGGACTCATGGTAAAGGTTTCCTAGGATTCTTCCAGCCAGACTGTGGGAAAATTTATCTTCCTAGCCACCTGATCACTAGGGCAAAATCTGTTTCACCACCGGTGGCATCTTTCTGGAGCAAGCACAGCTTGCTACCCTCCACAACGCCCTTCTGTTTGTTGGGGGGGGGCGCGGGTCTGCGGGAGACAGAGATCTGGATGGGGTTTCTCCCCAGGACTCAGATTCCTGCTTCTTGGGGAAGCAGCCTTACGTTCCCAGAGCGCTGCAATATAAAAAATCGGGCTTTTGCTTGAAAGCCTTCCTTTGTTTTCTAACCTCGTTTGCCATCCGAAAGATTCCACAGAGTTGATGTTTCCGTTCCTTTAATTCAGTGTTTGGGATGACCCAGCCCCGGCCCAGCTGTCTCCCCAGCAGAGGGGTGTGTGTGTAAATGTTGCCCAGTGTTCTGAGCCTCTCTTCTTTCTTTGGGTCGGAAGCAAGGCTGTCACGCTGTATGTTGTTATTTAAGGGAAATGCTGAGATGTTTCCTTTCTGTGGTGGAAAGATCTTTTCAAGGGAGCCTCTTTATTCCTCTGACATCTCCACTGTTGAAAAGCTGACCCAGTTCCCGCAGAAGAACGAAAGCAGCACGCAGAGAAAACAGAGTCCCCTGGGGGACTGGTAAACCCAGGTGAACTCCGGCCGACCGCGTTTCCCTCCGAGAACTGGGCAGGCTGCCAGCGAGCTGGGCAGATAGTCACATCTCAAAGATGTATGGACAAATTAGGGTCTGCTCAGCTCTGAGCCGTCTTTGACTCCTTTGATAGGGGTCCACGCAGGGATCCAGTTCAATCCCACACCCAGTCTTTGTGTGTGTGTGTGCGCGCGCACGCACGCACGCACTAATGGCTGGACATCTGGCCTACTGTTTGTCTTCCTGCCTAGGTCCATGTTCCCAACTCGGTGTGAATGAACCATAGTAGCTTCCCAGGGTCCCAGGACTTGAGCTGGCTCCCATTCACTGTAGGTATTGGCCTCTGTAGAGATTCGCACGATTTTGAGTTGCAGAATCTGGGAAGAGGGAGGGGATAAATGGAGGTGGAACCAAGTCCTACACTACTCACACAGCTTTAGACGTGATTATTATTTGTCGAATCATTGCTCAGAAAATTCTGAATAGAAGTTGGTTCTTCAATTTAACTCTATCTTTTCTCTGATAGTCTCTCTTTACTAAAAGCTCGGCCTTTTCCTTCTGATCACAGAACTAGACAGAGGCTCACAGTCTAATTTCACTCTCCTCCCTTCTCCTCTGTTTGAGGATGGGTCTGAGTTATAAAGCCATGATTCGCTTTCGTGACTGGCCTGTAATTAGCTTTTCTTAACTATAAGTTGTTTGTTTGGCCTTGTTATGTACGGAGCAAAGAGGAATTCCTTCAAGTACGTGTTCTTTTCATCAGAGTTTGTGAACAAAGAAGACCAACAGAGGTAGCCACCTAACTTAGGTCATTTGTTTCGTATCTTCTCTTTGGTCATATAGCCTGTCCTTTCCACTTTCAACTTAACTCATTGCCTTTTTGTGGCTGTTTTTCATTTACACACATTCAGCAAACAGTTTCTTTATGTATCTGGAGGTATTGCCTAAGGGAATGGTAAAAAACGAGGAGGCTCCCAGCCCTCTGAGAGGTGAGGGCCAAGTGGAAGAAAACCCCCGGATCATCATAGCATCATCAGTAACAGAACCAAGCACTGGGAGAGGAGCAGATAGAAAGGGCCTCGGGAGCAGAGGCAATAGGAATCCCTTATTCTACCGGGAAAATTCCAGGAATGAGGTCACATTTGTACTGGACCCTTAAGAATAAATAAGAGTTTAGGGACACCTGGGCGTCTCAGTCACTTAAGCATCCGACTCTTGGTTTTGGCTCAGTTTCTGATCTCAGGGTCTTGAGATCGAGTCCCCAGTCAGGCTCCGCGTTCAGCAGGGAGTCTGCTTAGGATTGTCTCTCTCCCTCTGCCCCTCCCCACCCCACTCTCCCCCTCGCTCTAAAATAAATAAGTAAATCTTTTAAAAATAGAATAAATAGGAGTTTAGTAAGTGGATAGTGATGAGGGCATGGGAGGAAGAAAGAACAGCTCATGTCCAGTCTCATAGTCAAGATAGTGTGAAGGCTTCTGTGGAAGCTGCTAGTGACTGAGGGAGGCATGAGCCTGGACATGTGTCCCTCTGTGATAGACGTGTTCTAGAAATGACCATGTGGACAAGGGGCCCAGCAGTTGCTCTGACCCTCAGATTCGTTACACAAGTAGACGTGGGGGAGGGGATGGTTGGGCACTGGGCTCAGTTCTAGGTGATGGTAGTACAGCTCCAAGCAAAACAGTGGGTTAACTTGTCCTGCAGACCCCTTCCTAGTCCCTAGGTGAGAGGGAAAGTGAAATCAGGATTTTCCTCTGTTTGAACTGGAATTAATTTTTTAAATTTATGCAGAATTCATGTCTTGCAGAAAGCAATAATGAGTTCAGTGGCATCAAAGCGATCAAATGTCCCCAATGAGGGAATCTTGCTCATGAGAGGAAAATGTGCTACACACACACACACACACACACACGTGTGCACACATGCACATACATGCACAGTTATTTACACACACCTATCCATTCTACCTTCACAGGCGGGCAGCAAAGGCTGTCTAGTGATGGCCTCTTCTGAAATCACTCCTGAGCAGCCTGCAGACCTTCAGACCCAGACGTGTGTGCGCCTCCCCACGCCATCGCCTCCCCAATGTCAGGAAAAGCAATCTCCAGCCCCAGGCCAGCTCGCTGGCAGCCGGGCATCGTCTTGCCTCCTCCGCTCCCGTATTTCCGCCTCCCCGCCTGCGTATTTATGGCTCCGTCAGTTTCTCCAAGTGCCTAAGGCATAGTCAGCTCTAAGGAGGGGAAAAAACATTTTTATGTTTTTTGGTGCCTTCCATGCGCCAAGATCATGCTTCTGCTGCTCCTGCTTTCATACCTCCCCTCTTTTTAGCCTTCTGAGGATCCTGTAGGGAGGTATTACTACCCTGAAACTTCGTTCCACTCAACTGAGGCTCAGAGAAGTTCAGTGGCCTGGCTGACATCACGGAGCTCATCAATCACCATCCTTTGCCATACAAGGGATACGGGTCAGGCCCAGGTGGGAAAGCACCTGTGTTGGAATTCATCCTCAGAGCTGGAACCTAGCTCAGGGATAGAAATATCCCACTGATATTTCTTGGAGAATGTCTTACTCTCCCTTTGCCTCAGTTTCTTTACAGGCAAAAAAAAGCGATAGTGATTTCAGAGGTGTGTCAGGACTCAGGGAGACTGCGCTCTGATGGGATTCACCCTCTGCAGGCACGTAGCCAGCACTCAGGAGGAACAAGCTACCCTAAAAAGCAGTTAAGTTGGGAGTCCAGGGCTCTCTCTAAAATGTTATCTCCAGAGGAAAACTTTATTCTGGTGAGTTCTCTTTTCCGTATTTTTTTTTTCAGTTCCACCCTTAATATCAAAGACATGCCACCAGTTCAAGGCCAGAACCTAATGGACCATGAAAGAACAGTTTTCAGGTAGGAGCGGCCAGCTGGGATGCTTGTCGCTCATAATCCGACCCTCTCTCCCTCTCTCTTTGTCTGCAGCTCAGTCCTACGGGCCCTCCAGGATGAAGAGAGCAGCTATTCTGGGACTCAGAGCATGGCGGGGTGTTTTTTCCTCATTGAGTGGCACAGGCAATATCCAATCCCAAATAATACATAAAGCTAAATGATGGAGCCGGCCAACTATGCCTGGAGAGGCCAACATTCAACAAAGGATGATTAAGTGCCTACCTAGGACAGACATTAGTCATACAGAGAATTCACAGCCCGGTCTACAAAGGGCTCAGGGTCATCAGGAAGACCAACAGGTGCACAGGCCTCATTCAGGGTGTAGAGCACTGGCAGAATACAGTGAAGGGGTATTCAGAACAGACTGGGGTCTAGGGAAGGCACAGGAGAGATGGTCCTCCCGGCCACCACTCCTCTCTGGCCCACCTTTACCCCGGAGACGGGAAAAATGACCCAGAAAGGGCCCGAAGCCTATCAGCTTTGCAGAAAGAGGGGCATTATGGTTGGGGGTGTGAGTGTCCCGTCCGGCTTCCTGGGCAAACCAGGTTGGCATTGAGATGGCACAGGAATGGTACTGAGGACACCTGGCTGAGCCTGTCTACAAGCTTTGAAAGCATCCTATGATTGAGCTCTGCGTGTACGAAAGAGTGAATATTTCCCCAAAGTGTCCTTGACTATTTGTCTTGATCTATTTGTATAATTTCCTTCTACTTAAGTACTTGAGCAAAATTCAAATATAAAATCAATGCTGTTGGTAATTCCCCACAAAGTTCCAAAATATGATCCTTGGCAAGATTATGGGGCTCTCTCTGTTCATCCTGGTGGAGGAAGGGGACGTGAGAATCAGCTGGAGAGGCACAGAGGGAGAGGCCGTGCTGGGACCTGCCAAAATTGCCAAAAACACGAACCGAGGTCACCTGGCTATGAGGGTGGCTGAGGGAAGAAGGCACATTGCCGCAGAACTGGGGAGATCTGAACTTTACAGTGGAATTTAAGAACACTTGCCTCAAAATTACTTAAATTAAAAACAAAAAGTTTCCTTATAAAGCTTTGGTCATACCTAAAGAAGTTTCGCTGTGTGTGTGTTTTTCTTTTGGAAACTGTCAAGTACCAACATGTTTGAAAATACAATGCAGGAAGCCCCTGGGGTCTGACTCGGCTGCTGTGTTCTTGCCTTTGCAAGGACAACGAATGTTTTGGAGATAGTTCCTTGTGCCTACTCCTCTGCCTGGTTTTGTGCGAGGGACTGCAGGGCTGTGGGAGACAAGTTGTGTTTTCTGAGCGCTTGTGTGCAGAGGCTGACACAGAGATCCCACCTACGACTGGAAAAACTTTGAGCAAGTATATAAATCAACGATGAAAAAGAATAACACTCTGAACCAGCATGGGGTAAATGCTGCATATAAATCTTCGCATTACCGCAAACCTCGGAGGTACCGCAACTGTCCTCAGGTGCTCTGGAATCATTCCAAAATGCATAGTTTAGTTAAATGCGCCTATCCAGATGTCAAGATAAAATTAAGGCCTCTCTTCGACTCCATACCCGAGAACTCCATGCACATTGCCACATGACTCAGTCACTTCCTAAAGGATTTAATGTCACGTTAAGGGTCTGGGAGAGGATTTCAGAGAAGCTGGAAATGGCTGAAAAGTGGGGGGAAAAAAGAGGAATTGCAAGGAATTGCAATTGACTAGTAGAGACCATCTTACTTACAGAAAGGAGGTAAGTGGAAATGAACTCTCCTCAAGGATGGATTTAAACTAAAACCTCCTCAGTCCCTGGAAACCTGAGGGAAGTGAGACGGACCCCAAGTGCAGGGAATAAGAACTTGAAGTGGGCCAGAGGGAAGAACCAGAGCGTGAATCCAATTTTGTACTTAATCTGCAGGTAAATTGGAATGGAGCCGCATTTCCCTAGAACTTGTCTCCAGAAATGTGGGGAATTCAGCCAGTAGTTGCCCCCATGTGGCCCGCAGGCAGAAGATACTAGAAGATATGGGGGTCTCTCCCAGAATACTAAAGTTTTTTGGGGGGGGATGCAGATAACAAAATTGATTTTAGCTCAAAGGGAATTTACTTAAAGAGAGTGGAGTAGCTCACTGAATGCAAATGAAAGCTGAACCAAACAAAGGAAACAAGTTTCGGGAAGGGCAAAGCCATAAACCTTGTCCCTCAGGCCCTGAATCAAGAAGACTCCAGTCTATCTTTAGCATCCTGAGGCTTGTCCTTCTTGCACCCGGGAGAGAGGATCTGGTGGGTCTATGAGCAGACCTGCATCAACTGTGAGGCCACAATGGGGACAGGGACACAGGATGGGTACGCTAGCTGGGCATCAATTCCTCTGTTTTAGGAGCAGTGCCAGAGAAGAGGGGTATGCTTGTGAGTAGCCCCAGAGATCACCACTGCTCTCCCAGATAGCAGCCTATGGCAAGGAGTTGTTGCCCAATGCCGCAGGTGGGGGGGGCAGGGAGTGCAGAGAGAGAGAGAGGGAGAGATAAAAAAGGTACACATCAGAGGAAGAAGCATTTAGGCTTATGCTAAGGAAGAATACTGTGATGTAGAAAATTGTTAAATATGGATTGTATTACCAAAAAAAAAAATCTGTGAAATTAGGAACTCGTCATTCTTGAAAACAGGATATGTTCTCCTCTATCGAGAAATGGCTAAGTTGTGTTCCATCCCAAACACAGGAGGACCTCCAGAGCTTCCTTTCAGGACTCAGATCCTGTGATTCTGTGGTCAAGTGTCCACTCTATTGTAGATCAGCATTTCTCAAATCGTAGCCACCCGAGCCTAAGGCAGCTGCTTAACCAACTGAGCCACCCAGGCGTCCCCAGAATTCCATTTTCAATCAAGTTTGAGAACTACTAAGTTAAAGTTTGTATCTGCTGTTGTTACTTATGTTTGTGTGTTTTGCCATAGAATTTCTTCTAATAGTAACATAGACCATAACTTTCCAAAAGGGAAATAGGATTATGGACGCAAGGTTTCCCAGATTCATTTGACACTGAATCCTTCCATTGAGGAGTGATTTGAACCCCCCTTTTCTCTGAGCATCACCTAATGACATATCTAGGGATACTTGTGTTCCACAAAGCACAGTTTGGGAAACATTACTATAGATTATGTCTTTATATACCCGTAGTCTTCTAGTCTGCTCTATGCAAAGATTGATAGAGTCATACAGCTGCCTGCTTTCTTGATAATATTTCATTGCAGATGTACTTTATATATTTTTTTCCTGTTAATTTATACAAAATAAAATTCACACGTTGTGATATATAGGCTTTTTGATAAACGCATGGAGGTGTGTATCCATCACCACAATCATGATCTAGAATAGTGCCATTACCCCCCAAATTCCCTTATGCTGCTTCTTTATAATCAATCCCTCCCCCAGTCCCAGTCCCTGGCAACCACAGACCTGTTTTCCATCCCTATAGTTTTGCCTTTTCAGAATGTCATTTAAATGGACTTATGCATTATGTAGCCTTTGGGTCTGGCTTCTTTCACTTTAGCAAAATGCATTTGACATTCATCCATGTGATTGTGTGAATTAATAGTTTGCCCCTTTTAATTGCTGAGTTGTATTCCTGTGTATGTATGGATCACAATTTGTTGGTTCATTCATCCAATGAAGAAGATGATACAACTTTCTTATTAAAATGATAAATCAAAAGAGCATTTGTTCGTAGTTAACAAATGAAGTGAAATTATGTCTCAAGGGACTATTTACGTCTCAGTAAAAGAAAATGTCTGACAAATTGGGACAAAATTGTATTTTTCTTTTGCTTGAGAGTAAGAGGCCAGGAGAAGAGACCGAGTTTACACATATTATTACTAAACATCAAAAAAAAAAAAAAAAAACCTCTCAGTAAATTCTCATGCAGCTCAAGAGACTTCCCATAGAAGCAATTACTGATTACAGATAGGGAAACTGCCTATAAACTCCAAAACCTGCCAGAGGTATTAGAATGTTTATTGGTTATTTGGTCCTGTGCCGTGATCTGATTCGCAGGACTCATAAAACAGCTTCCTTAGAAGCAGGAGGTGATGGGCAGAGATGAAGCTCTTTTCAGAAGATAAAGAAAAGCAACAGAATATTACTTATGAAGATCAGAATAATGAATTACATTCATTTATCTACTTGTCATTTCATTCCATCCCAAATATCATCTAGGTTCCAGTGATTCTTGTAGAAATCTGTTAGAATGGGATTTATAGACCGGGTGTGTCTCTTGCTGCAAGATGAGACAGGCCACCCTCAGATGACTCAATTAAGACAACTTGTCAGTTCAAACTCTCCGTTCTGCTGCAGCCTCTGAACCCACTATGGTCAAGGGAGTCTGCTGCTACTCCTCCTGGCCATGATGCATTTCCCCCATGGCTTTAAAAAGAGATCTGGGGGCGCCCGGGTGGCTCAGTGGGTTAAGACTCTGTCTTCCGCCCAGGTCATGATCTCAGGGTCCTGGGATGGAGCCCCGCATCGGGCTCTCTGCTCAGCAGGGAGCCTGCTTCCCCTTCTCTCTGCCTGCCTCTCTGCCTACTTGTCATCTCTCTCTCTCTCTCTGTCAAATAAATAAATAAATAATTAAAAAAAAAAAAGAGAGAGAGAGAGAGATCTGAGTCCTTGATGCTGTTTTCCTAAAGAAGAACTGTTCGGGGTCTCAAAGCATCTCTGAAGACAAAGACCTACACAGATACCTTCTAATTCTGCCGATGTTTTACTTTGTTTTGCTTTTTATTTTTTTAATGTACTTTCTGGAGGTCAAGTATACTTCTCTAAATATCTGTGACAGTTTCTCCTGAATCTTCCAGGACCCCAAGAGTCATTCCTTAGAAGGTGTAAGATTCTCAGAACTTCACAAAGATATCCTAGTTAAAGAGAAATAGGGTCTTATTTTACCGGCTTGATACTCAGTACTGAATAATTGCTCTTCTTCATTCAACACATAATTGAGTAAGTTCCTAGGGCAAAGAGGGCAGAGCAGAGAACTAGACATGTAACGGTCTCTCCTTCATATACCTTATAGATACATAACTGACCTATTTTAAGACAACTTAGTAGGGCTAAATGTGTTTAAAACTATCTTCACTGATCTATGAGATCAAATTGTCTACTTCTTGCAAATTTTCCAAAGAAAATTGTTAGGATTTTAATATAAAAATGGCCACAGACTTCAACTTTCTTCAGAACCATACTTTATAGATTAGATTCTCCATAAAATTAAAAGTATCAGGAAACTGTTTGGATTCATAACATTAAAAAGGAGTTAATTTACGGTAGTAAAGAAGAATGCGTTTCATTTGAAATTATCGAACAGTGTATGTACTCAGGATGGCCTGAGGATTTCCTTAAAGATAGCTAAGAACTCAGACGTAAAAAAATGAAAAAAACTGAGTTTTAGAGAATCTGGATAATAGGTTAGGTGTCATTTGTTTAAGATGTTTCAGATTCTATTTATTAAAAGGGGACAGTGAGAATTCTGGTAGATTTTTAATAAGCAGAGGGAGATTTTAGTGTGAGCCAAGGCTCTACTCGGCTTCAAGACAGATATTAACCGCCCTTGCCTCCAGCCTGGAGAAGCGGCCAATCCCCACACCGCTACATGCAAAGACACCAACTTTAGCCACACTCCAGATAAGGAGATGGTAAACCAGAAGTACCAAGCAAGAAGTGATCCTGAGAATGGTGAGTAGTCCCAGAATCTGAAAGCCTCTGTGTCCAGCACAAACTATGGTTTGCGGCAAGCTTCACATGCAATGAAATCATGTCTCAGCTCCTCGCTCTGAATCATAACCCTCATTTACTACGAGTATCACCCCTGAGGGGCTGAGCTGCCAGATGCAGGGGTCAGTCTGTTGGCTTCCCCTCAACCTGCAACGCTCTAAATAGGTTGGCCCAACTAACTTTTAGAATAGCTATCTCTGAAAAGAGTCCAGCAATGAATTTAGAGATTATTGAAACCAGGAGATTATAAGATCTATGAAGAGGAGGGAAAGGATCAACAGAATAAGATTCAGAGGACCGAGGTGACTCTCATGATGAAAACCCACTAATGGTTTCCCATTGGCTTTAGGAAGCACTGAAAACTGCTTAATTTGTTTCTAACATCCTTTATGATCCCTCTTTACCTCCCTTGATACCCTCTGGCTACAGTGGCCTTCTTTCACCCATTCTAAGTCTAAAGCTCTACTTGCACTGTGACCCTTCCAAATGGCTCTCCCCAGTCCATGCAGTGTTTTTTCCCTCCAGACCTGTGTCCCTTCACGTAATCATCTCAAACTCCTCCACAACCTTCCAATGCCAGCTGAACTCAAGTCTTAAGGAAGCTGACCACAGCCCCCAGACGAGGTTAGGATCTCGCAGTACTCTGCCTAACACCCACTTCAAACCCCACCCAGTGGCCTTTCCTATATACAAATGTTAGAAAGCTAAACAAATATATATATATATACATACGTATATATATATATATATATATATATATATATACACATATATATATTTCCCAAATTTTCTTGCAGTGAGGTCTGGATACGGCCTATATTCTGTGGAGCAAATGTGTCTACGGCTGTAGTAGTTTCTGGCATTCCCACCCTAGCTAGTTTACTAGTCGCTCTGGAAGTTTCTGTAAACTCATTACCTTCTAACAGATCCTTTTCCTTTCAAGCTAGCTAGATTGAGTTTCTTGCAATTAACTGGTGCACACAGGCTTCCTACTCTATACCTTTATTGTGCACAGTGCTTTTCCTTCATAGTATATATTATAGCTATGAGTAAATAATTATTTGATTTTTAGCATATATGCATCATCTCCTCTGGATAATAAACTCTTAAAGGACAGGGGGTGGGTTATATTTTCAGCACCTAATGTCATGCCCATCATGTAATAGGTGGTGCTCGATGGGTAGTGGTGAGTGAATGAGTGAATGAACAAATGAGTGACTCTTTGTCCCAGCTCTATCCCTTATTAGCAGTTTTGAATAACTTGGGTAACTTAGCTCACCTACCAGAGCCTCAGTGTTCTGAGGAAATCGTGCTCTAATGCACATGATATTGTATAGCTCAAATGGGAGAACATATTTGTAAATACTTTATAAACATTTTATTCAATGTTAAAGGTTATCATTCTACGCTACTAAGAAACAAAGGGTAAAGAAGACAAAAATAGTCAATAACTTTTTTTGAGTCCAGCTGTAATAGATCTTTCAGTTTCTTAGTATTGTAAATCTATTCAAGTCCACATATATGGGACTAAGTTGCAAATTCTGCTATCCTTATGAGCTCCCAGATGTCCACAATTCATAATATAAACATTAGAGAGCAATATTAAATTATAGTAAGGACATGGCACTGCTCTTTATAGAGCATTTTGACCATGTCCCAAGGTCAAATAAACATCTATTGGGACACATGGAGGTTCTTCTCTTGGATGATTCCAAAAAGGGTTTGAGGACATGAATATTTGTACAAAATGTAATAAGGATTCAAAATATAGAAGTAAAATCATACCACAACTTTGGAGCCTCTTTTCCACAACTCAAATGGTACTTAATCTTGAATTAAGGGCAATAAAAACGCTCCCATTCCTTTGGTCTACCTGTAGTGTGCACCAAGTTGAATTATGTAGGCCAAAGTGCAAGCAGTCATCAACCTACATGCCTGGGGAATGGAGCTGGGCTCGCTGCTTTTTCTCTATTTTTTCAGGATCTGCTTTGACTCTAATCCTCCGTTGACCTGCTCTGACGGCTGGGTGAGGGAACTGAGGACTGAGGAGAAATGATGGCAGAGCATCTTCCTTTACAAGAGGGAAAGAAAAAATTAGTAGCAAAGGAAAATTGAATAGGCTTGTAAGGTAATTAGCAATTTTCAAATGCAGCAATGGGCAAAGGAAACAAAACGTGGAACATGTATTAAAAGTCAAGCGGATGGTTTAGAAAATACAGCTGTAGGATCACACAGATTTTGACCATCCAAACCAAATTCAATTATCATGTCTGTGCTGCTTTTCTATTTCCGCCACTGAAAGGCTATTATTAGGTGCTCTCTCTCTTTTTTACATCTCCAAGTAATGCCTTCATAAAACATTCCAAAAAGTAAACATTAGCTTTAGGCCATTTGATTACTGGTTTCCCAGAACGCTATGTTCTGTCCTGTTTCTCTCCATATTCCTTTAATATTAAAAATAGGAAATGACTGAAGGCAGTTGAATGGCTCTGCCTTGGAGGCTGTTCCCCCGGCCAGCCTCTCGAGCATTGTTGGGTCCTCATCCCTCTAAAACCCATTTCATCCTTATTACACAGACAGCCCGGTGCCAAGCAGGAAAAAACAAAAACCCAAAACCAAAAAACAATTAAAAATATAGTAACCGAACATTTCTTTCTCTCTACCAATTATTAATTTTTTTTAAAGCGTATATGCTTTGTTTCCCACACTTCCTTAGCTGTGGCTCCTTTTAGGTAAGGGTCGTTTTATTTTTCGAGCTCAGTATTGGGAGGAGACCTGGCTATCAAGGTGTCTTTGAACAGGTGAGGGAAACAGGTGAGAGGAACAGAACCGAGGGTAAGGAGGGTAAGAGGGAGGCCCGCCCGTGCGTGCACACACGCACACACCCATACCCCCACACGCACTCCCAGTGGGCAGCACCCAGGAAGTGAACTGGGCTGATGGAGGTATGGGTTATGCATACTGTAGGTGGCGCTCTTACCCATATGCTACTTCCGCCAAGGTCTGCGCTGACCCAGCGGAAATAACGCGCAATGGGCTCTGGGAACCTGAGCAATGACTCCTGGGAGTCTCAAAAGAGAATCAGCGGACACTAGACCCGCGTCTTCCTTTGCCAATGGAGATGAACAGGAGTCGAACGTACGGCCCTAGATAGGAATTTCTCCTGAAGGTCCTCAAAAGAACCGTGGAGCAAAGTTGGCCCCAGTTCGTTTTCCCTCATTACCCGCACTTCTAAAGCAAAATAAAAAGGGAAAATGTGAAGAAGAGCAATGGTCACTACAGTTCTGAGAAAGAACTTAATCCTGAAACCGAATCCATTTTAACGTAATAGGCTTCAGCAACATTTCAGAAGACCTTCAATCAGACATGGCTTCCCTTCTCCAGGCCTTCAGCAACGTTCAAAAATACATTCGTACTTAGCTGTAACCGTTAGGCGCGAATTATTTTGTCTTTTCCTCCCCAAATGTAACATTATTTTGCACATTCCCACGCATGTGTCACCACCACTTGTGAACTTGTTATTTGCGATAGAGATTCAGAGCCCATTCTTTTCATCTACTTGATCATTCCACAAATATTTATGAGTGCCTCCAGATACTAGAGACTACATACATAACCACAAAGAAGATGCTGAAAGATAACACGGGGCGGGAGGGGGGGGGTTGGGGGGGGTTCAATCATCTTAAAACCAACTCCTTTCGTTTTATTTATTTGCCAGAATCAGACTTCTACATCACGAAATCGAGACATTTCTCCTAAAGAACAAGACAGCATCAAGTACTAGGTAAATTTGATATCTAAGTGCCCTTCTCTCCCTGGAATTCTGTGGTCTAGGTTTAAGGAAATAGGAGCAACATAACATACATTGTCTCACCAGACATCTTACAATTGCCCTTGAGTCCGGTGATTTTTGGAATCCTTTAATTCACCAGTGACAAACAATGAAGGAATAACATAGAATATGTGTCTTTGAGCCCCACTGAGTGCTTAGCTTCAGTGTGTGCCTTCCCAGCAGCTGAGGCCAGGGATTTGAGAAGAGGGAACACACCCACAGACAGAAGCCGTACGTTTTTCTTTTCTGTTTCTTTCTCTATGTTAAAGAAGACCAAGGAGGGCTTTTGGAAAACTTTAAAAAAAAAAAAAAAAAATCCCTTCCGTGATTCAAAGAGAGGGATGAAACATGTTCCCTCTTTAATAAATATGATTTTATTTTTATTCCAGCCACCTATTAATCCAAAAAAATTTTAAAAATGTTCTTGGCACTGGTGATTCCTGTCTGAGCCCATTGCTGTTCTGATTTCCCACTGAGATCTACAAGTGATCAAGAGATCAATAATTCCAAATGGTGTTTTCACAGGAGCATTTCCTTCCATAGTACGTAAAATGTTCTTTCATGAAGACAGATGGACACAGTCTGCAGGACCCTGCTTACTCGAGAGAAACCGTCTTTGAAAACTTTTGACAACCAGCGGGATAGCACGTCTGTGTCTATTTAAATGAGCTCATTATAGTTAATATTTTTGTGACTTCCAACCAGTTGTTCAATCATTTCTCAAGTGTGATACATTTTAATCAAAAGTGAAACACTTTGCAGCACAAATATTGTTAAAACCGCATTTTGGCTACATCCCTTTTGGAACAAATTTTCTGAAGCAAGGCACTTTTTACAGAAAAAGGTGGGGGTACAGGGCTGATAATGTTTCTTTGTTTGCTAAAATAGGTATAAATGGAATAATAAAAAGACCCAAGTTACCTTAAGAATGACGTGCTGCTCCTTTTTACTTTCGTAGGTCTGTACAGTATTTCCGGTCTTAGAGGATTTTATCTTACTGACTAGTTGAAAAGATATAGTAAATCTATAGCCTATCTGACATTTTATTGACTAAAATTATGTAGTAAATGGCATTTCTAAGTTTACCAGCAAAATGATAGTTGACACACTGGTGATAGAGTGCAGTGAGCTCTAAGCCAAAAGTCAGATGACATCCAAAATGGCCGCTCCAGGACAGGAAACATCAGAAAGTGACATTCTTTGAAGAGAAAAAAAGCTCTCCTCTCCTGTTGTATGATTCTGGAGTGTGATTCTATGGCATTTTAATACTGGAACTAAGGGGCCTCCTTCAGATGTTATTAGGAAGTGACATTTTAGTCCGTGTACACTTGCAATGCAAACCTATTTGAGAGAACAGCTTCTTTTCCAATGTGAGGATAAAGCTCACTAGAGCCCCGAAAGTGTTGTGGTATGTGACAGGTGCATGCGGATAATTCTGTAGGTCACCATCACTCCAAGAAATACCCTAGACATCACTCAACTGCCTATGTTCAAAAACCAGCCACAGCATCTTAATTTGGTTTCCTCATAAAAGAAGGGAATAAATTGATTGAGCCAAGCAATCATATCCATTCAATTTGGTGGTAAATTATGACTCATGAACTAGTAAATTGACGTTCAGGTACAAATTCACCTCATACAAGTTGGATGACCACTGAGTGCAGTGTGGACTTGCAGTCCTGATTCCCACTATGTGGTAAGATCTGCTTAAATCAATGTTGGCCCCCTAACGACCAGAACTGCAGTGATAGAACCAAAGGATTGCATGTCTCTGAATTCAGCACCCAAGAAAAATTCAGTAATGTTAAATAGAAATTGTGTTATATTTCAAGTCTTTAAAAAACATGAGTAAAATAATAATAACATAAGTACCTGATCATTATTAAGTATCTGCTAACTGCTGTGCATTCAGGTATTTTTTTTAAGGTATATCATTTGTTTAAATCCTTATCACGTCCCTAAGAGAATCCCCATTTTCCATATGAGACAATAGAGGCAAAGAGAGGTTAAATAAATTGCCCAGGACCACACAGTTAGGAAAAGTCAAGATTTGAACCCTGGAGATTTAAGTCTTAATCACTAGGCAAAATCTCTATTAAATATTTTATTGAGTAGGATGTACCATTCTCCAACTAAGCCAGACAAAAATTTTATTAAATTAAATAAGATTTCCCTGTTCATAATAGCATTCCCTAGCATTTCTTCAGCCTGCTTTGACTTTGGTCATTGGGAATACATCTTTCTAATGACCCCATGTGTCTGAAGTCAGGATTTTCACATGTGGTACAAGCACTCTTTCCCAGATCAACCCCTTGACTTCCTACCACAAGTTTATGCTGTATAATCTAATACTCTGGGATGCCGAGATCATTGCTGGGCCAGAGAAATTGGGGGAACAGTGGAACCAGGCTACGGTTCTTGTTTGTTCTTCAGCGTGGATACTGAGACTACACAACTGGCAACTTTCCCCTCCAGCATCATTTTTCTCCTTTGCCAGTTATTGACCCTGGGAGCGTTAAACAAAAAATGTTCTCCCTTGCTGTTCTTGAAGCAAACACACAATTAAAACACAGGTGTGTTTATCTCATTGGAGTCTTTGCCTCGAAAAGATATCACCCAGGGAGAATAATGTAACCTCACCGTGTCACCAACAGAGAAAGATGGGGAGTTCTAAAAAGAGACACTAATCTCAGATGATGCCCTTCACAATGCATTCTGCAGGGCTCGCCAGGGGAACCTACACAGTGGAGTGTGCAAAGCAGGGGCTCAGACCACAGGCATTGCCTAAAGGGATGATCCTTCCAATGCAAAAGATGGAAGCAGCCAGATCAAGCCCAAACAGGTGAGACCTCACTTTGTTTCTAACTGGCATTGCTCAAGGGTCCAAGCAGTAATAACCCCAGGTGGATGAGGCAAGGATGGGGAGCAGGACATCAGCTAGCCTGGAGGGATGGGATATCTTGCACAGTACAATCTTTATTCAATCATGTATTCATCCACATAAACATATTTTTACTGAAGGCCACCTAGGTTCAAGCACTGAAGAAGACGAGAGCTATCCCCTGCTCTTGGTGAATGTGTAGCCTAGCTCAGGAAACTGGTCAGCAGAAATCATATTGCAAACAGTAGGCCCACCTGAGAGACGTGCAGAGAGAGTAACAGTGATATGGCCGGGTGAGTGGTATGAGGGGGAAGGAAGGTCAGAGCATGTCCCGTCCAGGAACTGTGTTTGTAGGAGCACCTGCAAGGACACAAAGATGACTGATCCTGAAAGGCTCAGAGTCCGGGAGGTCAAAGAGAGTCAGTGAGGTTTAGAAGAGCTAGAGTGTTGCCCAACAGCAGAGGCTGAGCTCAAACAGGCTGTGTGCTCTCCGCCCCATCCCAGCTTCCTGCTGCCCAGCCCAGGAGGCTCCACGGACCTGGAGCCTAGATTAAAACAGGTCCCACACTGGCAGGTAAACAGCCCTACCTCCTGCTGCAGGGCCTGGGGGCTGGGCTTGGCAAGCAGTGTGGACCGTGCATTTGAAATTCATGGTACGATATGTATTTTTGGCACCAGATTAACTTTTCTTTAAATATTCATCTACTGATGTGAAGATATACTCAGGGAGCACACCAAGTCATGGCAAAGAGCAGTGGTCTCGATGAATGCCTTGTGATAAGGAAAAGAGCCAAACAGCTTAAAACACTTAACATTCAGCTAATAATGACTGAACAGAAGATTAAAGGCCAGTGATGCTAACTACAAATTCGTTTTCGTACATGATCGACAGACATATAGATGAAGATTTACCTATATGTTTATATGATGTACAGAAAGAAATAAAGATACAGATACGGGTATAGAGCTCCACATAGATCTGTCTTCTTCTCTGAGCCTGATCACTTGTCCCAGCATGTGACTAACTACAGATCGTGATGTAACCTCTCAAACTAAGTTTTTTGCCCATTTTACAGATGAAGCAATTTGATTTTCTTAATAATGTTGACTTGTCCCTCAAAGGTTCCCAGAGAGGATTAGGTAGATAGATGCCCTGTGTTAAGCAGCGTGATGCTTGGCACAAAGTAGGTGCTCAATAAACACAAGGCTCTTTCTAATTACTCAGGCCTATGAGCTGGTAACAGTGAACCTGGAGACGGTCAGCCACGCAGGATCCCTGATGCCACAACTTGCAGTTAATTAGAGAATGGGAAACCCAGCCCGGGAGCAGGAAAAGGACCTTGCTTAGCCCCGGGTCCTTCCTGCATCTTACGGTGCAGCTCCAAGGAGGAGGCCATGTGCCAGGTGTGACTGCGGGGATCTGAAGGAAGCATGGGGCTTGCTCTGCTCACTCAGCATCGGCAGTGACTTCCAGGACCCACAATCTATACCCAGGCAAATGGTATTAAACTGAGCGCTTGAATTATCCTGACGCAAGAGAGACTGGGGGCAGAAGTATCCCATATCCTATCGTAAGCGGTGCTTGGATTTCCATCCTCACCTTAGCTGAACTGTACGGAAAGCTACTTGATGCCGGCGAGGGGAAGGCCAGCTAGAGAACGAGCTCCAGGTGGCTGCAAAGAAGAATGTCAGCTCCGGTGTTCTGCAGAGAGGGCTGCAAAAACGCCTAGACCCAGGATTCAGGTTCTTTCGCACCAGAGTTATTTTTCTCCCGAGGTTGGTTGCAATTACCCCTTCTTCCGGACCTTCTTTCCCCCGTGAAAGAACACTGACTTGTTCTCTCGCACTTGCTCAGGCTGGTATCAATCCTCCTGAGTTAGAATGTCATGGATGCTCCTTGTTCTTCCTGGTAAAGCACAACCCCACTGCCCTAGGTCGCAGGCTCTTTATTTCTTCCATTGTGCTAATCAGAAACACTTAGCTGCTTTCCTGCTCTGATGCTGAATTAATAAATTACAAATGCCTGTGATCAAAGGTTTGGAGGTTTTGACAAGTGATGTAGTTGATCACAAATGCAAGGTTGTGTCAGGGAGAACCTATGTTTTCAGGATGTAGAAGGTGGATCAGCCCTGGATTTGAAAAGTAAACAGGCGAGTTTGATGAGCTGAAATTCATGGCAGAGCTTCTTAATATGTCCTGAGGTTTCTAATCAAAGGAGCATCTTAACTGGTCCCAGAGGGAAATGGGAGATGAAAGGCAGTGACACTGATGCCCATTCTACCTTGCCCCATCCCAACGTTTGTTCCCTCCTTCCTTTTTTTTCCCTTTTCTAAAAATATCCTGGCAGGTAAGAATTAGCGACAGAGCGACAGGATGTTATTTAGTCAAAAACAAAAACCTGCTGCCTAATGCACCATACCTTTAAAATTTTTAACATCTATTAAATTAAAATCAAGGAAATTGACATAGATAGGATGAAAGAAGATACAGCACCTCTAGCTTATGCCAACTAAAAATAAGAATTATTAATGAAGCTCGGCTTTCTTCTGCTGTGCACATTAATTATTTATGATAATAATACTCTGCACTGCCATATTAAAGAATTTTCTTCACCCAGCTTCCCAGAAAACTCTATCTTCTTGGAGGGGAAAAAAAAAAAAAGGAACCTCAACATGTTAAGCCCACAAAAGAATACATTCCTCTCGGTGTATTTATTATACTGGAAGATGAATATAGTCTTGGGTTATTAAACTGGAATGAAAAACATATCTTATTAGAACTTACATGGTGATTTTTATTCTCACTAGTTTCATATAAACTTAATGATGCAGACTGCATTTTTATGCTCATCTATTTTAAAATGGTGCCTGGAGCAAAAAAAGCTTCCATTAATGCCAGTTTGGTATTTCAAATACAATTTGATGTAATTTACTTCAAATATATGTGAACAGAGAAGGATAATGCCAAGCGCATTTTCTAGATTCAAATATGGGTTAGCTCATGGCCATGATTTATTAAACCTAAGTTTTTTGCAAAAAAAAATTCTTTTAGTTATAAAATTTTTTTTAAAATGAACCTTCACTTGGGGGGAAGAGGAGCAGGAGAAAGGAAATGGTGGGTTTTATGATAGAAGACTGGCTTTAACTTTATTCTAGGTTTTAATATTTATCAACTATAAATGAATAATAATGCATTTCCCTCCAGTAATACGCTGAAGCTATCGAAACCCATTGTTTTCTTAAATTGATACACTGTAGAATTATATTCATGGATATGTCAACATAAAATCATCTAGTTTAGAGAGGTTTGGTATGTTTCAAGCTTGGCAGATTGATATTAAATAAATGCTTAGATTTGCAGTCTTTAAATTGTTTCTCGATGATTTTTAGAAGAACTACATTCGAAAAGAACTTTTAAAAATAAGTTTAAATATTATTACCCTAACAGTGGCTTCCGGATGTAAGTCGAACCTGATTTTCATGTGTAAATCTCAAAAGGGGAAGCTATGGCCCCTTCTCCTTTTTCTCGTGCTTGATCTGCTTCTCATGTGTTCTCAGCTGTCCAGGTGGATGCTGACCGCATCCACGCAGGGGTATGGCCAGTCTCACTAAGGCATCTTGAGGCACCGTTATTGTGCGGGCTTCGTACCTACAGTGATGCTAATAACATTGCAGAGCCTTTGCTGCCTTGAAGCATCTAATCTTCAGCGGTGGCATTCCAAAACCATATCTTGGCCTTGGTTTCTTCTTTACTCTGCTTCCTGTTTGCAATCGGCTTTTTTAGGGTCCACCAGTCATTGCCCCTGAGCTCTGAAGTGTCCCTTCTGCTGAAAGAGCAGGGGTCCCAATGTTAGGGTCTCTGTTTATTTTTCAGCTTTGTGATGCACAGCTGCCCTCACTCTCCCATTCCTGGTTTCTGCGTAGAGGCCACCTTGCGGTGGTATGGTGGGGATCCTTAGCAGAGCCCTGCTTCCCCCCAGGAGCTGGGTGAGTAACTGGAGGCGAGGCACCTGCTAGGGAGGAAGGAGACCCAGAAACCCTGGTGGCCTCTCTCTCAGCACCTCTGAAACACAGTCCCTGTAGTTGGAGGTGCTTCTCAGGCTGCAGCCTAAGGAGTAAGGTCCCTCACAAGCAATGTTCAGGCTCTTTAAGAGTGGGTATAGTCTTCCAGGAGCTAAGAGTCTGGGAGGGAGAAAGATAAGGATTTTGGAATACTATCCCTGGCTTCGGGGTGCCTGGATTTAATCCAGTCAGTCCCATGGGATGTCTACGTTCAGTTTCCTGGTTTCCCAGGCTGGAGTGGGGGGAAGGGAGTGGAGAGCAGAAGAAATGAACAGAAAGAGACAGGAGGACAGTTGGTTTTTGCTTTTTATAGGCGTGCTGGCAGCCATTACATGTTCTTTCTTTGCTGCCACTAATGAAAGCAGTTGGGAGAAAAATAAACAAGCCTATATTTCGGGAAGATTCTTACATTTCCAGGAGTCCTGGCTGTGAGCGGCTATGGCCACACTCACCTCCTTCAGATATGCAATGGACTCTGTGTTCCCCTTTGTCCTTGGATCGAAAAAATAATTTTTTTTAAGTTTTACAAAAACCTTAAGAATTTTTTATGACTTTTTCTTTAAGCTGCATTATTTCCGCCTTGAAACTAGAAACTAGAAACAACTAGCAACATGTCTATGTGAAAACTGGTCAACCCACTACTGGGTTGAACCCATCAGGTCAAAAGGACAAGTCCCTAATCCTAGGGACCTTTAGCATTTTCCAGAATCCAGTCCTGTCTTCAATACCTTGTAATTGGGGAAGAAAGTGTTATTGAATAACTGGCAAAGATACCTCTGTGAAAAGAAACTGAGTTTCCATCTTTATTTTGTAGGGGGAAGGAAAAAGCACAGCATGTAAGGAGACCAAAACGAAGAGCCCACTAACTATTCTGGATGAGGAGTGAGCAGAAATTTGGGGAAGGAAAAGATAGATAAGGGGGCTAACATGGCAGAAGGCTAGAGCCTGAGAAGAAAAGTGTTTAAAGGACCTTGCAGAACAGGAACATTCAATGTCCGTTTTAGGTAGTTAGCTGGAGTCCATTGTAACCCTTTCCATATCAAGTCTGAAAAGTCAAGTTTGATACCTCCCAGTAGCATTTGTGCTGGACTGGAAAGCAAAGCACCTCAGCAGTCAACTGAAATTCGAACAGTCCCACATTCACCTGCTGCTGACCCTAGTGTACAGGGAACAGAAACCTACTGAGGGTCAATATCTAGCCCTTTAGAAAGTGACCACTGGCAACACACCAAGCTAGCTGTGTTCAGGAGGAGAGTAACATTTCAATTATGATGTGGCCTCGACCAGCAACTCTGGCATACCTTTATCTACACAAGTAAGGGTTTACATGCTTTCTTTTTACTGTTACCATATGTCATAAATCAAAAGCTCCTTAACCCAACTGAAACATTCTTTATTTGAACAAATACCCTCTTTTTTTTGTATTTTGATATCAAGCAAGTTTTTATTTTTGTCCAGCTTTATTGAGATATAATTGACACATAATATTGTGTAAGTTGAAGGTATATGGTGTGACAATTTTATATTTGTACGTATTGTGAAATTATTACTACAATAAGATTAACACATCCATCATCCATCCTTTCTCATGGGTACTGTGTGTGTGTGTGTGTGTGTGTGTGTGTGTGTGTGTGTGTTGAGTATTTTCAAGATCTCCTCTCTTAGTATGACGTTCAAGGATATAATACAGTCTGGTTAACTAGAGTCGCCATCCTGCACATTAGATCCTCAGAACTTACTCATCTTAGGAGATTTGTACATTTCACCACCTTTATCCATTTCCTCCACCCCTCTTGCTGCTTCCTGTCCCTGGCAACCACCCATCTATTCTCTGCCTTTCTTTCTATGAGTTTGGTTTTTTGAGATTCCACATATAAGTAACATCATACGGTATTTACCATTCTCTGTCCGACTTATTTCACTTAGCATAATTCCCTCCAGCTTGATCCACATTGTTGCAAATGACAAGATTTCCTTCTTTTTTTTTTTTTTTTAGTAGAACAATACTCCATTGCATATCCATATTCATCTTTATCCATTCGTCAATGGACAGTGAGGTTGTTTCCATGTCTTGGTTATTGTAAATACTGTTGACATGAATGTGGGCGTGCAGGTATCTCTTCAAGACAGTGATTTCGATTCCTTCGTATATATGCCCAGAAGTGAGACTGCAGAATCATAGAGTAGTTCTATTTTTAATTTTTTGAGGAACTTCCATACTGTTCTCGAGAGTGGCCGTACCAGTTTGCATTCCCACCAATAGTGCGCTAGGGTTCCCCTTTCTCTACATCCTCAGCAACATTTGTTATCATTTGTCTTTTCTGTAGCAGCCATTCTAACAAGTGTGAGGTGATGTCTCATTGTGGTTTTTGCATTTTCTTGATGATTAGTGATGTTTACCTACCTTTTCTTGTACCTGTTGCTGGTATTGTGTACATCTTCTTTGGAACAAATGTCTGTTCAAGTCCTTTGCCCATTTTAAATTAAACTATGTGGGTTTTTTTTATATCAAGTCATATATCCTTAAATATTTTTAATATTAAGCCCTTATCAGATATAGGATTTGTGAATATTTTCTCCCACTCCATAGTTTGACTTTTCATTTTGTTGATCATTTATTTTGCTATGCAGAAGTCTTTTAGTTCGATGTAGCCCCACTTGATTACTGTTGCCTTTGTTGTCTTTTTTTTTTTTCCTTCAACAAATATATGTTGAGTATGTCTTAGCTATTGGCCACCATTCTAGGGGCAGTGGAGATAAACAAGGCCTAGGTTCTATGCTAAATGACCATTGTATCCCAGCAGAAAAGATATGCTTAAGTATCCAAACTACTAAAAAGTGATAATTGCCACAAACATCAGACTATAAGGCTCAAAGAGGAATAGATTATTTCTTACTGGGAATCAAGGAATGCTTTGGAAAGGACTAGAGACTTTATGGTTGGATGGTATTCAACGTTCAAAGATTGGGAGGTAGGAGAGACCCTGTGTTGGCAAAAGAATTAGAACAAGAACATGAGATTCACATAATAAGAAGTAAAATTGCTTTTTCAACTTTGCTACCTTGATGCCTGGCCAAAAGTAGTGCTCAATAAACTATTTTTGAATGAATGAATGAACAGAAGTTTGGCACTTGAACTTGAGGCATCATTCAGGGCGGGTTTAGGTGCTCAGATTTCATCTCATAGGTTTTTGATACAGCAATGAGACCAGAGCCTTGTTTTAAGAAGATGAATTACACAGCCTTGGGATGGGGAGTTGAAGAATTAGAAGGTGGAAGGCTAACTTAACAACCCACTAAATTTTTACCAGGGGAAAAACAATGAGAACAGAGGGATAATGGATGAATTAAAAATACACTTTGGAGGTAGAATCAATCAGAAATTGTAAATATCTAGATATAAGGAGGAAGTAAAAGAAAGAAGCCTTAACTTTTGAGCTTAGGTGACTGTTTAAAAGGGACTTTCCATGGAGACATTAATCTGATCATTTAGCTATCATATATATGGGATATGGTTGCACATAGTCATAGCAACATAGAATGGTAAATCCCTTCAGTGCTGAGTCTCCCTATTTGTACTTCCCTTCCTGTGTTACTGCTGATTAGCTATCAGTGGGAAAAAATAACTTTGAACTCTTCTCCTAGGAGAAAGTAATAGGTTTACATTGATGATGCATCCAAATCTTAGACTCAATAATTCCTATGTATTTCTCTATAGAAAGTGACTAGAATCAGGGGTGTAGTCTGAGTCCATCAACCAATAGGTAGTTGGCCCACACAGAGAAAGAATTCTAAACCCTAACTTCTTGGTCTGTGAATAAAGGAGCCAGAGTCCAGTGTTAAGATTCCAAAACAAATGTAAGAAAAGTGAAATAGTTACTGAAACATACTGAATCAGATGTAACTTTTTAACTAATTATTTCACCTGCTTTGATGGATTTTATTTCACGAATGATCTAGGCTTCCCAGTCCAGTTTCTTATCAGAATTACCTGGAGAGATTTTTAGAACTGCAGGTTCCCTTGTAACTTCTCAGGCATTTTGGTTCAGTGGGTCTATGGTAGAACTCTAGGATCTGAGAGGAGAGTTACAATGTTTTCAACAGTCCTTTTTCAACAATTAATTTTGCTTTCCTGACATGGCAGTAGATCTTTATCAAACATACTTTTATCTACTTCTTTTTTCTTTTTTTTTTACACATCATCTAAATACACCATGAATGGAACAGAGTAAAATCTGGCACTCTCAGTGAATTTGCTTAATTGAATTTTGTGAACGTAGTCATTGTTATTGTTAAACACCCTGTGGGCTCATCGAAACTACTGAAACTGGTTTCCATTTGTTCCTTTCAAGGACTTTCCCATCCCAGACTTGCATAATTAGTTATAGTTGTTTTTAATTCAAATAACAAATTGTACATTTACTCTAACTAAATTGTATTTTGTTGAATTTACTCATGGTGTTTGTAAATGCTAGAGGTATTGTTGATTCACTCATTGTTATCCATTGAATTTGTGAGCTCTCTAGGCTTTTCATTATCTGCAGTCTTGAAAAGAATACCTTCTTTGTCCTCATGCAAGTTTTTAATAAAAAACGTAGAACATAACACAGTAGAGAACAACATCCAACAGGGATGTCACTAGAAATCTCAATCAATAGCCATATCAGACTTAATCAGCACCCTTTGAAGAATGACCTTCCACTAGATAATTCACCTTGGAGCTCATAGATAGTTTGCCCTTGGATAGCCCTTGCTTCAACCTGCTGGTAACTGTGTTTGCAAAGAATAGTTTTAATATTCAAATCTAGAATCTGATCTGAGATTTTATTCACGAAGGGCATGCTCCTTTCAAGATTTGTGCTAGTCGTCCTTGGTTCAACCATATTTCCACGAACAGTCTGACCAGCTTTTCTGAGAGTTGACTTGAGGAAAGATATAGACTATGGCCATGAAACAGTTTTCCCCTTGTGTGAAACCACCATACCTACCCAGAAATCAGACCCCAAACTTTGACCTGGTCAGTGCCATAATCCATCAGTTGAACAGGAATTCATGTATATGTAAACTGTATGTCTTGGTTCATTACCAATCCCAGTCAATGAAAAGATACTAAGAAAGTATTTCAGGTTTATTCATTTTTACCTCTCCCCACAACAAATTCTAGCCGTCCTATTCATTTATGTTTATTACTAAATATTTCTGTTGCACGCACAATACTCACAAAATTTTCATTATCCCCAAATAAAACAACAATAATGTATCTAATGAGATTAAGATATACAAAGGCCATTGCTTCGCTCAATGACAAGAAAGAGTTTGTAAAGCCTGTGATTTAGACCAGGTATTGGAAAACTGGTTTGCTAGCCAAATTCAGCACACAGTCCATTTTTGTAAGACCTTTGAGCTAAGAATGGTTTTCAATTAATTGCTATATAAGTCTCTACCTAATTCTGTTTTTTCTCTTGGTCTACAAAGCCTAAATATTTACTACTTGTCCTTTTGCAGAGAAAGTTTGCTGTCCCTGATTTAGAACAGCCAAACTAATCATAAAATTGTTGCAAATTCAGTTCAGTTTGTTGATAAGTTATAATTTACCTTAAAAAAAAAAAAGTATTGGGTTAGTACTTCTCATCTCCTTGCCATTGAGCATTATGTTGAAAGCAAACCAATATATTCAGGGCTTGTTTAGGATGTAGAAAGAGACTTATCCATAGGACACCAGGAACCCAAGGTCTCTGCCTCCTGGTTCTATGAACAGCCCTGTTGGGTATCCATTGATGTGAATTAGTCAACAACACAAATGAGAGAGCCTGCTGTAAAACAGCACCCTCTCTCCACAGTTACAGGGAGAAAGTCTCCAAAGAGGCTAATCAGCTATATCAGAATGAAGATGGCACAAAACATTGATGTAAATTAGTAAAATAAAAGGATCCGAGTTCTCTTCCCCCAAGATAATTCAAAGTATCTTTCTGAGGTTCTTAACCGTAGTAAGGAGAAAATGAGGAAAAGCACAGAAGCTATAACATAGGAGATTATATAAATAAAATTAGAAGATATTCTCCTAATCTCATATTCCTGGCAAATCTTTGCTACCACTCAGTGATGCTAAAGCACAGGTTGCTGTAGCTAAAGGAATGAGTGAAACACACCCACGTTACCCTCCATATTCCTGTTGCCGAGTTAGTGGAAGACTAGTTGCTGTCAGATCCACTGATCTGGGACTCATCTTCCAATGAAGTATATATGCTGATGAAAAGCTGCTTTCATTGCAGAGAGACTGCTAATTGTTTGATTATACAGGTCTTCACATTAATGAAGCACTATTCCATGGGTTGGGAGCATGGCGTGCAACCAAATTACCACCCCAGTGCTCACGCTGTGAAATCTGATTATTCATTAGCCAGTCAGTGAGTGGTACCAACATCTTTTCTTTTTTCAAACCATCAAATGAGAATGACTGCTGTTCTCCCCACCCGGCCCCACTTTAAGAATATGAAGATTTGAATTTGTTGCATATTGGGGAAGGGGAGCTGCAGAGAGAGATGGGATTTCCATAAGAGTTGTTTCACATGTTTAATGCAATATATGTTACAACAAACTGGGAGCCATATGGATTGATATTTCCCGAAAAAAAGGATTCTTGATTGCATCATAGAGCTTTACGTGTACTCGGTCCTGGGTCGCCTTGAAAGAAGCCCTCAACCACCAAATGTGGTTCTTGAATTATGCGGAATTTTACCACCTCTTGAATTATCCGGAATTTTAACTGCCAGATGAGAATCACTATAAGGCAAGTGTCCAAACTGAAAAAAGGGAAGATCTTTTGTGTGTGTGTGTGTGTGTGTGTGTGTGTGTTTTACGTTTGTTCTTTTGTTTGTTTATTTTAAGTACTTCTATTCCCACAAAGAAAAACAGAGTAATCAGAAGAGGACATAATTACTAGATTTGTTCATTAAAGTTCTCTTAGATTTTTTTGGTAAGTGAACAAAATATTTCCTTCATTTAAACTGCCAAAAAAAAAAAATCCCCACAGAACCAATATTTTTTAGAAAATGTGCCCTTTCTATGGCTAAGACTGATAAAAATTTAGGATGAAAGGTTTAAAGAATCACCTCCTATATTCCAATGCTGATATCAAAAGTCAGAGGAAGAATTTAACTATGACTGCTCTATTTCTAACTCTAGCTGGATTGGGTTTCCAAAACAAATGCTAGAAATCCCTGCCTCAGTCTGAAGGAAAGATACCAACACAGGCAAATGGGATTATCTCTAATGAGATTACACACCAAGTGATTAAGATGTGAACTGACACTCCCCGGGAGCAACAGGGAGGTTCCTAAGGAAGCAGAAACAGAAGAGGGTGAGGTGTAAGTCAGAAGAGTCTTTCCCAAGAACAGGTACTTTTTTCTTAAAGCCCCCCAAAGAGGAACAAAGGACCAGCCTGGTTTTCCCTAACCTATCCAGAAGAAACTCAAAGCTTATGGCCATCATTAAAAGGGGGTCTCAGAAGTGCATGAAAATGGACACAAAATCTATTTCAATTTTTTTTTTTTTAAACACTGGATATCACAATGTCTTGACTTACATATAGTGTGAAATGATCACCAGGATGTTTTTTTTTTTTAAAAAAAGATTTTATTTATTTATTTATTAGGAAAGAGAGAGAGTAAGAGAGAGCAGGTCAGAATGAGAAGCGGACTCCCCATGGAGCTGGGAGCCCGATGTGGGACTCGATCCCGGGACTCCGGGATCATGACCTGAGCTGAAGGCAGTCGGTCAACCAACTGCGCCACCCAGGGGCCCCTATTTCAATTTTTAATAACAAGACATTTAGAGTACTCTCTTCAAGACTGACTAAGCATTCCTGCAATAACTTTTTGTCTTATTATACCTCTAACACCAACACTGTCCTGAAGAAATCCTCTCAAAGGAGTTCCCTGTATTGAACCATGTACTTTTATTGTTAAAGGAAATGTAGAGATGCCTAAAGTCAGCATGCTCATTTATGGATGAAGAAACTGGGGTTCAAGAGGCTCAAGGACTTGCCTGGGCTCCCACAGTTATTTAGCAGTATTGACAGCTGGGACTTTAACACATGTGCTCCAGGTAAGACTGGAGAGGCAATAAACAGAACGGGGCCAAATAGTGAAAAGCAGGTCAAATCCATAAAAGGAAAGCAACAATGGGAAAAGAAGGACAAAGGGAATATTACCTATTTTGAAAAGTTCTTTTAAAATAAAACTGTGGAGATTCCTCAAGAAATTAAAAATAGAGCTACCCTATGACCCTGCAATTGCACTACTGGGTATTTACCCCAAAGAAGCAGATGCAGTACAAAGAAGGGCCACATGTACCCAAATGTTCATAGCAGCAATGGCCACAATCGCCAAACTGTGGAAAGAACCAAGATGCCCTTCAACAGATGAATGGATAAAGAGGATATGGTCCACATATACAATGGAATATTATGCCTCCATCAGAAAGGATGAAAACCCAACTTTTGTATCAACATAGACGGGACTAGAAGAGATTATGCGGAGTGAAATAAGTCAAGCGGAGAGAGTCAATTATCTTATGGTCTCACTTACGTGTGGAGCATAAGGAAAAATATGGAGGGCATTGTGAGAAGGAAAGGAAGGGTGAATGGGGGGAAGTCAGAGGGGGAGATGAACCATGAGAGACTGTGGACTCTGAGCAACAAACTGAGGGTTTTGGAGGGGCAGGGGTGGGGGGTTGGGCGAGCCTGGTGGTGGGTATTGAGGAGGGCACGTATTGCATGGAGAGCTGGGTGTGGTTCATGAACAATTAATTTTGTAAACCGAAAAAATAAAATTAACGTATTTGGGGGAAAAAAATAAAATAAAATAAAAATGGGCCCATCACTGAGTTCCAGCAAATCCTCTGAGGCCACTATAGGACATTGCACTCCTCTGTGATACCTTCAACATTCTGTTAGTACCAGATCTCATGGCCATGAATCAATTCTAAAAGAATGGGACTCAAACCCTATGGGCACTAGTAGCTGAACAGGAATCGGGGGAGGGAGGTTTCCAAGTATCACTTTAGTTTCTATTCTTATCTTGTTATACGACCTTTAGAAACTCTTTTATCTAAAGATATAAAATAGGTATAATAATCCTTACTTGTCTCACCATAGTGTTGTGAAATGTCACTAATTAATGTTTATAAAGCACCTGGAGACTTTCAAATGAAAAGTTCTGCATGCAATAATTATAAGTATTAGCATTGTTATTAACATAGCATTATTAGTTACCAGAATCATTATCATTCATGCTCTAGATTTTTTGTTAAGAAAGACACTCTCAGTATTTTTTGTGTGCACACTCTCTCTTCTCTCTCATCTTCTAGAACTTGTCTTCACAAGGAAGATTTTTAGGCATTCCAGTACATGAGACAAGAAACCATCTGATAAGACACATTATTATATTTCATGTTTTTTTCTAATTAAAGTATTTCCAAGAAATCCCCAAATCAACCACATTACAGGTAAGCATAATAGAGTGGTTTGAGAACCAGTTTGGTCACAATTCTTTTTGATTATCTAATAAAAAGTATAATACTGCTTTCTGGAAAATCACATACATACATTTTGCAATCAATTTCAAGGTGTTTATGGACTTCTGGATGTAGGAAATAATTCTTTATCACCAAGCACTGGTCCGACCACCTGAGAAACATCAGTGGACAAAGACCCCCGCCCTGCTGGGGTCTTATATCAGTAAGAGGAAGCAGATAATAAAAAAAAAATACAATAAATCATCAAGTTTATTATGTTAGAAAGGGAAGAGTTTATGCACTAAAGAAAAAGTAGAGCAGACTAAGGGAAATAAAGAGCACTTGGTAGGGATTCTGTTTCTAACATGCAACAGAGTAGTTCAGATAAGTGTCATTGAGAAGTTCTGAACAACAATTTAAAGGAAGTGAACAAACTAGTGAAGTGTGTGCCCGGTGAAGAAGTATTCCAGGAAGAGGAAAGAGCCAGTATGAACGCCCTAAATTGGGCCAGTATGCTGGATTGAGAGAGCAAGGAGAGAAGTAGTAGGAGATGATGTCATTATTGCACTAATGGTGATTTTAACTAGGAAGGTAGCAATAGGGGACAAAGAAGTCAAATGGACAGATTCTGGTTAGATTTCAAGGCCGAGTCAACAGAACTTTCTGACAGTTTGGAGGTAGAGCATGAAAGAAGGGGTAGTGGGCAGCTCGAGGCAGATTCAGAAGATTTGGTCTGCGCAACTGGAAAATGGAACAAGTTTAGGGGTAAGCCTATTCAAAGACCCCTGCATCACCTCTACCCTCCAACATTAAGAACACGACACCAAGAGTGTTTCCCCTCTGAGAGCAGGAGCTTTTCTTTTTCGTTCAGTGCAGACTCCTTAGAGCTTAAAATATTGCCGGACTTCATAACATTTATTAAATGGATAAAAAGAATCCAATGATGGGGGGTATTCACTTCATAGAAATGCCCATTCTTCCAGTACCGCCTCCTTGACCTTGCTAGGATTTATACAAAGAAGAGATTTGTAGGGTTTTAGCTACAGGGCTACCTTCCCTCCACTCCACCCCCAGCCATGCCAACTTTATCACTTTTTAATAAGGGGAACCTCAGAAATTTACAACCCAATAGCAATAAGGGATGGCAGGAAAGGTTATACATTCCTGTCCATCACCAAAGATCCCAAGTAGCTCTATCACTAATGTCATGAACATCAGTTAGTGTTCCTTTCTTCTCTCTAAAGATAGGCATTTCTGGTCCAAGATGGGTATTTCAAAGAACAGTGAGAAGAGTCCAGGCCTGGGGGACACATGAGGTGGCAAAGAAAGCTGGCTGGGTGAAGGTTTCCCCATACTATTATTGTATATAGCACAGAGAATTCAGAAGCCCCCAGACATGTAAATGTTCTGTTCTCTTTTTACAAAGGACTGTCTGGTAGAGTATGTTTCAATCAAACACACAAGGAACTACAGCATCAGAGGCAATTCCCGTGGAAGCTAAAAGCATCAAGGAGAGTTGAACAATGCAGAAGATGGAACAAAGCTTTGGTCTAATCAAGTCTTTCCCACAGGCAACGTTACAATTCACTTGCTGATAGTGCCTTGAAGTTGAGTTAACCTCAAGACGTTGATCTACCATCCTAATATAGGCAGGTGAGATGTGCTCTGTGGTGGTGACAGAAATATTTTGCTCAGGTAAATAGTCTTAGAATTCCACATATGCTTACTAGATTGGCTCGCCTCCCTAGCCGAGCAGTTGAAGATTCTCACCCCATTGTGACGAGTGCTGGGTATTGTATAGAAGTGCTGAATCACCAAATTCTACACCTGAAACTACAATTACACTGTATGTTAACTAATTGGAATTTAAATAAAAACTTAACTAAAAAAAAAGAAATCCAAAAAGAATTTTCACTTTTATGAATAAAACTATTACTGTACTAAAGTTAAAAAAAAAAAAAAAAAGCAAAGTCGCTTAACACAGACTTTCAGAAAGCGGGGGCAGGAGGTGGGGGGATACATTTTGCCTTATTCCATTTAGACTTAAACAAAAGGTTTCATTGGAGGGCGCCTGAATGGCTTAGTCGGTTTCCTGTCTGCCTTTGGTTCAGGTCATGATCCTGGGGTCTTAAGATCAAGCCCTGCCTGGGGCTCCTTGCTCAGCAGGGAGTCTGCTTCTCCCTCTCCCTCTACCTGACTCTTCCCCTGCTTGTGCACTCTCTCTCTCTGTCAAATAAATAAAATCTTAAAAAAAAAAAAAGTTTTCATAAGAACACTCTACTTTCAGAAAGGGGTGGAAACCTTCACCTAACTAATGAAAAGTACTTTCTTGAGGCATGGGGCTATAAATGTGGTTCTACTGTTAGAGGGCTGGAGAATCATACACAAGTCAGAAAACAGTGCCTCCCTTCCCTCTTCTACGAAAGAAAAGCATTCTAATCCATTAGATTAGAAGGCAGCCTTGCAGGTGTAAGACTCCACAAGTCAATGAATAATCTCACTCTGAAATAGTACTGTCATTGCTTATTGGAAGATTTATAGTAACTTAGCACCTCCCTTCCTTCCATGAAAATAACTTAATTTTAGGAAAATGGATCAGTACATTTTGATAAAGGAATACAATAAAACAAAAAACAATTTTAAGTGAGGCTTGCAAAGAGTTAGTAATCATGCAGGAATTCTATTGTTATGCCATAACTGAAGAAGTCAGAATGAGATTATATATATGACATTATCTTGATTATATGTGTTTTCTGACTTGTACAACAGCAAAACATTGGTTGGCTCTGACAGGTGGGATCATGGGTGGATTTTTTGTTTTAAATTTATTTTCTTCTTTGAGCTTTTCTCTATTTTCCATGGGGGGGGGGAACACTTTATTTTCAAGGAAAATAAATAAGCTTTGTTTTTAAAAAAGATTTATGACCCTGGCATTTTACAAGTACCTGAAAATTTATGCATTTAGTGCACATGGCCACCAGACTCTGCTCAGAATATAAATGAACCCTGATAGGATAGAATGCTTCTCGTGCTTCTTTCAAATTCCAGTAGTTACTTAACAACTCCTTTTGTCCTTGATTCTGGTGCTAGAAAAATCTAACCGCAAGAATATGAAGTTAGAGCTGAGGAGTGGGATCTTTGCAAAAGCTACAGACCACGAGATTCTCAGCAACCAATCTGAATCACAATTGTATAAGACACATTTTAGACAATAAATAAATTACCAGTAAGTAAAACCAGATTAATTGACTGACTTATGACCAAAAAGCATCTGGCTTCAGCTTTCTGCTTATACCATTTGTCAGGCCTGAAGCTCTGAAGCCCAGTAAGTAAGTGGTACTTACTGGTCTATGAGCTCCTAATTGATAATGTTAGACTTGAAAAACAAGAGTCAGAATACTTAGGCATAGCTGGCAAATACATAGTTCACAAACTACCTACTACTGTTTCCATTTCCCTAGCATGTACTACTGATGAATAAAGGCTTGCACCCTTCATCCTTGGACATAACCTCAGAGGCCTGGAAGCAACATGAACAAACACTACCAACCAATGGGAGCTGACAATGTGAGAAGAATCCAATTTCCCATCTCTTTCTCGGTCGAAGTCTTAAGGCTATTACAAAAGACAGCAACATCTTGAGGAACAAATGAAATGAAAGGATGTGAAATGTTTTGAGGTGAATGGATGTGAATCTTGTAGGAAAAAAATTTGACAACCTAAAGTTCAGGCATCAAAATCTTGACTGAGGACGGAAGGAAGATCCATTTCAAGTATTGGGAAGTTAGTGCTGGTTGTTAGCAGGGTACCCTGATTTCTTGCCAGATGGATCTCTTCATACGGTTGTTCTTGTGTCCTCACATGATTGCTGGATTTTCCCTAAGCCTGTGATCCACGAGAAAATAAGGCAGAAGTCACAATGATTTTTACAGCCTAGCCATAGCTGCAGAAATCAGGCCCTATTCTTTTCTCAATATCCTATTGTTTATACAAGTCAGGCCTATTCAAAATGGGGATGAATTGCATAAGACTTTAAGTACAGAAAGAGGGAACATTGGGAGCCATTTTGGAGAATGGTTACCATATAAGTCCCTGTAGTAGATTTAAAGAAGATAATCCTTGCTCTCAAGGAGCTTATTGTTGAAGAGACCCGATATACGCAAAAAACCCACAACCTGTTTAAGGAAAAAACAAAATCTATGACAGATTGCTAGGACTCATCAATATGTATATTTGCTACTTCTTACTGGATATACTGTCACAATTCATTTCCTATCCTCTTGGGTTTGGGGATGGCCAAATAACTAGCTCTTGGCAACAGAAAATAAGAAGAGGAGATATGTATAATCTCTACACTATGGCAGCAAAGAGCCCTTTTGCCAACTCCATGCTCTTTTTCCTTTATTTGGTGTCTTTTATTAGGACATAGAAGAGGGCTTTAAGATAGAGGTTCCAATTCATTCTTTTGCATATGAATATCCCAACAGGACTTATAAAGAAACTATTGTTCCCCCCATTAAAAATTCTTTGCTCCCTTATCAAATACTAGTTGGCCAGATATGCACAGATTTATTTCTGGACTCTCAATTCTGATCCATTGGTCTATGTGTGTGTGTTAATGACCATACAATACTGTTTTGATTATTATAGCCTTATAATATAGTTTAAAATCAGAAAGTGTGATTCTATAACTTTGTTCTCCTTTCTCAAGCTTGCTTTGGCTATTCAGGATCTTTTTGTATTCTAAACAAATTTTAAGATTGTTTTTTCTATTTTTTGTAATGCCACTTGAATTTTCATAGGGATTACATTGAATCCATATATAGCTTTAGGTAGTGTGGGCATTTTAACAATATTAATTCTTCTTATCCATGAACATGGGATATCTTTCCATTTATGTGTGTCTTCTTCAATTTCTTTAATGAGTGTCTTACAGTTTTCAGTACATGTATCTTTCACTTCCTTAGTTAATTTATTCCTTCATATTTTATTCTTTTTGATACTATGATGAATGGGATTGTTTTCTTTATTTCTCTTTCAGATAGTTCACTGTTAGGGTATAGAAATGCAACTCACTTTTGTATGTTGACTTCGTATCCTGAAACTTTACTGCATTTGTTTATAAATCCTATCAGGTTCCTTTTTGGTGCAGTTTTGTGTCAGTCGCAGCCTATCGATACTGATGCTATCAGCGAGGAATGCCTGGGGCACTCGACTGGGTCCATAAAAGCCTTGGCAGACATTTATCATACAGTCAATATTGTGGCTGGGCTGGCCCTTTTGGTTTTTACTATGATTGCAAGACACAACAAAAAACATCAGGGAACTTTGAAAAAACAAGCTTTATTTCTCACGAGTTCTCGAGAGTACATGGCATACCCAGGGCCACACAGTGAGTTTTTAAGGAGGAAAGTAAGAAAAGAGGGAAGGACAGGGAAGGAAGAGGAGGGAGGAGAGAGAATATGTATTTGGGGTTCTGCCTTTATTGAGAAGGGTGAAGTGCCTAGGATTTCATGGGTTGACTATTCACAAATTTAAAACATAAGAACAGGAATTGAAACATGGGAAGGGAAAAGCAGGGTCATTGAGGTGGTCAATTATCTAGGTTACTCAGGGCTTTCTAAAAGGGACTTCACAGGTGGGGCCGCCTGTCTCTTTATCCAGTTGTGTAACTGGTATTATGTTTATTTGAAAAGAATATCTTTGAAATGAATGCCCTGGAAATTAGATTAATGTCAGGCCATTAGATCATAATCAAAACAACTTACTGTGAGTTATTTACACTATAAGGGTTTTACTATATATAATATCATATCATCTACAAACAGACAATTTCTTCATTTTCAATTTGGATGCCTTTTATTCCTTTTTCTTGCTCGATTGCTCTGGCTAGGATTTTCAGTACTACAGTGAATAGGAGTGGTAAGTGTGTACCCTCATCTTGTTACTGATGATAAAGAAAAATCTTTTCAACTTTTCACTATTGAGCACAATGTTAACTGTGGACTTGTCAGATATGGCATTTATTATGTTCCTTCTATACGTAATTTGTTGAGCATTTTTATCATGAAAGAATGTTGGATTTTGTCAAATGCTCTTTTGGCATCTATTGAGATGATCATATCATTTTAATTTTTTATTCTATTAGTCTGGTATATAGCATTTATTGATTTGCATATGTTGAGCCATCCTTCCTTCCTGGGGTGAATTCCACGTGATCTTGGTATGTGATCCTTTTAATGTGATACTGAATTTGGTTTGCTACCATTTGGGGGGAATTTTAACATCTATATTATCAGGAATATTGACCTATAGTTTTCTTTTCTTGCAGTGTCATTAGTTAGCTTTGGTTTTAGGGTCATTCTGGCTTTGTAAAATGATATTGGGAGTATTCCTTCTGCTTTAATTTTTTGAAAGCATTTGGAAAGGATGGACATTCTTCTTTAAATATTGGTAAAATTCACCAGTGAAACCTTCTGGTCTTGAGATTTTCTTTCTTAAGAGACGTTTTTATTACTGATTCAGTCCCCTTACCTATCATTGGTCTGTTCAGATTTTCTGTTTCTTCATGATTCAGTCCTGGTAGGTTGTATGATCCTAGAAATTTATCCATTTCTTCTAGGCTGTTCAATTGGTTGACATATAATTTTCATAGGAGTCTCTCCTGATCCTTCATATTTCTAAGTCTTAAGGCAATTGCAAAAGACATCAATGTCTTGAGGAACAAATGAAAGGTTATTTACAGTATAAATAAAAGTATCACTGTGTGTCTCCTTATTTATAATTTGATTTATTTATCTCTCTTTTTCTCTTAAAAAAGTCAGCTAAAAGTCCATCAATTTTGTTTATCTTTTCAAAGAACCAATTCTTAGTTTTTTTTTCATTTCTACTGTTTCTCTATTATCTATTTTAATTATTTTTGCTCTAACCTTTATTATTTCATTTTCTTTCTGCTAACTTTGGGCTTAGTTTGTTCTTTTTCTATATCCTTGAAGTATAATGTTAGATTATTTAAGATATTTCTTTTTTCTTGATGTATTATTTATAACTATAAACTTCTTTCTTAGAACTGCTTTTGCTATATTCTGCACATTTTGGTAGGTTGTGTTTCCATTCTCTTTTGCCTCAATATCTAATATTGTTTCCTTCTTTGATTCACTGTTTGTTTTTAAGTTTGCTAATTTCCATGTATTTGTGAATTTTCTGCCTTTTCTTATTGATTATTGGTTTTATACCACTGTGGTTGGAAAAGATACTTGATATACTTTCTATCTTCTTGACTTTGTTGTGACTTGTTTTGTGTCCTAACATATGATCTGTCATGGAAAGTTCCATGTGTGCTAAAGAAGAATGTGTATTCTACTGCTGTTGGATGCTTGGTCAAGTCAGCTGTTGACACTCCCTATTGGATTCTTCCATTCTGGGATCTTTGTGTGGATTTTTTATGGTTTCTATTTCTTTTTGAACTCATTATGTATATGCATTGTTTTCCTAACTTAGTCTAGTGGTCTACCTGCATGTTTTGTAGTTCACTAAACTTCATTAAAAAGATTATTCTGAATTATTTCTCAAACAATTCACAGATCTCCATTTCTTTATGGTCAATTATTAGAGTTTTATTAGTTCCCTTTTATTGTGTCAGGTTTAACTGATTCTTCATCATCCTTATATTTTTGCATTGGTATCCAGGCATCTGAGTAAGCAATCTCTTCCAGACTTTATAGATTCATTGCAACAGGGAAGGATCTTCACCATACAGCTCAGCTTGGGCACTAAACAGGTCAGCGGGTAGTTTCCACGGTCATATGGAATTTGCTATCAGTGTTTCTAGTATGGCTACACCATTGCCTATGCTCTGAAGTGGTGGGGGAGGAAGGGGATACTGCTGACTGCTCTGTGGTCAGGGAAGCCACTAGTTGGGCTCTAAAACCACTGCTGGTTGGTTAGCACTTCAGGTTGTGCTCCCTAACCAGATGGTGCTGCTGGATGGACTCCATGTTCAGGCAGGGATGTAGACAGGGCTTAACAATTGGATGGGACCTCGGGCTGTTCTCGACAATCAGGTGGAGCCACAGGCTGTGCCACAGGGTTGGGCACATTCACAGGCTAGGTTTCATAATCAGGTAGGTCATTGGCTGTATTCTGCTGTTGGATGATGTGTTTTTGGCCAGGTTCTCTGGTTGGGTGAGTCCTCCAGCTATACCCTGCAGTTAAATGGTGCTCCATGGTTGGATAGCGGGACTCTGCTGCTGGGCAGGGTTTTAGGCTGGGCTCCACAGATTGGTGGTATCATAGATTGGGCTCGAGGCTGCCCAGAGTCATTGTTCAGGCTCCATGGTTAGGCAGAGCCAGAGACTATGCTCAGCAGTTTGGCATGGCTGCTGGCTTGACTCCCTGCCTGGGCAGGCTTTAGCATAGGCTCCATAGTTGCTGGGGTTCTCTGGGATGGGACTGGAAGCTATATTCAGCAGTTGTGTGAGGCTTTGAACTTGCTTCTCTGCCTGAGTGAGGCCTAGAATAAGTTCCATGGCTGCCATGGCCCATTGGCTGGAAAGCTAGGTCAGGTAGGACTGCCAGCTGAGCTCCCTTACCAGACAGGACCACGTTGGCTTGGTTCTTCAGATGAGCAGAGTGACTGGCTAAGATATATACTCTGGTACTACTAGAAACAGTTGATCTACAAAGACTTGAGGGCTGTTTGCTATAAATCCCACCCCCCTTCTCCAGTGATACTCAGTGGTCCAGTCTAGCAGAATCCTCCAGTGATCTCTGTTAAGACCTAAATGGATCTCCTAGAAAGAGTCTTTTCATACTGAGGAAGCTGGTTGTTGTCCACCTTGGGTCTTCTTTTTCCCACTGGAGAAACCATGGATTCATTGAGGCATTTGGCTGACCTGGAGGAGAGGTGATGGCTCCAGAGTGAAGCTGATCATCTTACCATTCTAATAAGGTCCTCATTGGTCTCTATGGTCCAGGAGGTACCTTGGCCTTATGACTAGTTTGGGATTTTCACAATGGTGTCTTGCCTATGGATAGTTGCTAATTGGTCTTTTTCTGACAGGTACTGAAATCAAGAATGAACTATATCACCATTTTAATGACACAGACATTCCTCTTTTTTTTTTTTTTAATGATTTTGACCGTTTTGAAGAGAACTGGTCAGGAATTTTGTAGAATATTTCTCATTTTGGGTTTTCCTATGTTTTCTCATGATTAAACTGTGGTTGTGGGTTTGGAAGATAAAATGCCCTTCTTGTCACATCATATCAGAGGGTCCATGATATCAATGTTACTACTCATCCCTGGTAATGTTAATCTTGATCACTCCAATAAGATGGTGTTTGTCAAGCTTTTCCACTATAAAATTTGTTTTTCTCTTCTCCCCCCCCACCCCCCACCTTTGGAAGCAAGTCTCTAGGTCCAGACCACACACAAAAGGAGAGGAATTATGCTCTCCCTTCTGTTGAAAGGAATATCTATATGTATTATTTGAAATTCTTCTGTAAGAAGGTTTATCTACTCTTTTGCACTTGTTTGTTCAATAATTTATTTATATCACTGTAGACCCATAGATATTTATTTTATTCTTTGAATTTTGTGATGTTAAGCCATGTCTAACATAAAGTTCATAGACAACTGCTTGGGGGTTTTGCACTAAATTGAATGCAGTCTTAGAATCTTTCTTGATTGTAAACTCTTCCAGGAAAAGGAATGTACCCTACTCTACTCATCATCTACATTAGATCAAATGTCACTTTCCAGATGCTTTCATTGACTATTCCATTTAAATGCTTGCTTCCCTCACTGCTACAGTCATTTTTATATTATTCTGTTGAATTTTCTTTATTACACTTGCTGCTACTTGATGATCATTTTTATTTGCTAGTTACTTGTTTATCATATGTCTATTCCCACTGGAGTAGCAACTCCCTGAGATCAAGAATCTTGTTTCTTGTTCACCTCTATTTCCCCAGTGTCTCAAACAGTGTCTGGCACATAACTGATACTCAGTAAATGTATATGGAATAAATCAATAAATCTTCATATTTCCCACTAAGCCTAATGACTGGCCTTAGAGCAATCAATAACTATTCACTAAATAAATGGAATTTCTAACTCCCCTGGTACATGGTAAATATGGCTAAGATACATTTTTATTTATAAAAGTCTGATTTATAAAAATATTTTTTCAGGACAACATTGATATTATAAATCAAAGTGACAAACATGACAAACATCTTCCTGTCAAGCAACTGACTTAACTTCCCAATTGTGTTTTCTTCCTATTAACACTGGAAAAAGTCAGTGCTCTCTGAGCCCATATCAGCTGATTGTGTGATGGAGAAGAAGAATGAAAACAAAGGGAATTGTTTCAGGTGTCGAGGGGATCTAGCTCAGGCTTACTCAACAAAGCAGGCTGATGAGATGTGCCTGCGTGGTCATATAATGAAAAGACTGACATAAGATGAATCAAGAAAAACAGAGTTGGCCACTATCACCAACTACCTAAATTTGAGTTCAGTATAGGAGAGCCATTCTGCGCCTCCTGGAACAAATTACCCAGTTGGGGAAGAAAGAAATGGAAAAAGCAGCAGTCCTTTTCCAGGACCAGAGAGGTAATTGAAGCCTGATAAAAATTTGGACTTTTTACCAGGTTGTTTGGTAAAAATTACCAACAGCTGACATTTAAGAGAAATGAAATCTGATGAGGCAGAGTAAATGCAGTGTGAATGATATGCTTTTCTTCATAACTAAGTGGATAAACATGATTATTTACCTAATAGAGAATTCTTTGATGTTCCCAAAACAATCCTATTAGTTTAATAAATGGTTGAAAAATTATGATTCATATGAGCTTGGTTAATAAATATACTGTGCAGCCTCTGTCCATTTATCATTGATTTCCATATGTTTGTAGAGACAGCTGAGTTCCTTCTTTTCATCTGAATGATGCATTTGCAGAAAAATCAGGATTGAATTTAAAACATGAAATAATCATTATAAACCTCCTAGGTAAATAGTACTGACTCATTACTCATATGGTGAAGAATCAGCGTCAGCATCAAGGAATGAGAAATTTTCCTACTTTCTCTGTTTTATGGAGAAGAAAAAACTGACCCAGGGTATACCATCACCCCAAAGTCAATGCCAGAGTTGCAAAGATGGGAGAAAAAAATCATCGCTTCATGATCATTTCTGGCCAAAAGTACTTATCAAGTCATCAGAGATGAGCTCCCTAAAAGACTAAGAGCAAAAATCTCTTACCTAATCTCAGATACAAAAAGTTCTGAGTCATGCTATGAGTTATGTTATCGACTATATGTTGAGACCCTAACTCCTAATGTGATAATATTTGGAGAAGGGACCTTTGGGATGTAATTGTGTTTATGAAGTCGTGAGGGTGGGACCCTTAGTGATGGGATTAGTGTCCTTACAAGAAGAGACACCAGAGGAGAGCTTGCTCACTCTCTTCTCTCTGCCATGTGAGAACACAAGGAGAAGGTGGTCCCCTGCAAGAGAGCAAGACAATTTCCATCAGAAACTGAAACCTACTGGACCTTGAGCTTGGACTTTCCAGCCTCCAGAACTCTGAGAAAATACATTTCTATTGATTAAACCACCTGTTCTGCAATATTTTCTCATGGTGGCTCAAGCTAAAACAGATTATCACAGAATTATTGATATATCTCATAAGCTTGCTATCTTTAATATGAGCGGTTTCTAGACTTAAGAATCATTCCTGATCAAGAGCGTTTATAGAATACCTCACATGGCAGTTAGATAGTGAGCCCTTTTCAGCAGAGGTATGGAAGCAGGCCTTGAATGACCACCTGTGAGAAATATTTTAAAAGAATCTGTAAAACAGATGGAGGGTTGACTTGTGGACATGTGGATACTAGTAAATACTGAGAATGTGCAATTAAAATAATTAAATTAAAGTAATACATAAATTAGATGAGAACATCTGGACATTAGTGGGAAGGTGAGGGAAGAGGACACGAACTTTAACTAGAAGGCAATGCTGAAAAGGTAAAAAAAAAAAAATTCTGACTGGAATGACAGATTAATATCTCAAGTTTTTGAATAGTAGGAGGTGTGACAGAGCTGTCCCTGCTCCAACCACAGACCCTTCGGCCTTGTTACATCAGTGCCTGCCTACCCAACTTCCAAACTCTAGCAGCTGCATCTCTGTCCTTGAGTAAATTCAGCGAGTCACTTCTAATGAGTACAATGTGGCCAAAGTGACAGTGTGTGACTTCTGAAACTAGGTCATGAAAAGTGTTGTGGCTTCCTTCTTGCCCTCTCTCTTGGATTAGTTACTCTGGAGGAAGGTAGCTGCCATGTCGTGAGGATACTCAAGCAAGCTGTGAGGAGGCTTGTGAGGTGAGGAACAAAGGCCTCCTGCTGAGATGATGAGTGAACCATGTTGGAAGTGGAACTTCCAGCCCCAGTCAAGCCTTTGGATAATTGCAACCTTTGACGATATCCTAATGGAACCTCTTGAGTCAGAACCACACAGTTAAGCTCTTCCCAAATTCCTAATCTACAGAAAATGAAATTATAAATGTTTAATGTTTTAAGCCACTAAATTCTGGGATGATTTTTTACACAAGAGGTAACCAAAAGTGAAACTGAGTTAAAATAAAGAAAATGAACAAGAAGACAGAGGCTTAGGAAATGAGGAAAAAGACTAATTGTGGCTCATATTTTTTGAATAAAAATTAAGATCAGGGGCGCCTGGGTGGCTCAGTGGTTTAAAGCCTCTGCCTTCAGCTCAGGTCATGATCTCAGGGTCCTGGGATCGAACCCCGCATCGGGCTCTCTGCTCAGCGAGGAGCCTGCTTCCCCCTCTCTCTCTGCCTGCCTCTCTGCCTACTTGTGATCTCTCTTCTGTCTGTCAGATGGATAAATAAAATCTTAAAAAAAAAAAAATTAAGATCACTGTGTATGCTCTTTTCTTAATTGTTTTTAAACTAAAGCTCAGACAGACATAAATTATTCATCCCATTTCTTGGATCATCCTTTATTTACCCATAGTCCTCTCTTACTTTTTGTTTTTAGGAATACAATGAACCTAATTTCCAACCCAAGAATTAGAAATATAACTAATAATTTACATTTACCTACGCACCCAGGTGAGAATTTTCCACTTAAAAATACATTCTATGATTTCCTCATCTTATTAAGTACATTTCTACATAATTTTTTTATGTTTACACAGAATTACATCATGGATGTGTCAGAATTTGTTTAATCAGTTCCTTATTATTGGATATTTAAAATATTTGCAGATTTTATTATTAAAAACAAGATGGTGGTGAATATCCTCAGGCATAAATTTGTGTGCCGCCATGATTAATTCCTTAGGATAATTCTCAAAATTTCATGTCTCTAAGAAGCCAAAATCCAGCTCTACCACTCCCAAATGGGCAGATATGCCTGGCCCATCAGAAATTCCCCATCTTCCCCCACATGACACCTCTGAACCACAAGCCTAGATCCCAGGAACACACTTGCCTCCAAAATTTCAACCAAATTCAAAATGCTCCTATCCCCTTTACCTCAGTCATCAAGTAGCAAACCTCTCCAGGGTTTATATTCCTGTCACTCATCCCCAAACTGTGCAGTAAATCTCCAAATCTGTTCCATATCTGTCCCTCATAAAATGAAATTTTAAAAACGGCTTCCACTGTGCCTTTCGGAAACTTTGCTTCAGTAACATAAAGTTTAACCTCCTCCTTGAACCACTACCCCCGCCCCTCTCCTTTCCTTAACTGAACCTTGAGTCTCTCTTGGGTTATACTGCTCTCCTATAACCCTCTTAGCTAGAAGCCATTTTTTCTTCAGCTTAATCCTTTGAGACAATTACTCCTCCTCCATCTTGAATGATGATCATTCTGCTGTGTATGGAAATTCTTTCCCTTCTCACAAGAATCATCTGGCAATTTGTTGGTCATTCCTCTCCCTCAATAAAACATAAGATGGTCTTCTTCACCACAACTCCTAACATCACGTGAACATATGCTTGAGCTCCATGTGAATAATCTGTCTGATAGCCAGGCCTCTCAAATCCTGGGTCTTCTTATCTCTGATATCCTTTTTCTCTATGCTGCGCTTGGTTACATTCCTGACCTCACCATCACCAGAAACTACACTACATGCAAGTTTATAAATCCAAATGATAAGAACCAAAAATAGAAGCTACAGGGCTTTGGTAGTGCTGATCCAGAGAATAGGTACTGCTGAAAAAATGAGATGGAGCAAAGGAAGTCTTGATTTATCTATGTTATAAAGGGTCCAAAGCTCTTCCCTGCAGAACTGAGACCTGGATGATGAAGATGAAGGGGAGAGAAACACACTGGAATTGCAGGCCGAGTTCTATATGGTGTTGCATCAGAGGTGAGAAGGAAGACACTGGGAAAGTGAGAGGCAAGGGGAATTTATGCTTCAAAGGGAATGTAATTCTTCTCTGCCCTTTTCAAGGCATTTCAGTAAAAAATTTAAAAATACTTTTTAATGCTTCCTTGCTGGTTGGAATGATGTCCCTTTGAATGCAACACCACACTAGAATTGGCCCTTCAATAGCCCAATATCATTCAGGGTATACAAACACTCCCCTCTTTAGCCCACCTTTCTCACTCACTTTCCATACAAGGAAAATTGTGACTTCCTTGAGATCTTCAATCCCCTTAACCCCCTCCTGTGTTCATTATGTTCATCCTCCTTTCTTTGAATTTCTTCTCAACTTTAGATTCCATAGTCCAGTAATAAAATTACCTTAGATTTTTATGACCCTCTTGGATAGACATCCACTGAAAGCCTCTCTGTGTCAGTATGATGGAGCAGAATGATGCTGGAGGGATGCCCACAATGAAGCTTTTATCACTATATGTGTATGACCACCACTTTCAAGTGGGCACTCAGTACTGCCGGTAATTACACTGATTTGCTGGGCTTGACTTCACTCTCCCAAGAAGGAATTTCACACTAGCTTATTCCCAGATTCTGTCTCTATTTCACTGAGGAACTGGTTCATCCATTAGGCACTCACTTGTCTGCCCATCTCTGATTCTATGCAACTGCCTCCATTAACACACATCACTTTCTCTCCAATTACTTTCAACAGAAAAAGGGTCCCTCAAAGTGCCCTTCCTCTGCAATCCCTTTCTTTCTGTTATCAAGTCTCTCTTCTGCATCTTCAGTCCTTCCTCTGTCTCCGAACATGTTCCAGGCCACAAAAATGGCGCTCTCTGGTGCTGGGCATCGTATGCAGCAGGAAAGCCAATACCTTCCTCTCATCAACTCAAAATAAAAGAGACAACAATAGCAATAAAATTTGTCAAATCCACAGTTACCTTAAAGTGCTATCATCTTGCTGTTCTTCATGGTCAGACATCTCAAAAACTTTCTACTCAATTCCATCCACTCTTTATTTTTTAATATTTCAGATAAACAAAAATGTGTGGAGAGTACCCATTACCCAATTTAAGAAACAAGATATTATACACATATTTTAAAATCCATGGCATATCTCTCCTAAATACCAATTCCTTTCTTTCCTCTAGGAACTAGCCATTATTCCAAACATGGTGTTTATCCCTCTCACGTATTTCTTTATTCTTTTTGCCCTGTGTGGTGTTGTTGAAATGTACAGGAGACTTTATTAAAATCATGTTATATTAGATGCATTCTTTACCTTGTCTTTTTTATTCAATATGATGTTTGTGAAATTCACCTATGTCTTTAAAGATAGACTAGTTTATTCATTTTGACTGCTGTATACTTATCCATTTTCCAAATGATGTACATCATGATAATCATTCGCTGCTACAAGCAATGTCCTATGAGCATTCTTGTAGATGACTCCATAAGCACGTTTATAAGCTTTGGGGGATAACTATGTAGAACCAGAACTGCTGGGTGGTAAGGTGTATGCATCTTAATCTTCCCCAAGTGGGGCTAGGTTCCTCTCCCACCTCAGAGAATGCAAATTATCAATGATTCACATCCTTATGAAGCAGTGTAATAAAGCTTGAACTTGTTCATTCTGACAGATGTGTGTGTGTGTTTTAGTCTTAAATTAGATTTTTCTTGAATAAGGAGAAGACTGGGTATCTTCTCATATCTTCATGGGCAACTTCACCAATTACTGCCTATTCATATCTTTTGCCTATTTTTCTACTGAGTTGTTTGTATTTTATTAATGATTTTAGGCATTTTAAAAATATATTCTAATATTTATCCTGGGATTATTATATGTATTATATAAGTCTCTTTCAAGTCTGTTATATTTTTTACTTTTTCTGGTATCTTTTGGTACATAGAAGTATTAACTGCAATATAATTGTATCTATCCTTTATTTTTCATCCTGCTTGTGTTTTAACAAATTCTTCCCTTAAGATCAAACATATTCTCCCATTCTGCCTTCTAATAATATTATAGTTTCCCTTTCACATTTAAGTCTTTCATGCATTATCAAAGACTTTTATTTTTGAAAAAATATTTCATTTTTATTATAGAAAATACTATGGATTTTTATTATTTTGCATGATAACAACTTGTTCCAAAACAATTTATTTATCCATCCTTTCTCCATTGAAGCAAAATTAATCCTGTTCAGCGTCATATATCTACATACATTTGGTGTCTACTTCTCTTTAGGTTTCTTTCCTACTGATCTTTTTACTCATAATTTTGTCCATACAAGGCTGTCTTAATTACTATAGGTTGAATTTTGTGGTATTGCCAATAGCCTACTGATTATGACTAATAGAAAAGAAACAAATTTCTTATGATTCAACCCAATACTAGTTCCTGAAATCAAGTTATTAAGCTTATGCGCCTTTGTTCTTCTTTTACAAAACTGTCTCTCTTAATCTTGCCTCTTTATTTTCAATATCAATTTTAGAATTTATTTTTTAAGTTTCATAAAAACAAAACTGAAACCTCAGGATTTTAATAAGCATTGCATTGAATTTATAAATTAATTTGGGCATTAATGACATCTTTACAATATTGAGTTTTACTTTCCATGAACACATGTTCCTTTTAACTTATTAGGGTCTTTTAGAACGTCTTTTAAACTTTTTTTAAATAAACATTTCCATAAACTTCTTGTGCATTTTTTTAGATTTATTATTCAGAATAATAGTTAGCCAGATAGCACTCTACAAATTTTATATTTATAAAAGTACATTTTCTAATAGTTTATTGCTTTTTTACATTTTGGGTTTTGTATATCAACATTATATAATAACAATCTTTTACTGAGCTCTTTTACTGATTCTGGTATTTTATCTGTAGACTTTCTTGGATTTTCTATCTAAACAATCACACCCTTCATTGATAATGATAGTTTTATTTCTTCCTTATCCTTTCTTAAATAATTTTTCTTTTTATTTCTTTTTTTCTTAACTACCTGACTAAGGTCCCCAGTATAAGATTGAACCCTGATATTAGCATTCAGGAATCATGCCTGACTCAAAGGAAAGGTTCCTATTACCATTAAGTGTAATATTTGGTAAAAATTACTTGTCAGGGAAGCATATTTCTATTTCTAGTCATCTAGAGTATATTTAAATGTATATTGAATTTTATCAATTGTTTTTATAGCATTTACCAAGAGATATTTCTTCTTAAATTTGTCAATGGAGTACATGATCATTATTATTTTTTAAAATATTAAACCTGCCTTTAATCCCTCAGATAAATCAAATAGTTGAATACATTACTAGATTTTGTCTTTTAATATTTTGTTGAAAATTTCAGAATCTATGTTCATAAGAAAGATTAGTCCATAATATTCCATAATTGCACTGTCATCAAATTTATGTGAGTTTAGTTGTAAAATGAGTTTGTTGTAAAATGAGTTTCGGATCATTGGATGTGTTTTAGAGCTTCCTTGTTAAAAGCCTAATGTTCTGTGTAAAAATTTAGAGAAGGTATACATTTAACTTCCTGTTCAATTTATTAATTATGTTTTTTTAGAGTTTCCATCTCTTTTTGAGTCCATATTATTGTTCATATTTTTCTAGAAAATTGTCTGTTTTGAATGTCTTTATATTTATTAGCCTAAAGTAATTACTATGGCTTTCTTATTTTTTTATTATCTCTACATCTGTAGTTACATGCCCTATTTTTAATACTATTCATGTGTGCCTTTTCTCTTTTTCTTGTCAGAATTTAACAACAACAACAAAAAACTGTGGGTTTCACTGATGCTCCCAATCATATCTTGTTTATTACTTACTAATGTATGCTCTTTATAATTTCTTTCTTTCTACTTAATTTGGTTTTCTTAAGTTAAATGCTTAGTCTTTCATTTCAGTCATTTTTTAAAGTAAATTTATTAAGGTATAAATTGTATCCAACAAAATGCACACATTTTATATTCGTTGAGTTTTGACAAATGTATTATTACCACTCTAATTGAGATACAGATCATTTCTAGTCTGCCAAAATTCCCTTGTGCCCCTTTGCAGTCCACCCCACCACCACCACTCAACCTGGCTCCAAGGCAAGTGATCTGCTTCCTGCCAATATGATGTAATTTGTATTTTCTAAAATATAAGTGGGCTCATACAACACATGTTCTTTTGCTTAGCATAGTGTTTTTGAAACTCATCCATGTGTTCACACATATTAGTAGGTCATTCCTTTTTATTTCTGAGTAATATTCCGTTCTATGAATTATGTTACAATTCATTCCATTCATCTGTCAATGAATACTGGGTTGTTTTTGATTTGGAGCTATTATGAATAAAGCTGTTAGAAATATTTATGTACAAATCTCATTGTAGATGCATGTTTTCATCTCTCTTGGATAAATACCACAAGTGGGACTACTGAGTCATGTGTTAAGTTCAAGTCTAATTTCAAAGAAACTGCCAAAATGTTTTCCAAAGTCACTATACCATCCTACAACCACTTTGAAAAGTGCCAGCACCATAGGAGATTTCTATTGGCTACAGTTCTAAAATACTTTGACATCGTCAGTCTTTTCATTTTATTTTATTTATTTTATTTTTTATTTTTTTAGTCTTTTCATTTTAGTAATTCTCAAAGATGCATGATGGCATATCATTGTAGTTTTATGTTTCCCCAAAGGGATGTTAAGCAATTTTTTATGGCCTTATTTGCTATTCTACTTACCAAGAGTCTTTTTCCCATTTTGGGTCTTATTATTGAGTCATAAAGTTGTTTTTATAGTCTAGACACAAAGCCCTTTAATATATATATATTATATGTTCATTGTATATTTTGTATAAGCATATATTTATGTATATTTATATATATAAAATATATAAAATCACATACGATCTTAATTTTCCTGAAGGTATGCTACCATAAAGTGTGGCTAAAGTGGAACATAGCCCAGTTTCACCTTGCAGAATCATCCACTCCTACGAGGGAAAGATGTAGTTTTGCTTAAGAGTGTGGACTCAAGCCAGATTGCCTCAGTTCAAATCCTAGCTCCAGCATTTCTAGCTTTATGAACTTAACCCTTCTGTGCCTCAGGTTCTTCATCTGCGAAACGAGAGAAATAATAGTACTCATCTCCCAGAATTGTCTAAAGTATTAAGCATTTACAGTAGTTCTTAGCACATACAAAGCACAACATAATCCTTACCTGTTAAAATTGTTTTCTATTATGACTTTGGCTTCTATACCCTCCTGTACACAGCCAGATATAACTATTCAGGGTAATCTAAACATGCAAATATTTTCAACATGAAGATGGGTCAAAACTTAGTTCTAGACACCGTGCACCTCCATAAATGGGATAATCTCAGCTACTGCTGAGCTAGTTGCTTGCTAGAGAGATGCTTTGGAAACCTATAAAGAATGCAAAGAAGCGGGGCGCCTAGGTGGCGCAGTTGGTTGAGCGACTGTCATGATCCCGGAGTCCCGGGATCGAGTCCCGGGATCGAGTCCCGGGATCGAGTCCCACATCGGGCTCCCAGCTTCATGGGGAGTCCGCTTCTCACTCAGACCTTCTCCCTTCTCATGCTCTCTCTCACTCTCTCTCTTTCCTAATAAACAAATAAATAAAATCTTTAAAAAAAAAAAAAAAGAATGCAAAGAAGCAAAGAGAGTAACTAGAAATCACTAACTTTTTCATTTGTCTTAATGAAAATTATTAGGTAATGGAGTTGTTTAGCAATAATTAGGTAATAGCCTGGGGTAGTAGACACCTCAGTAGATTTATAATGAGAGAGGACAATGTGGTCATAGCTAATGAGAATTTTCTAAGCTTAGCGGACCCTCCAAGACACTTAGCTGAGATATTCCTAATTATTTCTTTCAAGGGGGCTTCTGGGGGACACATACTTAAAAGATATCTGAGGCCATAGGCTGGCCATTTCCACAGTGGAATCTGCCACAGCAAAGCAGCAGAAGAAGACTATTAAGGAAGGCCCAGTCAGCTTTGTTTGAGTAATAAAAGGCAATACTTGGTCGTTGCCACTCTGGGTCCATAAGCTACTGGAATGGGTTCAGAGTTCTGGGAGGTCCTCCTTGAGCTTTCAGATATCATCTAGGATAAATTATGAGAGTGGATGAAACAAGTCTCCACAACAAGCCCTGTTAAGTAAACATGGTAGAGCGGCAGGTCAATTCTGGACTCTATACCTCCTGGCACACCTAGGCTACCTTGGCTGCGAGGACTTAGTCCCAAGGTAAAGGGCTCTCAAATACTACTAGGAAGAAAGATGAAGAGAGGTCTCACAAAGCTGGAAGGAACCTGGTACAAACACTTTGGCACTAAAAGAACTTGTCAGCCTCAGATGTCCTTACACGTAACATAAAAATTTTTAGAAAAAAGTTTGCAAAAACAAAACAAAACAAAACTTTGCAAATATAAGAGCCTGTAAGGCCAGGCAGGTGATATAAGATATAAGATGCCAAGGAGAGGTTAGGTCAGTGGGAATTTGGAAAGGGTTTCCTGTCCCACAGGACTGCAACTGGTCATCTTCACAGACATCTGGCCTTCTACCAACAGAGATTCTCTTTCCCTCTCTGTCTGAATCTCCACCATCCATTCACTCCCCCACACATTCTCTCTCTCTCAAATAAATAAAAAAAAAATAAGACACAGGAGACAAACAAAAAGATGAAACTACCAACTTTCTTAGTGATAAATAATATGGTAACAGATCTGTGGCTAAATATGCTTTTGGCATTCCCCAGAGTTAGACTGATTTACCTCTGAATCACTGACCCAGTGGGTAACCATGATCTGCACCTACACGTATGAAGCCCACCCCATAAGCTTACCCACAGAGAGCACCCTCCATGAGTAGGCAGGTGAAAAAGGGGGAAGGTCATTAGATGCATCTTAAACACTCAGTTTCTTTTCCCAAACTCACCAATCAGAAGTGGAATTACTCAGAGGGTGGGGAAAACTAGATGTGTTCCCTTTTTAAAACAAGGACAAGTGCTCCCCCTAACACAGATCTGAGAGGAAAAGAATCATTTCAGCATGGAATGGGTTGGGAAAAGCTTCAAAGAACAAGTAGAATGTGAGGTCTTCTAAAGGAATGAGATTCGTTTTTCATAAGTTGTGTTAAAATGCACATAACATGAAATTTACCATCTTAACCATTTTTCAGTGTACAGTTCAAAGGCATTGAGTACCTTCACATTATTGTGACCACCACCACCATCCATCTCCAGAACGCTTTTCATCTTGAAAAACTGAAACTCCATACCTATTAAGCAATAGGTCTCCATTCTCCCCTTTCTCCAGGCCCTGGATCCACCATTCCACTCTCTGTATCCATAAAATTTGACTACCCTAGGTACCTTACATAAGTGGAATCATTCAGTATGTGCTCTTTTATGACTGGCTTATTTCACTTAGCACGATGTCCTCAGGGATCATCCATGTTGTCACATGTGTCAGCATTTCCTTTCTTTTTAAGGGTGAATAATATTCCATTGTATGTATATATCGCATTTTGTTTATCCATTTATCTGTCAAAGGATACTCAGGTTGCTTCCACCTTTTGGCTTTTGTGAATAATGTTACTACAAATATGGGTGTACAAATATCTCTTTCAGAACCTGTTTTCAATTCCTTTGGATATATACCCATGGAATTGCTGGATCATATGGTAATTTATTTTTTATTTTTGAGGAATTACCATACTGTTTTCCATAATGGCTGCACCATTTTATATTCCCACCCACCGTGTCACAGTGTTCTAACTTCCCCATATCCTAACACCTGTTACTCTCTTTTTGTTTTTGCTTTTGTTTTTGTTTGTTGTTGTTTTGTTTTCTGTTTTTTATTTTTTTTTCTTGTTAGTACCCAGTCTAATGGGTGTGAGGTAGGGAATGGATAGTTTCTTAACATAAATATATAAGGCATTCTAGAGAGGAGAAAGAATATGTTTATACAGAAGCAGGGAGTCCAAGGAGTATGAGAAGGATAGTTTAGCTGGGGACAGAGAGAAGTCTTTGTAGAAAACACTAGAAAGAGTGTAAAGTGTCTTGGATGCCAAGCTAAGGAGTTCCAAATTTGTCCTCTAGCTGAGAAGAACTCCTGAGTTTTTTAAGGCAAAACGACAAAACGAGAACAGTATTGAAGAAAGATTGGAAGAAAGCACCAATTCAAAATCTATAGTAGTTCAGGCAGGGTTGGGGCAGGGGCAATATCAGTGGGGATGCGAAAAAAACAGAAGGAAAAGTTTGGGACAATACTTCGGAGAAAGAATTGCCAGGGCTTATTGACCATTTAACTGTGAGAAATAAATAAGAGAGAAATAAAACACCAGCAACAAAAGAAGCAAACAACAACAACAAAACAAGCAAAAAACTGTTCTCCCACACGTTTTTTTTCAGCTTCATGGCAATTATCGTTTTTCCTAAATTCTCAAGAAAGAAAAAAAAATCTTTCTTATCTCTATGTCCTTATATTACCATTTTATTTATTCATTATAGTTAAATTTTTATGTGCCTGTCTCTTATAAAAGAACTTCAAGAATTACAAGAACCTTGTACCTTGTCAAGGTGTCAGGAAAAAGGATGACAGATACTTTGACATATAGTCAAAGGATGACAGAGAGACCATCAAGGATTCCAATTAAATATGGAGCCTCCATAATGGTCTGCCACCAATAAACCTCAGGACCTAACTCAGGTGAGAGAATGTTAGAGAATGTTAGAGAGAAATTGTTACTCTTTACTGTTAGAAAAAAGGAGACTTCTTAGGTGTTGTTTATCTTTTAATATAGAAAATTCAGGAAGTCAGCAAGTGCCAGCCATAGGCTCTGACACTAGACTTTAGCCAATTGACTGATTGTTTTTTTAGTCATTTGGCAATAGCCTTGAATTTAGAAGATTTAATACATGTGAGTAGTGTATGGAAATTATGTTTTCTGAGGAGTTGGAGGCCACTTTTCTAAACTTTCAGCAGCTTTCAAGGAATCTATAGAGTTGAATAGTTGATACTTCCCACACTTCTCCCATAACCTTCAAATTCCCTTCTTGAGACTTGTAAGTTTATAACTATTAACCTGTTCTGCTAAACCTGAAAAGGATAATTCAGAACTGCTTCTAATTAATAAATCAATAACCACACCCCAAAGGTTGTCTTTCCTTTTTCCTTCCACTCCAGAACACAGACTCCTTGAACTAGATATGCCCATAATATTAAAAATGACTAGGAACATTGCTCTGACCACAGACACAAAGGCCTTAGCAAGTATGATTGTGAATTGTATGGGAAAAGTGATTCTATGATGGGAACCACCTACCTTTATTCTCAGCCAGGCAAAGTAGAGACTCTTGACCATTCCAAAAGCATCCAGGGCTTCTGGGTGGCTCAGTTGTTGGGCGTCTGCCTTCAGTTCCGGTCATGATCCGGGGGTCCTGGGATCAAGTCCCACGTCGGGCTCCTTGCTCAGCAGGAAGCCTGCTTCTCCCTCTCCCACTTCCCCTTGCTTGTGTTCCCTCTCTTGCTGTGTCTCTGTAAAATAAATAAATAAAATCTTAAAAAAAAAAAGCATTCAAAGCAAACAAGTAAACAAACAACAGAGCAAACCAATTTCTAAAGACAGGAATGTAACCACCCATAAAAATAAAAACCTCCATCATTTAACTTATTACATTAAATGGTCTAAGGATTGTTGTACTAAACTACACAGTCTGATCATCTGAAGGTAGGCTGTGGATGGTTTTATGCTCTAAAAAGAGAACATACTGAGACTCCCACAGAAAATGCTCTGTTGAGGACAGTAAGGTAAATGCTCTTCCCCTTACCCCCTGCATCCTGTGGGTGAGTCCAGTAGCTTCTAGATAAACGCCTATCCTGAAGTCTTCAAATCCATTAAATGAGGCATCATGACTCAACTTGGCAAGGCTTTTTTTTCCCCCTCGCTTCTTTTCCACCTCAAACTGTTTTGATTCATTTGTGAGAAATTTACTTTTGCCAATTGAAAAAGCCTTTTGTGGCTGCCAGTCACTAATCTCCCCTCTGACACATTCATTCAACCAGACTAAATCCAATATTGACATTTGTATCTAGGGGAAAGGAGGTTAAGCACCGGGAGCAAAAGCAGCTTCTGTGCCCTGCCAAATAGGGACCGGCATCTAAATGAGCTGCACTGTTCCCACTCAAGGGGGAACCCTGGAGAACTCGGGGTAGGGTGGGGGGAGGGGCTTTGATCACATCCAGGGGCCATTCCCCACCAAGGCAGCCAAATGGAAGTTGTTTGATGCTATCTATAGGTGTCCGTGGCAGCCTCATTTAAATTCTCCCCAGTTCTCAGAAATCATTTTCTAGCACCATCATCTCGAGGGAGTCTCTTGACTGCTTTCACTGGACTTCGCTTTTTCTGGCATTAAAAAAAAAAGAATTAAAATGTCCACTGTGGTCCCTTGAAGGTGCTGCCCACTTGTAGAACTAATAGTCCCTTTCTTAGACGCTTGCTTTAGGGTAACCTGGACGCCATGAGGGGTCTTCCTACCAAAGCTATGCTAGATGATTTCTTTAGTGATTTGATACAGCTATGCCTATGCCTTCCGTCTACAGTGATACACAGTGACAGCTGCTTATCTAATATAGGCATCGCTAGAAAAATAAACACTTTCCTTGTAGTAAGAAATAAGAATATAGACTGGATTGCAGTGTAGAAAAATAAAGACTTGCATGTAAATCAAATGTAAAAGTGTGAATTTGAAATGATGGAAGAAACAGAATGAGAATCCAGGTGACAAAAAGTCAAAAGTCCCAATTTGCAAACAAGGGCTGTGACCTGGTATGATTTACAACTAATTTTTTAATATTTCCTACCAGCCCCCCGCTTCATCACTGAGGCATTACACCCCTGTCTTTAGGTTCTTATCAAACAAAAAGGAAAATATTAGATACAGAGGATGTGATCCTTACAACCTTCTAATGTTTACTGAGCCTCAGTGTTTTTCCTTCTTCATCAAAAATGTTCTCAGGTAAACAGTATCAGACTGCAGTAACATGAGACCTCTTAGCCCCTCTGCCTTCTTAATAATGTATTGCTACATTCTGTTGCTTTAGGAATGTGCTAATTTTGTCTGAGTTCCTGATGGGGTGTGAGTTCATCCACAGAATTCTAACACAATACTCTTTTATGTCTTCCTGCAGCTATTTACATATTCCTATTAGTTTAAAACCACCACCCTTTACACTATAGGAACACAGGACTTAGTCACACATTTTTGAAAATATATTTATGTGACTATTTATATTTCATCTCCAATCCCCTCTGAAAAGGAAAGGCATCGGTAGTGACATCTTTCCTTGATTTTTAAACCAGGAGCATTTAACCTTTTTTTCCCAACAGTTTATGATGTAAACCTATTTTTAACCCTGATGTTGCAAGTTGGTTTTGCGACCCTGTCAACAACCACGTCAGTTTCTCGTTGCTTCTCACCCACAAACCAGACAAGCCAACTCCCTACAGCTCCCAGCCTGCAAGGTGCCCCTTTCCTGCCCACCTTTTATTTGCACTGACTGTCAAGCCCCATTAAGTAAGTTATTATTATGTAAATGTTATAGCGTGCTGCCTCAGCTATTCATGCTTTGCCACAATCTCCACAGATCTGTCAGAAAAATGGTGATGGATGAAAAATTAATAGTGTTTGAGTCAGAAAAAAAACCTGAAGCTTCAACATTTAGCCCAAAAAGTTCGATTGACATTAGGTTTCCCTGGGAGCATGACATTGGTTGGGAGTACAGATCAGAGGTAAAGATCCTCAGACTCTTTTTTTTTTTTTCAATTAACATATAATGTATTATTTGCCCCAGGGGTACAGGTCTGTGATTCATCAGTCTGACACAATTCACAGCACTCACCATAGCACAACCCTCCCCAGTGTCCATCACCCAACCCTCCCACCCCTCCAGCAACCCTCAGTTTGTTTCCTAAGATTAGGAATCTCTTATGGTTTGTCTCCCTCCCCAGTCCCATCTTGTTTCATTTTTTCCCTCCCTAATCCCCACGACCCTCCCCTCCCTACCTCTCAAATTCCTCATATCTGAGAGATCATACGATAATTCTTTCTCTGACTTATTTCGCTTAGCATAATAGTTCCATCTACGTTCCATCTCTAGTTCCATCTACGTCTTTGCAAATGGCAAGATTTTGTTTCTTTTGATGGCTGCATAGTATTCCATTGTGTGTGTGTACACCACAGCTTCTTTATCCATTCATCTGTTGAGGAATATCTAGGTTCCTTCCATAGTTTGGCTATTGTGGACATTGCTGCTATAAACATTTGGGTGCACATGCCCCTTCGGATCCCTTTATTTGTATCTTTAGGATAAACACCCAGGAGTGTGATTGCTAGGCCATAAGGTAGCTCTATTTTCAACTTTTTGAGGAACCTCCAAACTGTTTTCCAGAGTGGCTGCATGAGCTTGCATTCCCACCAACAGTATAGAAGGGTTCCCCGTTCTCCACATCCTTGCCCACAAATGACCACAAATAACCAAATAAACAAACCCAAAATCCTGCTTTGCTGAGTTTGCAAGCTTAAAGAAGAAAACCAAAATAAGTTTCATAATGCTCACCAGCAGTATGATTGCATAGTTAATATAGTCACTCCTGAACTCAATAAATATGCCTTGAATTTTTTACTTAACTAGCTCTACAAATTTTGTTATGCTAGGATACACTATTTTCTATTATGTATATGTAGGCACAAAGCAGAATTTGTTGTTTGAATCTCTGATATTGATTTCTCAGGGGACTACATTCCCAAACTTTATCAAAGTTATCTGGTTGGTTTTGGGGAGTGGGTTTTTGGCTTTTGTTTTGGGGGGTTTTTTACTTTTCTTTTTTTTATCCCAATTCCCCAGCCACCCCCAGAAGTCTATTCACTGCAGTTCTGCTCAGCAGAGCTTGAGAATGAACGTCTGCCCTAACCATTGCCCTCCGCAGAACCTTCCAAAATGTTCCCATCACAAAGAGCTCACATACACCTGGCAAGACATGGTATTGTCTGGACCCTCTTGCCTCCCCAGCCTGTCTTACACCTCCTGGCCTCACACTCTGGGCTGGACCCCACTGTACCTCTCACCCTGCCCCGCCCCCCATCACCCAGGGAACATGCTCATTCTTTAGGCCCAGGCTTAGATGTGGCCTTTCTGGGGAAGCCTTCCCTGAGCTTCTAACTGATACCTGCTTCCAGAGCACTGCCTTCTTCCCTATTACAATTTATGTTCATTTACTGACTCTAAGGTTACTGGAAGTGGGGACAATGTCTACTAGTTCTTCCTTTTCTAGGTTCTTATTTCAGCACACTATTTGGCTCACCCAGACCATTAATTGTCTGCAGACCAGGATGGATGCCTGGACAACAGTCTGGCCTTGGTCAATGGACTTGTGGTGGCCCCAAACTTGTTCCCTAAACCAGCCCTTCTTTCCTACTCACACCTCAAACACACCTGAAATGCCTATGAGTTCTGGAAAGAGAGAATTATAAAATAAATGCTCTCATGAAGTAAGATTTTGGGGACAGACATGTGTTAAAAGGCCATATCCTTAAGTATTTTTCATGAAGAGCTCAATTTGGAAATTATGAGTGGGAGTGGGTGTCTATATTTTTCATGAGTGACCCAAATGATTTATGTGATCTTTTAAGTATAAGAAATATCAGTACAAAGGAAAAAAATCATGTTCTAAAAGCATCACAGCTATGCTGTAAAAAAGCCTCCAAAGTCACAGGCAGAAGAAACAAAGAGACATCTCTGATAGTTAAAGAGGAAGATTGCCAGCAGTTTTGAGTCTGGCATGGGTCAAGAGAGGGCAGAGTGGTGGAAAGTCTTTTTAAGAGTTTCAGCAGAAGCATCAGGAAGGGAGTAGAAGGTGGACACAGGACAGAGGGTCACCAGAGGGGCAGCTAGACGTTCGTGTTATAAGGGATGACCTTCCTCTCCAGGTATCCTAGAAGAGTAGAACTAGGGTCTGGACTCTGCCCCACAGTGTGAGATGTAGGTCTCTCGGGAATGAAGCTTACACATTGCTAGGAAGAGTGCACTAACCCGTGACACTTGCCACATCCCAACAGCATCCCAGTTCAGACCACTCAGCCAACCTCCCCAAGCCAACAAAGCAGGGTAAAATCAGTCCTTGCACAAGGGAGCTCCTGACTGGACCAGGTTGAGCATTTCACCCTGATGCGCCCAGCCTGGGCTGGCTATTGATATATATAAGGCGACCTGGCACATTACGTCTGTCTGATTAGGTGAGGCTCATCTCTGAGCCAATCCGTTGGGTTCTCTTCAGAAAGTATAGGATAGGGGTGCCTGGGTGGCTCAGTCAGTTGAGTGTCCAACCCTTGGTCTCAGCTCAGGACTTGATCTCAGGGTTGTGAGTTCAAGCCCCGTGTTGAGCTCCACCCTTGGGGGGTGGGGGGAAGAAGGCATAGGATAGAGTGGCCAGTGAATAAGAAGAAACACAGAAGCATGCAAAGAAAAGGAGAAATGGCACAAAGTAGAGCTCCCAGGGCTCACAAGAGAGTGAAGGGGAAAGCAGCTGTCCCACCCTCCCGAGGCCATCGGATACCTCCCCAAGACCAGTATCAGACTTCATGCATTTTTACAATAAGCTCCCTTCTCCTAAGGGGGCCTGAGGAAAGGAGGAGCCCAACAACAGCAAAAACAAAGTGCCCCTAAAGAAGTACAAGATATTGGTGCCTGTGCAGAATGGTGGCAGGTAGGGCTTTTAAGAAAACTTCAAGTCTTGCTGTGGGAAAGAGTCTAATAAACACCACTCCCTCGAAAATAGCTTTTAACTGAGCAATCACTACATTCCAGGCACTGTCCTAAGCACTTTGCAAATATTTTAAAATTTATTTAATTCTCACAACAGCTTTATGAGATGGCCATTACTATTATCCCCATTTTATAAATGAAGAAACTGAGACACGGAGAGTTTAGGCAGCATGCCTGAGGTCACACAGGAAGTAAGTGAGAGAAGAGGGATTTAAAGCTGGGCAGGGTAGCTCAAGGGCCTACGTCACCTTCCTAAGATCAGGTAAAAAATAATAATGATGCTTGTGACTGTTAACATAACCCAATTTTTGCTCCTAAACTGGGGTGCTCTGACAAAACACAGGTTATATGTGTGGCATTCATACTCTGGTATAATTATTTACTTGTCTGTCTCTTAAACATAGTGAGTATCTATCTTAGGTTTGCATCCACAGCTCCTGGAATAGTAGCTGGTGCATGCCAGGAGCTCAATTAAAAAAAAAAAAAAAAATGTGTGATTTTCAAAGAAAAAAAATTAGATCTGGAGGAGGCGAGATTACACAAGGTCTTCAATGTCAGGCAAAGAACTGGGTTTTATCTTGCAGACGGTGGAATGTGCTTGGTGGTTTGGGGGCACACGTGTGACCGTGCTGTCAGTGAGCAAGAGGATGGATGGGCTGGGGCAGAGCTATTTGGAAGACTGGATTTACTAGGCACGATCTGAAGAGGGGAGAGCTACAGAAATGTGAAGGACGACACAGATAAGAGACTTATTATTACATAGCGAACAATATTAGGTCACTAAGGGGAAGTGTGGCTCCCTCTCCAAGTTACATCTTAAAAGTCTTCCTGGAGTAGAGAGTGACCACTCCTTTAAGAAGTAACTGCATCATCAGTGGTCTTAATGATGCTGGGAATGGAACTAGGGGAGGAAGAAAAAAGAGAGTTGAATAGAAAAGTTATCAGAAGAGTTGGATTCTGGAGCAGTCAGAGGACTGTTAAGAATCAAATTTTACCATCAGCGAGTCAAATAAAAAGACTTTTAATGACAGGACTTTTTTTTTTTCTTATGATTTTCTAAAGTAATCTAGTAATCTCTACACTCACCATGGGGTTCGACCTCATAACCCCAAGATCAAGAGTTGCATGTTCTATCGAATGAGCTAGCCAGGTGCCCTCTGGAAGGACTTCTTTTTTTTTAAGATTTTATTTATTTATTTGACAGAGAGAGAGAGAGATCACAAGTAGGCAAAGAAGCAGGCAGAGAGAGGGGGGGAACCAGGCTCCCCTCCCCATGATCTCAGAGTCATGACCTGAGCCGAAGGCAGAGGCTTTAACCCACTGAGCCACCCAGGAGCCCCCTGAAAGGACTTCTTACAAAAGCGTGGTCCTACCAAGAAACTATTACTACCCCTATGATGGAGGAAATAGGGGGAGGAAATCTTAATAGGAGACTGATAAGAACTGGAGAAGCTGTAACCCCAGAGGGAACAGCTCCTCCCAGAGATACTGAGGCACAGCTAGAAGATATGCCCAACTTGCCTTTCTCATGCCCTCCCCTTTCCCAGTGGTGTCTTCACTGGCTGAACCAACCAGCATCCGGCTGGCAATATCAGCCCAGGAGATCCAGCCATAGGGGTTGGGGCCAGACAGAGAAAGGCAGACAAACAGAGCTGGAGAGGCAAATCGAGAATGTGAAGAAGTTTTAGAACATTTGACAAAATTTGTTTCACTGATATTTTTCTTTTGAAGTAGATATGCGCAGAAGTAATAAATGACAAACTCTAAAGTCTAAATATATATAAAAGAGCTTTTGCAGTGAATATAGAACAAAAATTCTAAGTAACAAAAACACTGTATCAGTTAAATTAGCAGACATTTTTTCCCCTAATAGTTTATAACATACTGGTGAGTCATAGAAGCAGTAGCACCTTGTTGCCTTTTTTTTTTTTTAAGTATTTGGTAAGTCAGGGTGCATCTATTGCAAGGAACAAAAAACTCAATGCAAAGTGGTAAACAAAAGAAGCCATTAATTGCTTCCCATTACTAGAAAGTCCATATCTAGGCTGGACGACTGGGTAGACTTGGTGGTCTGATGATGTCACCAAGTATGTGGCTTCTTTGGGGCACTCTGCTATGTCTTCCATTCCACTTATCCTGGAGCTGGCTCCCTTCTTGTGGATGAAATCAGGCAACAAATAACCCCTTGAATGACATTTCCCTTGGTATGCATGGGGACAGAGAGAGTTGTTTCTGGAAACTCTTCGAGTAGATCTTTCCTAGAAACATCTGGAATACATCCTCCTTTATCTCCAAATATCTGCTTCATAGCTATGGTTAACAACAGAATTACATTGATTAGCACAACCTTGAGCCACATGATCTGTCCCTAGAGTAGGGGTAGAGTTAACTTGCCCCCAGCCAGACGACTACACTAGAGAATCATGGATCACACCATCTTCCCCACAAAATATCAGGGTAATTACCAAGAGAAGGGCAAATGGATGCTGGGGAGGTGTGTCCTGCCTCCACAATACTACTAAGCTGAAAAATTCACTTTACACTTAATGAAAATATGTAACACATGTGCAATGGTCAGGAGTCTTACTAGCAAACAACAGAATCCACTCTGGCCAGGGGAAAAAGAAAATCGTTTTATTGCAAGGTCTTGGGTAGCTCCCAGAATCTTCACGAGGGTCAGAGATCTAGACCATAGTGCTGAGCAACCACACCAAGTTGTTTGCTAGCAAAATGCCATCGGGTAACATGACATTTGGAACTGGAGGTCAGAAGCCACCAGGGCTGACCAACAGAAAACCTTGCCCTACAATCAATTAATAAGGTGAGCTTTGGGAGGAAAAGCTTGCCCATATACCTCAATCTATACATATATCAAGCCCCAAATCCATTTTATTATTACCAACACTGATCCCTGCAATAACTCTCTTATTTAAACAATGGTCCTGTGGATTATCTCTGCATCAATTAGTTTCTTGGCTCCTTCTGACAAAATCCTTATCTTTCATAATAAACCGCAGGTATAAAAACCTACTAAGAACAGCAAGATGTATGTAGGGTTCATTTATCTTTTCTGATGTTGTATGCTCACTACGAAGTTTCTAGAAAGTTGACTACTCCATGCACAGGCTAACTGACATGGCCTTTACTGGCATTTTTACAAAAACAAACTAATCACTCACAAAGAAATATGATAACGTTGTGGTATACTGGATACCCAAATCTGCACGCCTGCATTTTCATCAAAAACTACCTCATTTCATCTTTCCAAGAAAAGGATGCTAGGTATTATTATCCCCATTTTACGGGAAGTAAACTGAGGCTCGGAGACATTACCCATCTTGCCCTCAGTCACATAATCTGCCTCCTAGAATTGCACACTTTCAACATCTTGTCAAACGGAAGCCCAGAGACGACCTGCCTCTGAGATAGGGGTGGGGGTGGAGGGGAGTCTTACGTTTCCCCAAACTTATCTCATGGGCGCCTCCCACAATTGATTTCCCCTCCGCTGAGATACCATGTCTGGTTTCAGCGTGCATCTCAGATAACAGTTTCTCCAACCCATCTGGCCTTGGGTTCTTCCAGCCTTCATTAACTCTAATTTCATTATCACCTGTTCTGGCGTGACCCCGAGTTCCCCGCGCACTTCTCTCCTTCTCTTGGGAAATGAATTTCTGTCTCCGCGTCAGCTCTCCGTCCAACTGTGTGCGGCCCCAGGCAAAGCTCTCATTTGTATGTGAGTACTGTCCATCTCCCCTGTCGTCGCCAGCCACCTCCTACGGCTCTGACTCTCAGGTCATCTCTGGCTGCAGATGAGACCAAGGGGAATTTCTTAACAAGCGCGTTGTTTGCATGCGAGCGCCTGTGTGTGCGTGTGCGTGCGCGCGCCTGTGTGCGTGTGCGTGCGCGCGCCCGTGCGCACACATGCATGCATGTGATCGATCACTGAGGTGATTTTTATTTCATTTATGACTTGAATTTCTGCTTCGTATTTAAATCTCCCTTCACCCTCTTAATTTCATTTCAGGAATTCTCACGCCAGGATCTTATACAGCTCACATATCTTTTGGGAGAAATAATAAACAATTTTCTAGTTTGGTAACAAATTAGGTGGTATTTGGCAGCCTGATTTGATTGGCTCGGGGAGGCCAAATTTCTCAAAACTGTACGTCAAGGGGAGGTTATTCCAGCAATACCAGTGGAGCGTACATGAAAAAACTCAGAAGTCAGACCAAGTGGGAAAAAGACACAAAAGACCAGAAAAGGAAAAAACAACAACTAAAAACAAAACAAAAAAACCTTCCTTCTCTTTCCCCCCTCCTCCCCACCTAAACCCCCCTTCCACCTTCCCTCCCCCTCCCCCTCCACCTTCCCTACCCCCCAGCCCTCTGCAGCAGGAATATCCTCTGATTAGAGGCCAAATAATATAGCAGGGCAATAACGTTTTATTTCTGTTCTGTTGCCAATGAGCTTGTGCTAAATCTCTGTATCCCCAGTCTTCTCTATGCACATAAACATATCTCAAGCCAAAACGGGGCAGTGCGTTTGGAGTGTGTGATGTCATTATATATATATTTTATATATATGTATATATATAGTTGCATGTATATATTTGCATGTATACTCATACTATTACTGTAATTTCCATTCTTTTACAAATGCAAAGCCGCAATGTTTGTGACCTAATAGCATTTTAGTAAGCTGGAATTTCTAACTACTAAACTTAACATTAGGTGCTGTACTAACTTACCTGAAGTAGAGTCTCCATGACTAATTGCTTTTTGTTTTTCGCATTTTTCCCAAAAAGTAAGTTGTTGTCACCATGACCATGAATTCTTTCTCTGTAGCACCACTAGGCGAAAAGGCATTGTGAAAGCAAGCCAAGGAAGGAAGGATAGTGTTATTGAGGTCAAAAAGTAAACAAACAACCAAAAAGATTGAACAATTATGGTCAGTCTTAAGGAGGGAAGCCCATTGTATTGGGCAAGGGGAATGGCAAAATCAAAGTTGCATCTTTCCGAGAAAAGTTATGTTTGATTAAATTTCTCTCCCGATTCGTCCTAAGAAATTATTTTTCCCCAAGGCCCGGAATGGACTTTTTGAAGGACACGAGCCCACTCTTGGTATTGAATTCAGCCCCAGTGCACTATTTTTAAAGCGGTCACAGTTGTAGCTGCAACGGCGGTATGCGTCCAGCCTTCAGATAAGCAATGGACCGTGAAATCATAGTACATGGCTTTTAATATATACCCTCTGGTTATGGGTGTGCATACTAAACATACAGTATTTAAAAATATATGCCTATACATATAAACACACAAACCCTGCAAGCTACAGTTCTCTCTCTCTAAATGGACTGGCAGCTGCTTGAAATCTCCCCTCTACTCTCCCTAAGGTCTCAGGTGTAGGATTCATGAGCCAATGTCTCAGCTAGAACAGGTGTCTATCGCTGGGTAAATAGCAATTAGGCCCAAATTTCAGACTTTTTTTTTTTTTTTCAAATCCCTTTCGGAGGAAAAGCCCAGGAATAAATAGTTGCTGAAACGGCCAGGGGTATTGTGTAGCATTATAGCCTCCAGCTGGTCTATTACATACTATAGACAGGCAAAGAATACGAGCACCTGACAGATGTGTTCTGTTAGCTTCATTAGGAAAGAAACAAAGAAACTCCTCAATTAATAGCAGCGGAGCCAAATGGGGGTGGGAGGGGGGAGCTTGAGGGGAGAGGAATCATAGCCTGTTATTTAAACAGAGTCAGGGAGCCTTTCACTAGTGGCTTCATATGATTCATTAATAAAAACAGCTTTTTGAATGCCCAGTTTAAGTCAAAAGAAATCACCAGCATTTTTTTTCCCCAGCAAAGGAAGGGCAAAATGACAAATTGCTGCTGTTAAATTCATTTCATGTGGGGATGGCCTTTCTCAAAGATCTCTTAAACCGCAAGGCTGGATGTTTGTCACATTAAGTGGCAGAGCCGTTCTCAAAAATCGACTGTGGCACATCAGGGTCTCAGATGAATGGCTAACAGTGGCCATCCAATAATTTTATATATCCAGACCAGGAAGCATTTAGTGTTGTTTCAATGAACTAGCGTTCTTAAAGTAATGAAATGCAGCTCTTACCCCAAAGAAAGGAGAATCTGTCCCTGGAGTCACTTTTAATTTTTTTTTCTTTTTTTTTTTTTTTCTCTTCTTGGAATGGTTTGAAATTGAAATTTGAAAAGCAAATTGAAGCCCGGCTAGCTGTGGGTCTCATTTCTTACAAGGAGGACAAGTCTGATGGCTTCTCCTTTTATATTTGCTTCGCGGAAGATCTACACTGAACTTACGTCCACCATCCTACACAGTAGTGAACGGGTGAGCTATGTATTGTGTTAGCGGGATGTGAATTCTGAATGAAAATGGGTCTTTTTCCACACAAGTCGGAATGTGCAGCCACAATGCCCTTTTTATAATAACGATTCTCTCGTTATGATTTTCCCATGATATTTCAAGGAACACCGGGTGCTACCTGGAGGCTAAAGTAGACATTCTGACCCCATTCCAGGATCTAAGAAGAGAAAAATAAATTCCAGACTCTTTCCTTTCTACCCACCCCCCCCCCATCACCTCCACTCAATTTACATAATACCAGCGGAAAAGCACTTAAAGGTGAAGAATCTAGAAACTTCAGGGGAAATGCGGTCAGGGTAATTCAGCCATAATGCAGGTTAAATCACCATGACTGTGTTAACCTGCATAGTCTTCTGTGCTGAGAATTCTTGGGGTGCCGGCACCGCGGAGAGGAGAATAGCTACTGGAGCCCTGGAGTGACCTAGGCCAGCAAGGATATGCTCCAAAATCGGAACGCAATGCTCATCTGTCTAATTGGGGTGTTGTCCCGCCAAAGAAATAGAAATCAAAACATAAATGGACATGGCCAAATATGATGGGCCAGGCTCTTTGTGATGGAAATGTAATTGTAAATCTTGATGGCCAACTCAGGCTGTGATGTCTTGATGCTCTTCAATTTTAAAATACACTCTTGGCTTCTATTTGTACTCCCACCCCCACCCCCAACCTCACGCTCCCCCCCCGCCCCCCAGAATAATAGCCAAAGAACAAGAAGGGCTAATATCTACTCTGACATGAAGAGGAATGAAAGGGGAAAACAGCAAGATTTCCTGAAAGCAAAGGCATTTTTCACCCAAAAGTCTCTTCCTATTTCACCTCTGAGATCAGAGAACCGAAAGCATGAAGGATGAAGGGTCAGGATGTGAAACTATCATGTTCAGACTGTATGCCATTATGGATGCTCCTCTTTAGAAACTAGTAATACTCCCAGTGGCAAGTTAGCATGCATTGTAACTTGCGGTTTCTTCTCAGAGACCTATCGAAGGAAACCTTCATTATCACGTGTTGGCAGATCTTCAATCAAATATGATCTTTCCAACCTAAAATCCAGCTTTTATGACGGCAAGGGAAGTGGGCAAAACTCCTACCCAAAGATATGGTCAAAACTCAAAATCACACCAAAACATCACCTGGTACAAACTAACAAAGTATAAGCCCAGCCTGCGTGTTTGAATCACAAAATACAGTGTATTTCAGCTCATTTAGAAAAATGCTCTTTGGATTTTTATTATTTTTCCTTTCTCACCTCAGTGTCAAATGCCACTTTCCCCTCTCTCGGTGCTTTGAACAACTCAGAAACACGGATGCAACATTTGGTTTCAAACAATGCCAGATACCTTGAACACTATCCTTGACTCCTCTTCCTCCCTCACTCCCATATTCATTGAGGTCTGATACCCCTGCCTTCTACGGGAGATCCGCTCTGCTCTCCATCCACCCGTTCTCCTGTAGTCCCACATCATTTCTCACTGGGACCATCGAAAATCCTTTCAGCTGGTCTTTGCTCTCTGTATCAAACCCCTGAAACCACTCTTCATTCACCTGCCAGGGGGAATTCTCGCCGATGAGAATCAGACCAATTACTCCTCAGTCCAAAAGTATTCCGTGGCTCCTGCCACTTAGAAATTAATGCCAAAGTCTTTAGCATGGTATATGATGAACAAATGGAACTTCTCCTGCCATCCAGCTTTTCTGGAGATTCTATAGGATAACCTAGACCCATGGTCACAACTATGGTGTTAGCTGTGGGTTTTTCGTACCTGCTCCTTATAAAGTTGCAGGATTTCCCTTCTATGTCCCCTTACTGAGAGAGTGTTTATCATGAAGGGGTGCCTCACAAAAGGTACCCTAAGGACAGATGCTAATCACAAGTGACCCATATTATACTTAAAACCATTACATATATTAGGTGAATAAATATACATCTGTTCTATACATATGTCACATGTGGTGTTCTTGGTCTGTTCCTACATTGATTTAATATCTTCGTCTTTATGCGTCTCCTCATCCATGTACACCTTGCACTTGGCACAGGCTCTTCCCCCGCGTGCGCCCTGCAGCCAGGTGTGGTGTCTCTATAATTTTTTTTCAGTACATTCAGACGCAGAATCCATGACTTCAGAACTTCATTACATGAAGAGCATTGAAATGTACAGTTTCTGGTTTGATTTCTCCTTCTCTAGAATTAATGTTTGAACAGGAAAAATTAAAATAGAGGTTATTCTCAGATGAAAAAAAACACCCTGCTCGTTGAAATTTGTGACTGTGGCCAACTATGTGTGCTGGGGGTTGGGGGATGGGTTGCAGAATTTGCTTTAAGTGGTATTGAGGTAGCCTAATCGGGACCATAAGCTGAGCAAGACTTCTTGTACCGTTTCCCTATTAGCGTGCGGAAGCATCACATTCTTATAGATTTCCTTCTGTCTGGAAATCATTCGCCTCTCTTTGGCTGTTCACAGATTAACGTAGGTCTGTTGCAGGCAGGCTGGGGCAAACGCAAAGTGGAAAAGTGTCTGAGAGCACCAAGTCTGGGTAGATTCTGCCACTCACTCTACTTACTGTTCCTTGTTGTCTCAAATAGCTCCTCATGTAACTAACTCGTAGTTTCTCCATCTGTCAAGAAGCCTGCTGGTTTTAACATTCCGTTTTATTGTCGGCAACTCTTTCTAATTCTCCCCGAGCCCTGAAACCACCCAAAGAAATTTTATGGGCATTTGGACTTTTTGAGGAAAAAATGAACATATGAATCATTTTCATTATGTTTGAGATTGGTATTCGTGATCTTTTCTTCCATTTTACCCTTTGGTTCTTACTGGAGTCACATCAACACACACACACACACACACACACACACGAGATAATTGGGTTTTGGGGGGTACAGTATGGAACCCCTTTGGGTAACAAAATTTTCAAAAGAAAAATGAGTAATAACCCCAGGACTTTCTCTTAAGGGATAACCTTAAGAGAAAAGAAAAATCTATAAGAAAAAAATAAATTACAACTGTAAAATTTTAAAGCAAATGCACTTTAAAAAAGAGTAAAAAATAAGGTAGTAAAAGATTCACAGCAATTATGACCAAGTGTTTATCTTTCCTGTAGAGAAAGTACATTTAAATGGATGGGAAAATATGAGGATCCCTACAGCCAAATGGCACAGGCTGTGAACAAAAACATTCACAAAAGGGGAAAAGCATTCAAACACAGTAATAAAGAGATGCAAATTAATATAGCAAAAATACCATTTTTCACTTTTGCAAAACTTTCTCAATTATACTGTTCAATATTTACAAGGTAGAGGTTAAACCAGGAAGTAAAGCTCTCATGTTGCTGGTGGGATATAAACTGACCCAAGTCTATAGGAAAGCAGTTTGGCAATATTTCCAAAGTCCTAGAAATGTTTATATCCACTTACCCTGAAATCTGTTTACAAAAAGCATTTGGAAATTAAGTACGTTTTTGAAAATATGTGAATATATTTATCTCAAAGTCAATTTCAATAGCAAACCATTGAAAATATCCTAAGTGTTTATGACATATAAATGGACTATATAGCCAATAAACATTAGGTGTATCAAAAGTTTTGACTAGTCTAAGGAAATGCTAATGGCATTATATCCACAGAAAGAAAAAATATGGTATTGCAATTGTTTTGCTTTCATTCAAATTTGGAAAGCTGGCTGATTTTAGAAAAGATCTGGGTGGCTCAGTGGGTTAAGGCCTCTGCCTTCAGCTCAGGTCATGATCTCAGGGTCCTGGGATCCAGCCCCACATCAGGCTCTCTGCTCAGAGGGAGACTGCTTCTCCCTCTCTCTCTCTGCCTGCCTCTCTGCCTACTTGTGATCTCTCTCTCTGTCAAATAAATAAATAAAATCTTTAAAAAAGAAAAGATACTTTCTTGCTTTAATTATATGTATATATAATATCTAATGTTAAAATATTTTTAAAAGACCTTAATAAATGCAGAAAATTCATAACCTACAAATATTAAGAGTGGTGAGAGTGTGGATAATACAGCAATCCCCCTTATCCACAAGGGATACATTCTGAGACCTCAAGCGGATGCCTGAAACCGCAGGAAGTACCATGCCCTATATATGCTGTGTTTTTTCCTATACATACATACCTTTAAGAAAGTTTACTTTATAAATTAAACACAGTAAGAAATTAACACAACTAGTAATAAAATAGAAACTGCAATTATAAATAAAAATTAAGCCATTGCAATTAGAACCATATGCCGTAAAAAGAATAATGTGATTGTGGTCTGTCCCTCAAAATATCGTATTGTATCGTATGCACCCTTCTTCCTCTTGTGAAGACGTGAGATAACAACAGCACCTCAGTGATGAGATGAAGTAAAGGGGATGATGTGGGTATTGTTACGTAGATTGACCTTGTGACAATAAGTCAGAAAGAGGGTCATCTGCCCACAGACGGTGGTTGACCTAGGACAACAAAAACTATAGAAAGCAGAAAGCACAGATAAGGGGGATGTCATTTTTTTCTTCTTTCGATGTTTTGTATTTTAATTTTTTGTAAGAATAGGTGTTACTTTCACAGTTGAGAAAGAATTATAGGCTTAAGAAACTTCAAAAACTGGGACTTTTTACTTTTCCTCTTATAGGTGTTCTGTGAGAAACAAAATCTAATCTAAATAGTCATCCTTAGAAGGTAAATTATTTGTAATGTGTATCAGGCACTGCACTAAGCAACTGAACATATCTCATTTAATACAGTAAATGAAAAATAGATATTCATCCCATTTTTATGTATGAAAAAATCTGAGGCTTAAAGTGTAAGCGTCTTGCTCAAGTTCATATGGCTAATTAAGTACTAGAGCTTGTTTTTGAATGCTCTGCTATTTCCTCATTGTTATCAATGCTAGACACACCTTAAGTGACCTCCCTTCCAGGCTAAATCATTTATTAAGAAGGAAAAAAAATACGAATTTAATTATTTAAGGAATGAGATTAAAATGCAATTTTAATTTGAGCTTCTGCATTGCCTTCATTTGTTTTGTTTAGAGATTTAAAGCGCAGGAAAGGACTTCAAAGAGTGTCTTTTCTCAAATCAGCCAGCATTGTTTAAGCTGTTCAAATGAGAGCAGAAGAATTAGCCGACTACAGGTACAGTTATCAGTTATCAACTGTATTTTCCTTCTCCGTGCTTCGAATGACCATCCCGCCTCTCAATGGACAGTGTGTTCCCCACTAATACACAAGAAAGGCACTCAGGATCTTTCCTTCAGCCTCCAGCTGAGGTATTTGGTGATTGATCTAAAAACAATAGGTCAGTGACCCTCTCCAGCTATTTCTTCTTAAACTTCTCTTATACCTGTTGATCGGGAACCACTCATGGACATGGAATCACCTGGAAAGTCTGAGATAGCTTTGGTCTCCTTTTCTTGTGGTTTTGGTTCCTTTCTTACTTGTTTTATGCCTGACTGGAAGCCATTTTAAGCAACTTCCTCCCACGTAGGGCAAAGCTGACGAGAGGAAGATCGGGGTCGCCGCCCATATAGAATGTATAGGGTTTGCTTCAGGATGTGTCATATGATTGGGCCACAAGTCAGAATCTTATTAGCACCCAAAAGAAGACTTCTACCCTTTCTTCTTTTTACTTTCTTTTTTTTTTTTTTTTAAGATTTTAAGTAATCTCTACAGGAAATGTGGGGCCCAGACCCACAACCCCGAGACCAAGAGTCACCTGCCCCACCAACTGAGCCAGCCAGGTACCCCTGTTCTAATTACTTTCTTAAAAATTAGAGGAATATAGTTTATAGCTTATTCGTCCCCACTCACATATTTTCCCTTGACAATGGGGACAAAAAGATCATCACTTAACTCTGTCCCCTTGTTACATTTATGGGTAAGTTCTTGCAATAAAGGAATTAATACAACCAGAAAAGTCTGTTCTAATCTCTGTGCGTGTTTTTAAAAATAAAATTTTTTTTTTTAATATTTTCCTCTTTCATCTTTGCTTCACACACTTCTACAAATTATGCCGGTTCTATTCCTCTGGTGCATTAAGCTAGTGTGTTGCTATGTCTCAGCTCTCCATGTGGGTTCCGGCATCAAAGCCTTGGGCCAATTTTATTTCATTTTTATTTGCTGTCAGAACAATGTCTTTATTCTAAAATGCCCTTCTCAAATCACCTCTCAGGTGGTTTGGTAGAAGCAGCATGTGGCAGAAAAATAATATCTTTTTTTAAATCCATGTTATTTCTTTTATGTTTTACCCTGTGAATACTGAATGCACAGCACACTCAAACAGCGTCCCCAGTTCCATTTTTAAGATGAAAAGTACCTTTCATTTTAAATCTCCCAAAGACAACTGATCTGCTTTCCTTCTTTGTAACGGGTTTGGGGAAGGGAGCGGTATTCAAATCACTGCTCAGCAATAAACATTTTTACAATTTCATTTGTTTTAGGCTGCTGGGTGACCCCCAGATTGATTCAATTTTTGTCCGAAAGTCTCCCAAAATAAAGATCGAAGGGCATTTAGGCAGCTGACAAGGCTGCAGAATTCCATCACATCAAATTAGCACGAAGAGGAGATGAGGGCCAGAGTAGACTCCAGACCTCAGGACCTTATCTCTTGCTTCTCCACACTGTGTAAAGAGGAGCCTTTGCAGGGAAATGCTTTTCCTTTCGTGTGCACAGGGTAGGAAGCCAGAGAGAGGGAGAAGAGATTTAAGGAGATAGCGCCCCAAGCTGGCAGGTAGAGGGCAGGGTGTCAGTCCAGTCTCTCACATTAAGGACTGTAAAGAATCCATCTCACGGTGACACTGATGATTGGGGGTATTAAGTTCCGCTCACAGTCAGGCACGTGGCCCTGGAAGCCCAGAAGGGGATTCAAACCCAGAGAACATCGGGAGAAAGGAAAACAAGACTCAGCACAGCGGGATCCGCGGTTGTTGAACCTGTGGATGGCTAGCCTTTCCAGACGTCAGTCATCTGGATGCTGAGAGAGTAAACCTTTGTGCGTGCATGTCCCTGTGCTGGGCTCACAGTCCCACGTGCCGCCCCTAAAGAAGTCGCTGGTATGAGCCTGGCTAATGCAAACGACCTCCCATCTGCCCTTACTTCCAGCCCCTTCAGAGACAATTGCTTGTCGATCCCATCGGTCCCACAGCGGGGTGTGTCCTCAGACGTTCCCCAATTCCTTTGATTCCTCTTTGTCCTTCATTGCATTTATCCTAATTAGCGGGTGTATATTGACTCATGTGTTCATTTAAGTTCAGTCTTTCCCCTGTAGCCTAAGCCCCATGAGACACATCTCTTTCACCACTCATCACTGCAGCCAAGCGCCGTGCCTTCCCTAACTATATGTGATATACGTGGAATGAATGAATGGCTGTGTGGATGAATGGAGGAACTTAAAAGATACGTTCCTAGGAAGGCAAATATAAATGTGTATCTCATAGACCTGGTCAGGTCAGAAAAGAAAGATATTTTGTCATGTCACTTCAATGCCGAGATTTTTCTCAGACTTTAACATCTCTCTGATTAAAGGGATCTTTATGGACCTTTCACATCATAATCAGCAGAATTGGTTTCTTTTTTCTTTCTTATTAGCTCATAATATAAAATATAATGGGGCCTTTGACAACCATTGGTGTCTCAGAAGAACTCTAATCACAAAGCCAATATGAAGGCAAATAAAAACACCTCTTGAATGCTGTCACTCATAAGCTTTGGAGGGTTCCTTCAGACTGGGGCTTATCAAACTTTACATCAGAATCACCTGGGTAAAAATACAAATTTCTGGGATCAACCCCAGAGATTCTTATTCAGTAAGCCTAAAGCAAGGTCCAGGAATCTGTACTTTTAAAGCCTCCCAAAGCTGGGGGTGCAGGGGATCCTGTGCCCCCACTTTGGTAAATGGTGTGCATATGCTTCTCCACCCCTAGCAAGGGGACTATCAAGGTTTCGAGAACTCTTTACAAATCCCTGAAGGTCTAGTCTGCAGAATAGAACAAACCAGGGAGACAGGGGTCTTGCCTAAGATCATTTATTACCGTTCCTCTGGGAAGACACATCCACGAACTGTGATACAACTAGAAAATGCAGCTGGGATCCAAATTGTACAGTGTCCTGTGGCCTCGTTCACCTTAGAAAGCATAATAGCTGAACCTCGGTAACATACCCAGGAGGCAACACTTGGGTGAGTTCGCAGAGATGATTTAGCAACTCTCAGGTGCACAAGGGCTGCGAAGGAAGGCATTCTAAACAGGAGGAATAAAGCACAAGCAAAGAAGATGTGGATGCCACCTTGAATCTCTTTTAGGAACAGGGAGTCTATCAATAGTGATAAATAGAGCTATTAATACCATCTTGTTTTTGTAAAAGCTTTTCATTCATTAAAGCAAGCATGCATCTAATATCTAATGCTTTTCTTGTAGCTACCATAGAACTGACAATAATCCTTGCAGTAGGGACCTCTGAGATGGACCCAACGGTGGTCATCTCTTGCTATAGGTGCCCTTATGTCATCTGTGCTCTTTGAGTGAGAGGGCCTCGCAACCCACTTCTAATAAATAAAGAACAGCAAAGGTGATGGGATGTTACTTCCAAAAGTAGGTTACAAAAAGACTTGCTTCCACCTGGCTCATATTCTCTTGCTTTCTTGTGCGCTTGGTCCAAGGAAGCCAACCACCATGTTGTGAGCAGTCCTACAGAGAGGTCCACATGCAAGGAACTGAATCCTGATAATAATCACAAAACTGACCTTAGAAAAAGACCTCCCTGGCGCTCCCCCAAGTCAAACCTTCAGATGAGGCCAAGGGTCGGCTTCACAGGTTGACTCTAACCTTACTAAGGACCTTGAGCTGGAGGAATCCTGTTACACCGGGCCTCGGATTCCTGATCCACACAATCTATGAGATAATAAATGTTTGTTCTTTAAGCTGCTAAGATTATTACATGGCAAGACATAAATAATGCAGTATTCTTTTCTTTTTTTTTTTTTTTTTTGAACTTTGTTTTCTTTTCTCACTAGATACCCATAAAAACCTTGAGAGGTAAATAGGGCAGGTGTTATTATCCCCACTTTACTGATGAGGAAGCTGAGTTCAAGGACGTTGTTACTTGAAAAGGTCGTCTGGCTCAGATATGATCCTACTGAGACCTAGCCTCTGAGCTCCTGCCCTTTGATGACATTTACAAGAGCATTAAATAAAAATCTGAGAACCAAGTCCTGCCCCTAGCTCTACCGGTATTATCTGTGCCCCAAGGAGCTCAATTAATCCATCCTGGATACTAGATTCCTCGTGGATATGATGAGATGATTGAGCTGGGAGTCCCTAAAATCCCCCTCAGCTCAAAACTTCTCCATTTTATATAAGGAAAATAAAACTGAGGACCTAAAGTTGTTTTGATGGTTAAGGGTTAGAAAGAAAGAAAGAAAGAAAGAAAGAAAGAAAGAAAGAAAGGAAAGGAAAGGAAAGGAAAGGAAAGCAAAGGAAAGCAAAGGAAAGCAAAGGAAAGGAAAGCAAAGGAAAGGAAAGGAAAGGAAAGGAAAGGAAAGGAAAGCAAAGGAAAGCAAAGGAAAGCAAAGGAAAGGAAAGGAAAGGAAAGGAAGATGATGTCTCGGCTCCAGATTCTGCCCACTATCCTGTGCTAATCACAATGCACTCACCTTGATTGTCTCACCTCCAACTGCAGGAGGAGAGCGGATCTCTGTTATCCTGACATTGAGCTTTCTCTTGAGGGATAGTCCTCTTGCCATGACCTTCCCCAAACTGTGCTGTCCAGCTCTGTGGGCCACAAGTGCCAGGTGAAATATAGAAGGCCAATTTTTATTAGTAGGTTCTATTCACTAAAGTATTGAGTCACCCATGCTCAGAAAGCCATAATCTTATTTTCTTGTAACTTACCTCTTTTAGTAAATATCTAGCAGTGTAGGGAGCCAGAGGCATCACCAAGAGAAAATCAATATAAAATACATTGCTTGAGTACTAACTGAAAGAACTTACCATTACATGATGAGTTAACAGTAAGTTCTCAGAAATGTGACTACTTTTATTATAACCAATTTTTTTTTAATCTACACACGAGAGGAGTGGGAGAGTAAATGTAATGTGCCATTATGAACCTGTCAGTCATGTATGTAGGAGACATCGGCTCCATCTAGAACAAAATTTCCTGCCACTCAGAAATCATGTTTAACACTAATCTGTTATTCTGATCGGTACTCACTAGATTTTTGACGGACAGATGAACTTATGAAATTTTTAATACAGTCATTTTCTAAAAAGCTAAAAGTTGGAGCTAAATTTACTTTTTGGTAAGAATTAACCATCATGATCTAATGTCCATTTCCATTGTTCATTCTACTTCTTACCCATCTTACCATGATTAAATACCTAGAGAGACTATAGAAACACCCAGAGTACAGACATTCTGCCAAGACAGGAATTGCTAGCAGCAAAATTACAAGTAAGGAGGTAGACTACGGCACCATCACAAATAAGTACTAAATTTATCAACTCACGGACGAAGACAACAATGCATTTTAAATACTTGTTTTCCCTCAGGAAGGATAAAGATGGATAAATAAGTAAAAAATCAGCAATGCGGTGTCCGGGGCACAGGACAAAAAGATCTATTTTTCATGGGCTGACATCCTAAATTAAAATAAACAGCAAAGATTTAAAACACAAACGGGAGACCAAAACGAGGTGATAAGCAAACAGAAAAAAGGTAGTAGAAGAAAAGATATTTTTTAAAAATCACAGGAAATATAATTCACCTGAACTAGGAATGGTGCCATCATCTTGAATACTAATAGCTCTAAAGATGCCCTCACCATCTACCCATGTGGACATTGTGTTGGGCGCACACCTTCCCAGCCTCCTACCCTTGAACTACAAGCACCATTACAACCTGATGATTTCACCAAGTGAAGCTACCTTCGATACTTAGAATCCAAAAGTAACCTCCTTGACAAGGGTTACATACTATTTTTTCTCCTAAATCACAGAGGGGTCAACCACAAGTCAAGAATATCTTCTTAAACAATGCAACCACTTGACATTTCACAGCATTTGCATATTTCGGGATATTTTAACAGCTTATCTCAGCATGGGATGCACTTACAACTAAAAAAGTCTTTGTTGTTTATTGGAAATTCAAATTTAACTGAACAGCCTATATTTTAATTCGCTAAACTCCACAACCCTATCCCTAAGCCCTGAGAGGCACTGGGGCAGTTAGCCAGCTAGTTGGTGCACAGCTGAGATTAGAGCTCAAATCTCAAGACACAACCACGAGGACCTTCCAAAGAGTGGTAAACCCAGGAGGAAAGTACCGGCTAAACTAATCTGAGGTGCAAATCATTAATCACAACAATAATTGGGTCAGGATGAGTGGAAGAGGAAATCTATCTTCTAACTGGCTAGGGAAAACAAAACAAAAAACAAGAAACACCAACCTTCAAGGCAACTGCAATTATTTGAAAATGATTTCAAAACAAGGATCTTTCTTATTTTCTGAAAGTATCTCTGTAAAAGTCAGTCTCCCAAATTCATCTTAGATTCTCTTCTCCAAAACCTTGGCCTTTACCCAGATCTGAGTCTCTGGGAGAAGTAGATAGAAGTCATCAGAATATCAAGTTAGGATATATGAATATGGGCTAACATGCAATGGATGAATATTCAGCATGGGTCACAGTGGTTGCCACTGGGGTAGGGGACACACAGCTCCCCATTCTCACTATTTGTGAGCCCTGTGGCTTTGGAGATGAGCCTCTCCCTCTGTGCAGCCGACTGTGTGTTCCCTGGAGTTTCCTATCGGTGCAAAGAGTGAGCTCACCAAAGTTTCCCATCAGTGCCGTGGGTCAGCTCCCCACTGTGACAGATAAGGTTTTCAAACAGATGTGGACACCACCGTCCAAAACACTTTCTTTCACCACCATACCCCATTCCTTCGGTCTTTCTTTTTCCTCTCTCTAGATCCTTTCTTTCCTTTTCCAATTCTCTTGCACTTACTTACTTTTTTCTCATCCTTTTTTAAAAAATTCTTTATAGTTTATTACGCACCTTGTGTCATACTGATGAAAACCCTCGCACCTAACATAATATTGAACTTTAGTAATCAAGATGTTATTGAAGAAAAGGCAAAACTGTAGAAACGGACGATGGATTAGTGGTTTCCAGGAGCTGAGGATGAAACGTAGGGTTGGCTACAAAGGACACAAGATGGTGACAGACCTCACCTGTACCTTGACTGTGCTAGCGGTTCCCGAGCTGTATGTACTCATCAAAACTCAGAGGACAGTATATTATAAGGGGTGAATTATACTGCATGTAAGATAGACCTCAATAAGCCTTATGATAAAATAAAAGAGTGTCATAGAAAAGAGATCATGGCCAGTCCTGCCCACAAGCTACCCTACTGTCAGAGAGCAGCTGAATTATTTGTGTTCACTCCAGAAACTTCATTTAAAGAGAGACATTCAAAAACAAGAAGTAATCCAGATGCTGGCAACGAGACCTGTCAGTGTGGAGCTCTGGGAGGCAGAACTTGTGCCCGTGAGTGAAATGGAGAAGAAGGGGGAATGGACTTATCCAAGAAGAGAGGGGTTTGCCCTTTTATCCCTGGGGAAAGATACTCAAATAGTATGGGATAACATTCCATCAGAGACTATATCAAAGAGATTTGGGGTTAGATGGGAGATTGAGCTAGATGGTAACTAACATCCCCTACAACTCTAAAATTCTCTGAAATTTACCTGAAGTCACATCAATTTATCACACTTTATTCTCTGTGTGTCCATATCCTGCAATGCTAATCAGAAAACAATTCAAGTACACTCTCTGGTAAGCAAACACAACCATTTTTTTTAGAAGACAAAAATATATTTATTATTCCAGATCAATTTCTCATTACATCAGTAATTATTGCTTTTGTATAAGAAGGATGATATTTGCATTGACCTTATTCCTTAAAAGTACAGCGTAAGTTATTCTACGCATAATGATGATCTATTAAAGATTTGTTCAGTTGTTCCGCAGTTTCTAGAGAAATACTGCTGAGCTAATATCTTAGATTGTTCAAAAAAATAGCTATCTTCACCCCAAAGCAAGAAAAGCTCATTACCCATAGAACTTAGAGTGAAGGTGACATTCAAACAACTACTACCTTTCTCTTTTTCTCTTACATTTTTCCTTTTGTGGAAAATGGAGTCATTAACCTCCTATTCTCTAGAGCCCAAAAGTAGAAAATTTTAAATGTTTAACACGTCCCAGTGGAACTGGGGTCCTTTGATGTAGTCTTTCAACTGGCATAAAATTGCCAGTGGTAGGAATGTTAAATATCTGTCCTTCGAAAATTATTATCAAAGATAGGATAGACGTTTCCCTCAGTTAGCTACACATTTGAAGTAAATAAATGGTAATTGATTTAATATTAAAAGTACCTGAATGACAAACAACACATACAAATCTCATGACAGTCTTGAGTTCAGATTTGCACATTACCAGATTCCAGAAAAATTACTGCAAAAACTTTAAGAGTCTGACGATATTAGGCTTCTCTGAAGAAGTCACATGTTTTATTTACCCTTTGTTCTTGATATTTTCATGTAAACTAAGCATATCAATATTGGCTAACGTTAGTTGTTCTTCTTAGCAGTCTATATGTTAATGTTATATAAAAAACAAAGTTGGGGTTTCTTCCCTTATTATCACATACTGTATATGTCATATTCATGATGCTATCCAGTCCCAATCTTAATAAAAAATTTTTTTTGCTCTGTCTTTAAATGATTTGAAGCCCTGTTAAGGATTCCAAGCAGAATAAAGAATTTCTAGAAGGACTCTGGCGAAGATGCAATTTTTGTTAAAAATTCCAATCACCGTGCAGAGAAAATTCAAATTGTTTCTTATAACTGTGTTAAGTGAAAATATAAAAATGTATGTAAAAACAAGTGAAGTAACGAAACTAATTAAGGTTCTTCAAATTATAAGATGCATGCCAGTAGATTTCAGGTGAGTGCTCTTTGCTTGAAGTGGCCTTTCCTTTCCCAACACAGAAATCATTGAATATTGATGGAGAGATGTGGACTCTATCACCCATGTTACATAAATACCGTATTATGTAAACATCTATTAAGCAACAGGATGAGCAGTGTAAGAAGCCAAAAGACAAGCACAATATTTATCCAAAAGCAGCGGTTCTCAGACGAGAGGGGTGAATCAGGATCACCGGCGAATTGTCAAGGCACAGATTTTTATACTCCCCCCTCCCCCAAGTGTCTGATTCAGCAGGGCTGCGTGGAACCCAAAAATCTGCATTTCTAACAACTTCCCAGATGATGCTGCAGCAGCTGGTCTGGGGCTACACAAAGAACCACGGCCAGAGAGAGAAGATAATGGTTGTCCCTGGAGTGGGAGGGGCATTGGTGTGAGAATTAAGAAATGTCAATGCCACGGGGCAGGTTTAAGGGTGGGAGCTCCAGAGAAGGATGCCTGGGTTTGAATCCTAGCTTCTAAGCATCAGTTTTGCCATCTGTATGGTGGGGCTCATAAATACTCCAATATCATTAAAGTACATCATTCATTTAAATCAGTTGGCATAGGGGTGCCTGGGTGGCTCAGTCGGTTGAGTGGCCAACTCTTGATTTCAGTTCATGTTATGATCTCAGGGTTGTGAGATCGAGGCCCATGTCGGGCTGCACACTCAACAGGGAGTCAGCCTGGGATTCTCTCTCCCTCCCCCTCTGCCCCTTCCCCTACTTTATATCGCGCTCTCTCTAACTAAATAAATAAATCTTTAAAAAAAATAAATTACTTTGCATAGTGCTGGGATAGTCTCAGGAATAGTTACTGTAAGTTATTATTAGCTGTGACTACAGGAAAGGCACAGAACATACATAGGTTACAGTTTCCATAGAAAGGGAAGGTTGTATTAAGTGATGTTTTAGAATGTATCACTCTAAAACCCCCTGATTCTAAACCTATTTTCCATTCTCCTTATGTAAGACAATTTAATATTAACACATTTTATAGGTTATATTACTACATTTTAATATGGTATCCTCTGCTAAGTGATCAGGGGCATAAAAGGAAGGGTATCACAGGGTAACACGAGTTCCCTGCTCTTGTCCCTGAGGGGCTCCCAATCTGGGAGAAAGACCATGCACACATAAAACAGTTAAATAACAATTGTGATAGCATATGATGAAGCACCTAGTTAGTGATTCAGACAGTTCAAAAAACAACGTCAGCTCTCCTACCTTCAAAGAGAATTTGAGCCTTAAAGCTTCACACTGAAGCAGGATAATAATAATAATATTTGTACAGTTCTATGTGCAGCTATAATAATATGTAAGAATAATAATAACAAAATTTGCACCACTTCCAAGACAATCTATATGTGTTATCTCAGATGTTATCCCATTTCATAAATGAGAAAAAAAACAAGCCTCGGAGATGTTAAGTCGTTTCACCAAAATTACACAGCTGACGTATGAATCTCATGATCAACTCTTTGGACAAACTATGATCTTTCTGTGATGTCATGGAGTAGAGGGAAATTTAAGCAAGGCTGTGGAGGGAAAAATGAGTGTATGATGTTCAAGAAATGGGTCAACATCTATCAGCCAGGGGATTTAACGTAGTAATCATTAGCACGTAAGATTAATTAGAGATAGATTTGAGGTAGGGCCGATGATAACTATCAGAACTCTTGGAATCCATTTTGAGGGTTTACATTTATCTTGAGGTCAGTGGGTGGTTACTGAAAATTCACTATTTATCTGGGTACAGGCTGGATTTAAGGAGAAGCAAGGTGATCGCGTTCATTCGCCCATACATTTATTCAACAGTAATTTACTGGGCACTGTATTTGCAAGGTCGTGGAATTTCAAAGTCAAATAAGACATGGTTCTGCCTTCAAGGAGATCTTTGTCTAGTGCGTGAGAGAGAAATGTACATTAAAATTATAATCCCGTGAGATAAATGTAATACTAAAAGTAAAAATTGGTCGAGTGCAAACGTCCATTGACTGCCAAAGACTTATTTGTAGCATTTTGTCCATTTAAGTGCATTTAGCATTAAATCAGCCACCAAGGAGTGTCTCCAATTCATATAAAAAAATTCCAAAACACACTCTGGTACAGATCCTAGGACAGCTGATACAACGTCTACCTGAAGAAGAGTAAAATGCCGCCAACAGAGTAAGGGGAGGGTCAGGAAGAACTGGGTATAGTGTGGGACTTCAGTTGGGCCCTAAAGATGAGTAGAAGGACATCTGGCAGATGAAGGGGCCACGCATCCCAGGCATTGCAAAGGCCCAGGGCCCTGAAATAGCTCAGCCTATTAAGAGATTTGCAAGAAAGTTAGTTTCGCTGGAGCTTAAAAGCCAAGACTGTTAATAACCGAGGGCCTGGACTATGGCGATTACAGTGGAAAAAAAAAAAAAAAAAAACAGATAATAAAAGATAAATGTGCTTCTTAGAGAATTTAAATGAAATTATCTACGTCAAATGCCTAATACCCTCCCTGGCACATCTTAGACTCTCCATATACGTTAGTTCCTTTCCTCTATCTTCCACTTCACACTTACTTCTTTTATAAACATATACATGGGTTTGAATTAACACATTTACCATTTAATTCACTGAAGTCACAACTCAAAACTGGCAGAGGTGACTGAAACCAAATAGTGTAGTGCCCTCTTAAAAATGTCGACTGAGATCTAAATCCTCACATGTACCTTAAGAAGGCTTGGGATTTATTCTAGAAGTGCCTGGGTGGTTAAGCATCCAACTTTTGATTTTGGTTCAGGCATGATCTCAGGGCCGTGAGATGGAGCCCCCCGGTCGGGCTCCCTGCATAGTGGGGAGTCTGTTTCTCCCTCTACCTGTGTCCCTCCCACCTCTCATGCTTTCTCTCTTTATCTCTCTCTCTATCTCAACTAAATAAACTCTTAAAGAACAAAAAAACAAAACAAAAAAACCCACTTTTTTTTAAAAGCAGCAGCCCTGGAATTTATTCTGAAATGGAAATTCCAAGACCACCCCCAGAGTCAGAATTTCTGGGGATAAGTCAGCCCTGGGCACTGGCAGAATACATACATGTTACCAGTAAGTAGGTAACATGTGGCCAGGTTTGTTGTGGGACGGTGCCCTCACACCAGCTACATAATTTGTAAAAATATTTGTTTATAGGGCTTTTTCATTTTTTTTTTTTTGACCCAGTAATCACACTCCTGGGTACTTTTTTTTAACATCTTAATTTAATTTTATCTTTTTCAGTGTTCCAGGATTCATTGTTTATGCATCACACCCAGTGCTCCATGCAATACGTGCTTTCCTCAATACCTACCACCAGGCTTTTTTTGAGATAAAATTTATGTTCCTTGAAATGCAAAACGAACTTTTAAATCTGCAGAGTTTTGACGAATATAAATCCCATGTTACCTGAACTCCAAGACTGGGGACAGCTCCATTGCCCTAGAAAGTTCCTGATACTTCCTCTTGGTTGACCCCTATTCTCCGGTGCCCCTAAGGCAACCTCTCTTCTGGTTTTTTTTAATGATTTTATTTATTTATTTATTTATTTGTCAGAGAGAGAGCGAGAGCACAAGCAGAGGGAGCAGCAGGCAGAGGGAGAAGCAGACCCCCTGCTGAGCAGGGAGCCCGACTTGAGATCCGATCCCAGGACCCTGGGATTAGGACCTGAGCTGAAGGCAGACGTTTAACTGACTGAGCCACCCAGGCATCCCTCTCTTCCGATTTTTAACACTAATGATTAGCTTTGCCCACTTAGGAATCTTGCATAAAGGAAATCACACAACGTATACTATTTTGTGTTTGGTTTCTTTCACACAACATGATTTCTATAAGAGTTATTCATGCTATTTACTATATCTATAGTTTATTCCTTTTTATTGGTGAGTGGCAATTCATTTTACAAATATTCCATAATTTGTTTATCCATTTTTCCCACTGATGCACATTTGGACACCTCCAGTCTTGGGCTATTATGAATAAAGCTACTGTAGACATTCTTACCAAAGTTTTTTTGCAGACATATGTTTTTGTTTCTCTTGGGTAAATACTTTTGAGTGGGTGTGGTGAGCCATAGGGTAATTATAGGTTTAACTTCATAAGAAACTGCCAAACTTCTTGCTATTGACTTTTGACCCATTCTGTAAACTTGACAACTATTGCTCTGACTGAAGATTGCTTCGCTATAGCTTCTTCGCAGGAATAAAGCTGAATAAAAATTGCAGTCCATCCACCCACATCTAAGAGATTGCCTTTTGCTCTGATCATGACGTTGACACTCGAGCTCTTTCAAGTCCCTTCCCGACAGCAGCAGGATTCTGCGATTCACGAGGGGAGACGTCTGCGGCCACAAGAAAAAGGGAAAAGTCCTCAAACCTCAGTGTTCTAAATCGGTGCTTTGTATTGTCAATGGACAACACCACTTACCATAACAGAGGTCAACGTCTTCATGAGGCAAAAGTTTTGGATATGCCAAGAATGGACTTGGAACCAGTCATACGTCGCTGCCCCAGGAAGTAGCTTTAAAAAGAGGTAGCAAAAGCTCTGGGCCTCGTTTCCACATTTCATCGGCTTCACTTGCCACTCCGAACCACATGGTTTTCTTCCATTTGCTCCAGAAATAGGTTTTATTACATGACGTACATTAGGGTGGGAGAGAGAGAGAGGAGTGAGAATATCTGTGGTAATGACTATTCCTTCCTTCCAGGACGTGCGAGTTCAGTAACAGTGACAAACTGTCGCACTTTATCATAATCCCCCCTTTCCAGAGAGTGGACATGTGACCTGAGTTTCGTTTTCCCGAAGTGCACTCCTCAGCCCTTCAATAGGAGGCTGGAAACGTCCTTCCTTTACACCATAGCATCCTCAAAACAACCAAAACAGAAAAGGAGAGGGGGAAAAAAAAAAAGAAAAAGGCCAGTCCATCCGCCAGATTTGGGAGGGAAAGGGACATAGAGGAAGAATGTGTGTGTGCCTGTGGAGGTGAAAATCAAAGGAGAATGTTCTGGAAATGTTCAAAGGCCTCATAAGGGTGAAGACTTACCAAGGGTAGTATGTGGAGCAGAGCCTACGTCCTTCGTGGCACAGGAGGCAGGGGTGGAGGTGAGGAGCTCCTTCTCTGAGGTAGGATAGAAATAAAAAAGGTATGTTCAAAGAAAATCTGTTGTAGCATCATACACTTTGATGGCCTCACGTGATGGTCATCAGTCTATGCTTTGAGGTAGGTTTTTTGGTTTGTTTGTTTGTTTTGTTTGTTTACTTATTTATTTATTTATTTATTTTTGCAGGGGAGTTTCCTGCCCTCTCCCCCAGGTGATGAGCCTCGTCTCCCAATTAAAAAAATAAGTCAATTTTTAAAAATATATATAACAGAAAAAGGAAAAATGATTTACAGCTGATATCTGCATAGCAATACAGAAAGCCCACTCTGCGAGTGACCTTGCTCAAGGGCTGTGACCAGAAAGGGGCACATTTTAGGCACAAGAAAGTCAGGGGCAGTTTTGCTTCTGGGAACTGAAAGGATAGGCAACCTTTCCTTCAGCCTCTGTCAGAACCACGAGGGCCGTCCGGGGTACCCACAGCCTCATTCGTTGTGCCCGAATGACTCCTCCACTCTTTTGCTTTTTCCTTTGCTTTTCTTTTTTTTCCTTTCTGGTCTGGTCCAGCCTCCTCTTCCCTCCTCCTGCCCAACCGGGCCCCAGTGCAAGGCAGCAGCCTGAGGGGCGGGATGATGAATTCAGGAACAGGGGATCAGCGGAGAGATTAGGCTGTCAGCCTCTGAAGCACTTTCCTGCCGAAGAGGAGATAAGCAGGAGAAGGTGAACGAGAACACTAGTCACGGCAGATGGTGCGTGAGATTCGGAGACGAGAGGGGAGCAGGGAAGCTGTGGGGTGTGGGAGAGAGAAAGGGTCTGGGGAACAGGGAAAGGAGAGAGAAAATGGTCAGCAGGCTGCGTCTGGGCTGAGCCTTTGCCCTTCCCGAGTGCCCAGGTGAGCTTAGGAGCTGGGAATGGAGCAGAGAGTCCCCAGAGAACTGTGCCTGGTCAGGTCCAGGTGAGGCTCACGAGGCTAGGATCCCCTTCTAGCCCTGAGCCCCGTGCACCTGGTTATTTCCAAGGCGGCAGATCCCGCCCCAGACTAGCCATTCAGTTTATCTGTGAGCAGCTCCGTAAGATGAGGACAGGGTCTGGCACATACTGGACATCCCACAATTATCCATGGAAGCAAACAGAACAACGCTTCCCCTCAACTCGCTTCAGAGAAATCGATTCAAAGCTCACCTCGGCGGGTCTTGTTTTCAAACAGGCGGTAGCGGAGGAAGGCAATGGAGGCCAACCTTATCCCTGGAACAACTGTTTCGGAAATTTTTTTCCAGCAGGGAAGCATTAAATGCCGTCTTAGATGGAGGTTCTGAGAGATAAGCCAGGGAAAAATAAAGCTTCTTGGCCTGAAGTAGGACTAGATGTTGGCACATCCACTCTTCACCAGTACTCCTGGTCTCCCTTCTCCCAGCTGTCTCCTAAGCCCCTATCAGTCCCTGAGGGCACAGGGGGTCATGACTGGGAGGTCACCGCTCCAAAACCTACTGAGATTGGTTTGAACAAGATTGGCTAAAGAGGGAACCAGAGTCATAAGTAGGGGGGAAGGACCTACCAACCAAAACACAAACAACCTGACTTAACACAGGGCAAGATAGATTTACTTCAAAGAAGGCATACAAATGGCTGACCGGCATACTAAAAGATACTAAACAACAATAATCGACAGAGAAATGCAAATCAAAACCACAGTACGATATCCACCTCACACTTATTAGGATGGATACTATATAAAGGAAGTAAAAGAAGGAAGGAAGGAAGGAAAGAAGGAAGGGAACAAGGAAGGAGGGAAGGAAAGAAGGAAGGTAAGGAGGAATGAAGGAAGGAAGGAGGGAAGGGAGGATACTTAAAAAAGGATACTTTTTTAAGAAAGAGAGAGAGAAAAAAAGAAGAGGGAACAAGGGTTGGAGGGATGTGGAGAAATTGGAGCACATGTGCACCATGGTGCAGCTACTATGGAAAGTAGTATGGCAGTTGCTCAAAAATTAAAACTAAAATTACCATATGATTCGGCAATTCCACTTCTGGGTGTATACCCCCAAAGAGATGAAAACAGAGACTCAAAGAAATATTTGTACAACCGTGTTCATAGCAGCATTATTCATGATAGCCGAAAAAGAGAATCAATCCAAGTGTCCACTGACTAGATGAGCAAAATACGGTGTCTCCATATGATGGCGTGTTTTTTTAGCCTTAAAAAGGGATGGAAATTCTGACACCTGTTACAACATGGATGAACCTCGAGGACATTCTGCTGAGTGAAATGAACCACTCACAAAAGGGCAAATACTGTATGAGTCTACTTATATGAGGCACCGAGAGCAGCCAAGTACATAGACACAGAAAGGAGAAAGAGGGCTGCCAGGGGCCAATGGAGACGAGGATTGGAAAGGAGAGGGACAGTTTGAGAACCTCAGTTTTGCAAGACAGATTTCTGGAGATGGACGGCAGTAATGGATACACAATAATGAGAATGTACTTCATACTACTGAATGGTTAAAGTAGTAAATTCTGTATTTTACCACAATTAACATTTTGAGGGGAGCAAAGAAGGGAGGAGATTATTTTTGTGATTACACCCTTAACTGCAGAAACCCTAGAAGTAGTTGAGCTAACAGCCCACACTTCCTCCTCCTGCCTGTCTTCAAGATCCACGCCTCAGACGGTAGAATTTGAATCTGCTATTCGGGTCAGTTTCCACGGCTGCCACTAATCGCCCTTACGTGGACAGAATTTGAATTCTTCTCATTTTTAGCTTTCCTCTAGCCTGTCTTCCTGCCGTACCAATCATGCAGAAATAGACAGATAGGCACAATTTTCACCTCAGAGTAGTCCTGGGCTTGTCTTCTCTTGAGGAGTCCAGATACGCTCTCTCCTGAAAAATATCGATCTACCCTTTCTGCTCACTGGGGCTGAGCAGAACACGAAGTTTGAGCACTCCAGCTACGCTGGCATTATACATTCTATTAACATTATGTTAATTAACTGAAAAGCCACACATTGATTTTCCGTGAGACGTTCCAAGGATCAAATATCAGCGAATGTACCCAGCTAAGCCTAATTTACTAATGGGTTTTTTTTAACTTAGGTGGGGAGAAAAGCTTTAAGGGGAAAGTAATTTTCTATTTGCCAGAAGAAAGGAAGAACTTGCCTTTTCCAACTGATCGAGGGAATTTCTGTATTGCAAGAAAGACAAAAAAAAAAATTTATACCTAAACCTCATGTTGTTTTCAATTGTTGTGGAAAAGGTCTCATAGAAAGAATCAATCTCAAAGCATGACTCCAAGTTCAATTAATTATGAAATATCTGGGAATTGTGGATCAAAGTGAACATAATTTGTTGACCTTGGACATTAATATCTATTCTGCTAAGGCTCTGAACAACACTGTTTACCAAAAAATGTGCAGTGCTTATAAAATGGTTATGCATTTAGGAGAGTAAAGCAAAATCTTTTCCACAATCCAATAGAGACCCCTACTAGACACTAGGACCCCAAAGGAAATGAGACACATTCACTCCTGGAGCTCACAGTCTGATAAGAACAGTCCTTGGGAACCCTTGGGTGAATGGCACTAGGTAGAATTTACTGATAAGACTTTCCAAACTCATCCCTAAAAATCTCTATTAACTCACAGTCAGCATTATCATCCTCCCTTAGGCTGGTTTCCAGGCAGTTTTCCTGGATACAAAGGGAGTGACAATATCAATGACAAAACAGTAGTTTCTGTGAGCTTCCATAACACACGTCTCCTACCACAGCCCTGAAATGTTCCCTGGCTCAAGAGGACACTGGGAGGGTCACCCAGGAGCTCTTGATGGCTTTTCCTTTCCTCTTGTGGCTCTAGCCATGTTGTCTTGCCATATTTGTGTCTCTCTAATCCCAAGTGAGGGAAAGTCCTGTCTCTCCTAGGTGAAAGACTACTGTCTTTCACCAAAACCTATTCCTTCCTTCCCCGAGGTACACAGCTATACCACACTTCCCAGCCTCTCTTGCAGTGGTATGGAGCAGAGTGAGTCCAGCCAAAGACCATGGGAAGAAGTGACGTACCCCACTTCCTGACCTGGCCCACGGAACCTCTTGTTTGCTCCCTTGCTCGCTCTCTCTGTCTCTATCTCCTTCCCCATCTGGCAGCTCCTTGTCAGTGCCCAAAACAACGTTGGAAGGCACATGTTGAAGATGCCAGAGCCTCTGTCATCCTGGGTCCCCGAATGACGGCATAGAGAAGGGATTCCCCACCCCTGCCAGTCCACATATACCGTGCTACTCACATCCAAGACCACCACCCACCAACTGGTCTTAGGTCAACAAGTACAAAGTATTGTGTAAAGCTGCCGAAATTCAGGATTTATCTGTTCCAGCCAGAGGCATGCTTCCTCAAAAGGTAATGAAGCTTCGGTTTTGAGGTCCCCTCACTTCCATGGTCCCTATCTAAGAACCTGGAGAGGTCTCTGGCAATGAGTTCATGTGGTCATATATTTATTTTCTACAATTTGCAGAAGTGAAATGTTTTAGCCACAAGTGGCCAAGAGTACATTCCCTTTCCTCTTTGATTCGTCCTCCATTATACTTCACTTTGTCTCCAGTGGCATTGGAGTGGCCAGGGCCATTTTGGGAATCTGGGTAAGGGAAGTTTATTTTGGAATTAATGGGATCTATTTACCTGGTTGACTTTCCAGGGATTTTTCTCCTACCCTTGTGTCAACTCACCTGCTATCTAAACCTGAAGGAGCAGGACCAAAGGCTCTAACTCAACATGCACAGATCTCATGAGATGTGGCACCACAGGGGCACACAGTAGAGAGCAAGTTTTGAAATGCACCTGATGGAAGCTTCTCTGTGGGAATTCCTTGTAGTTGCAGGCATGTAAACATGTAAGCAGACAATTTGGTTCGCATCAACACCTAGTCAAAACAGAGACTGTCTTTTGTTGGTATATACAATTATAAATGTGCCATGTATTTTTTTCCTTTTTATTATAGGATTCACTCAAAATGGGATCCTTCAGGATTCTTGTGTTTGTTGAGATCAAGCTGCAGGAATCCCACAAAGAGTACATCATTTGCATTGTCTTCATTCTTTTATTCATCCTAACAATCAATAATTGAGAATTAATTTTGATTACCCATCCTGGAAGAAAGACCAAATTATGTTTTCATTCTCTCTAATAGAAAGTGATAGTCAAAATCATTGTCATATGAAGTGATGATCAAAATGTGTGTCACCCAAGAAAGTAAGAAAAAAGGTTTTAAAGAGATGTGTCAGACAACTAGAAAAAAAAAGAGATTGTTATTTTCCCAGGCTTTGTACTATTTGTCAGCTTTTTAAAAATGTACGTTATTATGGTTTACTTTATCTGAAGAAATAGTTCCTACTCGATTCTACATCTGTAATGTATATTCTTTCCTTAAAGAGAATGCCCGACATTTCCCAGCCTCAGGTCCCACTAAACCTAAGTCCACCCGTGCTGCTGCAGCTAGCATTATTCTCCTGAACCAAGAACTCTGTCTCTCAGTACTCCAAGGCATCTCCAGGGATAAGCCTCTTTTCCTTGGCCCACTCCTCATACCAATTCCCTCTCTCAAAGAACATGGCGGGAGTTGCCTGAGGCAGGGAGACAATATGGAGGCACGCCATATTTCTCACCTGTGCGCGCCATCCTCTCTCCCTTCCAACCAGCATTCCTGGACTCGGCATGAACACCTGTGTTCTAGCTCCCACTCAGATACCGTGCCAGGTGTCCCTCTTGGGGGCCCACTGTCAGATTCAATCAAATCAGTCATGGTGTCTCCCCTGAGTGGGTCAGGCAAGCCTGGACCTGGCCAAAGTACCAATTAAACTTCCAGACGTGCCCAAACCTGTCTGATGTCACAGCGGCTACCCAGCTCAGACACGCGGCTTCTAGTCTTTCTAGCCGGAAAAAAAAAGGCTTCTAGGTAACAAAATCTCATTCAATCCTCTGAGCAAGGGAGCAGGTTTCCTCCCCATATTATAGATAAGGGGACTAGCTTAGAGAGCTTCTGTGACTGTCCAGGGTCACATAACCTCCGAGTCACAGACCAAGCGCAGAAACCCAAACCTTCTGTCTCCTGAGTCCCTGCTCTCGCCATGAAGGTCCTCCGAGGCCCCAAGGTCCGCTGAGATACAAAGCACTGACTTCCAAAGGGCTGGGCAAGAGGGAGATGCTGAAACATTAGCACAGCTGGCGACAGTTTTCAGGAGATTCGGGCTGGTTTGCTGTTGTTTTAAAGACATAACGGAGAAAAAAGGACTGGCTCCTTCCACCAATAATACATATGACATGGGCTCCTTCTTGCTTGACCCACTTAATTCTTGACAGAGAGGGAGTCAAATAAATGACTCTATAACCCTTTTCTACTTGAAACAATCGCCCGTACTATGGCACCAGGACAAGGAAAGTGAGTCTCCCTTTTTCTTACCATGGATATTCACACTACACGAAAATACCAAAATGTACTTCAAGCTGTTGTAACATCAATTCACCTACATCACAGATGAAAGAGTGGTGCCTAAGGCCATTGTAGAGAGTGTAGTCAAAGGGGTAGATGGGAGAACGAGATGAGAATGTGATTTTAAATGGAGGATAGCTGCTTTAAGACACCGGAGGCATGATTCACAGCAGAGGAGATGACCCTATTGGGAACACATCTCAGTGGGTCTTTGGCGGACGAAGGTGAGCCCCACCCCACCCACTACTCCTCCCAGAGTCCAACCCAAAGGAAAGCAAAAGCTGGGATGAGCTACAATTCTGCGTAAGAAAATAATGGGATTTTAGGAGTTGATCGCTGACAGCTTGAGACAGTGGGGTGGGGTACATGAGGGGACCCAGGAAGGAGGAAAATAGAAGGAAGGTCCGAATTATGGCCATAAAAGAAGGAGCCAAAGCAGGAGATGGTGGCTCAGCAAGGAACACTGAAATAAGGAAAGGCCATAGAAACCTGAAGCAGAGAAATCCACAACTCAGTTTGAAGATTTTCCTTGCAGTGCACTGTAATATTGCCGCACTTGCATGCCTACCCTTTCCCCTAAAACCTCCAGTAAAATTCAGTCTCAAGTCCTTGTAGGATGCTTCTGAGAAAAAGGACTGGTCTGGAAAGAGAATGGTCTCAGAAGCTAAAGCTGAGAGCCATGACCAGGGGCAGCCCGGAGGCCTGGGAGAATGAAGCCAATCAGAAAATGCAACGAGTAGCAGAGATTACTTCTAGTGACATGTAAGATGAGGATGCAGACCATCTTATCTGGATGGTCTGCAGAACTTTTCAGACACTGGAGATGTTTGGGATGCATAAGCATAACATAAAATAGCTCCCTAGCGAGGCTGATATTCTTTGGCTCAGTGTGGAACAGAAGAGGTCAAGCAAGAGAAGAAGCCCAGAGATCAATGGCTGAAATGAGGGACAGAGCTAGTGACAAGGCTAGGATTAAACTCAGGTGGTCTGCTTCCTTTTTCACAGCTTTTCCCAGAACATCACCTGCTGTAGGATGAATGGTGTCCCCCCAAAACTCATAGTTTGCAATCCTAACCCCCAGTACCCCAGAATGTACCTGTGTTTGGCGATAGGCCCTTTAAAGAGGCAATTAAGTTAAAATGAGGTCATGGGAGTGGACCTTATCTAACCTGACTGGTGTCCTTATAAGGAGAGATTAGGACACAGAAACATACAGAGGGAGGACCATGTGGGGACCCAGGAGAAGGCTGGCATCCACAAGTGAAGGAGAGGCTTCAGAGAAAACCAACCCTGCTGACCCCTTCATCTTGGACTTCCCGCCCCCAGAACAGAGGGACTGTAAGTCCCATAATTTAAACCACCCAATCTAGGGTACTTTGTTGTAGCAGCCCTGGCAAACTTATCCACCATACTCTGTCCCACGGTCACCGGTCACTGCACTCAGACACGTCCTGTCCCCACATGCCGAAGTAGCCACAAAACAAAACAAAACAAAAACGAAAACAAAACAAAAAAAAAACTCCCCACATTTTGCGCATTTTTACTTTTTCATTCAGAAACTTTTCTGAAACACCAGTCATTCTATAGCAAATTCTTCTGCAGGCCTGATGCCCCCTTAGGGGCCTGGGCTCTCCTCTTAATATTAAAATCATCACAAGGTCCCCCTAAGGACCTCCTCTTGCCACCTCTTCCCTCCCAAACCCAGCCTGCGGGTCAACACCAGATTCCTTGTCCTAAAGCCCATTCTGGTCATTTTACATATAAAAGCAGACAACTTGTTTGCAGCAGGTATGAATGAGTTCATGCTGATACGCGTGCTTGAGCCTATAGAGAGAATCAATATCTTTTCCAGCCTTGTCCAAAACAGGAGACAGTAACTACTTAATTTCCTCCTGATACCTCCATTAAAGACCCAAACTCAGGCTATGTTCCTCCGAGGGTATTTGAAGCAGATTTCCAAAAAAAAAAAAAAATTGTCTCTGTTTTCAAATCACTTACTGGTAGTCCAAAAGGAGCTCAAGATTTCCGTCAACTCACATTCACGCCCGACTTAAAGCCTCTGGTTTCCTGCTCGCTTTTGTCTCAGGCGGCATGGGAGCTTTGCTCTGCTCTGAGCTACTCTGTTTCTCAAACCAGTGTTTTCAGTTCAACGTCTCCCGGATTGCCAGACACGGGCACCCAAACGTACCATCTCTCCCGGCTGCTCTTGAAAATAGGTTAGTTATCGGTTCTTCCAAATACCGCAGACACGCTGTCTCCTTCAGAGGGTCACCTCTAGGTCATCCTCATGAAAGGAGGGGTTCTGTGGAAGTGAATGTGACAGCCAGAGAGCCGGTCTCAAATCGAGATGGGAGTCCCTGGGGTCAACCCACCAGGGTGCCTGCAAGCGTCTAGAGAAGCAAAAAAAGTCTCTGCAAGGACAGGGATGGAGTCAGCAGCAAGGGTCTTTCCAACTGAGGCCCCCCCTCCTCTGCAGCCTTGCACTCTGCCCCGCCGGAGACAGTGTCTGAAGGGGTCACGACCCATTCTCTCACCATGAAAGACACAGACTTGTCCATTTACCAGAAGAATGTGGGGCTGGGGGTGAGTCTCCTCCAAGTGCATTGCCCTGTCTTCTCTTGTTCCAGCCCCTCACGACTTGGGGGTGGGGGGGCATATCTCGCTAATAGATTTGAGTCATATAACCTTCTGAAAATGCTAATGAGCATGAGAAGGGCCCCAGGAAGCATCAAAGTGCTGACATGACCGGGGATGTGCTTGAACCTGTGCAGGGAAGTGTGGCATATTTATCAGGCAATTTTCCAAGCATGCTGGGTCTCCTTGAAGATGGGACAAGCGCGAGAGCTTCCGGAAATCACGAATCCTGTTGCTCAGCGGCAGGATTATTTCAACAGTCTTTGCTCCACCATCTATTGCCACAAGTTTTCCAAATCTACTTCTTTTTTCTTTTCTTTTTTTTTTTTTTTTTTTTTGAGGTTGTTTCTATAGGAAGGAATGGAAATGGGACAAAAAAATCAATAACTAACTTTTCTTTTTTTAGCTCCTCTTTGCTTTACATGCTTAGTTTATTCTCTGCCTCCTTCTTTGCCTGAACTACTCTTCACTCTCTCACAGAATCATCGATTCCTAGAACTGAGCATTGAAGAAGGGCCTCGGGAGTCTTATGATCCAACTGTCCCCTTTTCCAGATAAGGAAACTATAGCCCAGTGAAGAGAAAGGAGTTGCCTAAGGTCACACTTCTAGAAGGTGACAGACCCCTCAACTGCAGTTTTCCTACAAACCCCTCCAGCTTCCCTGACCGGCCCTTTGCTCTGCTTTCCCCTGGCACTTTAAAGCCTAGGTGACCCAGATGTCTGCTGACCCATAGAATGGGATAGAGTCCTTCTCTGGCTTTTTCACAAATATGAGCAAAACCAAACTCACCTCTTAGTCCCCAGAAATCCTCCCTCTCTGTGCCCTGAGGTCCTAGCTTGTGTTGGGCCCTCAAAATCATTAAGATGTCCTCAGGGTGGGCAGGGCTGCTGTGCCTGGGTTTTACTTTCGGAGTTAGACTGAAAGAAATCGATGGGCAAGGCGGGGTCATCTTTTCATGCATTTTGCATAGAACCAAGTTACAAGTTCTGCCTGTTTTTTAAGGATCCAGAGTATCTTCCCACCTTCATTCTCCCTTTCAAGAAAATGGTGTAAGTGCGTACATGTTTAGACAATAATGGCAGAGCAGAGTGGTTAAAATCTTGGCGTTCTGCTGTAAGGCACACCAAGTTTAAACCCCAGTTTTGCTGCTTACTAGCTGGGTGATCTTGGATAAATTATTTTATCTATTATGCCTCCATTAATTTGTTCACAGTGAGTTGATAACAGCAGCCCCTATTTCATTAGGTTGTCATGAGAATTTATGAGGACTCCTATGTGTGTGCTACGAGATGTCTGTATACACAAGCACACACACTCACAGACACACACAGGGAGTATATAAAACACTTCGTACAATGCCTGATGTCAATACTCAGCAAAGGTTAATCATTATTGTATACACAATTTTTTTTTAAAATAAAACCTCATTATTCCTTTGGTTTACATTGAATAGACTAATGCTAATAATAAGCTAATTGGTTTATTGAACAGACCCAAATCCGTGGGGAAAAAACAGGAGACGGCTTCTGTTTTCTTCCCCAATCACAGCTTTGAAACATACCCCTTCAAATAACCCCCTCTCTCCTTGACATCATCTCAGACCGTAGGTCCCTTAGCTTTCTTTCCCACTTAGAGCAAGTCCCATTTTAATAGTTAGGAGTCACTTTCTTTTTTTTTTTTTTTAAGATTTTTATTTATTTATTTGACACAGAGAGAGAGATCACAAGCAGGCAGAGAGGCAGGCAGAGGGAGAGGGGGAAGCAGGCTTCCTGCTGAGCAGAGAGCCTGATGCAGGGCTCGATCCCAGGACCCTGAGATCATGACCTGGGCTGAAGGCAGAGGCTTTAACCCACTGAGCCACCCAGGCGCCCTAGGAGTCACTTTCTGATGGCAAAATGCTAATGCTCCCCCAAGCCCAAGCCTCCCCTCCCCCTCCAGCCCAGCCTCACCCCTGTCCCCTCCGCCCCCACACCTGCACTCCTTCCTCCTCCCTTGCTCTTCTGGCCCGCAGCCCTGACTTTCATGAGGATTTCCCCTGGAACCCCTCCCTGCAGGCCCCAACACTCTCCACTAGGCTGCTTCCTCATTATTCCCAATTCCCTTCTTCAGTGAATTCTAGGATTTTGCTTAAATAGGCTACATGGGGTGGGGGGTGTGTTTTTAAAGAATGAGACTGGAAACCCTTCACCACCCCCAGAAGGGGATCCTGGCAGCCTCTTGGCCGCCAGCCTGCAATGTGCCTACTGCTCTCAGCTTTGGGGTGTTAGACAAAAATCTAAGGCAACAGAAAACATCCCACATTGTATTCTGTCACCTGCGTATCTCCTGGCTCAGGGAGTGGAACGTTTTCCCTCTGAAGGTGAAAGCAATGTCTTCTCAGGAGCCCTCTGGAGACAGAAACCACCGACCTCTTAATTCCCGAGAAAGATGGCGAGGAGAAGTGTTAAAGAGTTAAACTCTTGAGTACAGACCCTTCATTGTCGGAAAGATTTCTTCCAACCTAATACCAACCCATTACCCAGGCAGAAAGCCCTGAACAGCCTGTGAATCTTCTACTGTAGCCTCACTGGTCTGTGTCATAAGAAATGACTTTGCAGTTAAAGAGCCAAGCCTTCGACACAGTTCACGTGTCCATGAAGCACTAGTCCCATTCTGAGTGCTCTCGGAGCACCTCCCAAACAAAGAGCATCATTCATTCATTCATTCATGTATCTATTCAACACACGTTTCTTGTTCCCTCTGGCCACTAAAACAATGATCTGGCCACTAAAACAAGGATCAAGATGGATGAAGTCCATGAGAGAGCTCATAGAACACCCGGACAAGAAACGAATACATAAATCATTACAAATACTGACCAAGAGATAATCAAGGAGTTGTCACTCTAAAGGATAATGTTAAAACCTACTGGTTCCAGGAGATGACATCTAAGCTGACAGACAAAGAGGAAATGGAGGCAGACCGATGAAGAGCAAGGGTGAGGGAGTTCCCAGGCACAGGTTAGAGCACAGGCCATAAAAAGTGTGAAGGAGGATATGCTTGGCGTGCTCAAGAAATCGAAGGAAGGCCTGTGGGCTGGAATGCACTGAATGATACCGAACAATTATGGAGAAGGCCAGACTGGTTAATAAGGCAAGGTCTTATTAACCAAGGCCTTATTCCTTATTAACCAAGGCATTTGTAATTCTAAGCATAATGGTAATAAGCCAGGGCTGGGTTTTGAACAGGAGAATGCCTTATCTTGCTTTTGAACATTGAGCCAGGTTTAATGGTGGTCCCCAAAAAGACATGTCCAAGTCTTAAGCCCCCAAACCTGTGAGTCAGACCTTATTGGGAAAAGGGGGTTTTACAGATGTCATCAAGCTAAAGACCACAAGTCTGGATTTTCCTGAGTTAACCAGGTGGCCCTGAATGCAATGACAAGTGCCTTATATAAGACAGAAGAGAAGACACAGACCAAAAGAGAAGAAGACAGAGACAGAGATGGGAATGATACAGCTACAAACCGAGGAAGGCCTGGAGCCCCCAGAAGCTTGAAAATGAAAGAAAGGATTCTCCTTTAGAGCCTTGGAAGGGCTACGTGGCCTTGCCAACACCAGCAGCTTCTGCGGAGCCACTTCGGAGTGCTGGTGGTTTTGTAGATTTGTGTAGTCGATTCAAAAGCCACGCATGGCAAGTTAGAACTGAGAATTTTTAAAAGATCGTCCCAAACACTGACAATAATCAATATCACTACTCTGTGTGTGTGCGATGTATACGTCTATGTGTGTGAGCGTCTATGTGTGGGAGCAGGTGCAGGCACACTGGACTGTGCGTTGTAAGTAAGTGTGTTCCATTACCATCCGAAGGGACCACACCAGCATGTTCATTCACTGCGGCCATGAGAGCAGGTTCCTAAGGGGGGATGACTCTTCTCGAGCAGCAAGAGGTAAATGGACCAGAACACAAGTGAAAGGACTTAAGACTGAGCCATACTCAGCAAGAGAAGTGCTTCATTGACCATTAGCCCCTCAGTATAGTCACTCTGTAAAGGAATCCCCAAGCCCACCACATCATGCTTTTCCTCCTGTTCTATTTTTCTTTTCAGAAAGCACTTTTCCTTCCCCACTCTTCAGGCAATATTCAGTTTGAGGGCTGAATTGAAGTCTGCAATGGAAAGAATCCAAGCAAATGAGCTCAGAGCATTGCACAAAGGAGGGGATGGGGGAGGGAGAGGACGGCAAAGATGAGGGGGGATGTGTAGGGCGATGCTATAGAAACAGAAGGTTTGGGCTCCAACCTTGTTGCCATAGGCAGAGGATCCGCATACAGTTCTGCTGTCTTTGCAGTGATGGTTGCCTCAGCCAATAGTCATTTTCATCAACCCTCCATCTCCGGCCTGGGGCTGAATCCCACAGTGCACATAAAAGACATGCCAACACTCGAGGATTCCCCATCCTGGAAACAAATCCAAAGCTGTTGCATCCTGTGGCAAAAGCACAGACTGAAAAAATGCTGCCCGGTCACCCCCTTTCATTCTGTTCAGGCCACTGGACACGGCGTTTGCCAGCTCCAAATTCACTTTTTGTCCAAGGACTCAATACACCTATTGAGAGGGTGTCCAGGAATGGCCTCTCCTCTGTCCCTTTCTGGTGCCCCCGGCAGAGAGCCCAGCAGGCTCTGTTTGTGAGCGGAGCCCCAGCCAAGGGAGGATGGGGCCACAGAGGGATGCCCCCTCATCTGCATTCAGCTTTCTTGCTTTGCGTGCTGGTCCTCTGCTATGAGAGTGTCCATTTACTGAGATCACCTGTGCACAGCCCTTTGCCGAGCACTAAGAGAAACGAGATAAAAAGAATAGAAATTTTGAGTCACCGTAGAATGTCCAAATAGGAACGTCTAGAAGTCTTGCATAGGTGAAGCCTTCCCAGCATCAGGCGCCATCTTTCTGAAGGGAATCTTGTGTATACAGCCTGTAGGTAAACTGGTTTTGCTTCCTAGTCTTTCTAGTACATACAGTTGACGATGTCTTCATGTCTAGTTATTTATTTGCTCATCCTTTGGGTGAATCCCCTTTTCAGTAATCTCTATTTCTCTCATCCCTTATTTCTCTCTCAATTTTCAATGTTGAAAACATCTTTGTTTGCCCTTCTATGAACACATACTTATAAGCATTCATACATAGGGATTTTCCTTTGGGTACCTTTTTTTTTTTTTTTTCCAAAAATGGGCCCCTACTATATATGTTGTTTTGACACTTGTTTCCTTATTTAACAATGCAGCATGAACATTCTCCTAGTGAATGGATATACTTCTAACTCCTTCTTTTTCATAGATACATTATATTTTATGGTTATGTGTACAGTTGTTCCCCCCTTATCCATCCGGGATAGGTTCCAGGACCTCCAGTGGATGCCTGAAACCACGGATAATACCAAACACTATATATACTCTTTTTTTTCCTAGGCATGCATACTTATGATAAAGTTGAATTTGTGTATCAGGTACAGTAAGAGATTAACAACAATAACTAGTAACAAAGTAGGAAACCATAACTATATAGTGTAAGAAAAATTAAGTGAATGTGGTCTCTCTCCAAATGTCTTATTGTACTGCGCTCACCCTTCTTCTCCTGGCAATGACATGAGATGAGAAGATGCCTACGGGAGGAGATGAAGTGAAGCGAGTGCTGTAGACACATCACATGACGTTTGTTTGCTACTGACCTTCTGCACATGTGTCAGAAGGAGGCTCGCCGCTTGGAGACTGCAGCTGACTTTAGGGAATTGAAACCTCAGAAGCAAACACAGAGAAGGGAGGACTGCATAGCTCATTGCTCTACTAATGGTCATTAGGTCATAATACTGCCACTACAAACGGTCTTGCTGAGAAATCCTCCTTCCTGTGCCTTTCAATGTTGAGTTTGTGTTTCTGTAAGAGAACTTCTTTGAGGGGCGCCTGGGTGGCTCAGTGGGTTAAAGCCTCTGCCTTTGGTTCAGGTCGTGATCTCAGGGTCCCGGCATTGAGCCCCGCATCGCATCGCATCGGGCTCTCTGCTCAGCGGGGAGCCTGCTTCCCCCTTTCTCTCTGCCTGCCTCTCTGCCTACTTGTGATCCCTCTCCTCTCTGTCAAATAAATAAATAAAATCTTAAAAAAAAAAAAAGAACTTCTTCGAACGGGTATTTCTAAGGCCAATGAAACAGATGCTGCTGGTTTGTTTTTGAAAAACACTACAGTGTCTCCCACTGGCAATGAAGGAGAATGTTCTTTTCTCCCCACTTCAAGCCAGCACTGAGTTTTAGTGCTACTTCTTAATTTTTGGCAAACAGTTTAGTGGGGAAAAAAAAAAAACCCTTAATTACACTGCCACACTGATTTGTTGATTAGTAGGAAAATTCCTTACCTTTTCATAGATTTATTAGCCATAGATTTTCTCTTCTGTAAGGTGCCTGCTCATGCTCCTTGTTCATTTTTCGTTGAGATGTTAAATTTCTTATTACAAGTGAATAAGAGCACTTATATGCTATGGATATTAACCTGCAGTCATATTTTTCACAGCACATAATTTATTATGCACCCTTTTTTGTCTTATAAGTTAACGTGATCTTATACATGCTTTTCTTTTATAGTTTTTAAGACTGTTGTCTTTTTCTTGGGGTGCCTGGGTGGTGCAGTCGGTTAAGTGTCTGACTCTTGGTTTCAGCTCAGGTCATGATTCTAGTGTCCTAGAATCGAACCCTACATGGGGCTCTGTGCTTAGCATGAAGTTCGCTTGAGATTCTCTCTCCCTCTCCCTCTTTCCCTGTGTCCCCTTCCCTCTCTCTCTAAAAATAAATAAATAAATCCTTTTTTTTAAGGTCTCCTTCTCACCTGAAGTTACCTAATATTATTTTGTATCTTCTTCTAAAAATCTCTATCCTTGTATACTGAAATATTTTTTTACTCTCTTTTTTTTAATGTGGATTTTTTTTTCTATACAATGTGAGGGAGGGGCCCAACTTTCTTTTCCTCTTGATGGAAAACAGTTTTGCCAGCACCATCTTTTTGTTGCCAAAACGAAATGCCACCGCTGTCACATATTTAATTAGCCTTTGTCTCTATTCTGTGCCACTGACCTGTTTGTCTTTTCTCATGCCAATAACACAGTGTTTTGATAACTGTGAGTGATTGGAATTTTTTAAATATACATTAAGCCTAGTGTCCTCATCATCTTCTCCATAGTCGTCTTGGGTATACACAATATGTAATTAGTATTCCAAAGTGGCATTTCTTGCTACCTTCTGCTTCTGTTAAACTGAAGGTAAAGCATCTCCACATATCAGTGCCATAGCTAGAAAGATACATCATGTATATAGAGTAAGGCATAAAATCCAGGGTCCCACAAACAGAGTTCATCAGGAAAATTCCTGGACTGAAAGTCATTCATTTTGCAAAATGTTGCATCTTAGTGGAAATATAATCTTTAGTCTTTATATTTATTGGAAAAATTAGAGAACATGCAAATGCATGGGGATACGGTGCAGACCACATAGCTAAGAGAGTGCTATGGGTGTTCACCCAGATAAAGGAGACAGAGCCCGTTAGATATTAGGCCAGTTCCCTGGTGGAGGTAAGTTTTGGGGAGTCTTGTAAGGTGACAATTGATAAGGAAGTCCCTGCTGCTTGGGCTCCACCAGTAGGGAACTCAGAAATTTGACAAGCCATTCAATCTGGACCGTGTCTCCTCTTACAAAACAAGGGAGTGTCACCTAGTTGTTTTCAGACAGATTCATGATAGAGAATTGTGATTGAAAGCAGGGGCTCTGAAATCATCCAGAACTGGCATCAAGTTTAGCCACTAAAGGTTAGCCACTCCTTGAATTACTTTGGAATTCTTATTAACTCTCTGTGTCCTTGTCTCTACATTTAAGATGCAGTAATAGTAACTCACAAAGATTTACGAAGGAGAGGAACTAATCCAAATACGCCAATGTGCCTGGTGCCTGGCAAGTAGGAAGCACAGAATGAACACTGATTGTTACCACTACTGTTATTATGTGTCCTGAGACACTGCCCCCTGCCGGCACTGTCCCCCTGCTTGGCAGCGGTGGGTGCGAGCCACTTCGGCTTTACTCAAAAGAAGTAAACCTCAGATGGGTCATTTATCTGTCGAATTGGGATTCTTTGAGTCAATGCCAACAGTTTGTGAATGATTACAAATCTCACTTCTGGCTCTGACCTGTCAATTATTTGTCTCCACCGTCCCCAGTTGTCCGTCCGTGATGAGGCTGAAAATGTTGACCCGTGTCGTTTTATAGAAGAGGGTCGGTATCGCTCGCACAGCGACAGCCATTCCGAGTGGACGTGGGCTGTGCAGTCACCTCCCCAGATTCGATTCATGCTCTGTCCCATTACGAGAGGCAGGAATGACACCCACTCCAATAAAAATAGCTACAATAACAACTCACACTTATACATGCCAGGCACTGTTCTAAACACACACAAACCCGGGCGACCACAAGTCAACGAGGTTGGTAGAATTTGCGGTGCAGGGAGGTGATGTGACTTGTCTCGGCCATGCATCTGTAAGGTAGTAGAACTGGGACTTGGACTCGGGGGAATAGGGCTCCAGAATCTTCACCTCTTCATCACCCTGCCTCTCCCACAGTTCTTACGTGGAATCGATCATTTTCTTTATTTCCACCAGACCTGGCATCTCCATCCCCGGACCTCAGCTCTTTCACCTGTCCCCATGGGCTGCAGCCAACCTGATTGCCCATCCAGCCTTTCCTATACATCTGTGACATATGTCATGAGTTACTAGTGTTATTTACTGAGCACCAACCAGGCGCCTTGGGTCAGGCACTGTTTGAAGGTGTTGCATGCGTTATTTTACTCACTCTCACATGTGACATGCATTATTATACTTATTATTTATTATTTTAGTTATTCTTACAACATCCCTAGGAAGTAAGTATTATTATTATTTACCTGTTTTACTTATTCTCATAACATCTATGAAGTAAGCATTATTATGTCCGCCTTTCTGCAAAGAAACCCAAGGTGCAAATTCAGTGTCCAAGGACAGTGAGTAAATGACAGAAAAGGGCTCAGATCTAAGCCAGCCAGATTCCAAAGACCCTCCCCCAGCATACAAACCTATAGAATGCTCTGATTGCTAACTTGCCAGCTTCCCCACCCAAGGGGACAACAATGGACCCTCATCTACCATCCATTGAGAAACCTTGGAATCCCATTGCCTCCATGTCTCCAAGTCACAGAGGTAATATGCCATGAAATCCCACAGCTTCTTCTTCCTTCCTCCTTTCCCACAAGCTAAAGCTTTGGGCCCAGAATGGGCCATGCCTACCCAGTATAGTCAAAAACTATAAAAAAACTAGACTACCTCTAGAAGTAGTCACATGAGAAATATTTTTTTATAACGATTGTGCTATATGACCAAGTAATACTATTTTCCTGCTGGTCATGTAGGCAAATGTATGCTACTCTTTTCACAGGCATGATTTCTAGAGAACATTTTATTTCTCAAATAGTGAATCCAGAGGATAAATTCTTATCTGGATGAGGCATTAACCCATAATCTGGATTTCCTTAATATTTACCTAGTTAAGATAATTTTTTTTGGTAAAAATTACCCTCCTCCTGAGTCATTCAAGAATGTTATCCTTCTCAAATAATAAGTATCGATTAGTTAATTCTATAGATGTGTTCAATCATGATAGCATGAACACGAACAAAATGGCTTTCATATCTTTTATCACTAAATGTTTGTCCTTTTTCTTTCTACTTATATGAAGTCTTAACACGAAAATGCAAAGAACAAATATTTGCAAGTTCCTATCGGAAATGCAATAAATGGTTTTGTAATGAGAACTTTGACAAACTGGAGTTTATACACAAGAAAATCCATATTTTCATTTCCAAAAGTTTGACCATTCTGAACAAACCCCCTCAAACCCCCCACCCATTCTTGAGCTTCTCAGGCAAGTGAAATGCATAAGTAAATTTTAACTTTAATGTATTGTACTTAATGAATAAAGTTCACTAATCTGATCTTAATATATGAGCACATTTTTTCCTTGAATTAAAAAATTTAAGTTTTTCAAAGCTGAAAAATAAAAGCATGCATTTGTATTTCTATTTCCTTATAACCGTATCAAGAAACTCTAGAAATATACCTTAAAAACTAATTTGAAAAGCTAACTCTAGTAGGGAGGAAGCAAAACTCAGTAGATGTGGGGAGAAGAATGCATGAGAGTTTCTACTGAATTCTTGATGATATTTGATCATCAAACTAAACACATGTATTCCATGTTCAAAAAATTAATTTACAGGGGTACCTGGGGGGCTCAGTGGGTTAAAGCCTCTGCCTTTGGCTCAGGTCGTGATCTCAGGGTCCTGGGATGGAGCCCCGCATTGGGCTTTCTGCTCAGCAGGGAGCCTGCTTCCCCCTCTCTCTCTGCCTGCCTCTCTGCCTACTTGTGATCTCTCCCTCTGTCAAATAAATAAATAAAATAAAATAAAAATTAATTTACAACATCAAAGCAAGTTGTTTCTCTACTTTATACCCATATAGACTTTTCCCTCTGTGGGTCTGAAGCCATACACACAGAAATAATTCCCTGCTTCTGGCATAAATCCCAATTTTACATAACATGCCATTTTTTAAACTAGAGCTGAAACAGAAGAGGAACTGATTATTTCTCTGATACCAAAATTTGCCACTCTCATGTTATTTTGCTTTAACTATTAGTCTAAGTAAAATATATTACAGCTAGATAAATATTTCTTCAATGACAGCAATGTCTTCAGAGTTGCCTAGAATGTAATCAGTCATCGTGTATTAAATTATAGTTAAATCATGGGTGATGACTAATTATATGTGTCAACTTGGGTGGGCTTCGATGCCCAGAGAGTTTATCAAATATTACTCTGGATGATTCTGTATTTGGATGAGATTTACATTTACATCAGTGGACTTTGAGTAGAACAGATTGCCCTCTATAATAAGGTGGGCCTCGCCCAATCAGTTGAAGTCCTGCCTAGAACAAAAGGCTAAACTCCCTCAAGCAAAAGCTAATTCTGCCAACAGACTGGCTTTGGACACTAACTGCAGCTCTTTCCTGAATCTCCAGACTGGTGGCCTCCATCAGATTTCAGACTTGCTAAGTCTCAACAATCATATCAGCCTTAAAATAACCATTCCCTTAAAATAAACATCTCTGTCTCTCAACCTCTCTCTCTCACCATCTCTCCGTCTCCCTCTCCCTCCCTCTCTCTCTCTCTTCCTCTCCCCACTTTCCTCTCTCCCTATCTACTGGTTCTGTTTCTCTGGAGAAACCTGATGGAGACATCGTACAATGGAATGCGTTCATTCAACAAACTATGATTTATGATTCAGTTCCAGTCCTATGCCCAGTGCTGTGTTAGTGCTGGCGGTACAAAGATCATTGAGACAGGGCCCCCGTTGCCAGGGAGCCCCTAAGTGAGGAAACAGGCAAAACAGTTGGTAGAGTGAAGCGTTGTAGGTGCTAACTTAGTACCCCAAGAAGGAGTGGTCACGTTGGAGGGTGGAATTAGCGGGGTTACCTAGAGAAAAGGACAAGCTGAACTCACCTTCTTTTGCTCCTTTTTGGTGGAAGGAGAGGGCAGCGATGGCCTCTGATGCCCCAGCCCCTGCCTGGCCACCTGGATTCACCTGCCCTGCTTTGTGTTATGGCCTGACAGTCACATAAGAGAATCGAATACAACATCAGTGGGACCCATCTGTTGGGCTTGGAATTTATCAGATAAAGAGCATGCCTATAAATATCAAGTAGAAGGAAAATTAGTAAATCACCGCTTTTCTGTGTTTCTGGTCTTCTTTCAAAGTTTGTTAAAAAAAAAATGTAGTAGGAGCCATGTCTTGATATTTATAGAAATCCAGCTCATAACATATTGATGCAATATTTATGAAGTTCATTTATCATATATATACATTAAGAAATTGTCACTAAAACAATTCATTAATTTTTGAACAGAAACAAATAGCATACTTACTCATTATTCATTCATTTACTTTATTAATGTTTTAAAATAAAAAAAAAACTATCTACCACTTTCCCTTTGCCAGAATGCTCTTATAATTCTATATGCCGTGCATGCAGGGTATAGAATGTACACGTGATATGGACTTTCCGAGATTATTAGTTGAGACAGCTTATATTTTTAGAAGAAACACACAAGAATGTTCACCCATCTCTACACCTCATGAAAGCGACAATTTTGACCTAAAAATTTTTCTTCGGTGTCAAAAGCTAAAACACTTCTCCAAATCAAGGTCAGATTTATCAGCAGAGCTATGCTCTGCCTCTGAGAAAGAAAGTGGGACGATCTAAAATGAACGAAGGCACATAGTATGAAAATGGAAGTTTTTCACACAATCACCACAAAAAATAAGATTCAGAAAACAGGAAGCAGACACCCCTTGATAGCAGGTTTGAGGTGACGTTCACAGGATGTAAACTCTGCCCCACACACACAAAGCAAGTGTAAATAAAATATTCCTTCAGCTGCCCTCCGAGAGTCAAGGGGGAACAGGACTGGGAAAGACCATGGGCGCCCCGACCAAGCCCTCCAAGAGGTGTGAAATAAGTCATGGAGGAAATCAAGTACCTGTTTTCCAGCTCTCTGGTTCCTGGCTCCGACAAGAGAGACAACTCTATACAGCACAAAAGGATGGCAGGCGGCAGGACCAGCAGTGCCTGAGCCCTTTCAAGCCCTGAGCATCCTTCATTAGGCCTGTTAGAACATCATCCACTGAGAACATGAAATGCACTGGACATTTGTTTCACTGATACACACAGATGGTTGAGGATTTCAGCTCTGAGGGAGAACCAGGCAGACCCTGGATAAGCTATCCCTTGCTGCAGGCGGACACGTCTCGTCATTATCACAGGGATTTGTATTTTTCCTGTTGGCAAAATGGATGGGGGAGGGGCTGCCCCCGCATACGTGTATGTGAGCGCGTGTGTGTTTAACGGTTTCGCTTTAATCAAAACTAAATATTTTCCGCAAGCCTCCAGAATGAAATCGTGCTCGTGAAAATACTAAAAACGAGAGATGAGAACATTTTATACCCTTTCAGTCAGTCCCCCAAAAGGATAACACTGAATACTATGCCATGATCAGATTTACAACTTTCTTGACAATGGAGGTACTTTGGGAAACCTCGTTTGTTTCCACCTTGTACGGTTTAGTACTGGTTAAAATTAAAAATTTAAAATGGTCGTGTCTATTTTTAGAAGCACATGGGAAACATCTGCTTCAGACCAGGTACCTGCTAGATATTATCCTCTGTGGACAGGTCTGCGGAGCGAGGGCAAGACTCAGCGCACAAGCCCCAGGCCCCACTCAGTGCTTGGAGACCACGGTCACCCCACTAGCGGGTCAGTCACTGTGTCGCTTCATTTCCTACTCATAAGCCCCTGACGTAGGTATGTTCATCTCCACCTTACGGAAGAAAAAACAAGCTCAAAGCAGTGACATACAGCCAGTCCCACAGCTAGCTAACCAGTGACACGTGTGACAGGTAACAATCTTTCCTCATCATGAAAAATCCCAACTGAAATCAGAATCATCACGTTACTAGTTTTCAATATAATGCAATACCTGCCTTGATAAAAATGAACACATGGCCGAGCTTCACCTGGGCAAATGGTCACCGTGTCGCCGTGACAGGTGCGTTCTGTGAATCATCTCGGAAGCCTTGAAGCCGGTGGCCCCTGCTCCCTCCTTGCTGCCCTCCCCACAAAACCAGAGGGCTTCTAGGCTATTTACCTTCCTTGCCCTCTGAGACCTTGTTAGTATCAAGCTCAAGCCCAGAAACCAGCAACATCCTGCTGAGGATTTCTCTGACCTCCTCTGAGTATTTGGGAAGAAATTACGGAGGCGGTAAGGAAAAGGCCCTTCGGAAAAATGGCAGTGAGAAAAAGCACAAATGGGAAAGAGCCAGCCCCTGCATGGCGGCCAAGTGTTTGCAGGTGGTCATCTGCCAGAAGATTTATGATTTAATCAGAGCTTCCCTCCTGTTGATGGGAGTGGTGAACACTGGCCCTTGCAGGAAGGATTTAGTGGATTATTCGTTCCAGGGAAGAAAGGCAGGGAAGCACATAATAATACTCTTCAGGTACCCAAAGAGATGAGTCTCCATTTCCTTGGACCATAAAACAGAAAGGAAAAAAAAGGGGGGGGTAGGGGAGGGGGGAGAAGTAAACCCGTGTTAAAGAAGGAAGCATTAAGATTGCCAATAAGAAAACCTAATTTCATCAGTACCCCGGTGGTTCCCAACCTGTTTGGGCTTGTCCTTCGTTGTTTTTATGACAGAGTTTTGAAAATCGCCCGAGGGGAAAAAGGACTGGGTGACATATGTACACACATATTAAAATTAATGGGAACTGAAATTAATTTCGCTACTAGTGACCCAGCCAGCGTTTTAATGCCATGCTCTGGCTGATGGGGCAGGCGGGTGTCACTGGGAGAGACATTTTGAGGTTTGTCCCAACCTGTTCTCGTGCCTAAGCTAACACGTCACACTGGGGCATTCGAGACGATCGCTGCCTTGCCCCTCACACTCTGTGACCCCAGCAACCACACACACTCAAGGACCTAGCCCCTGCCCTCCTGGCACAGGGAAACCCCCAGGTGAGGTAGATTTCCCGTGGAGGCAGATTTTCCGCTGTTTGAGTACGACTGAGGAGTAGCAAGGTGTTCAGGAAACAGCTCAGACTGGGGTTGGGCAGACATGGGTTCAGATCCCTCCTCTTCCTTTGGGTTTATAACCTTGAACAAGTTATGTAGCCTTTCGGGGTGCCTGGGTGGCTCAGTGGGTTAAAGCCTCTGCCTTCAGCTCGGGTCACGATCTCAGGGTTCTGGGATTGAGCCCCATGTGGGGCTCTCTTCCCCCTCTCTCTTTGCCTACTTGTGATCTCATTCTCTCTGTGAAATAAATAAATAAAATCTTAAAAAAAAAAAAAGTTATGTAGCCTTTCTGAGCCTCAGTCTCCTCAACTGTAAAATGAGAAGCTAATCCCCTTGTTGCGATGCGGGGATTATGTGAGAATAAGTCCAGAAAAAGCCAAGCTGTATAGGACCCTCAAATATTAGCTACCTTCCCCTCTACCCCTCCTCTGTCAAGTTATCCCTGGGTTCACCATGGTGTGGGGACTTCCTGAGGGGAAGGCAGTGTACTTACAGCCCTGGGATTCTCATTTGTCTCTTGAAAATGAGACTACCTGGCTTCTGTTTGTCCAAGCAAGGTGGGTGGAAGAAAAAAAATCAGTCCTGCTTAGGAAAGGCAATGATTTATGCAAAGTATACATAATTCGAGAGCTAGCCATTAAAAACACCTTTCCAGAATGAAGGGGGGGGGACTTTTTTTTATTTTTTTTAAGGTAGGCTCCCCATGGGGCTTGAACTCACAACCTTGAGATCAAGAGTCGCATGCTCCACTGACTGAGCTAGATATGTCTCCTGAGGCAAGGGAAACAAAAGCAAAATTATACTATTGGGACTACATCAAAATAAAAAGTTTCTGCACAGTAAAGGAAACAATCAACAAAATTAAAAGGCAATCTAGGAAGTGAGAGAAGATATTTGCAAAGGAGATATTTGATAAAGGATTAGTATCCAAAATATATAAAGAACTCATAAAACTCAATATCCAAAAAACAAATAATCCAGTTAAAAAATGGGCTGTATATATGAATAGACATTTTTCCAAAGACATCCAAATGGCCAATCCAGTTTGCCGGTCCCTCACACCAGCATCCCTGAGCTTTCATGAAGATGATAAATAATCTAGATACTCACGAAATATGTGATCTGAATATGCAGATTCCTTAATCAGGCAAGAACTTCACATACTTTCTGAGTATAGGACCTTCTTCTAAATGTCAACAACCTGTGAGGCCCACCTCCAGCAGAGTGTTCTACTTTCGCTCTCTGTTGATTAAGATAGAACAGAAAGAGACAACACATTGTATAACCACAAAAGCATCCATGACTACTATATATCTTCTCTGGGTTGTATCCCTCCATGCAAAACATATGGTATGTATATGGAGTCTCAGATTTCACTTGCAGTCATTCCCATTCTTCCTGGAAGTCTGATACTCACAGCCCAAGAACTATTAATATAGGGCTGTAATTGTGGGGCTGCTTCCTGCTCTATACAAGAAAGCAAAAATATGGTGCAAAAGCAGTAAAAGTGAACTCTGAAATGCTGTGGTTTGAAATGCCAAGGTTCACCTTCAAGCGCCCTGGATCCACTGGGGATGGCAACACGGCCTCTCACACTGTGTAAAGCAAGTAACACAAGCCTCCTTGATTAATAGACAGGACCAGTTTTTTTTTAAAAAATTGAATATGGTAAATTATCAGTAGGTTCACAGTGATGTTAACCTGACATGAACTCAGCATGTCAAGTTGGTTTCAATTTGGCTCATATTATCAGTGTTTCTAGGCAGCCTAATTTGGTTTAGATGTTTATTTTTAATTCAGTTCTGTAGAGCACTGGGGGTTGAACATATTTCCCAAAAGGAAACAAATAATGTTAATTCCAAGGGACTTTACACTTAGCAGCAAAGCATTCTCTAGAACAGGAGAGATGATAAAGGAAGCTGAAAGTTTGTGTTCCATTTTCCTTGCTACCCTGTAAACACTCACTGTGAAATATGCTTCAGGTTATTTTCCAGACTCACAAAGCTCTAAGAGGGCTGGATCCTGTTTGTCTCTCTTTTACATTTCCCAGTGTGCCCTGCCTTCCTCGATACACTCTAGCTACACCATTCTTCGTTCGCCCCCTCAGGTATACAATGTTCCCTCCTACCTCAGGGCCTTTGCACATTCTCTTCACTTCATCTAAATGTACTTTCCTCTCCCTTTTTATGCTAACACCTACTCATTCCTGAGACTCAACTCAAAAGCATGTATTATCTAGGAAGTTTTCTCTGATGTCACTGTTGTGCAAGAAATTGTGTGTGTGTGTGTGTGTGTGCGTGCGCACACGTGTGCACTTGCATGCATGTGCATATGTCTGCAGGGCCTGGGGATGGAAAGGAAGAGAAAACGTATAGCTTCTCTTGGCATCCATATCTCTCTCTCACCTTCTTTGCACTTTTCACAGTTGCTACTTTACAATTGTTTGTGTAGTTACACTATTTATATGTCTCCCCCACTAAATTCTAAGTTTCCCAAGGACAGAAACCAGGTTTGTATTCATTCAGTATTTTTTTTCCCCAGCACGTGAGACACTGTCCAGAATGTAGAAGAGCCTCAAGAAGAGGAATTGCCCAATTGCTGAGTGAATGAAACATACATTATTATTTGCTGTATTTTGAAAATCATGGTTGATAACGGGAAATGGAAGAAGTGGTATCAAGCTATCCTGGCATCACCAGGGGGTGATGTGGTCTGAGGGAGGTGGAGTTGAAAGCAGGACTATGGAATTGAAAGCACGTATTTCCCAGTGATGCCAACTCAAGCAAAGATGAGTAACCTTTCTGAATTTTGGTTTTCTCACCCTCAAATTGTAATAATAATGTGTACTTCAAAATATTGTGAAGATTAAATAAGGCATGTATGAAATAAAAAGTGGTTGGTTTTTCTCAATTTTATTATTTTCTTGCATTTTGCTTTGCGAAGACAAGAGTGTGAAATTCGGTAGTACCATACCCCAAGGGGACCCGGTCTAGCTGGTCAGTGTTTGGAGATGCCCAGACACATTCTACTTCTCCTTACAGCAGAATGGACAGTTTTTCAATAAAGGAGGACCCAGGATGAGATTTCTAAAGACAGAACGTGCTTCAGGAGTTAGAGATCGCATGGCAGGCTACTCCCTTAATTAACAAACACTTTGAAACTAGGAGCCCTCCGTCAGGATGAACTAGTTCAACAGCACGTCTTAATGTACCTCCTGGCTTCTCTCTTTCCAAGTTCATATGTCCTTTTGGAAAAAGCTTCAAAATAGCTTTGGAAACAACTCTAAAATAGCATCAGTGATTCCATTTATTTTAAGTACACACACGAGCTAATCTAGGTTGTTGGAAGTGAGGGCAGTGGTGACTCTTGGGGGAGGGGCCGTGACCAGAGGAAGAATAAAGGGCACTGGGAAGGTTCTGTTTACTGATCTGAGTCCTGGTTACCCAGGTGTGTTTCCCTTGTGAAAACTCAGAGTGCTGTTCTCATATACGACATGTGCATTTTTCTGTACATGTCATGTTTCATTTAGGCTCTGTGGAAACTGGAGATTTTGAGATTGCTCTGTACCTCTGCTATGATGGCTATAAGTTCAATGGCAGGATCTGGAAGTCAGCTTGTGATTTTCTCTCCCTCCATCCCTCCTTTGCTCTCCCTTTCTGACCCCCTCACCCCTGCACACATCCATACCCATACACGCACAGGTCTTATGGTCACTCTCTATAAGGTCCCGTCTGCTCCCTGTAACCACAACGGACCCTTCCTGTTTCCAGTTCTAATTTTCCAAGACCCAGACTCTAAAATAATTTCCTGTCCTTAGTAAAAGGAATTTATTGTAAAAGCTTAAGTCACTTCCTATCTCAGACCTTCAGCATCCCTTCCTGCCTTCCCTAGCCCCCACCACACATACACACCCACCCTTCATCCACACTGAGCAGCCAATGGATAGTTCCAAAGAGTCAAGTCACCCCTTGTTATGGAGCAAAAGTTTGTGTCCCCCCAGATTCATATGTTGAAGCCCCAACCCCCAATGGGATGGTGTTTAGAGGTAGGGCCTTCGGGATATGAGATCTAGATGAGGTCATGAAGGTAGGGCTCCCACGATGAGATTGGTGTCCTTAAAAGAAGAGGAAAAGAGACCAGGGCTCTCCCCAGCCCCAGCACGAGGATGCAGGAGGAGGGCACCCATCTATAAGCAAGTAAGAAGGGTCCTCACCAGAACCCAACCACGGTCACGCACTGATCTTAGACTTCCAGCCTCCAGAACCCTTAGAAATTAATTTCCATTCCTCTAGAACCATTCTCAGTACCAGAAATTAATTTCCATTCCTCTAGAACCATTCTCAGTACCAGAAGACATCCTCCTTCCTAAAATCTTCCACAACTTCTCACTTTACTTAGAATAAAATTCAGATCACTTGTCACATCCCACAGGCTCCATGAGGTCTGGCTCTTGTCACCTTCCTCAGCCTCATCTTGGAACACACCCCCCCACCGCAGCCCTCCTCCAACACCTGTCTCTTGCCAATTCCTCACCAGGCCTTGCTGTTTCCTCCGCCTGGACCTCAGACCTTCACACAGATGGCCATGTCCGATCCTTCCAGTTACAACACAGAAGGGACTTCTCTGGCCAGGCCTTCCTGGAACACCTTGACGGTCCCTCTTATTATCCAGTGTTACATCCTTAATAACACTCACCTCTGTCTGATATTTTCCTTCTTCCTTTTTTCCAGCTTTGTTGGGGTATGAGTCACAAAAAGCAGTATACATTTTAGGTGCACAATTAGATGTTTGATACATCGGGGAGTTTCCAAGTCATGGGTGTATTTCCTTGTCTGTCATATGCCTCCTCCTGCTAGAATATGGGGGTCTATGAAGTCAGGGATCCTGCTTGTCTGATTGCCTTTCCCCACCCTTCTGGTCTAGTGACGTGCCTGGCGCACACAGGTTCTCAGCTGAAATGCATGGAATGAGGGAAGGACTGAATAAACATCAAATCCTGTTTCACTCTTGCCTCTGCTTTCTGCCTGTAATCAAGTCTCCACCCTGTACCCAGCTTCTTATCTGACACCTCCATGTCTGGGTCTCTGCCTTAAAAATTTGCCCCATACTCTATTCTCCCCAGCTTGCCGGTGCCTCACTCCCCCAGGCCCTTCCCAGGTGGCCCTCCCATCTGCTGCCGGTTCCCCAGGGAGCTAACTCCCGCCCCGCCCCCCTTCCTGGGCTCTACCCCACCTACCCCAGCCCTGCCTCTTCCCCACCCACGCCCACCACCTGCCCATGCTTCCACACGCCACCTGCCTCTGTATTTCTGCCCCACAGACCCCACCCGCCAGACTGCACGCTCCCCACAGCCTGGCACTGGCCTGCTGAGTCCTGACCCGGCAGTCCCAAGGACGCAGAACTCCAAATAGGCCAGGATCATCTGCTAAATGTCACCCAGCGGCCCAGCTTACCCTTGCCCCACTGTCACTGCCTTCACAGAGGCTCATCATTTCTTCTAGACTCTGGCAACAGCCTCTTCATGGGACTCCCTCTTCCTGTTATCCAGTTTCTCAACTCATCTTCGAATTACTTTCATAATTAGAAAATTAGACATTGAATCATTTATTGAGAATAGATTGTGCATGATGTCTACTATTAGACACTAGAAAGGGTACAAGGAAGGTACAAGGTATGTCCCCTTGCCACTCTGGGCCTCACTGCCTAGTAGGGGTAGATGAAACCAGCCTTAAGGAGCTGGTTTGCAAGTGAAACGGGGCAAGCAGCATAAGGGAAGTCAGCTAGACCTGCAAAAAAGGATGCAACAGGGACTGGACAGGGGTCATGGGGACGAGAGGAAGAAGAGCAGACTGTGAGCTGCAATGTGGTGAGGACCCGGGCTTCCTGTCACTCCCCTGTAAACCCCAAGAAGGTGCTCAGTTAATGCATGTAGAATGAATGAATAACTCTAGCATGAACCCTCTTATTTTTTATATATATATATACACATATAATCTCCAAGGTCCCCAAAGTTAAATGACTTGTTGAAAAGTCATAAAAGTGACAAATGTATGACCAAAGTCTACATCTACATCCCAGCCAGGGTCCTTTTGTCAGCATAGCGAGGCTGACCTCAGCCCCTTCTCTCCGAATTGAGGCCAATTTATTTGATCTTTCCTTGCAGTGTCATCTTGGTATCCCTTTAAACATCTTCTGTAATAGAAGAAGAGTTTAGGCAATGCTTGGCATTAAAAGTAAACTTTCCCCGCATTTGGAAAGTTGATTATAAAAACACAGGATATCGTGCTCTCATTTAGCACGCTGCTCTTGTATTTGAATATGAAATATGAAATAAATTCAACCACATATGGTGCCACTTTGCTAGAAAGAACTTACACACTTTGAAGTCTCCCCCCACCGACTCCTTTTAACAGGGGGTGTTTCCAGAAGGGTCTATATCACTGTAAAGTACTACCTAATCTGCATATCCTAAGCTTTCAAAGCACACCCACTAACATACCTGTGTGTTGTTGTGTTGTTTATATTTATTGTGGTAAAATATACAGAACATGAAAATTTACCGTTCTAACCATTCATATGTGTGTCGTTCAGGGACATTAAACACCTTGACCATGTTGTACAATCATCACCACCATCCATCTCCAGGACTTCTGTGTCTTCCCAAATGGAAACCCCAAACCCATTAAACAGTAACTCCCTCCTCCTTTCCTGAAGTCCCCCAGCACTCCTGTTACCAGGAGTTTGACCACTCCTGGTACCTCAGAGAGGTGAAATCATACAATATTCGTCCTTCCGTACCTGGCATATTTCACTGAGGACAATGTCCTAAAGCTTCCTCTATGTTGTGTCAGGTGTCAGCATTTCCTTCCTTTTGAAGGCTGAATAATATCCCATTGTGTGTGTGTGTGTATATATATATACACACACACATTACATCTTGCTTATCCATCCATCTGTCCATAGACAGTTAATTTGTTTCCATCTTTTGGCTATTGTGAATAAAGCTGCTATAAACATTGGGCATGTGTCTATTTGAGTCCCTGCTTTCAGTTCCTTTGGGGATATACCCAGAAGTGGAATTGCTGGATCATATGGGAATTCTATGTTTAACTTTTTGAAGAGGTTCCATGCTACTTTCCATGGCAGGGGCACCATTTACATTCCCCCTGGCAAGGCATAAGGAGTCCGTTTCCTCCATATCCTCACTAACACTGGTCATTCTCCTCTTTTTGTTTTTGTTTTAAACAATCCTGGTGGGTATGAAGTAGTAGCTCACTAGTTTTGATTGTGTGTTTCTGTGTGTGTGTGTGTGTGTGTGTGTGTGTGTGTTGTATGTGTGTATAAAGATAGAGATAGCTAAAGATAGAGATAGAAAGAGAGTGGTTGACTCTCTTGAGGCTGGAAAAGACCTCTGTCATTAGATCCAGAGCCCCATCCTCTCTGGAAGGCCAGGACAGCTGTCCCCAGAGAAAGGACGCAGCTCTTGATCTTGACCCAGAGGCCGTGAGCAAGTCCACAGAGCTTAAAGAAGCATGTTAGGCTGAGAAGTTGGCATCTCTCCATGCCTTTTTAAAACTCAATTCCTAAAGATTCTTCAGAACCTCAGAGGGAGAGGGAAAAGGGAAGAGGAGACAGGGGATCAGGAAGCATGTCAGAGCCCAAAATGGTCATGCAGAGGGTCATACAGGCCCACAAGTATCTCTGTTTAGGGGCAGGAATTGGGCTTCTCTCACTGAGTTGCTAAAGCTAGTTATACAACAGTCAGGGTCCAGCTCAGACTCAAAGAATCCAATACTAAAGGGGAGAAATCCAGAATCTGGGTAAAGTTACTGGGGAGGTCCAAATCTCTCAGATTAGGATCTGGAGTGAAATAGGGGCAAAATAACAGGAAACAAGGTCAAAAAACTAAAAGACCCCATTGGAGCTTCTAAATTGAGATCAATTACACAGGAAATGACAGAAAAAATTGAGGAGGCAGCATGGCTAAAGGTCACTGACTCAGTAAGACCTGTCATATTCAGAGAAGCAGATCACTGACATGGGGTTGGGACCCCCAACATCTCTGGCTAGGCCCGGTGGTGTACCTATCTTCTAAGACATTCCTACCTATGCCCTGGAGGATGATAATACCTTCGAGATCTTTCCAAGTAGCTGTTAGTCAAACCATAACATTTATTTCTCATTTTGTCAGTGGCATGAGCGAACTGATAAACTAAGGGTTCTGCCTCTACCCAAAATGGATCTGCCCGCACTGCCAAACCAAAAGGAGAAAAATCCTTAGACTGGTAATAGGAGGAACGCACCCTAGAAGAAAGTAGTGAATGTGGACACATGGCATGGTAGGTGAGACTGTGGGATGGCCCCCCAAGATGCCCACCTCCTGACGCGCATACTCTGGATAATCCCCTCGCCTTGAGTCTGGGTAGGATCTGGGAATATGATGGGATATCATCCCCATACAAAAGGAGGCCAATCCTGGGTGGGCCTGGCCTAATCAGAGGAGCACTGAAAAAAAGAAGCATCAGAGAGACATTCTCCTGCTGGTCTGGAAGAAGGTGAACACCACACTGTGACTGCTGAGAGGGGCCACATGACAAGGAATGATGGGCATCCCCTGGGACCTGAGAGCATTCCCCTGTGGAAAGCCAGCAAGAAAACCAAAACTTCAGGCTTATATGTATTCTGCCAAAGACCTGTGAGCTTGGAGAAGGAGAACCCGAGCCCCAGGTGAGAGCCCAGCCCCTGCTTCAGCCTCTGACACCCTAGGTGGAAGACCCAAGTAACCGATCAATGGGTTTCTGATCAGTGGAAACTGGTTAGTTTGTGATAATCTGTTATGCAGCAAAAAAGCAAACAAAAAAGTATGAATGCACCTTGCCAACGGGGATGGGGGACAGAAGCAGCAGGTGTAACCTGAATCTGGAGCTTCTTTGCTTTTGCTCTTTGTGACGTAGAACAATAGATGAATACTCACTTCATAGATCCGTAGACCCACATGAGACCTTAGAGAGCATCTCATCCAACCCTTGGAGAGGGTGAAGTGGCTTGCTCAAGGCCACGCTGCTAATTAGTGGCAAATACAGTGGTCAAACTTAAATCTGCCCATATCTGGAAGGAGTTCTGCTGCAAAATGGGTCAAGGATGCCGAGTATTAGAAAGCGCAAGAGTCCTAAACATCATCTAACTGAAGCTCCTCTGTTTTAGACAGGAAGAAACTGAGGCATGCGCAATCAGGGAATCTGCAGTGTTCTTTCCAAATAACAAAGCCAGAGCCGGGTGGAAGCGGCCTGTGCAGCCGTCTAACCACCCCCCCCCCACAACCGCCCTTCCAAACAGAAATCAGCGTGCACCCAAAACTGCTGCCTTCTCATTGATCCCCAAATTAACAAGCAGCGAGTAAGATGCGTTAGAAGATCGGTCAGCTCACACAGCAGCCAAGCGGGTAGGACGGAGTTGGCCACCCAAATGGCCAGGGCTTTATCCTCTGCAGGAAGCCTCAGCCGCATTGACGGAGCAAGCGGGGAGGGGTGGGTGGTGCAGAGAGGGGCAGGCTTGGTAGGCTCTTTTTTTTTCTTTCTTTCTTTCCCAGAAGCTTAGAAACAAAAGAAAATATTGCAGCTTTGCGAGTCAAGGACCTTTTGTGGAGGTTGATGTGCATCAGTCAGATTTGGGGTGTGTGTGTGCACGTGCATGTGTGTGTGTGTGTGTGTGTGTGACCGAATAGCTTGTCAGAGCCTCATTTTCCACGATGCAAGTCTCCCCTAACTGATAACACTCTAAATAACAGGTGAGTGACTCCTGGCAGGAAGGAGATTGTCTGACCTCATTGTTTGCCTTTTCCCCCCTCTTTGTTCTTCACAAATAAAGGTTTTTTAATAAACTGAAAGGTCCTCCGCTCTTGCCTGATGATAAAATGAAAGGAACCAGTGAGGTATGGTACAACGTGGCAGCAAAAAGGGAGAAGCTCATCAGAAAATAACAAAGGTGCAAGGTAAAGATAAGGCAGCTGTCAGAGATTAATCCTGCCCGCCTGATTGTTTTCTTTAATACCAAAGCCTGCAACAGCACGCGATAAGTTTGCTGAGTAATTTGGTTTTGGGTGAGGAAATAAAATTCAGGTAGGCCCCATAATTGATTTCCCTTTCTTTAGTTTTCTAAACATTAAACAACAACAACAACCACAGAAAGCTCAGCTCCGGCAACACTCATCTCGCTGGCTTTCCTGCCCCGGCTGCACTCTTGACCGGGCCCACCTTCTTCTCCGGCCACAAGCTTCCAAAAGGAGAGGAGTGAGCAAGCAAGGTTCCCCCTCTTACCAGCAACAACCGGTGTGGTTTTTCTATGCTATCCTGAGATTCAGGTGTGCGAAGGACTGAGTTCTTGCCCCCAGCACCTCGGAAGGTGACCTTCTTTGGAAAGAGGATCTTCGCAGAGGTGGGTATCAAGTTAAAATGTGGATGGGTTCTGGTCCACTATGGCCAGTGTCCTTTTATAAAGGGGAAATTCGGATGCAGACACCTGCGGGCAGGAAGAACATCACGTAGATACGCGGGCATACAGCATGCTGAAAGGCAGACGTGCCCGTTGCCGGCAAAGCACCAGAACCTGGGAGAGAGGCCTGGGACAGATTCTCCCTCAGAATCTCCAAAGGAACCAACCCCGCCAACACTTTGATCTTGGACTTCCAGCCTCCTGAACCGTAGGCAATGCATTTCTGCTGTTTAAGCCACCTGACTGGGGGGTAGTACTTTGTTGGGACAGCCCACGCCAACTCATAGGACTGTCTCTCATACACAAGCAGCAGGGAACCCTCCCCTCCAACTCCAATGTCACATGAGTCCAGATTCCTCTGTCTCCACAACCTTCTCACTTGCCCCCCCACCTCTCCACCATTCTTAAAGCAGAAGCCGAAGAAGGCAAAGAAGGCGTCAAGGGCAAGTTAAACCTGAAGGCACATCGCTCTCAGGGGGCTTCGCCTCCTGGCACGTCGGGGGCGTTTGTGAACGTGGTGCTGCTAACAGTGCCCTTGCACACCTGCCCCCTCAGCCAGCACCCCCCACCCTTGTGGTCGCTGGCAGGTGAAAGCCCGGAGCAGTGAACTGATCCTTAGTTCCCTCCCCAGCAGCCCCGAATGCGGGGCGCTAGGCTGTATCTCTGACTCCCCACCTTCTGCATTTACGAAATCCCTCTGAGCTCTTTCAGACCTGCGCTCTTCAGATCTGGATGAGTCACCTGGAATTTTACTGAAATGCCTACTCTGACTCAGGCCGGGGCGGAGCTGCAGAGGCTGTGTTTCTCGCGAGCACCCAGGTGAGGCAGAAGCGGCTGGTGTGGTGCAGGGCTTCGCTCACGGCGGGGTGCGGGTGTGGGGAAGGGGGCGTGGGAGTGTAGGTCCCTGGGTTTGCCCGGAAGCAAAGCTGAAAGTGGCTGCAAAACTTCGAGGACGCGGATGCGTTCAGGCTGAGAAAACCTTCAGGGTCGGAGGGAAAAGCACAAGAAAGGAAACATCTGTAGGGGTGAAGCTGAGGAGCTCTCAATGAGTGCGTGTGGCGTGTGCACGCGCACCCAGGCGCACACTCGCGGCAGCAGAAGCCTTATTTATCGCGACAAAATGAACAGCCCCCAGGTTGCTCATCCAGCAGCTAATTTCTCATCTTATCTATTATGTGAATGAGATGGGAAACGGTTTCCTGTTTCTCACAGATATCACTGACATGAAAGATACTGAGTGAATTCCCTGGAAAGCCAAACAGTTGCATCTATCCGCAGGCTTGCTGGCTTCGAGAGGAGGGATTGGTGCAGTCAGGGCTGCTCCCCGATGGAGAAACGAGGACAGAAGTTGCTTTGCAGACGCCGCATGTTGAAACCACCTTGGAAAATGGCTGAGAGGATGGCAGGTATTTTTGGTGGTAATACGCCGGGGCAGATATTCCTTGAGGCCAAATGATTGGCTGCGGAGTGGTTGAGGCCGCTTCCTGGTCCTACATGGTCCACCTCCAAGCTGGCTTTGTGATGGGGTGAAGCTTCCCCATCAAGAAGGAGGGCCAGCGAACAGCCTCCATTTCCTCCTCTACCCTGTCCTCCTACCCACTCAACCAGCCCAAACAGCACCCCATATACTCTTTCCAAGACCCCATCAATCACAAACAGCCCCCGAGAAGAATGACACCCCTGTTCTGGTACAACTAAGTGAGCCTTGGGCAATCCTACGTCTTCACAAGCATTCGGTCCAATTCTCTCTTAATGATGAAGAGACTGAGGTCCAGAGTGGTAGACAGATTTGCCCAAGGACATCCAGCAGATAAATGGATGAGCAAGTCAGAGAGGGGGAGCAGTGTCAGTGAGGGGTCAGAGGGTTGTCTAAAGAAGACAGGACAGGGGCGCCTAGGTGGCTCAGTCAGTTAAGTGTCTGCCTTTGGATCAGTCATGATCTCAGGGTCCTGGGATCGAGCCCCGCATGGGGCTCCCTGCTCATTGGAGAGCCTGTTTCTCCCTCTGCCTACTGCCCCCCCTGCTTGTGCTCTCATTCTGGCTTTCTCATTCTTGCTCTATCTCAAATAAATAAAATTTGAAAAAAAAAGACAGGATACGCAGAAAAATCCTCCTGACTGAGGAGGCTCCAGGTTTTGACCTGGAAACATAACTTATCTGAGAACATATTCTGACGTGGAGAGAAAGCAGGCAACCCCTCAGGGGAGAGAGACTCTGGGCTTGGGCTGCTCATGGCAAACATTTTTTTAAAAGCTGATGACCGGGCTCCACTCAGACAGAATTCATCTGAATTTGTCCCGCCTCAGGGCTGGCGAACCTTTTAGAAAGGCAGGCTCTCGGGCCCCACCCGTCCGACCGAATCAGAACCTGGGTGATCCCAGTGCCTGTTGAAGGTTCGAGAAGTGCTGGTGGGCTGCGCACTGGACTGCCCCAGGCCCAGGTGTGGAGCTGTGATTCGTATTGAGAATTAGGTACTTGGTTTCCCTCCCTGGTTCCTTCCGAGGAGGAGCCCCTAAAACCTTTGGCATTTCCTAGGTGGTCAGAGTGATAAAGTTGTCTTTTGTCAGGTTAATGAGGCCGCTTAAAGATTGCACCTGAGGAAGGGGGGCTGGTTGCCTGGGGACCCAGAGGCAGGATTAGGGGGCTGGAAGTTTGAGGGGAGGTCAGAGGGGTGAGGTAGTGAAGGCACCATGAAACCCCAAAAGAACAGGGTTTGGAGAGCTAGATGTAACATTTGGTGATTCCGTGTTCATTTTGAACCGGTAAGAGCAGAGAAATAGCTTTGAAGTCCCAGCACACTGTACCAGGTCAGGGAAGGTCATGAGGTGGGCAGTATGGGACAGCTGCTAGAATCAAAACCAGGTTCTGAGTTTCTGCTGCAGCTGTATGCCATCGGGCAAACGATTTAACCTCTAAGCCTCAGTTTGTTTGTCTGTAAAATGGGGGAAATTCACGGAGTCCTTGCGACCTGACGGGGCTGAATGTGTATGTAACAAAGCTCTTGACAGAGTTTCTGGGATACACTCTGAAAGACAGGAGCTGTCATTAGTGATTCAATTCCAACTCCATGTTCTTTCTGGGGAAGATTTTGAGTTAGCAGAAGGCAGATGAGATGTGAACAATAACCTCTTTGCGGACTAGAAAACGAATGTCACGGTTTATAAATAACTCTCGGGGCTGCGAAGGACTATTTGTCTCCTCCAGGCAAGCCTAGCTTAATCCACCATGGTGGATTCCTACAATTGTAAGAAGAAGAACAATGACAAAGAATATAACAAGAAAACATGAGGAGGCATGAAAATCAAAAAGGCCTTAAGTGGTAGGAAAAAGGCACAAGGAACTAGGTTAATATTATGCAGAAGAACCTCTAGATAAATACCAGAGTGAAAAGACAGCTAATTGAAGAATGAGAGAGTTTTCTTAACCAGTGCTAGCTGAGTAAAAATATAATTATCTTTGATTCATGAAGATTGCTACAATATGACTCATTTACCAAAACAGTTACTAGCAGAATTACATTTGTTACTGGGAGGCGACCACGTGGGAGCTGGGGCTGCAGTAAACACCAAATCTGTTTGGACTTTCTCAGTGGCACCTTGAAGGAGACTTTTGCTTCTTCTGAGCATTTTCTGTGCTGCGGCGGCTCTCAGCAGGGCCCTCAGTGATTATCGGGAACCCAGAGGCCTTCCAGAGAGATGGGAAGTGTTAATGCCGCTGCTCCCCACCGGGTCCTGAGAGGGTCTCAGCTCTGCTGGCCCCGGCACAGTGCTGTCTGCGCCTCTAACTTCTTGCCCTCTGCAAGGGAAGTCACTGGTCCTCAGCAACTATGCCCTTGGCTTTCATGCATCCCAAGCTGACATCTCTCTCCTCAGAGATTAGCCACAAACCTAGAAACTGGAAGACATTCCCTATTGTTTATTAGTTGTCCGATTGCTCTAAGAAGGGAGAAACTAGCCTCTGCCATTCAGATGTTTTGACTTTAACACAGCTGTGGTGGGCTGGGAGTTCAGCCCCAGAGCACAGAGCCTAAGACTCTGTGGTGAAGACCTAAACCTTCAACATTCTGCGTGTCCACGCTGACTGCTAGGTCAATGCCTTCCAACAGGTGGAGACACGCTGGGCGGAGGGAATCTCCAGGGTACAGGGGATCTTAGAGATGTCTTGCCCCACCCCCCAAGGTGGGACGTCCTCCCAGGGGTTACGAGAGGTGTATGTGTTGAGAAGACCCCTGGGTTTTATAAAAATAGAATGAGAGGCACAGGAAGAAATAAAAAGTTGCATTTCTGACACAGTCCAAGAACACTGCAGGGAGAGCAGCCCGGAAAAAGGCAGCGGCACATGGGTCTACAAGTACAAGAGTAATGAAAATAAATACAGCTTACAAGCCTAATGACGACCATTTCAGAGCAGGTTGGGACCCTAACTGATACAAATGAGGATCATTATCATCCCTTGGCTCTCCTGTTCATTGTAGGACAAGAACCGAGCAAATAGAAGGAAATGACCGGGGCTATCATGGTAGAATGATAATCCTACACCAGACCTGGGTCTCTTAATAAGAAAAACCATTTTCATCTATGATCCTAAACCCACTTTGAGACCCCCAAGACCATCAGTATAAATGCTTAGCTTGTCCTCATCCTGGGGTAATTGTTTTAAGTACCACCCATCTCTTTGCTCCCAATATGCATGAGTGCATAAGTATTTCCTTTTGGCCTAGGAGCTAAAGATGATTCCATAGATGATTCTCTCTCAGGCTGAGACCGGCCATGCTATTTATTATTCATTAAGCACCTGCTGTGGAGTTAGGCATTGCCCTAAATACTTCAAATGCATTATTTCACTTATTCCCAAGGCCTAGGAGGTAGGTGTTATCAATAACCCCATTTTAGAGAAAAGAATTACTGAGGCTCAGAGAGGGTGAATAACTTGCCTGAGGTGAAACAGTAAATGCCAAGTCAGAGATTAAAACAGAAAACCAGCTTCAATAGGCTGTTTTGAGGGTCAACCTTTGTGAGGAGGTGACAAAGAGGAGAATAAGCACCTAGTTAGAGCAGACAGGAAGGGAAGAATCATTCTATGCAGAGAAAGGACCTGTGCAAAGACCCAGGGGCGGAAAAGAGCTTGGGAGGTATGAGGACCTTTCTGGTGGCTGTCGCTGAATGACAGCCCACCTAAAACTGTGGCTTATGACAATAGCACTCGTTCACGGGCTCAGAGTTTTCCAGTGTGGGCAGGGCTCATAGGGGCGACTTATTACTGTGCCGTGTGCTGTCAGTCACGATGACACGAGTGGACCTGAAGCAGACGCTGCTGCTTCTTCTTCTGCTGCTTCTGCTGCTTCTTCTTCTTCTTCTTCTTCTTCTTCTTCTTTTGTTTAGCTCCCATATAGTGTCCTATTAGTTTCAGGGGTGGAATTTAGTGATTCATCAGTTGCATACAACACCCAGTGCTCATCACATTAGGTGTCCTCCTTAATGCCTATCACCCAGTTACCGCATTCCCCCACCCTCCTCCCCTCCAGGAACCCTCAGTTTGTTTCCTATATAGTTAGGAGAAATGACCGGTTTCATCTTGTTTTCATCTTGTTTTATTTTTCCTTCCCTTCCCCTATATTCATCTGTTTTGTTTCCTAAATTCCACACATGAGTGAAATCATATGGTATTCATCTTTCTCTGACTTATTTCACTTAGCATAATGCTCTCTAGTTCCATCCATGTGGTTGCAAATGGCAAGATTTCATTTTTAATGGCTGCATAATATTCCATCATATATATCTACTACATCTTCTTTATCCACTCATCTGTTGATGGACATGTGGGCTCTTTCCATAGTTTGGCTATTGTATTCATTGGTGCTATGAACATTGGGGTGCAGGTGCCCTTTGGACCACTAGTTTTGTATCCTTCAGATAAATACCTACTAGTGGAGCATCCACTTCTCATGTGGCAGGAAAGTTGGTACTGGCTCCAACCAGGGCCTTGCTTCTCCTTCCCACGGCCTCTTCATGTGGCTGCTTGGGCCTCCTTCAACATGGGGGCTGAGTTCCCAGGAAAAAGAGGTAGAAGCGGCCAGTTCTTTCAAAGGCAAGGCTCAGAACAGGCACAGTGTTATTTCCACCATGTTCTTTTGGCCAAATCAGTCACAAGCCCAGCCCCAATTCAGTGGGAGGAATGACAAAGGGTGAAAGAAGCCGGTGTGGTGGGAGCATAGTTGACCAGGGGTGGAGGAGCAAGGAAGGGGTGGGGCCTGGAACATGACCCCGGGGGAGAGAGATTTTGCAAGGCCTTGTTGGCCATGTGAAGGAGTCTGGATCTCACTGTAAGTATAATAAGAAACCCTTGCTTCCTTCTGGACCTTTGCTCTTATCTCAACCTTAGAAGGCTAACAAAAATAGTACTCAAGGGATTTCATTTTAAGGCCATAGAGCAAATCTGCATACACATAAGATGCATTTAGTTCAGATATTTAATGAATATGAGGTCTTAGTACACTGTCATCCTCATATATAAGCTCCCCTCAAATTTCAGCTGGTGCTGAGCGACCCAGATAACACACCGGATTTCCAGGATCAGAAACCATAGTGGGTAATGTCACACCACATCTTCATGTGGAGAAAAGACTGCTGCTCATTCCCTCATCCACTCACCACCTTTAAATATCTGACACTCCTGAAGACTCAAATTTGGTCCCTCCACCTTGTCAGTCATCAGTCTCTCTATATAACCATCCCTTTGAGGTCAGGAAGTTTGGCTACATCCATGCAATTGAACCTCCAGGTCCAACTTGACCCCCCAACGTTTCAGCATCTTCAGGGTTCGAGAACTAGAGCCATTTGTTTGAGGTAGAAAAGTTAGGACACTGTGGAGATTGGAACGCTGCGACTCAGCCCATATTAAAAGCCTCCTGTGCTGAGATGCTGAAGATAAGTTAGATACCGCCACCCTCCCCACCAGTTCTTGAGCTGCCAAGTACAGTGAGAGCAATTATCCGTAAATAGAACTTTTCAATGCAGTGTAGCAAATATAGTGCTGGAAGGATACAAAGGACACAATGAGAGCACAAAAGCAGGAGACCCAGCTCAACTTTTTGGGAGTGGTGAGGCTGGAGACACTTTGTGGAGAAGATGATTTGGGCCTGAATTTGGAAGGAAGAGTAGAGGCTAGGAAAAGTAATTCAGGCAGAGATAACATTGGGAAAGAAGCTCACTGGTGTGAGACATTGGGCATATGTGTGTTTGAGGCAAGGGATGCATGACAAGGCAACATAACTAGAACATAACTTTAATGCAGATCATGGCAGGGGATGGAGAGGGCTGATGACAGAGGGATGAACATGCCATGTTAAGGAACTTAGCATTTATTCTGTAACAATCTATGATTTCTTGAAAGAGATCAGATTTCTGTTTTAGATAAATTGTTCTGGCAGAAAAAGGAAGAAAGACAATATTGAGGCAAGAGTGAAGGAGGGAAAACAAATAGGAAGTACTGATTCAATTTAGAAGAGAAAGAAAGGTCTATGGTAATGGCAGGGGGAATGGAAAATATGATGCAGATCTGAGAAACAGTTGAATTATCAGCATTTACCAATATATTTTGATATAAGAAGAGAAGGAGAAACTCAGGAGACTCCTGGGCTTGAGAAAATAAAAAAATGAGAAGAAGGTACAGGGAAGTACTTGAGTCTAGATTAACACATTGAATCTGAGGCATCTTGATGACATTGCAAATTGGAGATGGTCAACATTCATTTGGGTTTATGAGTTCAAGGTTGAAAGTAGACACTGAAGCAAGAAAAGTAGGGATGCATGATCGCATCATATAGGAGACAATGCATATGATTGAGACTCTAGATTCAGAAAAATACTGAACCTAGAATGGAATCCAGGAGCTCATCAAAATTTAAAGGAATGGCCAAGAAGAAAAATGATCATAGAAGAAGCAGAGGAATCCACACCATCTGTTATAATTAGACCCTGCCCTAATTTTTTCCCCCCTCACACATCCCACTTCAAAGCCAGAGGGCTATTAAACCTGATTTTTGGCTCAGGAGTCCACAGGCAGTGTCGAAAGCAGGTCACCTGCAGAGAGATCTGAGGGGCACCTGGGTGGCTCAGCCAGTTAAGCATTTGGCTCTTGATTTCAGCTCGGGTCATGATCTCAAGGTTGTGAGATTGAGTCCCACATGGGTCTTCATTCTGGGCATGGAGCCAGCTTGAGATTCTCTCTCTTCCACTCCTTCTGCCCCTCCCACCCTCTAAAAAAGAGAGAGAGAGATCTGGTCATCCTGAAGGCTGAAGGAAGGTCTTCTCTCCTGCCTTTATGACATCAATGGCCTGCAGAGACAGGGACCAACAGAAGGTGGGATGTCCAGAGAGCATCTATTTTTAAATCTCAGCACGATATAAACTTTCTTTCAAAGAAAATGAAATGCTTTGAAAAGAAAGACAATGACATCAGTTGAAGAGAGTAGAAATGACAGAACACCCGGTATACAATGTTTAAAATGTCTTCATATATTTATAACATTTTCATAATGTTACTTTAAGAGTATTTTATCTCCCTGTATAATTATACCTGAACACTGACCAAATGAAGCTTTTTTTAAAATATTAGTTTTCAAAGATTTGTTCAACCATTAATTTCTTAGAACGGCTGCTGAAATCTTATTATCTGTGTTTTATTGCTACGAAAACTAAAATATGGAGCAATTAAGTGACTATCCAGTGAACAAGGGGCAGAATTGGAAATAGCATCCAATACGTCACCCTGCCTATTAAATCATACTTCTTACTGACCCAGAGGTGCCTCTTTCCACGCTAATCTACTTTCGAGTCATGACTACTGAAGTCTTATATGCCAGCCTATGAGGGACCTACAATCACTCTGCATCTAGCTATATGTTACATGTTACTAAACAGCTTCATCACAAGAGTCAGGGGGATAGAACTGGAAACTTTTTCTTTGAGGACAAAGTAATTTAGTTCACATCATCTGATGGGTCACGTGTCAATAAAAGAGAATCCCAGTTTAGGAGAGAGGATGTAAGGAAAAGTTTCAAGAAGGATTTAGATAAATTAATGTGCAAGGTGTTCATAATATATGGCTTTATATTAACTATCCATTGTCTGAAATGAATATTTAGTCTCCATTTCTCTCCCCCATTTGAATTAGACACTCTAATTCAAATTAGAGTGTCTCCCCCACTCTAATTTGCCCCTCTCACAGCAATTACTATGGGCTCCCTCATCTGTAGGTCTATGTATGCACATTTTATTTTCCTTACTAAATCCTGAAGGCAGTGATTGCACGTCCTATCCTCGTGTGTCCTCCACAGGGCACAACGATGTCTTGCTCATGGAAGCATTCGATAAGTTGTGCCTGAATGACAGCGACAATAGAATGACTATTTTGGATCACATCACTCGTCCTTTGAGATTGATAGCCCACAGATCCAGCCCTCCCCATCACCTCAATCCTGGGATCCCTGTCAAGGACAGAGCACAGGGCGGAATGAATGGTGAGTGGAAACCAATAGCAGTTCTCATGCTCTTGATTCACCAACCAAAGGAAGGGTTTTGTGTTCCAGAAACACTTCTATTGATATTTAAAACATCAACAATATGGATACACATCCCTCATTTCGTTTCTGCGCCGACCACGAGGAGGGAGATGCATGTGTTCCTCATCAGGCCAAAAAAGACCACTAAGATAAGAAATAAAAATCTTAAGTGAAAGGCATTTATTTCAACTATATAGAGAACTCCTTTATAGTGAACTTATAGTCAGGGAAAATCTGTTGATTGTGAAGTAAAAGGAAAGTCCCAAATCATTAGGAAGCATCCCGCACACCCAAAGAAAGGAAGTCAATAGCAATATTCCAGTGTGTGTTGTATCTAAACTAAACTACAAAAGTAGCTTTTTACCATTGCATGCAAATGATGTCTGGAAAATAGCCTAGTTTACATAATTGCACAGCTGTGGACAGTCTGGCTTCCAAAATTCAGGATACATCTTGATAGCATGTGTCAGACCCATAAAAGGGTTAATTTTTAAAACAGCCACTATCGTATACAGATGGAGACAGAGTGCCATCATCAATGTTTAATCAATCAATAGGCGTTTATTCCTATGATATAAAGTTTACATTATCCTCCATCTGGAGCAAGTGGAGGAATAAGGAAAGGAATCTGTCAAAAGCAAAATTACTTCTTGTTAGCTTTGCCCCTGTAATTTCAGTTCAGCTTAGTACATGTTAATCTTTTTTATGACTTAAATAAGGCAATGAAAATGATTATCCTTTAACCCTCTTGTGACTTTCTCAAACACTTTAATCTAAACCCAACAATTTAGATCAGGCTCTGGGATGAGCTATCAGATCTCCATCTCATATCATCATCAAATAATTGGTCAGTTACTTCATAGGTCCCATTTCTTTACCAATTGTGTTAAACTCTGTAGTTCCAGATTTCTTAACTCCTCTCTTTCTGCAGCAACTCCACTCTCTGTTTCATTGCCAAGGCTAGGGGACAATGTCGTAGAGTACACGAGTGTACATCCTAGCTTCCAGTAGACCCGTGTTTGAATTCCAGGCTCAGAGAACTGCCTGTGTGAGTCCCTAAACAATGTTCTGACCTCCCTAGCACTGTTTCTTGATCTGTAAAATGGCTTCAGTCCTGCCTGTCTTATGAGGTTGTTAAGATCAAATGAAATCCATACATGAAATGCCTGACACATACAGACCACTTAATTCATGACACTGTCTTTCCCCTACCCTCGGATGGCACCACTTGTCTTCTCTGCGTGTAGAGTAGTGTTTTGTTGGTCTCATTTGTTTGTTTCATTAGCTAGACTGTGGCTCATTAACTCACAGGGTCCAAGCGCTGCAGAAGAAGAGAAAGACATTTGTGTCTTTCATTTGTGAAAAGACTAATTAGTAAAAAGGGGGGGAGATCAACTATGCACATGTGGTTAGTTGATCACTGGGGAGGATAAGCATTTATTATTATACTGCTATATTATTTAAATTATTATTGATTGTTATGTAAGTTAGATAATTGGGATTACTGAGAACTGAGTGGGGGGAGGATGGTGGTTAGTAGACTCTGTACTCTCTTGACAGAGTACGTAATACCAAGGAAGGTACATTGCCTAAATGTGTCTAAAATAGAATATATGGGCTATTCTCCATCATATCTTAGCACCTAAATTTTCTTAATGAAGAAAGAAGTGGATGGGAATTTATAAATTCTCAGCGTGGCCACTAGCATTTCTCCGTTCATGCCTACACTATTAAAGACTTCCAAAGGAAAGGTCTCCAGACCCCCTGGACTTTGAGTGACAATCATCTATTATGAACAGAAAACCTCCAGGAAGAACATAGAGAGGTCCCTCTACTGTGTTTATGTTCCCAGATTAACACTGACAGTTTAAGGTAAGACAAAAACCTAATTCTTGTTCTAGCAATTTCCATATAGTTCAGGGCAACGTGGGCAGCCATTACAGTGCAGCATAAAATCAATAGCTCCTAATGAATAAGGAATAAAAGGTTCACTCCCAAATCAGACGATCAAATGGCAAGTCTCACTTGATTTCACAACCCAAGGCATTGTTCACCCACTTGAACTGCTTCTTGCCCTCCGTGTGTCCTACTTTTCTGTTCACCAGCTGCTAAACCACTAAGCCAACCTATCACAACAAGTTCAACCTGCTTCTTTCTTTGAACCTAGACTTTGCATCATAATCGGGAGTTCTTCTACAGTGAGGATCTAGAGTGCAGGTTGGGAGTATTTGCTAATTATGAGGCAGCGAGGGTCCTGGGAGGTTATCTCTTGGGATATCTGCTCGTGATGGGAAACCAAACCCATCAAGGTGGAGTGGCAGTGGTTTTCTTTCTGACAGGCCCTCCTGGGATATGCAAAGACTGGACCAAGGGGAGCCCCATAACCAATCCCCAGGACAGAGAGCGCAAGAAATATTACATTTTCTTATTTTTCTTTAAGTCAGCCTAAGTCAAATTCTAAGCTCCAGCCCTATGATGAGTAGAAAAGAGGAATTCAGTCATTATGGAAGCTCCCTACTCTCGGGCCACACAAAAGTCTCTGGATCTTAAATAGCACAGAACCTCAGCGAGGCCACTCTGGCCGTGAGACGCTGGGGGATACAGAATACAGTGGGGTCTCCATGGTCCCAGCCCTTGGGGATATGGCAGCTCCCTTGCTTCTCGCCCACTCATGGGACTCAGAAAATCTTTGATGAACTGGAAGCCCTGTGCTTCCTAATGAGTGTTCTAGGCAGACATCTCTTCTGAAAGATCCATCTCGCTTCAGCAGCTGCCCCTGGGGGTACGTGCTCCCCGCTACCACTGAAACTCATCAAACTCCCACCTGCTCCCAGCCCAGGGTAGGAAGCCTCTCCCCACCACCCCCAACACTCTCACAAGCACTCCAGCTCTCCCTTCCTCCTCTGGGAATATCTAATCTCGTCGGAGCGCAGGTATTTACAAAAATCAGGAAGAGCTTCTGCTTCAGAGGTGAAAGAGGGCAAACCCCGAATTTCTCTTAGAAAATTTTGGGGAGGGTGGAAGTGACCTGAAACAAGGAAGTAAAACTGAAATCCCAGACAATTTATCCTGGGCCATTGGGTCCCATAAACAAGCAGGTGGTAAGCGTCGCCCTTGACTTTTTGGCTTGGGAGCTAGGGAGGATGGAGTGTTCCCAGGAATATTCCTGATGAGAAGTGATAGGAGCCCCAGTTAAAGGTTGCAGCTCCAGGGGCACTGGCTAAGTGTGAGAACCGGGAAACAATCATGGGTGTTTCAGGGCAGGGCCCCTGTGCGCCTTCCCACCCATCCCTCAAGTGATTCTGGGGAGAGGCTCACATGGGTTGGAGTGGGAGGGGATTGAATGGAAGAGGGAAGATGAAATGGAAGAGTCATAATACAAAAAGTATGGCAGGAATCTGCAAACACAAGCCGTCAGGCTTGGAGCCTAAAATCCAACTGCATGTTTGCAAGGCCCAAAGAGATGAGCAGATCTCTGCCAGCAGGAGGCTCTGAGAAAGAAGACGGAAGCCCGCCACAGAACATGGGTTAATGCCCAAAGCCAGCCGGGAGCCAAAAGAAATCACACTTCCCTGGGGCTGTGCAGAGCCGTGCAACAGGCACGTGGGGGCCAAAGGCAAGGGGAGACCCCAAGGCACAGGATCAAGAGGACAGGTGAGGCAAACACGTGCATCACTCAGAGACTCTGCCAGGGAACTGGGGTCTCCGTATCCTGGGACCCTGTTGCTGGAGGTTCTGGAAGACTCCACACCCGACTGCCATTTGCCAGGGCAGACCGAGACTTCTGACTCTGCCCGGTCGATCTGGTATTGCTGAAAATCCGTGGCACTCTATGCTTTTCCAACACAAAACCCTCTTAATACGATAAGAAAACAGTTAATCTTCTTAAATGACAAAGTATCTCAGTCTGGGGCCGATGTGATTTGACTGAGATTGAACTTAAGCAAATGTTTATGGGAACAGGAAGCAACGATTAACAAATTCATTAATTCAATTACAGCACAGGGTAGCTCCTCAATAAATGTTTGTTGTCGCTGCCGCTGATGATAATTAAAATCCTGTTTATAGATGGGTTGTGATGTATAATCATTTCATAGCTATCTAAGTCCTTATGCCTTGATGAGAACTATCATTATGTGTAAATATTGACTAAGGCTGAGCCTCACACATGCCACTGAAATTCAAGTTTATAATCTCCTACTAACCAACAGTAATGAACTAAACTGGGACCTCAGTCCAAACAACAGCTCAGTTGGTGTTTGAAGATCAGACATGATCCTAAGTCAGTCTGTCTTAGAGTCCTTGTTCCATATTCTACAGCTGATCTGGGCTTGTGGGACAGAAATTTTACATGAGACTTCTGGTAGTTCTTCCTCCTTTAGGGGCTTTTGGGATTTCTTGTGGTGGAGGTTCTCTCCCTGGTTCAGCTCCAGGAGGAGGCTGGGAGGCCAAGAGCCCCTGGAGGTTTCCATGGGCTGGTGGGGCTCCGACGGCCACCTTCTGGAATCTCTGGAGAGGGAAAGACGAGGAGGAGTAACAGGTTTTTCTTGAGGAGACCCCAAAAATCAGTTTCTGAATTGCCAGGCCAAACTGGTAAGAACTTAAGTAGCTGGGTTTCGTTCCTTAAGGTATTCATTCACACGTTTTCTTTTGTTGAGCAGTAAGGTATAGATCGCACGGGTAGAAATGGGGTTCCTTTAGACACACACGTAAACTATTTAGTAATTGACTGGATAGAAATGATTTCTAGGACCCCATTGGTAAGGGCCTTGGAATAAGGCAGGCAGCAAGTTTAAGAATCAACAAACCTGAACCCACACTCACATTTTGCCCACATGCTGCCCTTCGATGCCATCCAGCCTCCCGAGGAAGGAGCTAGGTGTTCGTCCCCCTGAGTCTACCAGAAAGGAGTAGCAGCCTTTCCTCTGCCCAGAGCTTGGGGGAGGGGGATGGGCTCTTTTACAAGTGTGAGTGAGATTAGTATGAAGGGGACAGCAAATATTAATGTACTTCTCTCTTCTGCATTTCTGTACACACACCTCTCATTTGGAAGTATTTATTGAAGGGAAAGGATAGGGTAGAGAGCGCCAGGGATTATTCAAACAGAAATTCAAAGAGAAATAAAGTATTTGTATTTAGCTTTTGGCATTCAAAACTGCGAAACACAATCAGTTGAAAAACGGACTCAGTAGAAAGGGGAGAGAAAGAAAGCACGTTTTCTCAATTCCTTTAGTATATCAGGAGCCAAGCCTAAGGGCTTCAGATCTTAAGATTTTTTTCTCTCCCATAATGCAGATAAAATTCCCCTTCTGAGGGGCACCTGGGTGGCTCACTCATTAAGATTCTGCTTTGGCTCAGGTCATGATCCCAGGGTCCTGGGACCAAGCCTCGAATCGGGCTCTCTCCTCAGCGGGAAGCCTGTTTCTCCCTCTCCCACTCTCCCTGCTTGTGTTCCCTCTCTTGCTGTCTCTCCCTCTGTCAAATAAATGAATAAATAAAATCTTTTAAAAAAAATTCGCCTTCTGCTTATGACCCATTAGGCCATTACACTTGTTGCCCTAACAAAGAAAGGGAATGTCATAGAGGAAGACGCATAGATGTTAGATTCTGAGCCTCTAAGAAAAATTTAGAAGTTGCCTTCTCTAGGAGGGAATCATGATAAAAGCCCAGAGAGGCCAAGAAAGCAAGTTCCAACATCAAGATTCTCAGGGCCTACTCCTTATCCTCAAGGTAAGGTAAACCTTGTGAAATATCCAGGAAGGCCTGGGAGATCAAGCAAACTCTGGGCTAGGGCACATTCCCAGGGTGTAGTAGGGAGGGACAGCCAACCTTCCTCTTGGCCCTGAGGAATGAATAAAGCCATCAGGGGAAATGATATGATGGGTCCCCTGACATCCCCATTCCTGTGGGTGTGCATGGGGACTCGAGAGGAACTTTATGCCTCATGCAAGAATGCAGAGGGGACCAGCACAGGCGGGTTAGGGTAATGAAGCTCTCAGGTGGGGACTTGAAGAGAAGGGGCAAATGGCCCAGATCAGTCATAGACACGAGTATACCAGCCCCCCAAAAGCTGGATTCAAGGAGCCATGCCTCAGGGGTCACCAACCAAACCAGAGGACAGGAAAGCCAGCCTTCTATCTTGGACAATAGTAGGGACACAGATGACCTCCCCTCCAGGAGGCCACATGCCATCTGGTGGGGGAGCAGGGCCATGGATGGGAAATCTGAGAGACCCAAAGAGTCAGAGGCTTACCTATCCATCAGACTAGGTTAATGGAATTTTACTAAAAGGTGGGGTCCCCTACCCTCCCCACACTATCTAGCAGACTAGGGCTTGTGATAGATAAGAACGAGAAAGAGCTTTTTCTTTTCTTTGGGCAGAGGCGGGTAGCACGAGCAAATTTGCAACTTCAGTCAGGAACTTAAGGGAATGTCTAAGTCGGTTACATGTATAACTAGAAGATTCCGCGCCTTGGGAAGAGTCAATGTTACTGACTTCAAGAACATAAAATTCCATTCTTTTCATTCACTTAAAAATACAAATAGTATTTTGTATTGTGGTATTGGTTCTATAGTATATTATATGCTTATGTGTAATCCAGACAGTTTTAAGTTTCGTATGTTCTCCCATTGATGAGCATACGTGCCCAGGGCCTTTCTCCTCCTCTTCCTCCTCCTCCTTCATGCCATGTCTGGGGCATCCTCTACATACGCCTCCTCTGGGGCAGATCAGAACTCTCCCCATCCATCCACGGATGAAACAGGAACGGAAAAATTGGCCATGTGGTAAGGCAGGGCCACGAAGAGGAAAGGGGAACTTGGGGTCTGTGGCAAGGGGATAAAGAGAGAGAAAACCCTCTGATGAGCACCTCTCCCAAGGTCCAGGAGAAGGGGGCCATGCAAGGGGCTGTGAGAAGGAAGAACGAAGGCTCCCCTATGCAGATGTGGAGCAGATGGAGCCCTCAAAAGAGTTTGAGAAGCACTTCCTATTCTTTGGCCAAGGGAATTATGGGTTGCCGTGGGGATTCTTGAGTCAGAGGTAAGGCGCTGCACTGCCTATCTGTGCATCCTACTGGAAACTCCTGTGTGGGTGGGGGAGAGATTGGAACCGTAAGACTGTTAAGACTGTTGAGTAAGACCTTCCCGGGGCACAGCCATAGGGTCCCTCCTTCCAACGTGAAGGGCGAGGTCACAAGGTTACACGACACCAGGTAGCCCTCCGAATAAAAAACTGTTCATCTTATTGTTTTGTTGTTGTTATCCTTTGGAGCATTTCCCATAGCTAAATCATATTTAACTCCAGCTTTCCTTTCCTTTCCAATCAGAAAAGAAATAGATCACACATAGATATTGCTGCTCAGAAGCAAAGTCATAACAATTTTTTAAGGTGCATGAGGATGGGTCTGTTTGCGATTACCATGGTTTCCAAAAATTAACACATACTGAAGAAGAATGGGGGAGGTGGGGGGGGGGTGAGGGGATGGAGACAGGTGGGGGCAGGGTGGGATGGAGAAGAATGCATCAACGTCTCCAGTCCCTGGAATAGGGCTCCCCAACTTGCTCCTGACATGTTGGACTGCAGGCAGGATTTCGAATGTTTATGTCTGGACCCCTCGTCCCTTGTTTGATTTTCCTACCTCAGCTCAAACAAGTGTCTTCGCTCCTTTTTGTCTCGCTCCTGAATCTCTACCACAGACCAAGTATGAAGAGCCACACCAGCAGTCCAATGGAGCACAGAGTGATTACAGCAAAGAATGATCTTCGGTTCACTGGGGTTTTAAGTGTTTCTGGTTGTGAGCAGGCACCTGACTTAACTGCTATGAAGGTAAAGACACACTCTCCAAAAAAAAAAAAAAAAAAAGCACACTTTTCTCCTGCTTGGGACGGAGTAGGAAGACTAACCACCTAAATTGTGAGCTACAGAAGTTTATTTCAGCATCAACTCATTCCTGCCTGAAAATCTTGACAATTTAAATCTGTTCTCCAGGGGCACCTGGGTGGCTCAGTTGGTTAAGCAACTGCCTTCAGTTCGGGTTATGATCCTAGAGTTTTGGGATCGAGTCCCGCATCAGGCTCCCAGCTCCTCAGGAAGTCTGCTTCTCCCCCTGACCGTCCCTCCTCTCATGCTCTCTCTCTCTCTCTCAAATAAATAAATAAAATCTTTAAAATAAATAAATGAATAAATCTGCTCTCCAGAGAGAGAGAGAGACAATGTTTTTCCCTTTAATCTGGTAAGAATAAGTAGGGAATATGGATGTGAGGAACCCCACGTTTTGTGCTGTGCCTTTGAAAAGAGAACAAAACACGATGTCGGGAGATAAATTATCATTTTCTGAAGCTACAGTTTTCTTACAAATTCTTGAGGAAATGTTGCCACCTTCTGGACAAAAAGAGCAATAAGCAGTCATCCCAACCTTGACATCAGCCTGTTTATAAACCCACTCAGTGGGTTAGTAAAGAAGGATTTTGCTTTGGCTTTCTTTCTTTCCGTCATTATGCCTGCACAACATTGATATACCAAAAACAACAACAACAAAAAAAACCCAAAATGAAGTCCCTATAAAAGCACTAATCATATGCATAATAGAACAGAAAGCACATTTCACCAATTAAGCAGATTCTTCAAAGGAAGAATAATCCATCACGCTGACAAAGTTTACCAGATTTTTCTAATCTCACTTGCAGACTTCTTAACTCTTAGAGGGCTTGGAGAGGGGTAGCTAGATTCTCATCCAGATTTTCTTTTATTAATGCTTTTTATCTTTCAAAAATGGGTTCAAGTCCGCCTAGCTGAATGGTCTTGAACTTGATTTTTTTTTAAATATATTTTACCTTTTGAAGTCATTGGCAATATTCTGAGCACCAAAAAACTGAAATGCCAGTAGTCCTATCCTGATCAGTTGTAAAATATTTAAGTCTCCTTTACCCTTTAAGCGGGCGCCCTTGCATTGGTCAATCTAACTAGCAAACAAGTTTGCAACTAATAAGGCAATTAAGGGAGACGTGTTCGTTTATTTGAGCACCTACGTATTTGGCCCCCTGAAGAAAAGTGAATAGCAAAGGGAACCAGCACACTGAGCGGGAACACAACCCCACCCAAGAGCTGGAGTCTGTAACGTGAAGAAGTCCACAAGTCTAGGACGTTTATTTCTTGGCTGAATGAGTGCAAGATTGAGGACCCGCATCCCTGCTCCTCTCCGTGTGCAGGTGCCTGTCCTCCCTCATTCAGAGCCCGGCAGGGAAGGTGGCGCCAGTCTTCTGAGAACTTTACACTTGTCTGTGAGCCCACGGCCCGCCGTGATTGGCAGCGCTGCGCACCTGCAGAAAAGCGGCGCGTATTTATACCAGGTGGGAGCCGGCGCTGGGGCCCGTGCTCACTCCCTGCCCGGCGTCCCTGGAGCTGCGGGTGGATGGTCCTCGGCTTCCCTAACCCCCGGTGGAGGCGGGTGGGGGGCAGCCAGAAGCCCTGTCACTCCATCTCAAAGTGGCAACTCTGTGCCAGAAGGCCACTGTAATTTCATCTATGCTCGTCCCCTGGCTGGAGGCAGCGGCAAGTTTCCCAGCATCTTTGCGAAGGAGGTAAGTGTACGGGAAGGAGGGGAGGCAAATTTCTTTGACGACGTGGCCGGCCGTTCCTTTTTGTCGCCCACCAGACACTCGCTGAGATAACTATATCAAACATCACCTGCGAGGCCAGTGCTCAGATGGTGTGTCCCGACAGACTCCCTGGAGAATGGCAGGATGGTGCACGGGAGGAGGGGGTGCTTAGTGCGTCGGCCTCCATATAAATCTTAAATTACTAGTTGCAGTGCTGACTTTAAAAGCACGACCTCAAAGGCCGACTAGCTGCCTTCCAGGGGATGCGGCATCGCACGGGGGGGGGGGGGGGCGGTTGCGTGACTGCTCGGAAAAGCACAAGAACGAAAGGGGGAAATAGGAAAAAAAATGTTCTTTTTAGAAATATTCTTGTTTTGAATTGGGAAGTCCCTGGTGCAGAAACGTCTTTGGTGCTGGCGATTATCTGGACCCGCAAGTGCTAAATTGATTCATGTCCTGCAGACACCCAGGGGCTGAATATCAGGGAACAAATGCATTAATCACGGCGCAGCCTGTGTGCCAACGCGCATAAAGACCACTGCTCCCAGCAGCAGCCATAGCGTGAGCATTTCCACAGACCACACGCTCCGAAGTAGCTCTCTGAGGTCTCATTACTGAGTGTGTGGGTTTGTTGGGGGGGGGGGGAGGGATTGGGGGTGTGAACTTGACTTTCTCTGAAACATGTATTTAGAAAGAGATGTATTTACATTTAAGCTTGTGTTTATTTTTTAAAAAACTGGGGGGGGGAGACTCTTTGGACCAGAGTCATTAGAGATGAAACAAACACACGGACACACACACACACACACACGTGCGCGTGCACAAAAGCTTTCAGGGAGACACAGAAAATAATGTTTAGCAATTACGGTCCACAGCTGCTGCAGTTCCAATGTGCGCGTGCTACACAGGTGCGGCCATTATAACAATGAATAGCGCGCATTAAAGGTGCCATCCATAGGGGTAATAATACTAGGGTTGAAAAGGTATTTTCATTTGCAGCCTGATGTTAGGCAGAAAATAAAATAAGGCGTTTCATAGCCAGCCTGATGGCTCAGCGGCCACATGGGAGGCCCAAGCCTGAGATTAATCTAGGACTCTTATGTGTGTGTCTGACAGTGGGAATCTGGCAATGGTCACCTGGAGAGCCCGCCACATCTTCTGTTGTTAAAAAAATAAAAAGCCTGCCAATTAGGGAAACTGAGGCACCTGACAGTTTATAGACGTAGCAGCGTCAGCCAGTATGACCTCTATCCCTGCTTGGTACCTCCTAGTCTCTGAATACTAAAAATATTGTTGGGAAAGCAACATTATTAGACAAACAAAATAGGGTTCCCATAGGTGGTGTAGCATAATAGCCCGCACAGGGGAGGGAACCTAAAGAAGAATTGCTTCCTCCTCCTCAGGCCTTGTGTCTGGATGGTGCCATCGCTGTGCTTACCTCCTATCACAAAAATGCCCTTCCCAGGGTCTGGCTTTGACGGTGTGACCAGCCTCCTTTGCTCACCTCTCCCTTTAAAGGCGCAGCCGTTGACGGGCACGGTATCTCATTCCACTCACTGGCCAAAGCCGCTTACATGGCCGAATTGTTCAGCTATGGTGGGAAAATGAATCTCGGGCAATCAACACACTCTTGCAGGTTGACGGCTGAAGGAAGCTGGAGAAAGGGAGGCCTCGGGTAGTAATGGGAGAGGGAGCTTTTGAATCAGAAGACAGGGGTGCCTGGGGGGCTCAGTCAGTTTAGCATCGGCCTTTGGCTTAAGTCATGATCCCAGGGTCCCGGGATCAGAGTCTCACATCGGGCCCCCTGCTTGGTGGGGAGCCTGCTTCTCCCTGTCCCTCTGCTGCTCCCCCTGCTTGCGCACTCTCTGTCAAATAAAAGAAGTTAAAAAAAAGAAGACAAAGGACCAGGTCTCCATGCTCCCCTGTGCCACCTCGGTGACCTCGAGCTAACTGCTTAAACTCTGAGCCTCTGCAAAATGGGGGTGATCCTGTCTGCTGCAGAGGGTTGTACTGAGGTTCTGATGAGACCAAGTATATGAAAATGCTTGACGCTGAGCATGGAATGCGGTAGACATGAAATAAGCAGTAGAGGGAATTTGAGTAGCTTCTGTTTATCTGTATTCCTCTTCCTGAGTGGGTCTGCGAAGAACCTCTCAGTGATTCTAGGCAAGAACGTGGATCTCTGTGTTGTCTCTACATGGCTCTCTGTGCCATAGAGTCTACCTCAGACCCAAGCCGACAGTAAAAAAAAAAAAAGTTTACACTTAGCAGGATAATTATTTCATGTTGTCTACTTGTAACAAGGCGGAAAGCAAAAAAGAAATTGTGTTGTGGTGTGAGTTTTGAAAGCGGGGGTCCGTCAGACCCAGGTAGCCGTGGGTCTGGCTGCTGAGGACCAGGCATGCTTTCCCAGGGTCCAGGTGGAGAGCCACCCCCGGCTTGGAAGTCTGGAAGCCTGGCACAGAGAGGCCCCCGGGAGGCAGGGGGCACGCAGCCCTCGCCAGGCTGAAAGCCGTCCTAGGGAATGGGCCAGGCCCCAGCTTACCAAGGAAGGTGGGAACACCACCTCTTTTTAGAGGCCTTAAAAGTGAGGAGAGGATTAAAATTAATTCGAAACTTCCCAGGAAGCCTGCATAATGAGAACAAAACTCGATTGCCGTGCCGCCTGGCACACTGTGGATCTGGAAGAGCTCGCAGAGCAGAGCCCTAGTCTGTGGAAGCCTGCTGTGGGGATAAGCAACCACAGAACTGGCGGGACATGAGAAAGGTGTCGGCAGGCACTGCAAAAAGTCTTCCTCTGTCAGCTCTCGGATCCTTGAGGCATCCTCTCCTAGGGTGCTCACTCATTCATTCAACAAACGGTATCAACCACCTAGTAGGAACGGGCACTATCCCAAGCCCACCAATATGACCTCAGACTCCGTGTTTAAGAAGCAGAAAGTTGGAAAGCCAAGATAGGCAATGTGAACACGTAATTACAAGATTATGTGTTAAAGTATCTGGCAGGAGAAAGGGGTACCTAATGGAGGCTGCGGGTTCAGGAGAGGCTTTTAAGAGGAGCGAGCTTTGAACCATACATGTACGCATGCGCACAGACGTGCAAGTGCGCGCACACACGTGCGCGCACACACGTACGCGTATGCACACGCACGCAGCGGCAGCCAGACTCCAAGATGGCCACCAAAGATCCCCACCCCCGTGGTGTTCCCGCCTTTGTGCAGTCCCTGCCCACACTGTGCTGGCATTGGTCCTTGTGATCCATAGACTATGCTGGAAGTAATGGCACATGCCTTCTGAAAGGTTATAGAAGATACTGCAGCTTTGCTGTCTCAGGTCACTCACTCTGGGGGGGATCCCGCTGTCATGTCCGGAAGCAATCTTGTACAGAAGATTCCCACATGCGACAAGCTGAAGCCTCGTGCGTCCGGGAAACAAATCTTCAGCCCCAGTCGACCTTCTGATGCCCGCAGCCCTGGCTGCCATCGTCACTACCCTCATGACAGACCCTGAGCCGGAACCCCAAACTAAGGGGTGCTTCTGACCCTCCGAAACTGTGAGCAAACGAAGGTTTGTTGTTTTAAGCTGCTAAATTTCGAACTAACTTGTTATATGGCAACGGATTGCTAATACACCTAATTACGTGGAAAAAAACATGTGATTATGTGTGAGAGTAAGTTCTAAAGAAAAAACCTATGCTGGATGGGACCCTATTTTTGATACGTTATAGATGGTCTGTTGCATTGATAATGAAATTTCTTTTATTAATCTTTCTAGCAAATGAACCATGAAAGTAATTTTTTAAATCTAAATCTCCATGATCCTATCAATTAAGGTTCATAAATAGCATTAAAAAGCAGATCAGCAGGAGCATTTTACAACTACAAGCTAATGCTCTGCAGTATGGTTAAGCTATGGAGGAGACCAGCTCCCTCCCTGTACGGTGCCTCAGTGCAGGTGGGAGGCCGGGGAAAGAGAGGAAACCTTTTTTTTACCGGAGGAGAATAGTCCCCAGAAGAGCCAGGCACAGATTGCCAGAGCCAGATGATTTCCAAAACAGCTTTGGGGAGCAGAGAGGGCAGACACCCAGAAATGTTGATGTTATTTCAGAGAGAATGAGGAGCAGGGGGAGGTGTTGGCCAAGGAAGAAAATGGACCTGTTCGAGGATTCCAAAGCTGGGAGAAAGGCAGCCCTTGCCTGCTGGCCTCAGCAAGAAGAACCAGAGGTCCCTGCAAGCTGTCACGGAGGTGCCCCTCAGGGCTGGTCTGAGTGTGCTAACCTCTCTGATGTGGCTCAGAAGCTACATTGGCCAACTTGCCTTTTCTACCACCTGGGGCATGACATCCCTTGTCAGTTGATGAAAATGATGTTAAGTAAGGGTTTCCTTGTCATCTTAATACCTTTTCTCATGGAACACTTTTGTCCTCTATTGAAGGACAAAATTATCTGCTACAAAAGTGATGTTTGGGGCAGCGGGTTGGCGCCATCGATTAAGCGGCGGGCTTTAGGTTTTGGCTTGGGTCATGATCTCAAGGTTGTGGGATCAGGCCCTGCGTTGGGCTCCATGTTCAGTGGGGAGTCTGCTTGAGGGTTCCCTCTCCCTCTACCCTCCCCCCGACTCATGCGTGCATGAGCTCTCTCCCTCAAATCTTTAGAGTACAAGTGCAGACATTTTTCAAAAAGTGGTGTTTAACTTCGTACCAGATCTTCTTTTTGGGGGGAGGAGCAGGTGTGTGTCAGCCACAGAGGTTTGAGAAGGTCTCCCCAGCAGTGCCCCTGAGTGAGGATGTCCTGGTCTCAGGGCATCAAGGTGACCAATCACCATCCAAGCCCCAGTGCACCAAGAGTGAAACAAACTGCCCTCAGTGGAGAGGACATTGCCACGGTGGGCAGGGGTGGGTGGGGGTGGGGCTGATGCCACCCCCTGCACTGCCTGGGCCAAGGTGCAGAAAAGCGAAGCCCCACTCTGGTCCCCGCTTTAAAAGCCCACCCGCCAGTGGACACCATAGCCTTTGATAGGGTTCCAGGTGATCATAAAGGACAGTGTCCACCACCGCAAAGGTGGTGAAGACATCAGTAATAAGAATATTAAATCATGGGAATACACACCAGGAGAAGACTTTATTAAGTTTTTAGCTACTGTGCCTAGAACAGAGCTATTTATCAGATGAACTTTGAATCTGAATCCTTAGCTTTTGCCCTAAAGACCAGGTACCCAACCCACTGTGTGTTTAGATTTAGAAATATCCGCCTAATCCTTTCTCCCTAAATAGAACTCTTAGGTGTAAAAATCACATTTATTTTTACTTGTAATTACTGATCTCTGATCATGCCATCCTGCCTTCTCCAAGGAGAGCCCTCAGTCTCCATAGTCCAAAGTGTACACCCACCAAATGGCTATTTTCCTTGAAAGGAGGAGCTGCTTTTGATCTACTCTCCATAAAGGAGCACAAATGTGGTAAAACCTAGTTAAACCACACAAAACCTTAGTAATTACTACTGTCAACATAAAAGACTATTAAGGGAATCACAAACAGAAAAAGGAGCTCCTTAGCAGTGATAGCTTATATTGGTATGGATTTAATGACCACTTACGAGAAAAAATTCATGTATGTTTCCTTAAAATGGCTGTGTGATTCTTTATAGTCATTCTCCGAAATATGCACTTGCATCCTGTCCCTCAAAATGGACCACAGTAGGAGAGAACTTTGTGTTCTTCCCCCGCTCCAAGTGTGGGAGACCTGCAAATGTTTTTACTCTTGAGAAATGCCTGAAAGGACTTCATATGAAGTATAGTGATTCCGTTAAATGAAGAGGGACAAATTTCGCTTCGTTCCATACACAGCCCAGCTTCTGCCGCTGGCCTCTCTCGAATGGCTTTGTTGTCATTTGGTGGTGATCAAGATGGTGGTGGGAAGAGGGGTTTTTTCTACCAGATTTGATGACTTTCATCAGCTTTGATGAAAGTCATCAAATTTCACCAAATTTGGCTGACGTTGAAAATTAAGCATGCTGATAGTATGTTGCAATGTCTTTCTCGTCAGCTCCTTTATTTCATTTGTATAAATACCCAGTTCTCACTAATATTCATAGGAATGTTTGTGATAAACTGCAGTACCTGTGGACTCTGTTAACCGGATGTGATGTCGAAGCTACTAGAATTCCTTTAAAAAGCGAAACCCAAAAACACTAGCATTGGCATGCTTTGAAATAGATTTAATCAAGGGGTGGTGGAAAATTTCGGGAGCTGAAGGACATGGCTGGATGAGTGAACTTTTTGCTTCTTGGATGCTGCCTGTTTCTGGGAGGAGGTGTGCAAATGAACTTAGGGCTACTGGGAGGGAGGGCAAGGTCTTCTGGCACTGTGTAGCCTCAAACACTTCCCAAAACTGCTTGTCTATGCCATAAACTTCGCTAGTGGCCTATTTAAGTCCTCAGGGGCACCTAGGACTTCTTGCCTCCGTGGTGTAAGATCCATTGCAGCTTATTAAACATACAGCTTACATGGTTTATGAAAATCCTTCCTATAAAGGATTTAGCAGTACGCCGATGCTTTTAGCAGAAACTGACCCTTTCCCCCTACCTGAGCCCACTAGGGAAGTGGCATTGTTTCTTGGCCATTGGGACGTACGCTCTGTGGGAAGCTGCTTAGCCATTTAGGATTGGTTTGATTTATAGCCTTAGTAGGATAGGCTTATGGTTTTTCATGTAAAGATACTGAGAATTCACTAAAATTTATTCTAAGGAGGATGAGGTTATTTACTTCTATACTTTTTTTTTTTAGATATCCTGTATTTTAGCAGCTTCAAATGTAATGCCTCGTTTTCCCACGAATATGGTAGATCAAGCTGTAAGTTTACGAATGAGCACAAACATCTCGATGACAAAAGAAATCACTGGTGTGTGAGAAAGAACACGAGCGTGAGAGTCTGGTGGATCTGAGTTTAAATTCTGGCTCTCTCACATATTACTGCCTACCCTCTGTGGGCCTCTGCTTTCTCATCTACACAGTGAGGCTGGAGGCTTTCTTTATACCGCCTGGGCTATCCCCGTGATGCTCCTTATAATGAATGCTACTGCAGATGAGTTCTTGAGACCAGAGATGACTCAGGTTATTTCTAGGGCAGGCCAGCCATCAAGAGTTCAAAATGTTGGCTGATTTGAATTAAGGCGATGTTAGGCCACCGGGAGGCTTTGAGTTTATTTTCTTTCGATTTAAGTGCTGGTGACAGATTTTCCTGCCAAGCAGACTTATGACAAATAGGACTCCATGTTCCCACCAGTAAAAGAGAGACAGAATGGCTCCAGAGAGGGTCCTTGGGACCGCCCAAAAGTAATTCCAAATTTCTAGTGCCAGCATGAAGTGTCAGGTTGGTTTGTTTAGGTAAACCTCGGCCAAGTGTGAATTTAACACCCAGAAACAAATACACAGAACGATGACTACGTGTATCTGGACAAAAGCTCCATTCCTCCGCTAAAGGTTTTGGCACCACAGTTGGAAGCAGGGAAGTTCATAGGGTCTGTCCTGACCAGTGTTTCAGAACCCGAGATTTCTGTTTTGGTTTTAGCTCTTTGAACAACCCCTGTGGGACCAAGAGAGGTCTAGGTAATCTGGTCATTTCCCTTTGCCACGAGAGGCATCTCTGGGTCAGTAGATAAGATGATCACTCTCACTTTCAAACCAGAAACAAGCAGAGTCCTTATGCAGTTAATTACCATGCCCAAAATCTCTTCCCGAAAAGGAAAATAGGCCTTTGGGCCTTGAGAATAAGGCAGCCGTTTTTAAAAATAAATTCTCAAGTAATACATGGACATTGTTTAAAAGCTCTAGACAGAGATAATAAAACATAAATAAACACCTCATCATGGATATAAGAAAGAAGAATGGCAAAGGACCTAAGAATGGCAAATAAACGCTTCATAGTGCACTAGGAAAATTCAAATTGAAGCCATGATATTAAAATTGCTAAAATTTAAAATACCGACCATACCAAGTCCTGTTGAGGATGTGAAGCAATTGGAACGCTCATTCGTGATTGCAGGGAATGGAAAAGAGTGCAGTCCCTTTGGAAGAGAGTTTGGCAGTCTCTCATAAACATCTACATACGCTTGCCACATGACCCAGCAACCCGACTTCCTGGTACTTACCCTACAGAAATGAAAATATTCCTACACGAACGTGTACATACATTTTTATAGCAGCTTCACTTATAATCGCCAAAAATGGAAATAACCCAAACATCTTTCAACGGGCGAATGGATAAACTATGTGCTAGTGAAAGAAGACCATCTCGAAGATTATGTGCAATATTCCATTTATAAGATGTTCTCAGAAAGACAGAACCAGGGCAGTAGATGACCGATGAGTAGTTGCCAGCAGTTGTCGGGGGCCCCGGGTGTAATACAGAGGGAGTTTTGAGGGAGAATAAAACTATTCTGTAGCCTTAGTGTGGTGGTAGTTTCATGATGGTCCCATGTATTAAAGTTCACAGACTCATACACTCCAACATTCAACTTTATGTCTGTTAACTTTTAAGTACAATTTTTAAGTACAAAAAAAAATTCTTTTTTTTTAAATTGAAGTATAGTTGAGTGTTTCTCTTCTCTAACCTCTACCTAATCCCGCATCATAGCCCAGAGGAAAGCACTCTCAAAATCTTTATACCTGTACAATCAGAAAATTTCTTTCCTCCCACTTTCAACACAAAAGATAGTTTACAATACATTCTGTTCTGAACTTTGCATTTTCACTTAATTTATCTCAAAGACCTTTTCATATCAGTGCATCGAGAACATTCTCCTTTTTTAAATAGCTGTGTAATATTTTGTTGCGTGGATGTACCATAATTTAGTCCCTTAATGGCAGACATCTAGTTTGTTTCTAATATTTTACTACCAAAAACATTAATGTGATGAAGAATTTTGTATATATGTATATAATTTAACATATGTGCAAATTTATCCATAGGATAATTCCCCAGAATGCAATTGTTGAGTCAGAAGGGTAAATGCATTCATATATTTTAGTAGAGGGCTAAATTACCCTCCACAGAGGCTGTATGAATTTATACTCCCACCAGCGACATTTATAATTGGAGAAGTCATTTTTGAGCGCTAAGAACAAAGAGGAAATGAAAAACCGTGGAATAAATTATATTTGGAAAAGTATTTTTTACAGAAATTAAATGCTAGGTAACCTTTCTTTCAACAAAGGTTATCAAGTGTCAACTGTATTCTTTAGCCGAGGGCTTACTTCAGACAAGATGCAGTAGAAAATGTAAGAAACAGTCCTATCCTCAATTTATAGTGTAGGAGGGCAACAAGACACTCAGAAATATGTTGAGTTGGGAATATATCCAGCCACCCACCACCTCCAGGAAGCTCTCTCTGATCAGGTCTCCTTGCTGTGCTGCTGTAACAAAGCCTTTCAACCCATCACATTTCAAATTATTTATTTTCCTATTGAGAAGCTTCTCAAGTTGGGGAAACATCTCTGGTTATAAATAAGTGTAATACCCAGTGCTGTGACCCCTGGCACGGTGCCGGGCATATAATAGAAACTCAATTATCCAGTTGATGGAGCTCGGAGGGAGGAATTTGAAAGCCTAGGATCCTGTCACAGCCATAACTAAAGTTCGGAGTTTGCAACCTCCAAATTATGCACCAAAATTTCATAATTATCAGCCAATCGGTAAAGTTTCTGCTTGCCCATTGTTGCACCATCTCTCCCTCTACTGCTCCCCCCAAAAGGCAAAAATTTCAAGGGCCCCCAGAACCATTGGACAAGCAAAATGCCATGATGTGGAGATTTGTTAATGATAGCAATGGTCCCTGTTTTTCCAAATACAAGGAGGAGCCTTTGTTTTACTTGCCCTTCCTATGCAATCATACTGTTATTGCTGATTTTTTTTTACAAGGTACCCAGATTAAGAACTCATAAAATGACAGGATTCTAGAACTGCACAGACCCTGGGAGCTTCCAAATTACTCTCCATTCTCAATACTGCTGCCACCTTAAAGAGGCTCCTCTAGAACTGCTTCAAACACTGCAAAATCTTACCTTTTCACTTAATGACAATCTTGCAAACGTGTTGGCAGTTTTTCAGAACCTGGTTTCAGGGGTGGGGGGGTTAGTGATGGTGGTGGTGGTATGAGCTTTGGCAGTATTCATATTTGTTCCTGGTTTATAATCCTGCGCTTTATTTGCCAAGGGTAGACACAACCCAAATGCTGAAAGAGCCCAAAGGAAGGGGGCTGGTCCCCCCAGCATTGTGTGCTTTGCAGAGAGGAAATGAGTACCCATGAGGCCAGCTTCTTCCTCTCACCCTATCTCCTGAATGCAGTTTTTCCAATAATTTAATAACATTCACAGGGATATTAGATTAATTGGATTTTAATTCCAAATGACTGTGAAAGCAGAAAAATGAGTCACCAGCTCATACTAATGAGAAGATCTATTAAGGGCTCTTCTCTGATAGACACATACAGCAGGGTTATAAATATTTCATATCCAATTAATTGAATTTTGCCCCCTATATATGACACTGCCCTGAAACATCAATCAAATTGGACCAGAGAAAGAATGAAGGGATGGAAGAAAAACCAAGAACTTCCTTGGAATAGCAACTACATGGCTACCAGCCTTCCCCACCCCCCAGCCCCTGCAGGGCTCCCCCCACCCAGAGAACCCCTGCCATTTGCATAGGGCCTGCAGAGAGGAGCTGGAAACATTCACACCAACTGCAGCTGGTTCCATACGGCAGGGAAATTAATGTTAATTAATCAGACAGCAGTTTTATACAGGGCGATGTGCAGAAGGTTATTCGAGCCCTGCTGCAAATAGATTTATAGGTGTAATTGCCATGTTGAATGACCCTCTGTAAATAGGCTCATTAAACTGGCCATCAGTCAAAAAGTCTAATTGAAGCCACGCAGTAGCCTGCACTCGAGAACCGGCAGCTCTCGATAAACAGAGCTCGCCCATGGCAGCCTGCGCTCTGGATGGTTTAGATAGGACCACTGGCCATTCTTCAGGTGGTCTCCAGCTTCTCCTGCCTCCTCCAGTTCATCATCTCGGGAAGGGAGAAGCACGCTTCCCGAGTAGCCTTCCCTCTCCGCCTCCCCGTTGACCACCAAGTGAGCCCGTGGAAGTCTGGTAGGGTGAGCACAGAGTGGGAACCCTGTGTGTGGCAGGTGAACAGAATTTTCTAAGCCGCATGAGTGATCACCATCTCATGCTCTATCATCTTGCTAGAATAGCCCTAGGTGGGCTGGGATGAGTGGTCCAGCATGCGCGGCCCCGTTCCTGTCCATTCCCACAGCTGTTTACAAACTCCTTGTCAAATTCCTATTCTCTCTCTCTCTTTTTTTTTTTTTTACCATACTCCTGTATGAAGAATAAAGACAAATTATTTTTTTCTGTAATATAGCCAAAAAAAAAAAAAGACAAAAAAACTTGGGAATCAGAAAGCTTTTGGGGCAAACTGTGTGTATTTAAATCTTCTTTGTTGACGTTCATTGCAGCATTTTCCTTATATAAAAGTGAAAAATTAGAAACAACTTCAGTGTCCATCAATAAGAGCCTGGGTATTCAAATTATGATATTTATAGGCCATGAAATACTAAACAAATATTTAAAATGACTTTTAGGGAGATCCATATTTATTAATCCAGAGAGCTATCTGTGATATATGTTTGTGTGGAGAAAACAGACCACAGAACATCAATAGGGTGACCACACATAATATATCTTTATCAGTGACTAAAGATACCGAGAAAATGGAAATGATTTTTTCTTGGAGTTCATCTATTCCCTTCCATCTCTCATTTAGTAGTTAGTGGGGTGAAAAGAAGGAAAAAAAAATTCAATGTTGATTTGGTGTAGTCCAGTCTGATCATGTAAACAGTCCCTTCAGCTAACAGTCTGTCTCTTTTAGGAAACTTCTCTTTCTTGATGGCTCCCTGTGATAACTAATTTTATGTGCCACCTTGACTGGGCCATAGGATGCCCAGAGGTCTGGTGAAACATTATTCTGGGTGCATCTGTGAAGGTGTTTTTGGATGAGATTAAGGTCTTGTCAGTAGACTGGGCAAAGCAGATTGCCCTCCACAGTGTGGGTAGGCTTCATCCAATCCAACCTGACTGGGACAAAAAGACAGAATAAGAGAAAATTTGCACTCTCTCTGCCTGCCTTCAAGGAGGATGTCCATCTTTCTCTTTCTCAGGTATGTGAGCTGAAGGCTGTGTGTTACAGTACAGGAAGAGTCAGGTCTTTTGGGGTCTTTTGAGTCTGGTCTCTGGCGCACTGTCCCCTTGTCCCCCACCCATATCCTTAGCCAGCTCTGGTGGCTGCTGATCTATTTCTCCATTTATCCAGAGCTCGATCTCCTTCCTAGCTGACTTGGGCTTTCACAGTCCTCAGACACCAGATCTCTGCAAAGGTCTCCAACTGGTCTGCAGGCCCACGGACCCATCCCAGCCTCTGCAGCCGAGTCCTTCAACCCTCTCAGGAAAATTCCCAAAGCAGGTTCTCTGGACCTCCATCCGGGGTCCACCTCACATGGGAATTCAGGGGGATCAGGAAACAAACTCCTATTATTATAGTACAATTGGTTACTGACTTTATGTCTGTTAGTATGGCTGCTTTATGTATTTGGGTGCTTCCATATTGGGTGCATAATTTTTTTAAATTATTGTATCTTGTTGGATTTTTCCATTTATGATTATGTAGTATCCTTCTTACGAGTGGTAGCATCTCTTATCACAATCTTTGTTTCATTTATTTTTTAAAGATTTATTTATTTTTAGAATGCACACAAGTGAGGGGAGAGGGGGAGAGAGGATCTCCAGCAGACTCCCCTCCACCCTGAGATCATGACATGAGCTGAAATCAAGTTGGATGCTTAACCAATTGAGCCACCCAGGCACCCCACAGTCTTTGTTTTAAAGTCCATTTGCTTGATAAAAGTATTGCTACCCCAGCTTTTTCTTTTTTTCACTTTCATTTGCATACGTTTTTCCATCCCTTTACTTTCAGTCTGTATATGCTTTAGGTCTGAAATGAGTCTCTCATAGGCAGAATATAGATGGCTGTTGTTTTTCATCCATTCAGTCTCCCTGTGATTTTGAAGAGAGTATTTAGTCCATTTACATTTAAGGTAATTGCTAATAGGTATGTTCTTATTGCCATTTTGCTAATTCTTTACCCATGTTCTTGTAGCTCTTCTCTGTTCCTTTCTTCTCACTTCCTTTATGCCTTTCTTTACTGTTTTGATAGGATTACTTTCCCATTATTATTTTAATTGTTTTTTTTAAGATTTTATTTATTTATTTGAGAGACAGAGAAAGTGAGAGAGAGCATGAGAGGAGAGAAGGTTAGAGAAAGAAGCAGACTCCCCATGGAGCTGGGAGCCCGATGTGGGACTCGATCCCGAAACTCAAGGATCATGACCTGAGCTAAAGGCAGTTGCTCAACCAACCGAGCCACCCAGGTGCCCTTAATTGGTTTTTTTAAAGATTTTATTTGTCGAGAGAGAGAGACAGAGGCAGAGAGATCCAGAGCACAAGCAGGGGGAGAGGCAAGCAGAGGGAGAGAGAGAAGCAGGCTCCCTGCTGAGCAAGGAGCCAGATGTGCAATTTGATCCCAAGATCATGGGATCATGACCTGAGCCAAAGGCAGACACTCAACTGACTGAGCCACCCAGTTGTCCCTTTAATTGTTTTTTGATATCTATTATAGGCTTTTGATTTGCAGTTACCGTTGGGTTCATATATAACATGTGTATTGCAGTCAATATATTAAGTTGATGGTCACTTAGGTTGAACACATTCTAAAAGTACTGAATTTTTACTCCCTCCATGATTTTAAACATATACAACAACATATTTTGTCTTTTTTATCATATTATTCCTTAACCGATTTTTTTAAAAGAATTTATTTATTTATTTAAGAGAGAATATGAGCAGGGGGAGGAGCAGAGGGAGAGGGAAGAAAGAGAAAGAATCCCTAAGCACACTCCACACTGAGTGTGCAGCCCAACGTGGGACTCAAGCTCACTACCCTGAGATCACAACCTGAGCTGAAACCAAGATTTGCGCACTTAATGGACTGAGGGGCCCAGGCATCCTGCTTGACTGATTTTTGTAAATATAATTGATTTTACTACTTTTGTATTTTAACCTCCATACTGGCTATATAAATGATTAATCTACTACCTTTATTACTTACCTCTTTTAACCTGTGAAATTTTTTTCTTTCATAATTCTTTCTTCTACCTAGGACTTTTTCATTCCCCTCCAATAAATTCTTATAAGATTTATTGTAAAGATGATTTAATGGTGATGAACTCCTTAACTTTTTTCTAGAAAACTCTTTCTATTCTGAGTGATAACCTTGCCAGAAGGCCACAGAAATAAAGCACTATTGGCAGTAACCATGAATCCCAATGTGTTTGTCTCTATGCAAGCAAGTTTGATTAAACGAGGAAGGTCACAAAAAAATTATACCCATTATATTTGGTATGTTTTGTTTCCATGTTGGCTTGTCTCAAGACAATTTTTTAACACCCTTCAGTTTCTTCTTTGATCTATTGGTTGTACAGGAGAGTCTTGTTTAATTTCCATGTCTATATGAATTTTTCAATTTTTCTTCTGTTACCGATTGTGAATTTCATATCATTGTGGGCAGAGAAGGACTTCGTATTTAATTTTTTTACATTTGTTGAGCCTTGTTTTTTAGCTTAACATATGACCTATTCTAGAATATATTCTATGTGCACATGAAAGGAATGTACTTGCTGGTGTTAGAGAATGTTCTGTATTGGCCTCTTAGGTTTATTTGATCTATAGTATTATCCACATCTGCTATTACCTTATTGATTCCCTGTTTATTAATTGTTGGGGACTTTAATACCCTATTCTCAATTATTATGGTATTGCTGTTTGTTTCTCCTTTTAGCTCTTAGTTTTGCTTTATATATTTAGCTGGATGGATAAATATTTACAATTGTCTATATTCTTGATAAGCTGAGCTATGTGTTATTATGACCTTCTTTGTCTCTTTTATCATTTTTAGTTTAAAGTCTATTTTGTCTGGTATAATTGTAACTACCCCTGCTTTTTTTGTTAGCATTTCCTTGGAATCTCTTTTTCTAACCCTTTACTGTGTGTGTGTGTGTTTGTATGTATGGTCTATATGTATGGTCTATACATATATATAGTCCTTAAAGCTAAAGTGAATCTTTTATAGGCAACATACTCATTTTTTAAATCCATTCAGCCATGTCTTTTGAAGAATTTAATCCATTTATATTTTAAGTAATTATGGATAGGTAAAAACTTGCTATTGCCATTTTTAAAAAAGATTTTATTTATTCGTTTGACAGAGTGTGAGTGTGGGAGAGCATAAGCTGGGGGGGGGGTGCAGAGGGAGAGTGAGAAGCTGACTCCCTGCTGAACAGAGAGCCTGATGTGGGACTCAATCCCAGGACCCTGGGATCATAACCTGAGCCAAAAGCAGACTCTTAACTGACTGAGCCACCCACGTGCTCCACTATTGCCATTTTTAATTGTTTTCTGCCCATTTTGTAGATTCATTTTTGTTTCACACCCAACTCTCTTTGTGTTTTGATGTCTTTTGATATTTGTAGGTTTTACTTCCTTTTTAGGTTTTGCGTAATCACTATATGTTTTTCTTTTGTGGTTACTGGAATGGTTCTAAGACCCAATTACAAACATCTACCATGAAATTCTCTGTGACATCAACTGAGCATCCTACAATTTAAATCAATTCTGACAGTAGAGATAGTGTCAAATCCCACAAGTTAAGGTCTCAGACCCATGAAAATGCTCCAAGCCCCCTTGAGATGCCAATTGCCAGCATAAGCCCCCAAGTTTACCCATAACTGCTATCCAAGTTGGCTGTCAATTAGGGGTTCCCATGATCCCTCCTTTGGTTTGACTAATCAACTAGAGCAGCTCACAGAAACTCAGGGAAATATGTTTATTGGTTTATTAAAGGATAAATCAAAGGATACGGATGAACAGCCAGATGAGGATATATGTAGGACAAAATCTGTGGGAATTGTGAGCACAGGCACTTCTGTTCTTGTATAGTTAGGGTGCATCACCTGCCTGGAGTGCATGTGTTCACTAAACTGAAAGCTCTCTGCTTTCCACTCTATTCAATTTTTTATGGAGACTTTATCACATAATTGATCATTAACTTCATTTATAGCTCTTCTCCCTTCTCAGGATAATTAGAGTGGGGAGAATAGCATTAAAAATACCTAGCTTCTAATGATGGCCTGTTTTTTCTAGTGACCAGCCATTATCTGGAAGTCATCCAGAAACCTACCCAAAGTTGCCTCAGTAGAACAAAAAACATTCTTACTACCTATGAAATTACAAGAGTGTAGGACTCCTCTGTTCAGAACTGGGGTCACAGACCAAATACTAGAGCAAAAAATGCGTCTGGTATTGATACCATGCAGGGTATTACAAGGGTTTTGGGAGCTCTGTGCCAGGAATCATGGGCATAGATCCATATCTATTTTCTGTTCTCACAATTACCGTCAAGTTTATATAAAATATCTTTCAAGTATAACATCGTATTTTAAAGTAATAACAACTACAAAATCATTCTTAAATTTTACACTTCTCCCCTTCATATTTTAGATTACTGATGTTATGGCTTATAATTTTTTTTATATTGTGTACCCAATAACAGATATTATTGTTATGGTTATTTTTGCCATATTTTTTTTGCAACTTTTAAGCTACAGTTGTAAGTGAATTAATTACACAACACCATTACCATGTTATAGAATCTTTGATTTTATCTACCATTATAAGGGAGTTTTATAAACCTTTTTTTTTTTTTTACATTTTTATAATGTTAACTATTATCCTTTTTACTACCATTTAAAGAACTCATTTTAGAAATTCTGATAAGGCACATCTGCAGGTGATAAACACTCCAGCTTTTGTTTGTTCACAAAAGGCTTTCTTTCTCCTTCAGTTTTGAAGGGCTGCTTTACCAGGTATAGAATTATCAGTTGACTGTTACTTTTTGCTTTCAGTATTTTAAATATATCTTCCCATTCTTTTCTGGCCTGAAAAATTTTGTTGAGAAATCCACCAATCATCCTGTGGGAACTCTTGTGTTTGTAACTTCTCTCTATTCTCTTGTTGCTTTCAAAATTCTTTGTCTTTGCCTCTTGACATATTATGCTTCAGTGTAGCCCTGATCAGATTCAACCTTTTTGAATTCAGTTAAACCTCTTGGAGTTGGATATTTATTTCTCCCAAGGTTTGGGGAGTTTTCAACTATTATTATGTTAAAAATACTTCCTGTCCCTCTTTCTTCTTTCCTTTGGAATTTTCATTATATGCATATTGTTTCTTTTCATTCTGTCTTATAAGTCCTGATAAGCTTTCTTCTTTTTCTTTCTTTTTTTTATCTCATGATAATTTCAAATATTCTATCTCATAGATCATTGATTCTTCTACATGGATAAGTCTGTTTTGAAGCTCTCTATTGAATTCTTTAGTCAATATACTTTTAGCTCTAAGACTTCTGTTTTCTTTTTATTCTTTTGTTTTTAGTAGTTTCCATTTCTTTGTTGAACTTCTCATGTTTTCCATCCATTGTTTTCCTAATTTCATTTAGTTGTCTGTGTGCTCTTATAGCTCACTAAATGTCTTTAAGAAATATTACTCCAAATTACTTTCTGACAGTTTATGGATCTCCATCTCCATTATTGGAGCTTTATAGTTGTCTTTGGTGGTGTCGTATTTACCAAATTTTTTGTGATCTTTGATTCCTTATGTTACTATCTACACATTTGAATAAGCAGTCTCCTTTCTCAGGAGTCAGTTTTGCTTTGGCAGAGAGTTCGGAGCAATCTGCTCACTTTGGATTTCTGAACATGTCTGCTAGTCACATCTTTGGACAGGGGGAGCTTGCTATAAGGGTTTATTTTTGGGTGGGGCAACTGCCTGGGCTTTGAGGTGAAAGAAGGGTGTCAGTGGCTGGGAACAGTTGGATAGAACTGCTGGCTTGGTTCCCTGCCCAAGCAAGGTTTAGGATGGGTTTCTCAGTTGCCTGGGTTTTCTGGTCTGGCTTACTAGATGGTCAGCATTATATGGATCCATGAATGATCTTCCTTGCCCTGGTAGGTCATCAGGACAGCCCCAGGGTCAACATGGCCCATTGTTTGAGGCTCCTGAATCAGGCAAGACTGTGCACTGAACATCATGGGCAGTTGGAGCCATTGGTTTTGTTCTGCAGACAGGGAAAGCCATGGGCTGTGAACTCTGCTCAAGGGCACAAGCAGGGCTCTGGATGGTCTATGAAGCTTCCTTTGTGCTCTGTTTAGGTTCCCTGGTTGGGCAGGCTGAAGGCTATATTCAGCATAGACAAGACTACTAATTAGTCTCTCTGCCTAGGAGGAATGGAAAAACTATATGCCAGGCCAGAAGCTCTCTTTATTTGTGGTCTTAACATCCAAAGTTCCCTGACTAAGCAGTGTCATTGGCCTTTGTCTGTAGACAATCGGATCTAAGTGCTGTTCTCACTGCTTAAGCATTGTTGAACTACATATGTCCCAGGAGATTGGCCAAGCTATTTGGTCAGGAGGGACCAAGAGCTATACTAAACAGTGGGTATGGTTGTTAATTAGCTCCCCTGCATGAGTGAAACTGAGGAACCAACTTCAAACCTGCAAAAGGTCTTTCTTCATGGTCTTGACTCAAGCTGACCTGCTCTCCAAGTTCCCTGGCCAAATGAACCACGGGCTTTGCTCTTTGGGGGACCAATCTGAATGCTGGAGTGATGTGTGCTACAGACCTTTCAGGTGCTCTGGCCAGGATTTCTTACCAGTCGCGGCATTCTGAACCAGCTCTCTTGCCCAAATGGAATGGGGGCACTAGCTCCAAGTACCTTCCTGAGTTTCCTAGTCAGGCTTTCTGGTCAGGAAGGAGCTGGAAACTAAACTTATTAGTGGGTGGGGTGTGGCAGTGAATTAGCTTCCCTGCCTGGATGGAGTGGAGGAATCTCTCAAAGCCTGGAAAGACTTTTTTTTTTTTTAAGATCTTATGTATGTTAGAGTGTGTGTGCATGAGAGAGAGCACAAGCAGGGGGAGCTGCAGAGGGAGAGGGAGAAGCTGGCTCCCTGAGTAGGGAGCCTGATGCAAGGCTTGATCCCAGGACCCTGGCTGAGCTAAAGGCAGACGCTCAGCTGACTGAGCCACCCAGGGGCCCCTTGAAAGGCTCTTTGTGGTCAGGCTGAACTATTCCTCAGGTTCCCTCGCTGTATGGTGCCACCGGCCTTGCAAGCAGAGCTCATCATCTATAGTGCCAAGCTATCCAGGTTTTAGGTGTTCTGAACAGCCTTTCTGGTCAGATGGGGCTGGGTGCTACATTCAGGAGTGGGCCAGCCTATAATTCTGCTCTCCCGCCTGGTCAGGGGCAGGCCAGGTTCCAGGGCTAGAAAAACTCTTCATTTGTGGTCATGAATTAGGCATATACCTGTACTACATTGAGTCCTCTGGTCAGACTGTGCCACCATCTTTACAGATGAGCAAAGATGTTGGTTAGGACTACCATTTGGCCACTGCAGTAGGAACTCAGTCAAGATCCAAGTGCTAGTGGCTACAAGCTTCTTGGCATATATTCATCATAAGATTCTCAGTGGACAAGCCATGCAGATTCCCACACAATCCCTGTGGGGCAGGACTGGATTTGGGGTTCCCAAGAAGTGACCCAAAATGATGTGTAGCACTGAATGTCCACTATAGGCTCTATTTTCCTATTTGTAGGACCCTTAAGCTCAGTGTGGATACTTCCCTGTGAGGTGCTACACCAGCATGGGATGTGGAAATGTGGGCAGCCAAGTAGCTGCTCCTCTTAATCTTCTAATGTAGTCTGTCTCGGTCTCAGTGGTTCAAGGGGTGCTTTGACCTCACCCAGTGTTCTAAAATTTTCTCAGTTGTGCCTTGTCCATTAACAGTTACTTATTCTTCTTATGAGATGAGGTGAAATCAGAAATGACCTATGTTGCCATGTCGGTGCCATCACTATGAATAAGTGTTTCAGTTTCTTGTAGACCATTTATTGATTTTTTTCCCTTCCAGTATTTGTGCTTTTGGTATTATATTCAAGAAACTGTTGCCCAGACCAGTGTCATGGAAATTCTACTCCATGTGTTCTTCTAGGAATTTTGCAGCATCAGGTCTCATGGTTTGGTCTTAATATGAGTTACTTTTTTTTTATTTTTTGGCATATATTCTCTAGTTTTTCAAACATCATGTGTTGAAGAGACTATCCTTTTTCTTTGTCAAATATTAGTTGATTGTGGATGCACGGGTTTATTTCTGGGCTCTCTATTCTGTTCCATTGGTTCATGTGTTGACTTTTATGCCAGTAACATACTGGCTTTAAAAAAATTGAAGTATAGTTGACAGACAATATTATATTTCACATGTATGACATGGTGATTTAAAGATTTTATTTATTTGACAGAGAGGGAGAGAGAGAGATCACAGGTAGGCAGAGGGGCAGGCAGAGAGAGAGAGAGAGAGGGAAGCAGGCTCCCCACCAAGCAGAGAGCCTGATGTGGGGCTCGATCCCAAGACCCTGAGATCATGACCTGAGCCGAAGGCAGAGGCTTTAACCCACTGAGCCACCCAGGCACCCCAAAGTGATTTAAACTTATATTACATTATGAAACAATCACCACAGTTTAGTTACCATCCATTACCATACAAAATTACTACAATAACATTGACTATATTCCCATTGTTGTACTTCATATCCCCATGACTGACTTATTTTTATAACTGCAATATTGTGCTTCTTAATCCCTTTTACTTGTTTTGCCCATCCCACACGCCTACCCTATGACAACCACCAGTTTGTTCTTTGTATTATGATACTGTTTTGTTCATTTTGTTTGCCAGATTTTATATACAAAGGAAATCTTATGGTATTTGTCTTTCTCTAAATCATTTACCATAATATACTGTAGGTCCATCTGTGTGTGGCAAATGCCAACACTTCATTATTTAATGCCTGGCTAATATTCCATTGTATATATATACCACATCTTTATCCATTCATCTGTGAATGGACACTTTTGTTGCTTTTGTATCTTAGCTGCTATAAATAATGCTTCAATAAACATATGGATGAATCCTAGAGGAGAACATAGATAGTAACCTCTTCAACATCTGCCACAGCAACTTCTTTCAAGACACATCTCTAAATGTGAGGGAAACAAAAGCAAAAAGGAACTTTTGGGATTTCATAATGATAAAAAGCTTCTGTACAGCAAATGAAAGAGTCAACAAAACAAAGAGGCAACCCACAGAATGGGAGGAGATATTTGCAAATGACACTACAGACAAAGGGCTGATATCCAAGATCTATAAAGAACTTCTCACTCAACACCCAAAAAACAAATAATGAAGTCCAAAAAATGGGCAGAAAACATGGACACCTCTCGAAAGAAGACATACAAATGGCTAACAGACACATGAAAAAGTGTTCATCATTCTTAGCCATCAGGGAAATTCAAATCAAAACCATATTAAGATACCACCTTACACCAGTTAGAATGGCAAAAATTGACAAGGCAAGAAACAACAAGTGTTGGAGAGGCTATGGAGTAAGAGGAACCCTCTTAGACTATTTATGGGAATGCAAGTTGGTACAGCCACTTTGGAAAATAGTGTGGAGGTTCCTCAAAAAGTTAAAAATAGAGCTACCCTATGACCCAACAATTGCACTGCTGGGTATTTACCCCAAAGATACAGATGTAGTGAAAGAAAGGGGCTCCTGTACCCCAATGTTGATGGCAGCAATGTCCACAAATAGTCAAACTGTGGAAAGAGCTGAGATGCCCTTCAACAGATGAATGAATAAAGAAGATAGGGTTCATATATACAGTGGAATATTACTCAGCCACCAGAGAGGATGAATAACCAACTTTTGCATCAATATGGATGGAACTGGAAGCAATTATGCTGAATGAATTAAGTCAAGCAGAGAAAGTCAAGTATCATATGGTTCCACTTATTTGTGGAACATAGGAATAGCATGGAGGGCATTAGGAGAAGGAAGGGAAACAAGGGGGATGGGGAATCAGAAAGAGATGAACTATGAGAGACTGTGGGCTCCAGGAAACAAACTGAGGGCATTAGAGGGGAAGGGAGAGATGGGTTAGCCCAGTGATGGGTATTAAGGAGGACACACATTATATGGAGCACATATTGTATGGATACACAAACAATGAATCATGGAACACTACATCAAAAACTAATGATGTACTGTATGATGACTAACAAAACATAATACGAAATAAAAATAAAATAAACAAACATATGGATGAATATGTATTTTTCAATTAAGGCTTTCATTTTCCTTGGATAAATACCCAGAAGTGGAATTACTGAGTCATTAGGTTTTTCTATTTTTAATTTTTTGAAGAATTTTCATACAGTTTTCATAGTGACTGCACCAATTTGTATTCCTACCAATAGTGCAAGGGAGTTTCCTTTTCTGTGCATCCTCAGAAATACTTGTTATTTCTTGTCTTTTTGATACTAGCCATTCTGATAGCAGTAAGGATATTTCATTATTGTTTGGATTTGCATTTCCCTGATGATTACAGATGTTGAGTATCTTTCCACATGTCTATTGGTATAGCCACATATCTATAAAAAATGTTTTCTGCCCACTTTAAAATCAGATTATTTGTCTTTTGGTGTTGTATGAATTCTTTATATATTTTGGAAATTCACTCCTTGACAGATATATCACTTGCAAATATCTTTTCCTGGTCAGCACTTGCCCTTTCAATTTGTTGATGGTTTCCATCACTGTGAAAAGACCTTTTAGTCTGATGTAGTCTCAATTGTTTAATTTTCCTTTGCCTGAGAAAATATATTCAAAAATATTGCTAAAACTTATGTTCAAGAATTTACAACCTATATTTTCATTTAGGAATTTTATGACAAAATCTTACATTCAGGTCTTTAATCCATTTTGAGTTTCTTTTTGTATATGATGTGAGAAAGTGATCTACTTTCATTCTTATGCATCTAACTCTCCAGGTTTCCCACCACCATTTGTTAAAGAGACTGTATTTTGCCTGTTGTTTTATGTTCTTGCCTTCTTCATCCTAGATTAAATCACCAGATGAGTTTGAGTTTATTTCTGGACTCAGTCTTCTGTTCCATTGATCTGTGTGTCTATTTTTGTGCCAGTACCATACTGTTTTGAATTCTATTAGCTTTGTAGTTTAGCTTGAACTCTGTGATACTTTCATTTTTATTTTTTCCTTCTCAAGATTTCTTTGGTTATTCAGGCTCTTGTGTGCATACATACAAATTTCAGAATATTCTAATTCTTTGAAAAATGCTGTTGGAAAAAAATGTTAGTATTTTGATAGGAATTATATTATGGGCAATGTAATTTGGATAAGCATATATTTCCAATTCAGGTTCATTGTATACCTTTCAATTTATTTATGTCCTCTTCAATTTCATTCATCAGTGTTTTATCATTGTTAATTTACAGATCTCTTACTGGTTAAATTTACTCCTACATATTTTATTCTTAATGCAATTACAAATTAGATTGTTTTCTTCATGTTACTTTCTCCTAGTTTATTAATGTAAAAACATAACAGATTTCTGTATATTAACTTTGTATCTCCAAGTTTACTAAATGTATTTATTTTTTTCTAATAGTTTTTTCTTTGTGAAGTCTTAGGGGTTTCTATATATAGAATCAGAATTGTTTGGGCTACTCAGGGTCTTTTGTGGGTCCATATAAATTTTAGGGTTGGTTGTTCTAGCTTTGTGAAAAAGATAGGCATTGTATTAAATCCGTAGATTGATTTGGGTAGTATAGACATTTTATCAATATTTTTTCTTAAAATCCATGAGCATGGGATGGCTTTCCATTTCTTTGTGTCATCTTCAATTTCATCAGTGTCTTGGAGTTCTCAGGGTGCAGTCTTTCACCTCTTTGGTTAGGTTTATTCCTAGGTATCTTATTATTTTGGGTGCGATTATAAATGGGATTTTTAAAAATTTCTCTTCTGCTTCATTATTGGGGGTTTATAGCAATGGTTTATAGCAATGCATTGTATTCTGTGACTTTACAGAATTCATTTATCAGTTCTTGGAGTTTTTTGGTGGAGTCTTTAGAGTTTTGTATATATAGAAGGTCATCTGTCAATACTGAAATTTTTACTTCTGACTTACAGATTTGGATTCCTTTTCTTTTTGTTTGATTGCTGTGGCTAGGACTTCAAGTACTATGTTGAATAAAAGTGATGAGAATGGACATCCTTGTCTTGCTCCTCACCTTAGGGGAAAAGCTCTCAGTTTATTCCCATTAAGTATGATGTTTGCTATGAGTTTTTCATATATAGCCTTTATTATGTTGAGGTATGTTTCCTCTAATCCTACTTTGTTGAGGGCATTTATCAGGAATGGATGTTGTAACTTGTCAAATGCTTTTTCTGTGTCTATTAAAATGATCATATGATTTTTATCTTTTGTTGGTGTGACACATCACATTGGTTGACTTGCAGATTAACGTTATCCATCTTTTTGATGACAGTCATTCTAAGAAGTAAACATATCTCATTGTGATTTTGATTTGCAAATTGCTGATAAGTGATGTTGAATTAGTACAAGTGAAGTAATTGTTCCAGTACCTGTTGTACAAAGCAACTCTAATTAGTACCTCTGCCTATTTTTCACTTGGATTTTTTTTTTTTTTTGCTATGAGTATATGTCTTCTGTATATATTTTAAATATTAGGGGTACCTGGGTGTTTCAGTCAGTTAAGCATCTACCTGCAGCTCAGGTCATGATCTCAAGGTCCTGGGATCAGGGTCCCTGCTCACTGAGAGTCTGCTTCTCCCTCTCCCTCTGCCCTTCTCTGCCTTGTGATTTCTCTTTCTCTTGCAAATAAATAAATAAATAATCTTTTTTAAAAAATAAAGCATTTTGAATATTAAACCAAATAAGTAAATAAATAAATAAATCTTTTTTAAAAAATAAAACATTTTGAATATTAAACCCTTATCAGATGTATGATTTGTACATATTCCCTTCATTTAATAGGTTGTCCTTTCCTTCTTGAAGATGATTTCCATTGCTGTGCAAAGCTTTTCTAGTTTGATGTAGTTCCAATTGTGTGTTTTTGCTTTTGACGTCTTTGATTTTAGTGTTTTAGGAGTTCTAAGATTCCAAGTCTTACCTATATTTACCTATAATTTTGAGTTGACTTCTTGGTATAGTGATAGGCAAGTGTCTAATTTTATTCTTCAGCATGTGGCTGTCCACTTGCTGAAGTTTTCCAGCACCATTTATTAAAGAGACTAACCTTTGATAACCATTGATATTCTTCATTTTCTTGTCATCAATTTATTGGCCATATATGAATGGACTTCTTTATGGGCTATCTATAGGTCTGATTTTATGTCAATATCATACTGTTTTGATGAATATACTTCTGTAATATAGTTCAAAATCAGGAAGTTTGATGCTTCCACTTTCTTCTTTCTCAAGACTGCTTTGGCTGATATTTTGGGTCTTCTGTAGATCCAAACAAGTCTTAGGATTGTTTTATTTATGTTATTGAAAAAGTTACTGAAATTTTGATAGAGATTGCAATCTGTGGATCACTTTGGATTGTGTCAACATTGAAACAATATTAATTCTCCCAATCCATGGGCACAGAATATCTTACCATTTGTGTCTTTAATTTTTTTGTCATTAATTTCAGTTTTATTTTCTTATTTTTTTTTTTAAGATTTTGTTTATTTGACAGAGAGCATAAGCAGGATGAGTGGCAGGCAGAGGGATAGGGAGAAGCAGGCTCCCTGCTGAGTAAGGAGCCCACCGTGGGACTCTATCCCAGGACCCTGGGATCATGGCCTGAGCCAAAGGCAGACATTTTACAGACTGAGCCACCCAGGTGCTCAATTTCACAGTTTTCATGTGTACAGATATTTTACCTCTTTGGTTCAATTTATTCCTAGGTATTTTTAAATTTTATTTTAAATGAAATTTTTTATTGAGATATAATTCACATATTAACATTTTATTGCTTTCAGGTGTACAACAATTCAATATGTGTGCATATAGTGTGAAATAATCACAATGAATGTAGTTATTTATCACTCTGCATAGTTATAATTATTTTTCTCGTGATGAAATTTTAAGGTCTATCTCTTCACCATGATGTATGTTATGTATCCTGTGACTTTGATAACTGGAAGTTTTTACCTTTTGCAGTCCACCTATTATCCCCACTCCCAACCCATACCTCTGACAACCACTAATTTGTTCCTTAGATTTATGAGGGTTATTTTTTCAAGATTCCATATATTATTGAAGTCTTTGTTTGAATCATTTCAGTTAGCATAATGCCCTCAAGATTCATTCATATTGTTACAAATAGAGACTTCCTCCTTTTGTGACTGAATAATATTTTATGTGTGTATGGGTATACGTGTGTGTGGGTTTGTATATGTATGTACTATACTTTCTTTTTCCGCTCATCCTTGGATAGACACTTAGTTGCTTTCTTGTCTTGGCTATTGTAAATAATGCTGTAATCAGCATGAAGGCACATTTATCTTTCAGAGTTAGTGGGTTTTGTTGTTGTTGTTTTGTGGATAAATACTCAGAAGTAGAATGGCTCCATTATACAGTTCTATTTGAGAAACCCCATATCAATTTCCATAGTGACTGCACCAATTTAAATTCCTACCGATAAAGCACAGGTGTTCTCTTTTTGCCACATTTCTGCCAACACTAGTTCTCTCCTGTTTTTTGATGATAGTCATTCTAACATGTATGAAATACTATCTCACTGGGGATTTGATTCACATTTCCCTGATGATTTCCCTGATGTGAAGCAAGCACATTTTAATGTACCCATTGGCCATTTGTATGTCTTCTTTGGGAAAATGTTTATTCGGTTTCTCTGCCCACTTATATTCAGATTGTTGATGTTTTTGCTATTGAGTTGTGTTTTGTTTTGGTCCCTTTGGATATTAACCCTTTATCAGACATGTGATTTGTAAACATTTTCTCCTATTTTGTAGGTTGCCTTTTCACGTTGTTGTTGTGCTGTGCAGAAATTTTTTAGTTTGATGTAGCCCCAATTTGTTTATTTTTGCTTTTGTTGTCTTGCTTTTTGGTATCAAATCAACTAATCGTTACCAAAGCTGATGTAAAGAAGTTTACCCCCTAAAACTCCTTTTATGAGTATTTGGTTTCAGGCCTTATATTCAGTCTTTAGTAAGATTTTGAGTTAATATTTGTGTATAATTTATAACAGCCAGTCTTTTCCATGTGGCTGTCAAGTTTTCCCAGCACCATTTATTTAAAAGACTGTCACTTCCCCGTTGTATATTCTTGACTTTCTGTCATAAATTTATTGACTCTATGTAAGTTGGTTTATTTTAAGGGCTCTCTATTCTGTCTCAACCTATGTATCTTTATGCCAATATCATTTTCTTTGGATAAATACAGTTTTGTAGTATAGTTTGAAATCTGGAAGTATGCTACCTCTAACCTTGTTCTTAAGGTTGCTTTGTCTATTTGGTTTTGTTTTTTGTTTTTCTTCATACAAATGGTGTGACTGCTCTATTTCTGTGAAAATTTATGCCACGGGAGCACTGATAGAAATTGCACTGAGTCTGTGTGTTGGTTTCAGTAATATGCACATTTTCACAATATTATTTTAATTGATGAGCATAGAGTATCTTTCCATTTACTTGTGTCATCTTCAGTTTCATTAATGGCTGTTAGTAGTCAGTCTATTTGTTTTTCACCTCAGTTAAATTTAATACTAGTATTTTATTCTCTTTGATGTGATTGTAAATGGGAATGTTTTCTTAATTGTTCTCTCTGATCATTCATTATTACTGAATAGAAATGCAAATTTTTGTATATTCATTTTGTATCCTGCAACTGTACTAAAGTTTTTAGTTCTAACAGGGTTTTCTCGGGTGGTGTATTTGGGTCTATATATGATACTGTGTCATCTGCAAACAGACAGTTTTGTCAATTTGGGTGTCTTTTATTTCTTAGTTCATTGTTGCAGCTAGGTGTTCCTGTACTATGTTGGAAAAAAAAGTGGTGAAAGTGGACATCCTTTTCATATTCCTAATCTCAGAGTAAAAGCTTTTGTTTTTTCACCAGCGAGCAGGATGTTAGCTGTGGGTTTTTCACATACAACCTTTACTGTATTGATGTATGTTCCCTATAAAGCCACTTTGTTCAGCGTTTTTATCAGGAACGGATATTATATTTTTTCTTATGCCTTTTCTGTACCTCCTGAGAATATCAAATAGATTTTATTCTTCCTCTTCTTGGGATGTATCACATTAATTTGTGGATATTGAGCTATCCTTACACCACAGGAATAAAACACTCTTGATTATGGTGAATGATTTCTCTAATGTTTTGTTTAATTTGGTTTACTAATATTTTATTGAGGGTTTTTGCATCTATGTTTCCTCAAGGGTAGTGGTCTGCAATTTTCTTATTTCCTTGTCTGGTTTTCATATCACAATAATGCTGGCTTCATAAAATAAGTTTAGAAATGTTTCCTCCTCCTCAATTTTTTGGAAAAGTTTTAAAACAGTTAATATTAATTCTTTAAGTGTTTGGTAGAATTCACTAGTAAAACAATCTGTTCCTGGACTATTATTTGTTTAGAGGTATTTGACTACCAGTTCAATCTCCGTAGTAGTAATCTATTTATATTTTCTATTTCTTCATGATTTCGTCTTGGTAGGTTGCATGTTTCTAGGAATTTATTTCATTTAGGTTGGCATGTGATTGTTGGTAGTAGTGCCAAAGCTTTTTAAAATCATGAGTAGATATTGAATGTTTTAAATTGCATTTTATGCATCTGTTAAAATGATTGCTACAATTTTCCTACTTTATTCTGTAAGCATGTTAATCACATTGGTTAATTTCCAAATACTAGACCAAGCTGGCATTCTCAAACCAATAAGAGCAAAATTTATTATCCTTTTCACATATCGCCCAATTCACTCTGATAATATTTTGTTTAGGAATTTTGAGATTCATCTGTTGTTTTCTTATGTTTATCACATTTTGGCATCAAAATTCTTTAGGCACTGGAGATTTTCTTTTTAAATTTCCAATTCTCTGAAAGAGTTGTCCAATTTATCATTAATTCTGTTTTAAATATTTGGAAGAACTCATGAGTGAGACTTCTGAGCCTAAAGGTTTATCTATGGGAAGTTTGTGCATTGCAAATCCAATTTATTTATTATTCTGATTTTTCTATTTCTTGTGTCAGTTAATATCAGTCACCATTGAAATTTTTGAGGAATGTGTCAATTTCATCTAACTCATAATACTTATAATTATTTTAGATGTTTAAATATTTTAATTGTCTATTTTGGATTTTATCAACTTTATTAGTCCTTTCCAAGAACCAACACTTAGCTTTATTGGTCATCTTTCATGATCTTTTTTTTTATTCTTTTACTGTTTCCTTCTTTCTAATCTTCAGTGAAGTTTAATTTTCTTATTCTAACTTGAGATATATGCTTAGGTCATATATTTTCAGATCTTGTTTAGAAACATAAATTGAATGCTGTAAACTATACTCTGTGCATGATTTTAACTGCATTTCACTGATCTGTTTTACTAGTAGCAGTAGTATCTTTGTGTCTTTGTATGCATAAACCTATATCACTTATGTAAAAAGTAATATTTCATCTACTTTTATTTATACAATAAAAAGCCTCTAAAATTTTGTTTAAAGCTATATGTATATATTAATTTCATTTTTAAAGGAGACTTTCAAATTCCCATTGTCTAGAGAATGGATGAGAAAGATGTGCATACTTGCCTATACTTTTTGCTTAAATTTTATTATGTTCTTAAAGTATAGCTGAAATATATTAGTTTCTGGTATACAACATAGTGATTTGACAATTATATACATTACAAAATGCTCACAATGATAAATGTAGTTACCGTCACTCACTGTACAAAGTTATTACATTCATACTGACTATATTCCCTATGCTATACTTTTCATCATTGTGACTTTTTTTTTTTTTTAGAGCAAGAGTGCACAGGAGAGCAGGAGCATAAGGTGGGAGAGGCAGAAGGAGAGGGAGAGAATCTTAAGCAGACTCCTATTGAGCAGGGAGCCCTATGTGGAACTATATCTCACAATCCTGAGATCATGACCAGAGCCAAAACCAAGAGGTGCTTAACTGAGCCACCTAGGTGCCCATCTGACTTTTTTATTTTAATTTTTTTCCAAATTTGTTTATTTTAATTTTTCAGTGTTACAAGATTGATTGTTCATGCACCACACCCAGTGCTCCATGCAGTACGTGCCCCTCTCGATACCCACCACCAGGCTCACCCACCCCCTCCACCCCCTCTCCTCCAAAACCCTCAGTTTGTTGCTCAGAGTCCACAGTCTCTCCTGGTTCAACACCCCCTCCGATTTCCCCCCATTCGCCCTTCCCTTCCTTCTCACGATGCCCTCCATGATTTTCTTTATACTCCACACGTAAGTGAGACCATAAGATAATTGCCTCTCTCCGCTTGACTTATTTCACTCCGCATAATCTCTTCTAGT